>LR990513.1:4562922-5785636 GCA_905147785.2 Thyatira batis
AAGATTGCACGCACGTTTTCGTTAGAGATGACGCAGTTAGGAAACCTCTTACTCCTGCTTACAAGGGACCGTATCGGGTCATAAGTAAGCAAGGAAAAGTATATCAAGTACAGCTAGAAAAAAGAACAACATCGATCTCTATCGACCGGCTTAAGCCAGCTTTCACCTTAGCTAACTCCGAGTGTATTGAACAGGACAGCGAACCCGTCAATGTATTTTCTGGGGAAAGCACTGAGGACAACTATGAGGCAAATATAGTAAGAAATAACCCCGAAAGTAACATTAAGGTATCGCGCAGTGGTCGCATTATAAAAATACCAGTTAGATTTAAGTTAACATAATATATATATTTTTTATTATTTGAAAATAAACCATCACCGCTTCTTTTGCTACCAGTACATTTGTAAAGTATTCACCGTAGAGCGTATGCGATACGTAACCTAATCTAAAGTTGATGTGTAGAGTAAGCAAATTCCGGTGCATATGAAGGCTAAACCATGCAAGCCTGCAACGCTAAGCGTTAGATACGTAATTCAATTCATTACATTGTTAACAATTTGACGAGGTCGTTGTCATTCGTAATTAATAATGGGAAAAACATATAGTGTAGAGAAAAAGGAAGAAGAGATTGTGATAGCGCAAAATGGCGCGAACAATGCTTCGAATCAGCGTTTAGAGTACAGAATTCACACTTTTGAAATAGTAGTATCAGTGATATCCGTACTGGCAGCCATTTTGTTCTTATATTTAATCTATGCATTTTGTGCAAGGAAGACCAAGCGTTTTTTAAGAAAGGAATTCGGAAACCTAAGTAACAGTGTTAACAACATACCGCTGCAGACAGTGCAGAACAATCCTCAGTACAATGTATAAAATGTGCAACTTTCAGTGAAACCCAATGTACTTAGTTTTAAGGTAGTTAAGTTGTGGCATCTATCATATTTTTAGCAATCTTTAGTTTAAAATGTATTAATCATTGTTTCCATTCCTACTTGTTATAATCTAAGTATCATAATGCAAACAATTGTAAAATGAACACCTGCTGGCAATGTTACTGTGTAATGCAACATGATATGACTCTTAATAATAACAACTGTACTATGAAACAATGTATTTGCTTATCTGCAATTCTAGATTAAGACATCGGGTACTTGTACTATGCAGGGTGATATTATGTATTATTAAAAGGATCATAAAAAAAAAAGATTTTTTTCTTTAGTAATTGTTTTAAAAAAGGGGGGGATGACTGTAGGTGCCCCTACCATGTGTAGTAGCAATGACGTCACCGCAGAGCGGGACACAAAGCGAATTGTAACTGACTAAAGTCAGTCGCCCAGCGTACCGTCTAAGGTCTAGACTATAGAGCTCTGTGTAACTTTGTATTACGGTTAAATGTCTGAAATATATACGTCCTTCATATAGTTATCAGTAACAGTGACTTTTATTTACAACCTTTGGGATGGACTCAAGTGACGGCGGGAGTGAGATTCCACATAATGAATAGGCTCCGAAACTACTGGACCGATTTCAAAAATTCTTTCACCTTTGGAAAGCTACATTATCCCCGAGTAACATAGGCTATATTTTATCCCTGTATTCCCACGGGAACGGGAACTACGCGGGTAAAACCGCGCGGAGGCAGCTAGTGCTTTATAAATTTTAAGTCAGGTACATTACATAGATGAAAAGTTTCCTTTTTCAATATAATATTGAAATGAAATGAAAAAGAAAAATGTTTTTTATTCAATTAGGCCTTCACAGACACTTAAGAATAGTCAGACTTTAACGCTCGGTTCAGAGGGTTGATTTGCTGAGAAGAGCCTATTTAAATACAGATTACTAGAAAAAACATTTTCAAAATACTTATTCAAATATATTAAAAGCGAATTTAAAATATGAGTCGATATTGCATTAGTGTCTGGGAAGGCCTATTTAAATGAATAAAATATACTTCATATATTTCATTACAACAAGCTAAAGAAATAAAGTCTTCAGTGGGAATTGAATGCATCATTTAAGGTGTAACAGTTAATTTTTCACCAATAAACAGTTTTGTCTATACATACCTAATAAATATCCTAAATAAATAAATAATATCCTGGGACATTATTCACACACGGCCAATCTGATTCCAAACTAAGCTTCAATTGAAGCTTGTGTTATGGTAACCAAATAGCTGATATACTACATATAATACTTTTAAATACATACATATTATAGATATTTACATCCAGACACAGAACAAACAGACATATTCATGCATACAAATGTTTGTCCTGGGTGGGATTCGAACCCACGACCCACGGCTTGAGAGTCAGGGTCCCTAACCATTAAGCCAACCAATTAAGTAATAATTTCATTAATACTTATTCTTAGAATTTAAAATAGCTAAGCTGCACAGTGGAATATAATCTGACATTCCCTCTGTATCTCCAGCCGGTCTTCAACAGAGATGCCCAAGTCCTCAGCTAGGATGTCTCCAGGCACCACTTGGAGTTTTTGAAGACGTTCAGGGTGCAATTTCTTTATAGTTTCGAACGCCTACAAATGTTAGGAAACGGGTTAGTACCGCTACTCGCCACTAGATGTTCATATTCATAGTTTTTTTTTATACCATAAGGGTGGCAAACAGGCATACGGTCCCACCTGATGGGAAGCGGTTACCGTAGCCTATGGACGCTTGTAACACCAGAGGCGTCACTCACGCGTTGCCGACCCTATAAAAAAGGGAGCAACTGTATAGGCTGTGAAAGGGACAAAGCGCAATGTACTTTTCGTCGAAACAGGTATCACTCCTACACACCCCTACGATGCTACTCCATCCCTGGTCCCCCCACTGCCGCTATAGCGTCTCCTCATGGAGCTATTTTTATTTGCATTTCAAAATATTAATATTAAGTCTTAGGTAGTAAGTAAATTGACATTGTGGACCCTCTCGGGCACAGCAAAATACATAAAAGTAGCATATACTTACATTAACGTTTAGGAATTCCTCCAATCTCTCTTTGCTCCCGTGACCCTTTTTAGGCCTTATCAGCAAATATATCTTCTTCACACCCGGACAGCTTCGGAGAAGTTTCTCCACCAGAACTTTCCCCATGAACCCCGTCGCTCCTGTGATGAATATTGACTTCCCTTCATAGTACTCCGCTACGCCGACAGACGGCGCCATTTTGATCTATCTGGGAGAAAATAATTAATTTTTTTTTTTGCTTCGGTAATGTTTATAATCATAATAGTTGTAGAAATTTATAAAACCAAAGATTAATAAAATTAACTGTTACCAATATTAGAGAACTAAATATAATGATCAAGAACTAATAAAAAAAATATTTATTTAATATATTCAAATAGGCCCAGGCACAGACACTTATGAATTGTCCACTCAAATGCTCGATACGAAAGCTGGGAATAAACTTGGTAAATATTATTTTTATTGCTTGTTATTTATTATCTTTTTAATTTATTATATTAATATTAATTACCACTACAAAATAACAAAAAAAAGTTTCGCAAATCATAAGACCACAATTTTTGTTAAATAAAATAAATAGAATTTAAAATAACATAATCACCTCGAAACACTACAGTTCATATAATAAATACAATCAACTCGATCTATTTTAATATAGGTAACTAATTAACTTTAATTACGTAAAAAAAAACAAACATACAGGGCGTTTAAAAAATAACAGAATTTTTACAAACACTCATGTCGTGATATTTTTTTGTAAATAGGTAAGTATAAAAATTTTGGTTACAACACCGCTCAAGTCGAAAATTGGTAGTTTCTACATTTTGATGCCGTTGGATAGAGCTGCTCATTGCGCGTCGAACCTGCGCTCACATGCTATAGATTTCAGTCAATAAGAGGCTTTAATTCAAAAGTAGTAACAGCGCGCAAGTCGGTTGGCCTTTTAAAATACACAGTTATTTTCGTCTCCTGAAAAGTTGGTAAAAATGACTTGTGCGGTGTTGTAAGCTAAGGGACGAAATGTTAGTTTCCACCGTTAAACAAACAAAACAAAAAATATGAGAGAACTAGTGGCTCCCCGCGGTCTCACCCGCGTTCCCAACTGACCTTCTATTTTTCCGGGGTAAACAGTAGCCTATGTGTTATTACCATAATACCTCTATGGTTATTACAGAACATATTCTAACTCTGTACCAAATTTCAAGTAGATCCCTTCAGCTGTTTTGGCGTGATAGTGTAACAAACATCCATACTCATAAACATTCGCATTTATAATATAAGTAAGGATATTTACCTTGTTATACATAAAAATATCAACTTTAATGATATTAATTATGTCTAATGTCTAGTACACTAGAAAACATATATAAAACTAGTGGCTCCCCGCGGTTTCACCCGCGTTCCCGGGATAAAAAGTAGCCTATGTGTTATTCCAGAACATATTCTAGCTCTGTGCCAAATTTCAAGCAGATCCCTTCAGCCGTTGGAGCGTGAAAGAGTAACAAACATCCATACATACATCCATGCTTACAAACTTTCGCCTTTATAATAGTAGTAGTAGTGGCTCCCTGCGGTTTCACCCGCGTACCCGAGAGATCTTCCATTTTCCCGGGATAAAAAGTAGCTTATATCCTTTCTCAGGCTATAGACTAGCTGTGTACCAAATTACATTTCAATCGGTTTAGTATTTTTAGCGTGAAGCGAGACAGACTGACAGACAGAGTTACTTTCGCATTTATAATATTAGTTATATTAGTTATAATCTAAAACCCGACTGTATAAAAAAACGTTTTTATTTAATTATCATTATTTTAATTTTGTATTGTTTGTCCTAAATTGGATTCGAAAACTCGACCGACTTGATAGTCAGGGTCACTAACACTAAGCCAACTGGCCTGTCAAATGTGGCAAAGTTGCCAGACTTTATGACACGTGTCCCCACGCCAGGCTATCTGGCATGAAACTTATAAATAAATAAATATCCTGGGACATTTTTCACATACGGCCAATCTGGTTCCAAAGTAGGTAAGCAGAGCTGCAGATAGCTGATATACTACATATACTATATTTAAATACATACTTATAGATATTTTTTTAGCTTCTGAAATAGATAATATTTATTTAATTTTCTTGTTTGTGTAAATCCTTCTAATATTATAAATGCGAAAGTTTTTGAGTATGGATGTTTGTTACTCTTTCACGCAAAAACTACAGCATCGATTTGGATGAAATTTGGAACTTAGATAGTTTATAACCTGGACACATAGGGTACTTTTTATCACAGGAAAATTGAAGATCAATCACAACTCACAAGTAAAAATATAAAATCATACTTTATAAAGTAAACAAGTAGTCTTTTGTAAACGTATATAAATGGCATACTATGTAAATAAGATAATTACAATGTTAGATTAGTTACATTTACTTTTGGGGCAGCATAAATAGTATAAATACATAAATCTATACTAATATTATAAAGCTTTGGTTGGGTTTATTGCGCTAATCGCGGGCACTTCTGGTCCGATTTGAAAAATTATTTAAATGTTAGATAGCCCATTTATCGAGGAAGGCTATAGGCTATATGGATGCAGATAAGCAATAATGTGTCAACCCACAAAAGGTCGAAAACAAAGGTTTTGATATATTTTTCTAATGCATAGCGTATTTAACATTCTACACAAGTGTTTCAAGTTATCTAAAACCTTAAAGTAAATAAAAAATTGATTTACCTATATCATAGAAAGTTTCGTAAATTACATGTATCACATTATCTTTAAGCATTATTTTCTCAAAATCAAGTTTATGATGCTTAGCATATTATTGCTTATCAGCATCCATATCATCGCTACGACTAATAGGTAGTACGGAATCAGCTTTGAAAAATGTTGCAAAAACGGGGAAGTGACGCTAACGTATTTGCGCGGGTCAACTACCTATTATATAAATATTTAGTGCTTTAATTATTAACTCGTAGGTTATTGGGGTTAAATTATAGGCATCATTTTTGTGCACTACTTAAAAATGTCTATTGTGGGGTTAGAATAAGGCTAATGTTCGAGCGTGGCGAGATGCGAAGTGAAAAGGCAATGATCGTAATTATAAGCGGTTTTTAATGAGAAGGTAAGCACAGGCGTTGCGTCGGAGGCTCGGATCGCGACTGCCGGCGACCGAGCGATAGCGGATAGAAAAGGTCGGCGCGCCGCGTGCACAGCTAGCATAGGCAGGTATAGATAAATAGTGCGCTCACGATATACTAGAGGTATCGCGCGGGTTTGCTTATTGATTAATTATATATAGATAATAATAAATATTATATTGTATGTAAAGTGTTATATATGATGTATATGTATAATATATGGTTAAATTATATATGCATGAAAAAAATAATATATATTTACATATGGTAAGGTCGCCACATCTATTAATATATTTATACAAGGTTTCTAACAGGCATACGGTCCTGATGTCGCGCGGTGACCGTAGCCCGCGCTATGCACGCGCGCAGCACCAGGGGCGGTGCTCATGCGGCGACGAGCCTGGGAGGATCTCTACACTCCCTTCTTGAAGAACCCCATGCTGTACTCAATAGTGCAGGCAGAGATAGTACCTGCTAAGGGTACATATCTCAACACATAAGTATCTTTATGGGGCCTCCACGTGTTGGATCTGTATCCCCACACACGCCTTACAAGGACCGGCCTTCGGGCCGTGCAATCCATTAGGAAAGATATAAATAATATATTAATAGCTGCCACTCCGCGGTTTCACCCGCGTAGTTCACGTTCCCGTGATCACTTAGGGATATGAAAAATAGATAGTAGCCGATTCTCAGACCTACTGAATATGCATATTAAATTTCATAAAAATCGGTAAAGCCGTTTCAGAGGAGTATGGTAGGTACATTGAGATAAGAGAATTTTATATATTATTATAAGATAAAAAATAATCCTAAACCTAACTAAAATTATAAATGCGAAAGTAACTCTGTCTCAGTTTCACGCTAAAACTACAGGTATAAATGATGTTTGGTACACAGATAGTCTAGAGCCTAAGAAAGGACATAGGCTACTTTTTATCCCGGGAAAATAGAAGATCTCCCGGGTACGCGGGTGAAACCGTGATTACCGCTACTAATGTAATAAATTCTAGAGGTTACATTATCAAAAATATTTTTTCTAAATATTAATATTCAGTAATGCGTAAAACTTCGTATCTGTAATTAGAATAATGTTAAGTAATTTTCTTTTTAAAATATCCAAAAATATCGCTAATTAATGCAGTTTAACCTTGTCACCTATATATATAAGGAAGTCGTCAGTACCTAATATTCCAAAAATAATGTAAATCAATACTAAATGAATCTAACCTTACAATTAAATAATTTGCATTGAATGACAAATTTATACGTTAAACAATTATTTAAATTATTACTTTAAAATCGGTTAAATTGAGCATGTTTCTCGCGATATTGTGTTTGGTGTATTGTGATAATAGTCCTTACTTTGTATTTTATTTGTAACTAGCTGACTTCGCGCGGTTCCACCCGCGTAGTTCACGTTCCCGTGGGAATACGGGGAAATAATTTGAAGACCGCAGCCAAATAACACTACTTGTAGTGTTGTGTTCCTGCGGAGAGTAAGGTAGCCAGAGCTCCATGAGGAGACGCTGAAGTGGCAGTGGGGGGACCAGGGGTGGAGTAGGGTGGTAGGGGTATGCAGGGGAGATACCTGTTTAGCCCTTCGACGAGAAGTACATTGCGCTTTGTCCCTTTCACTGCCTTTGCTCCTTTCTACAGAGTCGGCAACGCGTGAGTGACGCCCCTGGTGTTGCAAGCGTCCATAGGCTACGGTAACCGCTTCCCATCAGGTGGGACCGTATGCCTGTTTGCCACCCTTGTGGTATAAAAAAAAATCTTACAAAGCAAATTCGAAATAAAAGTAATTTTTTCTTAAAAACGATTTTATTTATAATTATCACTTATTTATAAAGATTACAAAACATGTTACAGTATTTATTGAGGTATAATTTTTATTTATATTTGTAACTTATTATTATCTATAGTATATAATTATAGGCATTTAAATAAAATAATCACTAAGTATTTCATTAAAAAAAAGAAAGTCTAAAAGTAAATAAATGACAAGAATTGATAGGAAAGCGTATTCCGTGAAAAATAAAAAAATACTTAAAAAATGGCAAAAAATCAATTATTTTTATACAGTTTTTATTTTGACAATTTAATTAAAAATATTTTGTATATATATTATTATTATATCTTTGGTTTGAATTTACTTCGAAACCTATTCGAATTTTTCGAATTGAGCAGACACAGGCTTGACACTCTGCCTATTAAATAAAAAAAACATTTCATAAAGCAGAAAAGTAATTTTCTAATATTAATTTAAATTAACTTAATATTCTCTTACATTTTACCACACCTACTTTTACTAAAATAAAAAAACAAAAAAAATACTAAAAATAATATTACATTTACCCATTTTAAAATTAATAAAGATATACACAGTAAAATAGGAATAGAGTAGTATTTAAAAAAGACTAGTGTATAACCATAAAATTAGTGTTTAAAAATATTTTCATAATTATAAGTATTTTTTTTGTAAAACTTTACAATGTCATAATGTCTGGCGATATTTTAATTTAACATTATTTAATGGCTATTTATATTATATAATTCATTAATTAATAAATGATATTAATACATTAACATAATAATATATGAAATAAGCTACTAATACGCCGAGAATAACTTGCATAGACTTGTCCAGGTAGTAAAGTCTGTGAAAGAGAAAAATAAATTAAATCATTATTATAAATATCCCGGAACATTTTTCAGACACGGCCAATAAGATTCCAAATAAAGCAGAGCTTGTACTGTAACTAGATAGCTGATATACTACATATATGACTTTAAAATACATACTTATATAGATATTTATATCCAGACACAGAACAAACAGACATATTACAAATGTTTGTCCCGGGTGGGATTCAATCACATCACTCTCACAGTAAAAAAATGCATCTGAATATATAAAATTATCGTGTCACAGTGTTTGTAGCAAAACTCTGAATCGTTTTGATCGGTTTTCTAGTAGGTCTAAGAATTGAACACTATTTTTCACTTTCCTACTATCACTAAACATTTTTATTGTACTAACAGCCTCCGCTCGGTTTCACTCTTGTAGTTCCCGTTCCCGTAGGAATACGAGGTTAAAATATAGCTTATGTTACTCCCTGACAATGTAACTTTCCAATGGAGATATAATTTTTGAAATCGGCACAGTAGTTTTTGAGTTTATTCACTACAAAGATACACAAAAATTATTTACCCCTTATAATATTAGTGTAGATTTCTTATAAAGCTAGTATCATTATATTTTTTAAGCTGGCAATGATTTTGCATCGAAAATATAACTTACTGTTTTTGTAGTTTTCTTGCTTGTGGTATGGTAGAAGGATCTTCCTTGCAGCAATATTCACGGGCTCCCCTGATGTAATCTCTGATGTACATACTCCAGTTTACTGCCTGTAATTAAAAAGAAAAAAAAGTGGAGTTAATAACTTTGCAAATTAAGGTATCGATATAGGTTATAAAAATACTAAGGGAAGTAAAAAAATAAAAATAAAAATACAAAATGGCGTCGAGGGTGACAGCTGTCAAATGTCATACAGGTAATGAAAATACGTTGGGAAATAAATTTTGTTGCGTTACGAGGATACTATAAATTTGTAGTGCAAAAATAAACTCAGTTTCATATTATTTTTATTATTTACTACCTCCCCGCGGTTTCACCCGCGTACTCCGGAGATCTTCTTCTATATAGAGTTACTTTCGCATTTATAATAGGTATTAGTTTAGATTCATTTAAAGCCTGCGTTGACTCACGGGCAAAGGCCACCTCTTCTACTCTCCACCAAAAAAAAGTATTGTGTTTAATAAATAAATTTATAATTATGATATTTTTACTTACTTTCACATCAGTATAGAATGTCTCATCATCTTCTTTAGATAGCTTCTTCCTCAAAGCTAAGAAACGGTCGTTTTTGAAATGCCATTCCTTAGTGGTATAGTATTGCAGAACTTCTAGGCCGTAATTGATGCGCTTTTGCATTTTGATCATGCTGGAATGAGAGAAAATATTTAATAGATAGTGAACCGGTACCCTCAAGATCGTGAGTTGATTCGTTTCGAACGGCTTTTTTGACTATTTATTATACACTAGCTGCCTCCGCGCGGTTTCACCCGCGTAGTTCCCGTTCCCGTGGGAATACAGGGATAAAATATAGCCTGTGTTACTCCCTTATAATCAGTGACGGATTAAGACTTCTTGATGCCCTAAGCAATCCACGCCCATGGGGCCTATCCTTATGTCAACTAGAATCGGTCTTTAAACCATTTTTGGGGTGGTTCTAAGGATGGATTTTTTGTGCTTTTTCTGGTGGCCCTAGGCAATTACTTAATTTGTTTAAGGGTAATACGTCACTGCTTATATACAGCTCACCAATGCTGAATGAATTTTTGAAATTGTAGTAGTAGATTTTGAGATTATACAGTTTTACCCGCATAGTTCCCGTTCCCGTGGGAATACAGAGATAAAATATAGCCTATGTTACTCGGGGATAATGTAGCTTTCCAAAAGTGAAAGAATTTTTGAAATCGGTCCAGTAGTTTCGGAGCCTATTCGTTACAAACAAACAAACAAACAAATCTTTCCTCTTTATAATATTAGTATATATAGTATAGACAAACATACAAACATTTCCTCTTTATAATATTAGTGTAGATTTAAATAAATACTTACAAAGTCTTCTTGCCCATCAAAAACAGGAGTAAATCGACGAAATACGCAGGTAGGAGGTGTGTGAAGAACAGCGCCACCTCGTGGTGGATCTTGGAACTCTTTGGTGAACCACCCGGGTACCAGAGACACACAGAGAATGGGAACTCTTGCACATGAACTCGACCTGTGTGGTTAACACATAATATTAGATAAGGGTATTTTTTAACGTAAAGTTAGTCTAACTAAATAATATTTTGATAATAGTCTACGCGCAAATCATTCAGATATAGGTATATAAATAACTAGCGGACCCGGCAGACTTCGTTCTGCCCACCAGCGCCACCTACCGGGTCCAAATTGATGTATTATACATAAAAACCTTCCGCATGAAATACTCCGTAATTTGGTGAAAGCCGCATGAAAATCTGTTCAGTTGTTTTTGTGTTCAACGCGTTCAGACAGACAGAGGCGGCGGGGACTTTGTTTTATATTATAGATTAATGATGTTAAGGGGCTGAAATCTTAGTTTAGGTAAGTGCTGTATACAAAAATATAATGTTACTCTTTTGGACTAAGAGCCCGTGAACGCCAGACCTTCGTTATTTTATAAAAGCTGAAAGTTCGTCTGCGCATGCTCCCAACACAGGTAAGAACGATGGCCTATTATGAAGTTTGGGTCATCGTGGCTTTGGCAGCTATACGGTACTAAAGGTGTGTATAATACCGATCTAGTTTCGTCAAATTATAAAGTGTGATTTTTTGGTATTATCTTCAGAATATTATTAAAAATCACGTTATTGATTGCCAGACACTTCACATCGTGGCAACCCCTTGCCAGACACCCCTAATGTTCATGAAATTATAATTCTACTTACGTTATAGTATAAAAGCTGATTTTTATATATAATACTTAGGTAGTAATAAGATGATGTTTCCTCATCAGCCAGACAATTTTGATAGTTCCAACCCCTTGCCAGACAATGATGTAGGGTCGCTGTAGGAGCGAGCGCGAGACAGTATATGTATGATAGATGGCGAGATAGGTCTATCGCGATCTCTCACTGCACAGTTGTTATTTCTACTGCGCATGTATTGGTACTTAGTACATGTTTACATCAGCTAAAATAATCTTATATGCTTTCTTCAAGTATTATTAATTGAATAATTATTTTAATAATATATGTATACGCATATCTGCATTTCGTTGCTTCTATCCTACTGTAGGCGTTTAACAGAGGTTACGAACATTAAAACTTTCTTTTTACTCACTTTGTCTTCAGCTAACCTAACGTACACTTTGTTTTGTATTATAACTTTTTGTTAAATATAGTTTAAACCAACTATTTAGAGTTTTATTAAAGCTCCATTATGTCTTCGTGAGACAATTATTACCGTATAATTAATACGGTAAAATTAGTACCGTATAGCTGCCAAAGCCACGATGACCCAAACTTCATAATATAGTACGGGATACGTAGAAGATTGACCTTCACCGATCGAGTATCCGAATGAAATGGCTTTTTTATGAAATAAAATATGTTGACAAAAGTAACGTTAATGAGTTGCCTAAAAAAATCTGTTCAAGGCTATGTTGAATTAACAATTGAATAATTTTTTTTTTTCGATATCTTCACCGATGTTGTATCCGAATGAATTTAACACTAATCGAAAGTATAAAGCCTTTAGAATATGCAAGCATACGGTTGCTTATGTTTTTTTGTTCAAGAGTTTACCGTTGCCAGGTTTAAATAGGTGTATCGGAAATGATATCTTCACCGATCGAGTATCCTATTCAATTATACATCAAAATAAAGCTTATACTTTTTGCGAAACGATGGTATACGGTTGCCTACGAAAATCCGTTCAAGAGTCATGGTTGCCAGGCTTTTAAATTTATAAATTAAGGACAGTCTATCCATTAAATTCGGTGCGATAGAAGGAGACGTAGCGCAGGAGCTGCTCCCTCTACGTCAATCGTTTGAAATTTGGCGAGAGAGAGAGTCTATGCGTAGGTACCTACTATCAAATGCGACAGAAATAGACGCAGCATAGCAACTAGGCCCACCTCTTGAGACTTATCGCAGAGACCGCGCCTGCGCTGTGCGGTAACGGTAAAATGTTAGTAAATACCTACTAACCGTTATTTTGAAGCAACTGACAATATACTCTAAATGTATTTCAAATTAAAATATGATTTAAATAAAAATATAATTCAAATGTAGGTATTTAAAATAAAAATATATTTCGAACAAAAATATTTCTGGGAGTTTCTCCTTTTTGGACTCAATCGACTTATCTCCCGAAGTAATTAACACCCGTATATATTTTTTTTTGCAAATGTCTCACATTTTTGTTTGAAAGAAAATAAATTTATTTCAAATAAAAAAAATTATGATGAAAGGAAAAATTTGGTAAATGAATTATTTTTTTTTGTAATACATAGTATGTATGCAAATATTATAATTTCATGTTTTTGTTTATTAAAATTTATATTTGTCTGAATCATTTTCAAAATATTTTCATTGATTATAATTTTTTTAATTCATTTACCAAATTTTTCTTTCCATTTTAATTTTTTTCTTTGAAATATATTTAATTTCTTTCAAAGTAAAAGTCTAAGATATTTATTGCATTACAGGTAGGAACATTACATTAGATGTCATAACATAATTGAGGTCAGCTGTAATATGCCGAGAAGGCGTGCAAAATTTATTTAATTATATTATTATTCAACTAGATTGTTATGTCAAATTATTAATTAGATTTATATCAATATTGACAGCCCGGTTGGCTTTGTGGTTTGTGACCCTGACTTTCAAGCCGCGGGTCGTGGGTTCGAATCCCACCCAGGACAAACATTTGTATGCATGAATATGTCTGTTTGTCCTGTGTCTGGATGTAAATATCTATATAAGTATGTATTTAAAAGTATTATATGTAGTATATCAGCTATCTGGTTACCATAACACAAGCTCACTTTGATGCTTAATTTGGAATCAGATTGGCCGTGTGTGAAAAATGTCCCAGGATATTTATTATTTATTTATTAATATGCTTTACAATACAAATTGTATAGCACTATGTACTTTCCGTGAGGTACTCATTAATTGAATAATATGTCCTATCAATAAGGTACCTACTCGAAGAGTGACCTTTTAAATGAAACATAGTGACTATACTTTATTTTTACAAGTATGGGAAGCTTGTTATATATGTATGTTGGATGCCATTCCCACGACATTTTTGCTAAATAGTGCCGTTTGATGAACTTTTGACCGTATCTTATACCTACATATGTCGAGTATTTTCGAAGGTTTCAAATAAGTGCATGTTTTTTTTATAAATAATAAATAATAATAAATAAATAAATATCCTGGGACATTTTTCACACACGGCCAATCTGATTCCAAACTAAGCAGAGCTTGTGAATAAAGATATTTACGAAAGTATAAAGCCTTTAGAATATTTCATTTCATATATATGTAATGAAGGTAACGTCATTAAACGAAGTTCTTTAAATAATGGCTTGCAGCTATCTGTTTTCTGTAATTTGCATATTGACCTGACACATTTCTTCTGAGCTTTGAAAGCTCCGTCGAATTTCCCTAGTAAATAACACTATAACGCAGAGTAGATGTAACATATGCATGATATGCTGATATTACTGTTTGGCGATTGACCACTCCAGCAAGTCTATATAACGCGTATGAATATCGACTTAGCTTATTACATACTAGACCAACTTGTGCCTTCCAAGTCATATTATTATCAAATTGAACACCTAAAAATTTTCAAAATCAAAATATTTTTTATTCAAAGAGGCCTCAATAAAGCACTTATGAATAGTCACTATTAATGCTCGGTTTTGATAGTAGTTTTTACTGAGAAGAGCCGGCAATAAACTCAGTAATTACTCTTGTAATGTCGCCTTTGTACTATCTATATCTTTCAAACAAAAATGTGAGACATTTGCAAAAAAAAAATATACGGCGTGTTAATTACTTCGGGAGATAAGTCGATTGAGTCCAAAAAGAAGAAACTCCCAGAAATATTTTTGTTCGAAATATATTTTTATTTTAAATACCTACATTTGAATTATATTTTTATTTAAATCATATGTGTTTTGAAATACATTTAGAGTATATTGTCAGTTGCTTCAAAATAACGGTTAGTAGATATTTACTAACATTTTACCGTTACCGCACAGCGCAGGCGCGGTCTCTGCGATAAGTCTCAAGAGGTGGGCCTAGTTGCTATGCTGCGTCTATTTCTGTCGCATTTGATAGTAGGTACCTACGCATAGACTCTCTCTCTCGCCAAATTTCAAACGATTGACGTAGAGGGAGCAGCTCCTGCGCTACGTCTCCTTCTATCGCACCGAATTTAATGGATAGACTGTCCATAATTTATAAATTTAAAAGCCTGGCAACCATGACTCTTGAACGGATTTTCGTAGGCAACCGTATACCATCGTTTCGCAAAAAGTATAAGCTTTATTTTGATGTATAATTGAATAGGATACTCGATCGGTGAAGATATCATTTCCGATACACCTATTTAAACCTGGCAACGGTAAACTCTTGAACAAAAAAACATAAGCAACCGTATGCTTGCATATTCTAAAGGCTTTATACTTTCGATTAGTGTTAAATTCATTCGGATACAACATCGGTGAAGATATCGAAAAAAAAAAATTATTCAATTGTTAATTCAACATAGCCTTGAACAGATTTTTTTAGGCAACTCATTAACGTTACTTTTGTCAACATATTTTATTTCATAAAAAATCCATTTCATTCGGATACTCGATCGGTGAAGGTCAATCTTCTACGTATCTTAGACTAATAGGCCATCGTTCTTACCTGTGTTGGGAGCATGCGCAGACGAACTTTCAGCTTTTATAAAATAACGAAGGTCTGGCGTTCACGGGCTCTTGCTCCATTTATTGTTTTTCGAACACTATGATTGAGAAACGGTTAACAAAAAATCGAATTAGAAGCAGCTAGGCTAGGATCATAAAGTATACTGTATAACAAAATAACATGTAATATATAGAATAAATACATAAAAAAGTAATTAAATTTGACATGTTCTGAATATTTTTATTATGTATCACAATAAAAACTTTGTCTTAACTATTTTAAGATGGAATACCTACAGGGATAAAATATAATGTTATTACCTAATAATATAGCTTTAAAATGGTGAAATATTTTTTTGAAATCGGCACAGTAGTTTTGAGTTTATTCATTACAAACATACACACAAAAAATCTTCTTTATAACATTAGTATAGATATAAAAATACTTAGTACATACCCATATCAAGTGCTTGACCCCAAGTGATAGGGTTTCTATCAGACTGTGTCACATTGTAGATCTGCAAGTCTTTAGGTCTGAAAGTGAAAAAAATATATAAATAAATAAATATATAATACTTTAACATTTTTTACACACACCCAAACTGTTTTCAAACTAAGCTGGTATGGTAAGGAAATAAATAATGTACTTATATTTTTTATTTTATTTATATATACCCTTATTTAAGAAACTATTTAAAAGTAAGAAGTAACTCCATGATGATATAGCTTTCTTTTAATGAAAAAAATTTAAAATCGGTTCAGTAGTTTTTGGGCTTATTCATTTATCATTACAAACATACACAAACACACAAAAAAAAATATTTTTCTCCTCTTTATAATATTTATTTATAGACTAGCTTCGACCCCACGGTTTCACCCTCGCATTTTCCGTTTCCGAAGAAATGCGGTAATAAAACATAGCCTACTAAAGTAGCTTTCCACGAATTAAATAAATATTACAATCGGTTAAGCAGTTTTAGCGTGACATCGGAACAAAGCAATTGCATTTATAATATTAGTAGAACTTTTACTAACTTCTCAACAGCTGTAGTATAAGCCACTACAATACAAGCATTGACGACAATATCCACAGGAATCACATCTGCTTCAAATTTGTCATTCATATGCATTGTACGGATGACGCCTGGAAAAGAAGAAAGAAATTCATAAGTAGATATATACAGAAGAAATTAAATAAAGAAAGAAAAAGAAAGAAAAAATATTTATTCAAGATGAGACGTATACAAACACATGAGAAAAAACGGAAATGTAATGTTGCGTGGTGCCAGGAAAAGGTCCCGACTCAGCATAAGGCTTAGGCAGTAGAACACTAGCCCCCGCGCTGGATTTCACTCGGAACCCCACTTGATGAAAAGATATATATTATACTTGTTGACCTGCGCATCTTGGTTAGCGTAACTTCCCTGATTGGCTACATTTTTAATTGCTGACCGGTTTCTATTGGTCTTAGCCTAATGAAATATATATAGCCTATAGGCTTCCTCGATAAATGGGTTATCTAACACTGAAATAATTTTTCAATTCAGTAGTTCCTGAGATTACCGCGTTCAAGCGAATAAACTTTTCAGCTTTATAATATTAGTATACCTATATATATATATGAATAATATAATAATAATAAATCATATATATATGTATAAATATATATATATATGTATAAATCAAAATCATTTATTTTATAAAATATTAGTAAATATTAGTCATGGCCTTAATATAATACTTTTATACTTTTATAGCTCCCGCCCCCTCTTTCGTTGATATACAGGCATAAAATATGACCTCATCGATACTTATATTATCATAAATAACGTAGCTTTCTATTGGTGAAAGAATCATTCAGATCGGTCCAGTAATTTTTAAGTTTATCCCGTACCTACAAAAATACAAATCATTCCTCTTTATAATTTAATTACCTATAATCAGATTTCGTTTCCAACCCCCATCGTTGTTAAGGTAGGGGTAGGGGTCAACTCATATAGGAGTTGATGATGAAGCTAACCAAAAGCTTCTAAAATTGCTTACCTTTGCCAGCCCCCACGAGGAGGCCCGTAGCTCCGTTCAGATTGTCCACCCATCCAGGCATAGGCTCCTTGAAGGCTGCAGTAACTGTAGTACAAGATAAATACTTATGTTAAGACAGTTAAAAGTGGCGGAAAACATATACAAACCCTAAGTCGAAGTAAAATAGTTTAAATTTTATATCTTTAGTATGCATTTAGATGGCTTTGGAATGGGCATGGAGCAAATGATTTATAATAAATTGAATGGGTCTAACTGAAAACAGCCCAAGAATGTGCCAAAGCATAAACTTGCATTATGCTGAGTTCGATGCCATTTGTCGATAATTTTTTTTTTCAACTTATCATGTATTTGTCTTTGTTTTGTAATATTGTGTGAAAGTGTAAATTTATTTGCAACATCCGAGATGTCACTATTAAAGGCCTGTGTAGTCAGCCGCCGCACTAGGACACACACTAGGCCGCACTCGCGTGTGGACTATGACCTACACCCCCTCGATGTTAAGGGAGGCTTGAGCTCCGAGCGTGGAGACATATATGAGCTGATCATGAAGGACACTATTGGACAGCATGACTCACCAATGGAAGGTCTCGCGATGGCAATGGGGAACTTCCCCACGTACTGCGACACCAGATCTTCTGTCAACGACTTGGTGTAGGCGTATGTGTTCGGCTGAGGCTCTATTATTCTGTAACATTATTAAAGAAAAACCCTTAATATTTACACTTAAATTTTCTTCCACCCTGCATAGTTCCCGATCCCGTAAGAATACGAGGATGTAAAATAGCCTATGTCACTCGCTGATAATGTAGCTTTCCATTAGTAAAAGGATTTTAAATCGGTTGACTCGTTTAAGCGTGAAAGCGTCAACAAAACAAACTCACTTTAGCATTTATAATATTAGTTATATATGAATTAGTAGGTAAATATATCTTGAAATTGTATTCACAACTAAGCCCTGCTTGTGATATGGTAACCAGATAGCTGTTATACTACATATAATAATAATAATAATAATAATAAAGCTTTATTTCGATCCATACAAATTATGTCGTAACAAAAAATATTCATTGATTCATTAAAAAAAAATTAAAAAATATTACTTATTAAAAAAAATTATTTCCGATATTATTAATTAATTAAATTAAAATATTTTATATTACATTTTTTTTTTTTTAACATATTTTAGTTTTTAAAGTTCTTCTATGGATCCCCTTCGGGTAAAAGCCTCCTCCAAGGAATTCCACCTTTCTCTACTGGTGGCTGTGGTTAGCCATCCTCGACCCGCCGTCGCAACTATCTCGTCTGCCCATCTACCGCATGGCCGCCCTTTCGCTCTAGTTCCTTGCGGACCAGTCCACTTTATTGCTCTAATGGTCCATCTGTCGTCGCTGTATCGAGCCACGTGACCTGCCCATTTCCATTTTCTTCGTAGTGAAAATTCTAAGGCGTCGGTAATGTTTGTTTTCTTGCGAATAATCACGTTCCTCACCCTGTCTTTTAGCTTTATACCTAGAAAGCTTCTCTCCATTCTTTTTTGAGTGGTCTGGATTTTGTTTCTAGTTTTAAGATCGAACGTCCAAGTTTGGCAACCGTAGGTAAGGCAAGGTAGTATTTGTGAATCCATAACTATTCTCTTAGTGGATATCGGTAGCTGAGATTTAAATATTTCCTTATGGGCCCAGTATTTCTTCCAAGTGATGGCTATTCTTCTGTCTATTTCTTCTATATTTCTTACTTTGCTAAATGAGATCTGTTTGCCTAGATAAACGTACTTTTGTACAAATTCGAGAGGGATGTTATTTACCATGATTGGTGTCATATGGTGGTTAGTCATAATTTTCGTTTTGTTGAGGTTCATTTCCAGTCCAACCCGTATACTGGCTTGATGTAGGTCGTTTATCATGTCGTTCATTTGATTAGGGTTTTCTGAAAATAGAATGACATCGTCAGCGAACCTGAGGTGGCTAAGAAAATTTCCATTTAAGTTGATACCTTCTTTGGACCATTGTAAGTTTTTCATTATATGTTGTAGTACCGCTATGAATAGTTTTGGAGAGATCGGGTCACCTTGTCGTACCCCTTTATTGATGTTGATTTTTGTGCCTGTTCTATCCAATTTGACTCTACTTGAACTATTTGCATATATGTTTCTCAATATATTTATGTACTTTTCGTTTATATTTTGTGTTTTTAATGCTTCCCAGATGCTGGCGTGTGAAATAGAGTCGAAGGCTTTTTTGTAGTCAATGAGAGCTATATACAATGGTCTACGGAATTCCAAATATTTCTCAATCACCTGGTCAACCACTTGAATGTGATCCACTGTACTAAAACCACTTCTGAATCCAGCTTGCTCTATTGGTTGGTGTTTGTCGATGTCAGAGGATATTCTTTCAAGCAGACAGGAGGCGAATAATTTGTATAAACATGGCATGAGGCTTATAGGGCGATAGTTCCCAATGTCCGCGGGGTCTCCTTTTTTATACAGCAATATAATATCAGATTCTGTCCATAGGTGCGGTACTGTTTCTTCATATAAAATTTTGTTCCATAGTATCGTGATAGGTGTTAATAGTAGGGTTCTTGCAAATTTAATACATTCATTTGTGATCCCGTCAGGTCCTGGGCTTTTTTCAGGTTTTAGCTTCATTATTTGTTTCAGGATTTCCTGCTCGGTAAAATCTTGAACTGGGTAGGTATCTCGGCATTGATTGACATCATTCGATTGTTTTAATGCGTCTGATTGGCTATATAGTTTTGTATAAAAATCCGTCGCAATGTTTATGATCTCCATTCGGGACATACAATTGGTAGAGCCGGGCTGAAGAGATGGAATCCATTTTTTTGATCTATTCAATTCTTTATATGCTTTTTTGGCGGATCTGGATTGTTCAAGGTGTCTTTGTATAGTGTTTATTCTGTGTATGTCATAGCATCTTCTTATCTCTTTATTTGTAATTTTATAAAGTTTTTTCAGCGTCTCTTTATCAGACTTATTAAGTTTAGGCTTGTATTGTAGCTTGTTTCTTTCTTTCATGAGCTCTAGGGCCCTATCTGACAAAATTCTACGTCTTGCTTTACCTTTTATATTTTTTTTTAAGCTTTCAAATATGCAGAACATCATTTTTTTGTAGTATTCTTCGGCATTATAATTTTCAGATGGCATTATATATTCTGGCAAGAAATTGCTTAGGTTTTTAAGATATATTTCTTGTTCTTCCAACGTTTTCAGCATTGTAGAAGTGTTAGAAAAGTTGCACCTACTCTTTTTCATTGATTTTAAGTTTATGGTCGCTCTCAGTAATCTATGGTCTGATCCAAAGGGGAGTGAAGAAAGTACTTCGTATTTAGAAAATATGTGGGGTTTCGTAGTCATAATAAAATCGATCTCATTTTTTGTATTTTTATCTGGAGAGATCCATGTCCATCTGTTATTATCCTTTATCTTGAACATGGTATTTACTATTTTCAGATTGTATTCAAATGCGTATTGAATGAGTCTTTCTCCACGAATGCTCCTGTTTCCAGAACCAAATTTCCCGGTAACTGTACTCTCATGTTTTTTGGGTATCCCGATCTGTGCGTTGAAATCTCCCATAGAGATTATATATTTTGTTTTGATAGAGTTGTGAGCTTTTGCTAGATCTTCATAGAAATTATCTATATCTTCTTGAGATGAACTTTCAGTAGGTGCATATGACTGTATAATTGCAAAAGGTAAGCTTTCAAGTTCAATTTCTAGTACACAGACCCTTTCAGATATTCCGGTAAATGTTTTAATATTTTCTTTGTATTTTTTCTTGATTAGGAAGCCCACTCCGTATAAGCCTTTAGTTTTACCTAGATGGTACATGATGTAATCGTCATATTCGATAATATTCTCTCCTAATCGGCGGACTTCGCTTAATCCAATTATATCGTGATTAATGTTTTGTAGCGCTGCTTTAAGCTCGATAAGTTTTAGTGGTGATGATAGTGATTTTACGTTGAAAGTACAAATATTAAGAATGCTTTTCTTTATTAAAGGGGTTTTCCTTGGAGGGTTTTGGTCGATCTCTCCCGCGGTGACCAGCCGTACTGGGAGATTAGGGGTGGGAAGAGGGTCCAACTGTGGTTGCTATATTTCATTGTGCTGTATTGTCTTCCCTTGGCATTGAGAGGTATCTGTCGAAGTATAGATTAGTTTGGGTTTCTGAAGTATATAATCCTTTATGTTGGTTGCTTTATTTTTCTTTGAAGGTTGTTTATTATTCTGTTGAAATGTTTGACTGCTAGTATGAGGCGTCTCCGGAGATATTGACAAGTTTCTCTTATTTATCTGATTGCGAGAAGTGTGCTTGTTGTTGTCAATTACAATGAGCTTATCATATTTGATAAACGCAGAATTGCCTACCTCTTTTTCCTTCTGTAGTTGAATTCGAAGCTCCTTGCGCTTATTAAGGACTTCTATTGGGTAGTCTTCTTTAATGTAGTATGAGGTGTTATGTAGACAATTCTTATTCTTTAGAATTTTAATTTTAAAGCCCATTGTTGTGAATGTTATCACAACCGGTCTGACTCTCTCACCTTTTTTCCCCAGTCTCCTGACAGCTTCTATGTTATTAATATCATATGTTAATTTGAAATGTGTGTTTATTACATTAAGTATTGCCTCTTCTAATTCGTGATAGGATTTTTCTAATTCCTCTAGACCAAACAATACTAGATTTTTGCGTCTGTTCTGCCTTTCTAGGATGTTTATTCTTATGTTTTGTTCGTCAACTTTTTTCTCCAATAGTTCATTTTTTAATTCTAGGCTAGTAAATTTCTCGTTTATATTGTTGTTTATAGTGTTTTTAATATCTTCCTTCATTTCTAACATGTCTGTTTTTTGCTGTTTTAGATCTTGTTGCATGTTTACTAACATCATTTTTATTTCTTCCATAGTTATATTAGGACACCAAGTGACCTCTGTGAGTTGCGTGCGGAGTATTTTATTCTATTGATATTCACAAAAGTACATCGATCATTAGACAGCTTTAGAAGGAAGCGGTGTCGAATAGTGCCGCTAGGTGGTGGTATTAATTAGTGGTCTGCAAAATGTTGTTCTGATGATTTTTTAGAATGATGTTAGATGGCGTTACTGGTATCGTTATTGAAATTTTTATTGTTTATTAATTTGCACTTTTGAGGTTATGTCAAAAATATTTATTTCTTTTAGTCACTTTCACAGTTTATTTTTCGTATTCTATTTGAAATACATACACAGCAATAGTATTTTGCACTGTTCATGTCTTATTTTTGCTTCTTTTAGGTTTCACTAACGGCTTTGTAACGGATCTTAAACTGCACTTTTTTCACTGTATTTATTGTTTCTACACTGTGTTCTATATATTGTGCCATATACACTATACAAAGTGGATATAGCTTTTTCGTATGAATGTTTTGTTGATTTAATTTGTTCGAGTCCAGTGAGATTGACCATACTCTACTAACAATTTCAGTTTGATACTGTTATTAACAGTGGGCAGCAGTATACTACATATACTACTTTTAAATACATACTTATATAGATATTTACATCCAGACACAGAACAAACATATTCATGCATTCAAATGTTTGTCGGCTGATAGATAAGGACTCACTTGGGCTGTAAATGCCGCAGCAGGTCATCGTCCATCCATGTGGTACATTCTATGACATGCTGTGGCTTGTGCTTGGAGGGGTACAGCTGTTCTTCCAGAACTTCCAGCTCACAGCGGCAGTACGAGGTCGAGACGTGGACAAACACCTGGACAAATAGAAGAAAATCATCACAATGATTGGCCATAACTAGAAAAAGATCTTCATATAGATAAAAATCTCGTGTCACAATGTTAGTTACCATACTCCTCCGAAACGGCTTGATCGATTTTTATGAAATTTTACATGCATATTCAGTAGGTCTGAGAATCGGCTACTATCTATTTTTCATACCCTTAAATGACACGGGAACGGGAACTACGCGGGTGAAACCGCGGGGTAGCAGCTATATGTAGGATACCTAACTCTAAATGCCTGTCATGTTAAACTAATGTCAGATAATGTTTTTGTTTTTATAATAATATGTATGTTGTTAAGAGTTATTAGAAGGGTTTGGAATCTGACTATAAAGTAGATGTACCGTACCTAGGCGCCATCTATCGTCGAGTAGCTGCAACAAACAAAAAATGGTTTAAACTCTCACCTCAAGGTTTTTAATCCCTTCAGCTAATTCCAAAACCTTTTTGGTTCCCAAAGTGTTCATGTGGACAGCATCGCGGAGGAACATGTCGAATCTGGAAACAAAATAACAATAATATTAAGTTTTATATTTATGTAGAGAAAATATCATAGAAACGTGAAGTGATGTGATTACATACACTAACTATAAATTTATTTGTAATTTGATATCGTTTTAGTAAGACTGACAGACAGACAGAAATAAAAATAAATATTAATATAATTAACACCTTACATTACGCTTACATAAGGATGTACCTATTAAATTAAATTTTGTTTTATTTTAATCCAAAATTTGAATTTAAACGTTTACTTTGATCTATGATTAATTTGAAAAAGGTTAAGTACTTTTTCGTAAGTAGTAGGTACCTACATACTTCAACAGCCAACAATCAATCTTCGTACAATAAGTTTGTCTGGGCGAGAATCAAAGCGAGGAAAAGTTATAGCTTAAGACCATTATCCAGTTGTTCTATAATCATTCAAAATTATTAGAAGCACTGACCTGACGCATGCTGCACAGTGGAATATAATCTGGCATTCCCTCTGTATCTCCAGTCGGTCTTCAGCAGAGATGCCCAAGTCCTCAGCTAGGATGTCTCCAGGCACCACTTGGAGCTTCTGAAGTCGTTCAGGATGAGTTTTGCGTAGTTTTTCAAAGACCTGTAGAATTTTAGTAAATATTAATAAAGCTGTTTAAATATAGTTCTGTCAATTTACCTATAATAGTAACTAGACTTACTAAAGTAAAAAAAAACATTTAAGGGGCAATGTATACGTTTCTTCAACAAACTACCTAAAGGCACTCAGGATTTACCACTTCATAAATTTAAGCAGGTAGTGAAGAAAGCTTTATATAAAAAGGACTTTTATAGTGTATCAGATTACTTGTTATAAAAAGACCCTTGGCAGTGAAATGCTCAGTGAAAAATCACTATTGTCTAAGATCTAAGTTGGTTTTGAAAGAGAAATTATTGAGTTTATTGGCCGCTCTTCTCAGTAAAAGCTACTTTCAGAACCGAGCATTAAGAGTGACTGTTCATATAGGTATGCTTGTAAAGGCCTATTTGAATAAAAAAAATTGAATTGATTTGATTTGAATAGCCCATTAAATGGCGCTGCAAACGTACCCGAACGTTTAAGAAGTCTTCCAATCTTTCCTTGCTCCCGTGTCCTTTCTTAGGCCTCATCAGCAAATACATCTTCTTCACACCCGGACAGCTTCGGAGAATTTTCTCCACCAGAACTTTCCCCATGAACCCCGTCGCTCCTGTGATGAATATTGACTTCCCTTCATAGTACTCCGCTACGCCGACAGACAGCGCCATTTTGAATTATCTGTAGAAGAAATAAAAGATATTAATCACATAAATATAATTTTATTTAATTTCATCTTATACGAATACGTATATAATTTACTAGCGACCCGCCCCAGCTTCGCACGGGTGCAATGCTTATACATCACATTAGAAACCCCTAAATTTGTCCGTGTTTCTCTGCCATATTATGCATGTATTATATATATAAAAACCTTCCTCTTGAATCACTCTATCTATTAAAAAACCACATCAAAATCCGTAGCGTAGTTTTAAAGATTTTAGAAGTTATAGGAACAGACAGCGGAAAGCGACTTTGTTTTATAATATGTAGTGATTCTAAGTGCCAATAAAATAGTAAATCTACTCGACGCTAGATGGCGCTGCACTTTACCAGTCATAAACAATGAACCCGGCCGAGTCAATAACAACATAAATAAATAAAAATGTGACCCACATCCCACGTGCAAATCGCAAGTTAGGGCCAGAAGGTCGCGAATGACGATATATTCGTAATAAACCGGCTTGGGGAATTCGTAAGGTTTTATTTAAGGTCAATCGAACAGAATTACTAAGCGAACAATATGTAAGGCCTCATTCGCACGAGAGATTTTTCAAACATTAATACTTAAAGCGTTCAAATACAACAAATGCATTCCCAAGTACCTGCTACCTATATGTTCACACGACAGCGTTTTTAAAACGCGACGCTTCTTTTATCGAGGACTTGCATTTCAATTTTGGGCGTTGGAAATAGAGTATATTATGGTTGTTGTATATGAACGCTTTTTTAACGTCCGTTAAAATAACTCGTGCGAATGAGGCCTAAGACAATAATTATTGTGTGGGTGTATATATTATTTCCGTATTGTTAATAAAAATAACAGAATCGATTTGAGATTGCAAAAATGACATTTTATTGCGATACTTAACATTGGATGCACTATAATATTGAGGAAATAACGTAAAATACTATATTTATGTTAAAATATTTCATCTTAAAAAATATGTTATGGTTTTATCTATACTAATTTTATAAAGAGGAAAGATTTGTTTGTTTGTTTGTTTGTAATGAATAGGCTCCGAAACTACTGGACCGATTTCAAAAATTCTTTCACCTTTGGAAAGCTACATTATCCCCGAGTAACATAGGCTATATTTTATCCCTGTATTCCCACGGGAACGGGAACTACGCGGGTAATGATACATACATTTAAAAATGTGTTATGTTTTAACTGAGAAAGTGAGGAGCCATAGGCTGTCATGGTATGGACACAATGCGGAGGGATGAAAATCATGTTACGAGGAAAGTTATGAATGTGCAGGATGGTCGTAAATGTAGAGGAAGACCGAAGAAAGTATGGATTGTGTGAAAGGTGATATGTGTAAGGAGTCATGACTGAAGTGACGGCTGACAGAGAGGAATGGAAGAAAAACACATGTTGTGCCGACCCTGCTTAGGCGGGATAAGGGCAGGAAGAAGAAGAAGTATTGTGTCGGTTGACGGAACTAATTAACAGTTTTAAAATAATAGGTGATTTAATGTGAACCAAAAATAATCCTGACTAAACTAATATTATAAATGCGAAAGTAACTCTGTCTTGATTTCACGCTAAAACCGAACCGATTTAAAAGAAATATGGTAGATACACAGATAGTCTAAAGCCTGAGAAAGGAGATAGGCTACTTTTTATCCCGGGAAAATTTTAGATCCCCGGGAATGCGGCTAAAACCGCGGGTAAACCCGTGATTCCAAAGTACGTAGTTCATTTTTTTTACAAGCTATTTTAAACCTGCAATATATCTTTGTTTACTGAAGTGATTTTAAAAATTCTTTCACCAATGGAAAGCAACATTATCAGGGAGTAACTTAAGCTATATTTTATCCTTGTATTCCTACGGGAACGGGAACTATGTGGGTGAAACCGCGCGGCGGAAGCTACTCAATATTGTATACCTAAATTTTGACAAAATAATATACCTAACAGAGAAATATTTTAGAAGTTGTTTCCTCTTGGTGAACTATTAATCTGCATGATTTCACCCAAAATGCGGAAATGACCGTGGCATTTGATTGTGGTTAAATTAATGATCTATTATTTTTGATTTTTTAATTGTAAAGGTTAGTTTTTAAAAGCCATGGTAAAATTTTGATTTCCTTACATTTGAGTTGAAAACAAAGTATATGTCTAGGTATTTTATGAGTATTTTTTTTATAAATAAAAAATGGAGCTTAGGTCGCCTGTGGGTAAGGTGGCCAGAAGGCTGGTTGCATTACCTCTTTGAATAGCCAGGCTTATTCGTTGTCCGAGGTAAGAACCAGCCACCTCATTGAGGCGCGACGACAAATCACGATATTAGTACAATTAATAGTAGGTATAACATTTTATTACTTACTTATTTTATTTGCATGATATACTAGCATATTTAATGTTAACCCAATTATTTTTAAAATTAACGTACAAAATTTTAAAAATGACATAATTTATACAACTATTTAATTTACTCCATAATACCTATTTTTTTAATTAATTATTTTTAAGTACTAGGTATAGGAGATGTTATATTCCTTACATACCTACATATATTCATATATTTCTCAATAAATAAATAAATTTCAAAAACAAGATAAAAACCACACTCATAGCTTTTAAATAAACATTAAAAATAAAATATTTATTAGCTCATTACCACACGAGAAAGGCAAAAAACACTTACATATTTATAACCAACTAGCTGCCTCCGCGCGGTTTCACCCGCGTAGTTCCCATTCCCGTGGGAATACAGGGATAAAATATAGCCTATGTTACTCGGGGATAATGTAGCTTTCCAAAGGTGAAATAATTTTTGAAATCGGTCCAGTAGTTTCGGAGCCTATTCATTACAAACAAACAAATCTTTCCTCTTTATAATATTAGTATAGATAAGTATAGATTATTATAGTATAGAAAACTACTAAAAAATGTTATAAATAATAATATTAAAGAGACTAGATTTTGTTACAAAGTATTATTTCTACTTATCAATTCAAATATAAAAATAAAATGGTAATTTTTTAGTGCATAAAATTTACTGAATTGATTAAGCTGATTTATTCTATAAATAAATAACTTATGTCTGACTAGCTTCCGCCCCGCGGTTTCACCCACGTTCCCGGGATAAAGGGAAGCTTATATCCTTTTCCAATGTCTAGTCTTTTACGAAATTTCATCAAAGTCAGTTTAGTAGTTTAGCGTATCAGACAGACAGACAGTTGCTATTGCATTTATAATATTAGTAGAATATTTAAACTAGGTACTAATGGTTACCCGCGATATCGTCCACGTACCCTGGAGACTTTCCAATACCCCGGGATAAAAAGTATTTATGTCATTTCTCAGGCTCTATCTGTGTACCAAATTTCATTTAAATCGGTTCTGTAGTTTTAGGGTGAAAGAGAGACAGAGTGACTATCGCATTTATTATATTAGTAGAAATATATAAAAAAATATATTTTGTTAAAAAGTCTTTAACCATATTGCAGTAAAACTAATAATGTATTGTTTACGAAACAGAAACATTTAGTTTTGTATGCTGCAATGTTCCGCGATTACTCATAAACTTTATAAGTAAAACCCAGTCGTTTAACCTGTAATCAAGTCTTTGGACCAATTATGACCATGGATAAATAAAAATAGTGGAAGTGTTTTATAGACGGGCTAGGAATAACACTTTATTTTTCTACTAGTGCCTCCCCGCTGCTTCGCCCGCGTTCCCGGGGGATCTTCAATTTTCCCGGGATAAAATGTAGTTTATGTCCTTTCTCAGGCTCTGGATTATCTGTATACCAAATTTCATTCATAAATCGGTTCAGTAGTTTTAGCGCGAAAGCGTAACAGACAGACAGATAGATAGAGTTACTTTCGCATTTATAATATTAAGTATATTAGTATGGATAATCAACAACGCATTTTTTTTTATTTAAGTAATTATCGTTTAAAACATTAACAAGAATTTTGTTGTTCTAAGAAAACCCTCTCGGGTTTATAGAATAAGTGCTATAAATTTAAAATTAATATTATAAAAAATCTAATAGTATGTATAATAAAGAAAATAAAACTGTAGGTAAATACGTCAGCTTATAATTTCAATAATAAGGAAGGTTCAGGCCATAGTCCACCACGCAGGCCTAGTGGGGACTGCGGAATGCAAAATTATGATAACATAACCTATGAATCATAAAAATTCAAGTATAAACCTTAGTCAATGCCACTTCCACGATTATTCATAATTCTTTGTCAATATATCAATGCTTAGTCATCCTAAGAATTGATACTTGTAAACAAGGATGCTATGAGATGATTTTAAAAGGTTTATATCATCGATATGTTTATATCTTCACCTAATCATCACTACATATTATAAAACAAAGCTTTCCGCTGTCTGTCCCTATATCTTTAAAACTACGCAACGGATTTTGATGCGGTATTTTTTAATAGATAGTGATTCAAGAGGAAGGTTTTTATATACAATACATGCATAATATATTAGAGAAACACTGTCAATTTTGGAGGTTTCTAATGTGATGTATCATCGCACCCGTGCGAAGCTGGGGCGGGTCGCTAGTGATAAATGCACATCTATACCTAATATTATAAATGCTAAAGTTACTCTGTCTGTCTGTCAAAGCAACTGAACCGATTTAAATGAAATTTGGTACACATATACTTCTATACTAATATATTTCTTTACTAATATATAAAGCTGAAGACTTTGTTTGTTTGGACGCGCTAATCTCAGAAACTACAGGTCCGATTGGAAAAATTCTTCCACTATTACATAGCCCATTTATCGAGGAAGGCTATAGATTATACATCATCACGCTCCGACAAATAGGAGCGGAGCATCAATCAAAAATGTTGCAAAAACGGGTATGTGACGCTAACGAAGTTGCGCGGGTCAACTCGTAGTACGTTTTTGCCAGACAATATCTTTCACAATATACACCGGTTCTGTGGCAGTTTAATTATGACCCTGAGTTACTTTCGGACGCGAATCTTTTTAATCATCACTATATACTATACATCATATGAAATTGAGTGTCCGTTTCGCTGTGGTTAGTGACCCTGACTTTCAAGCCAGTCGATTCCTAGCCAGGAGAAACATTTGGGTGCATGAGGGTATGTTTGTTCTGTGTCTGGATGTAAATATTTATATTTACAAATACAAATGGTTTATTTCCAGAAAAAATAAAATTTACGTTGAAGCCATTTAAACATGAAATTCCTTTAAACTACTTGGTAAAAAAAATGTGAATTTTTCTTCCTAAAATAGGGTAAAACCCTGTAGCTTAGGTTAAGCAGTGCTCCTCTTATAAAATTGACAGTCAGAAATCTCTATAATGTCCTACTTATATTATAAACTAGCTTACAACCCGCGGTTTCACCCGCGTAGTTCCCTTTCCCGTATGTATACAGGGATAAAATATAGCATATAAACATCCTCGATAAATGGGCGATAAAACTTCTCAGGATATTGTTTATTTAATATTTTAATATTTCAGGAAATAAGAAAAAACTTAGTGGGATTCTAACTAATAATATTATGACACATAAAAGGAGTTCCGTCATAATCGAACTTTGATCATAAACAACTTGTTTTAGTTTTTTTCTTAAAATTGGCAACACATTAGTTTTTTTAAATGCAGGTCATGGGCCTTTATCGACCTGAGCTTTGGACTTTGTTCTTTTTATTTTTAAACTTCTGATCATGTTTTTTTATGATTGTCTTTTTTTAGATATATATTCTATACAACAAAAACAACGATATGACTCAACAAGTTAATAGATCATAATAGAAATATCTACTTAATACATAAAATAAATGTTAAACTTGTACTGAAGCTGTTAGATATAATAAAAAAAGAAATTTAGAAATTAGAAAATTTTATATTTTGTTAGCAAAAATTTTACGAATTTTCATATCGTAGGTACTAATATAATAATGCGAAAGTTTGTAATAATGTATGGATGTGTGTTTGTCACTCTTTCACGCAGGAACGGCTGAAGGCATCCCGATGAAATTTAGCAGCGCTAGAATAATATTCTTTATTAAATAAATATAGTCAATATGGGATAATTAAATTATGACATATTTATGCAAATAAATAATATGAATGTAGGTACTGGAATAACACGCTACTATTATCCCGGGAAAATTAAAGATCCCCAGGGAACGAGGGTAAAACCGCGGAAGTTGCAAATAAATTTCAACGTTTATACAAAAACTGGTATTTATAATACATCATTTATATGAAAATAATCATATTTATCTTAAATCTAAACTGTCAATTATTATAATTTACATACATTTACCTCCGTAACGGCTATATAGATTCATATCAAATTTGGCACGTGGATAGAATATATTATGGACTAGGGCTCCCCGCGGTTTCACCCGTGAACCCGGGAGATCTTCCATTTTTCCGGAATAAAATGTAGCCTATGTCCTTTCTCAGGCTCTTTCCTATATATTATGTACCCAATTTAATTTAAATCGGTTCAGTAGATTTAGGATGAAAGCGAGACAGACAAAGTTAATTTCGCATTTAAAAGATTAGTATTATAGATATCAACTATGTATTTTCCGGGGAAAATTACAATACCGGGATTAAACTAGGTAGCTGGGAGAATGAACATGCCTTTAATAGTGACATCTCGGGCATGCAGGTTCCCTCACGATGTTTTCCTTCACCGAAAGCTCAAGCTCATTGTAAGAACTTTTAAGCTTCGTCATGCTCCGACGTCATTGAGCTTTCATCGCCTTAAATTAAGCTTAATTTGGGTTCAAACAACTGCAGGTCAAAGCATGTAGGTTATTTTTTATGTTAGTTAAAATTCCAAACCGCATGATTTAAGGTTATTTATATTAATGGAGTATTGAAGATTGCATTTTTTACTTGTTACAGTGATTTGAAAAACCCATGAGTTATTTGTTTTAGGGTTCCGTAAGAGATGGGACCCTGAAGCTTAGTAATGTCTGTCCGTCTGTCTGTGGCTGTGTCTTATGATCCGTAAGTGAATTGCAATTTTCATATGTATTCCTATTGGCGATATAATAAAATAAATAAAATTATATTAAACTATGGCCTACACCCTCTCATTATTAGGGGAGGCTCGAGCTCGGTGGAGACGTATATGAGCTGATGATGAGATGAGATATTAAACTAGTGGAGATTTTCTATAAATTTTTTTGGAATAAAATAGCCTATGTGTTATTCCAGAAAGTACTCTAACTATGTGCCAAATTTCATTGCGGTCCCTTCAGCCGTTGTTGCGTGAAAGAGTTACAAACAAACACTCTCACAAACTTTTGTATTTATAATATTAGTAAGATATTTGCTGTACTAAAAACATTTTTAATACCTACGTAGTATTAATTTTTTATTCATGGCGCGGAACCCTTCATGCACGATTCCGACTCGTACTTGACCGGTTATTTTTTTTAATTATGCTGTTTACGGGGATTTTTATATTACGTAGGTCAATGTAAGATGTATGGAAAATTTTCTATGTGTAAGCATTGGGTAGTTAGATTAATTATCAAAGGTAAGGAAAAAGATTTAAAAGATTAAAGATGATAGCCCTGTGTTAGTGACCCTGACTTTCAACCCGTGGGTCTTGGTTTCGAATCCCACCCAGGACAAACATTTGTATGCATGAATATGTCTGTTTGTTCTGTGTCTGGATGTAAATATCTATAATATGTATGCATTTAAAAGCATTATATGTAGTATATATATTTTTTTGGATTAATTATGATTCATTTTGTTCAAAATCGGTTCAGTTTTAGCGTGAAAGCGAGAGCTTACTTTCGCATTTATATTAGTTAGAATAGATATATATTTGAAACATCTAAGTTATGGGGTCTCACAGTGACCTTGAAAACCCAAGAGCAGTCGGTTTCGAAAGCTTGTATTAATCGATATTCAAGGCGATACTCATATTACGAAATATGCCAATCGTATAGGTCAAAACAAAATTGTATCCAATCAGTTTCAAAAATATCTTGGTCGGCCATATTTGATTTTGAAATGTTACTTAGAAATGGTAGGTATAAATTTATTTTGACAGATACAAGTATCAAGTTTGCCTTGTCAGACTAATCGGCTGTTTGTCCTGTGTCTAGTAACTAATTTAAGGAAGTATTGGTCCGATTTGTTAAATTATTTCAGTGTTAGATAGCCCATTTATCAAGGAAGGTTAGGCTATATTTTATCCCTGTATTCCCAAGGGAATGGTAACTATGCGGGTGAAATATTATGTGTGCGAAAGTTACTCTGTATGTCTGTCTGTTACGCTTAAAAAAACAAAACGGTTTTTTTTCTCAGACCTACCCAATATGCACACAAAATTTCATGAGAATCGGTAAAGCCGTATCGGAGGAGTTTAATCACAAACACCGCGAGAATTTTATATAGGTATAAGACTAGCTCCCTCCGCGCGGTTTTACCCGCGCAGTTCCCGTTCCTGTGAAAATACAGGGATAAAATATAGCCTATGTTACTCAGTGATAATGTAGCTTTCTAATGAAAAAAGAATTATTAAAATCGGTCTAGTTCTTTTTGAGTTTATTCGTTACATACAAAAATACAAATCTTTCCTCTTTATAATATTAGTGTAGATGTAGATATGTTAGGAAGTTGTTACTGATTCATGGGATGCGTTGTTTGGTAGGTACTTAAATAACAAAAAGATCATGTTACGTATCTATTTTAAAACATTATTTCATTGTTATTTTTATATGTATAACGCGTTCCAACCTTGGCAGTGGTATGTAAAAGATTTAGTTATTATCCTCTGTAGTTTGAATACTAATATAATATTAATGCAGGCGTATCAACATAGGTAGGTACTTTGTAAATCTATATTATATCTATACCTACTATACTAAAGTTTAAGAGTTTGTTTGCTTAATCGCGCCAATCTCAGGAGCAACTGGTCCGATTTGAAAGATTCTTACAGTGTTAGATAGATAGCTCATTTATTGAGGAAAGCTAAAGACTATCTATCAAGACGCTACGATGAATAGGAGCGGAGCATCAATCAAAAATGTTGCAAAAACCGGCAAGTGACGCTAACGAAGTTGGGTCAACCAGTAGGTATATCAATCATCAGCTCATATACGTCTCCACGCTCGGAGCACGAGCCTCCCCTAACACCGAGGTGGTGCAGCCCATAGTCCACACGCGCGCCTAGTGCGGCGGCGGACTTCACATGCCTTTAATAGTGACATCTCAGGCATGCAGGTTTCCTCACGATGTTTTCCTTCACCGAAAGCCAGTGGTGTGAATGAACTGCCCTAATTAAGGTGAACATCCTTTATACCTAAGGTTCTAAAAATAAATAGCCTTGTTTATAATAATAGCTGTACAGGTTTTACTAGGTAATTTAAGGGTCAAAGTACCCCAGTACATAAATTTTACCGAACAGTAAAACAATTTCAATCAAAACACGAAATAAAATGCATATTTTAAGACTCCTAAAAATGATATTCCAACGGATGAGTGGATTTTTTCATCGTCAAAATATATACAGAATAATAAATAAATATTTATTCATAGAATCTAAATAAATACACTAGTGGCTGTTTGCGGTGTCACCCGCGTTCCCGGGGAAAGAAGCCTATGTATTAATCAAGGTTATAAAATTGCATCCAAATCCGTTCAGTAGTTTTTCCGTGGAAGAGTAACAAACATTCTCCATGCATACCTAGGTACTCACAAATTTTCGTATACATCTATAATATTGGTAGGATATGTGTTGGTTTACTGAGTTCTTATACATACTGTGCATTTTAATTGTTGATTTTATAAGTATTTATTTTATATTAACATGTATAACATTAAAGTAAATTGTAAATGCGGTTTATGAAGCGATTAGGGAATAAAATACTTTAATAAAAACAAATAATTATCCCGGCTGAGTAGGTTCAAAGCCTGGCCCGTACCTCTGAGTTTATAAAAACTTACGTACGGATTCACACCACTGGCTTTCGGTGAAGGAAACCATCGTGAGGAAACCTGCATGCCCGAGATGTCACCATTAAAGGCATGTGAAGTCGCACCGCACTAGGCGCGCGTGTGGACTATGGACTGCGTAAGTATTTAATACTCAGAGAGAGTAGGGTTTGAAACTGCAGTCTTTTTTTTTATACTACAAGGGTGGCAAACAGGCATACGGTTCCACCTGATGGGAAGCGGTTACGGTAGCCTATGGACACATGCAACGCCAGGGGCGTCACTCACGCGTTGCCGACCCTGTAAAAAAGGAGCAACTGTATAGGCAGTGAAAGGGACAAAGCGCAATGTACTTTTCGTCGAAGGGCTAAACAGGTATCACTCCTGCATACTACGACGCTACTCCATCACTGGTCCCCCCACTGCCGCTACAGCGTTTCCTCATGTAGCTCTGGCCCTCATGATCGTGAGTCGGTGTGTTCACCACTAAATCACGGCTCCTAAGCCACAATATAAGTATAAAAACGACAGCCCGGTTGGCTTTATAGTTAGTAACCCTGACTTTCAAGCCGCGGGTCGTGGGTTCGAATCCCACCCAGGACAAACATTTGTATGCATGAATATGTCTGTTTGTCCTGTGTCTGGATGTAAATATCTATATAAGAATGTATTTAAAAGTAGTATATGTAGTATATCGGCTATCTGGTTACCATATCACAAACTTTGCTTAGTTTGGAATCAGATTGGCCGTGTGTGAAAAAATGTCCTGGGATATTTATTTATTTATCATCATCATCGTTTTCCTCGCCTTATCCTATTTAGGGTCGGCTTTGTGCGTCATGTCCCTCCATTTCATTCGGTCTCCAGTCAAATCCACATTCACTCCACATTCTCTCAATAAAAGTATAAAAACTGCTTCACATGAAAATATCGTGAGAACTAATATATCAACCTCAATATCTTCATTCATTTTCTCATGAGTTTTTCAACGTTAGATAATAATTTATGTTAATTAGGTTTCCCAACATACCTCCTTAATGGTTCTTAGAAGATTTACCTTTTACACTACTAGCTGCCTCCCCGCGGTTTTACCCGCGTAGTTCCCGTTCCCGTGGGAATACAGGGATAAAATATAGCCTATACTACTCGGGAATAATGTAGCTTTTCAAAGGTGCAAGAATTTTTGAAATCGGTCCAGTAGTTTCGGAGCCTATTCGTTACAAACAAACAAATCTTTCCTCTTTATAATATTAGTATAGACATAGTATAAAACAAAGTCGCTTTCTCTGTCCCTATCACTATGTATGCATAAATCTTTAAAACTACGCAACGGATATTCATGCGGTTTTTTTTAATAGATAGAGTGATTCAAGAGGAAGGTTTCTATATACAATACATGCATAACATGTTAGAGAAACACTGATAATTTTAGGGGTTTCTGATGTGATGGTTCCCCGGAGATTCGCCCGCGTTCCGGGATAAAAAGTATCCTATGTCCTTCTCCTGGTTCTAAGTTACCACCCCACCAAATTTCAGCTAAATCGACTCAGCCGTTCTTGAGTTATAAGTAGTGTAACTAACACGTCTTTCTTTTATATATTGACTAGTGGGTCCCCGCGGTTTCACCCGCGTTCCCGGGATCTTTAATTTTCCCGGAATAAAAAGTATCCTATGTCCGTCTCCTGGTTCTAAGCTACCTCCCCACCAATTTTCAGCTAAACCAGTTCATCCGTTCTTGAGTTATAAATAGTGTAACTAAGACGACTTTCTTTTATATATATAGATTTGTATCTGAGTTTGTTTGTCACGCCTAAACCACTAAACTGCGCGGGTGAAGTCGGGCGGAAGTTCTTTAGGTAGGTATATCACGTACAGAATACAATAATTATTATATTATTATGCACAGACATACACAACAACAATAAATTTATTACGTAATGTTAATAAAACATTATTTATTAGCCATTAGTGATTTTGAAACAAAATATTAATGTGAAATTGCACATAGCTGTGTTTTGTTATGAAATAAATTTTGATGTTTCCTTTACGAATCGAATAATTGATGATCATTCGATTGTATCGATTTTAATCGATAAAAAAAATTGGTTGCCTGTAAAGTCGGTATACGGGCGAAAGTTTTACGTGACAACCATTAGGCGGGCTAACCATGCCCGAGTGGAAGGGACGCGTGCCTCTCACTCGCTCTCATTGTGAGCGCATAACGTGAGCGGAGCGTAACGCAGTTTCTTGAAGTGTCACCCGGCAAACCAATTTATAAGACGTTGTCACGTCAAAACTGACAGATGTCGGAGTCTTGTTAGATTTATGGTCTATCTTACTAATAAAAAATAGTTGACCCGCGCAACTTCATTAGCGTCACTTGCCCGTTTTTGAAACAGTTTTGATTGATGCTCCGCTCCTATTCGTCATAGCGTAATGATTTATACATAAAAACCTTCCTTAAGAATTACTCTATCTATTAAACCGCATCAAAATCCGTTGCGTAGTTTTAAAGATCTAAGCATACATAGGGACAGACAGACGGCGGATAGCGACTTTGTTTTATATTATGTAGTGATGCGTAAGTTAGTGAGCATGGATGTATGTTTGTTACTCTTTAACTCTAGAACGGCGGAAGGGATTGCAATGAAATTTGCCACAGAGTTAGAATATGTTCTAGAATAACACATAGGCTAGATTTTATCCCGGGAAAGTGTATCTCCTAGGAACGAGGGTGAAACCGCGGGCAGTTGCACGTTTGTTAGTCTTTCACGCAAAAACTACACAACAGATTTGAATGAAATTTGGAACACAGATAGTTTATCACCTGGATAACAATATAAGCTAGTTTTTATCACGGATAAAAATAAGGGCGCTCGGGAACGCGGGTGAAACCGCGGGAGCTAATAGTACTTGAATATTACGACGAGTTCTTTAAACTCATTAATAAATGACCATTAATACAATAGGATCATTTATTAATGAGACAAACCTACCATAGAGACGTCATTAATTAATTATTTATCATAAACATTTGTTACATAATTAAAATGCAATTTATATAACGCATTTATTCATATTAAAGTTATTTTCCAATTGACGCATTTTTATTAAGTGTTTTTCCTGCATTTAACTTATTAGTAATATTATAATCACTACATAGTATAAAACAAAGTCGCTATCCGCCGTCTGTCTGTCCCTATGTATGCTTAGATCATTAAAACTACGCAATGGATTTTGATGCGGTTTTTTTAATAGATAGAGTGATTCTTAAGGAAGATTTTTATGTATAAATCATTACGCTATGACGAATAGGAGCGGAGCATCAATCAAAACTGTTGCAAAAACGGGCAAGTGACGCTAACGAAGTTGTGCGGGTCAACTAGTACCTACCTTTAATATAAATAAATATTAACATTCCTTTTATATTTATCATCTAAGTGGAATTAAAAATACCAAAAAAGAAGGATTTAAAATCCTATTCCTAGTAATTCCCGTGAATTTATTTTACACTAGTAGCTCCCTGCTGTTTCACTCGCGTACCCGGGAGATCTTCCATTTTCCCGAGGAAAAAAGTAGCCTATGTCCTTTCTCAGGCTCTAGACTATCTGTGTACCAAATTTAATTTAGGTAAATCGGTTTTGTAGTTTTAGCGTGAAAGCGAGACAGATGTTCACAGTCCCCGTTTTACGTGTAGGTAGCCTAAAAAAAACATTTGTACGCATGAATATGTCTGTTTGTCCTGTGTCTGGATGTAAATATCTATATAAGTATGTATTAAAAAATAGTTTAAGTAGTATATCGGCTATCTGGTTACATCACAAGCTCTGCTTAGTTTGGAATCCGATTGGCCGTGTGTGGAAAATGTCACAGGATATTTATTTACTACGGAACCCTAGAAAGACAGAAAACTATAGTAAAATTTTAAAATTTATTTCTTTAACCTTAAAACTAATCTAGTTTAATTAAATTAAATGATATGCAACCGTCTAATTAGTGAGTTAAGGTCGATATTACGAAAGCAGATTTCCTTGAACATTTAGGCCCAGTTAGACAAAGACAGTAGATATAATGCTATAGGTGAAAGTAGTAAAGCAATATTTGATACAATCTGACCTTAAAAATGTTATTTCAATTCGCGAATATAAGATCTGATGCAATATTAGTTTGCATATTATATACTAACGCTTCACCGCGGTTTCGTCTGTATTCCCGGGGTATTCGAAATTTTCCCGGGATAAAAAGTACCCTATGTGTCAATTCAGGTTATAAGCGACCTGCGTTCCAAATCTCATCCAAATCCGTTTAGTAGTTTTTGCGTGGAAGAGTAACAAACATCCATTCATAAACACAAACTTTCGCAATTATAAATAGTAGTAGAATTAGTTGTACTAGCTGATCCGCTCCTATTGATTACAGCGTGATGTTATATACCCTATAACCTTCCTCGATAAATGGGCTATCAAACACTAAAATCATTTTTAATTCCGAACCAGTAGTTTGTGAGATTGACGAGTACAAACAAACTTACAAATGGACTCTTTAGCTTTATAATATTAGCATAGATTTAATTATTTTTTATTAGTTGCCTATTTCTATCAATCATAATGTTTCTCAATACTTATGCATATATATTACTAGCCTGGCCCAGTTACGGATAAAATGACTGACAGACAGACATCTATACTAACATTATTAAGGTGAAGAGTTTGTTTGTTTGAACGCGATAATCTCAGGAACTGCAAGTGCGATTAGAAAAAATATTTCAGTATTGGATAACTCATTTATCTAGGTAGGCTATAGGCTATATATTATCACGCTACGATACATAGGAGCGGAGCATCAATGGATAATGTTGCAAAAACGGGGAAGATATAACGCAGAAGAAGTTTTATGGATCAGAAAGTCTATACTTCTATACTAATATTATAAAGAGGAATGATTTGTTTATTTGTAACGAATAGGCTCCGAAACTACCGAACCGATCTGCACAATTCTTTCACTAATAGAAAGCTACGTTATTTATAAATAACATAGGCTATATTTTATCCCCGTATTCCTACGGGGACGCGTACTACGCGGGTAAAACCGCGCGACGGCGTCAAGTAAAATGCTCGCTACAAGCTATTTCTCACTTTTGTAAAAATAACTATACTTAGTATTAAATCTTATTTCGTTTTTGAAAAGAGTATCTAATTACCGAGTTTATTGCCGGCTCTTCTCAGTAAAATACAACTATCAGAACCGAGCATTAATAGTGACTATTCATATGTGCTTTATTGAGGCCTATTTGAATAAAAAAGATTTTGATTTGATTTGATTTGAGAATTAAATATAAAGGTTTTTGATAATTTTGTTTACGGATCTCCAATTTCTTATCGCTCTAGCAGATTAATTTCATAATAAAAAAAAAAAACAAAAATAAGTAACGTCCTGTCAATTAGCTTGCATAGTGTTAATTACATTTCAAATGGATTAACTTAATTAGCGGCACTGTTGCTTTGGTGGTAATATTATAAATGCGAAAGTAACTCAGTCTGTCTTGCTTTCACGCTAAAACTACATAACCGATTTAAATGAAATTTGGTGCACAGATAGTCTAGAGCCTGAGCAAGGACATAGGCTACTTTTATCCCGGAAAAATTTAAGACTTCAGCTTGTAGAATATATAAATATCCTGGGTCATTGCTCACACACGGCCAATCGTATTCCAAAGTAAGCTTCAAAGTGAGCTTGTGTTATGGTAACCAGATAGCTGATATACTACATAAACTACTTTTAAATACATACTTATATAGATAATTACATCCAGACACAGAACATACACACATGTTCATGCACAAATGTTTGTTCTAGATGTTATTTGACTCAACTTGAAAGTTCTATACCAACCGGTCAAACAGACCTTGAAATTTTTATAAACACTTATTTAGACCTATTTCTCAATTTTATTATTATTAAGTATTAAAATATTATAATTTGTCTATGCATTCAGGTCAATGGCATACGTTTTGATCGTGTTTGCCAAGGTATGATATATGTGCAATTTATCTATACTAATATTATAAAGAGGAAAGATTTGTTTGTTTGTAATGAATAGGCTCCGAAACTACTGGACCGATTTCAAAAATTCTTTCACCTTTGGAAAGCTGCATTATCCCCGAGTAACATAGGCTATATTTTATCCCTGTATTCCCACGGGAACGGGAACTACGCGGGTAAAACCGCGGGGAGGCAGCTAGTAACATATAATTTGACAGCACGTTTGGCTTTGTGGTTAGTGACCCTGACTCTCAAGCCGCGAGTCGTGGGTGCGAATCCCACAGACAAATTTGTATGCATGAATATGTCTGTTGGTCCTGTGTCTGGATGTAATTATCTATATAAGTATGTATTTAAAACGTAGTATATGTAGTATGTCAGCTATCTGGTTACCATATCAGGCTCTGGTTAGTTTGGAATCAGATTGGCCGTGTGTGAAAAATGTCCCAGGAAAATTATAATTTTTTTGATTTTCAAGTTTACTTAGATTCAAGTTTATATTGATGTTTTGAGGGCATGGCTCGATACTGTTGTACCTTATGTAATGTTATACTGGTTCTCAGTTTCAATATATATAAATACTAGCTGCCTCCGCGCGGTTTTACCCGCGTAGTTCCCGTTCCCGTGGGAATACAGGGATAAAATATAGCCTATGTTACTCAGTGATAATGTACCTTTCTAATGAAAAAAGAATTATTAAAATCGGTCCAGTACTTTTTGAGTTTATTTGTTATATACAAAAATACAAATCTTTCATCTTTATAATATTGTAGTGTAGATAGACAAAAATGTAATATTATGTAGGTAAAATAAAAAAAAATAAAATGCTTTTTAAAATCCCCTTATGTATTTTTTTATTTACGAGAATTCTAATTTTATTTATAGAGTTTTTTTATGTCCATAAATGATCATTATAAATGTGTACCTATGTAAGTTATGTAGATGTATAGATATTAGTTTAGCCGCAACCACAACTGAATAGATTTAGATGAAATTTGACAAACCTATGGAATATGTTTTGGAATAATAGGTACATAGGATATATTTCGAAATGCTTAGATACCTTTTTCAGATACTTTGAATTCATACATATGAAGGTAGTAGGTACATACCTACTTATAGTTTTCTTGTAGTAATATTTATTGAGATAATTACTTATTTATATAAAAAAAAACACTATGAGAAATGACGATTTTTAGTTTGATAAATTAGTTTATTTTAGCAACCAGGGACAACGTAGGTATTACAATTATTTTACATATATTTTTTAATATAAATAAATAATAAATTAACTCAAATGTGTGTATACTTAATAACCTCAGAAATATATAGCTATACCTACAAAATACATTAATTAAGTCAAATATTTTTATAGATACTAAGTAATGTTAGAAATATATACCTACCTACACAATATATTAATTTCGAAATATGACTAGGCAGTTATTTGATGAGTTTGTTTCATATTTTTAAGAAAGAAGGTATTTTAAAAAAATCGGTCAACAGCTTTAAAACCATGACCTAAAGGCAGAAAACTTGCTTTTAAAAAAAAGGCTTGAATCAAGTTGAAATTTCATCACAACACAAGTTCAATTAAAACTTGATATTTAAAGATTCTGCTGTTTATAGTATGTGGGTAGTTTAAAAAAAAATGTTATACCAAAAAGGTTAATAGTCTATCAAAATTATGAAATAAATAAATATCACGCTGAACCACTAAATAAATCATTTAAAAAAAATATAATTAAAATGGAAAATTTGACAACAAAAATTAGGGTTTTTATTGTATTAAAGTGATAATTAAAATAAATCACGCTTAACCACTAAATAAACCATTCAAAAAATATAATTAAAAAAGAAAACTTACCTCAAATCGGAACACACCAGAAAAAAAAATCACACAATCTCACACACTATTAAAAAAAGAATCCTTCACTCACAACACTTTTAATTAAAATATTTAAAATACAATAAATCAAAGACTAGGATTTATATTATTTTTTCGCCAGCAAAATGTCTGCCGCTCCAAGCCGCGGTACGAACTAGAGTGAGACCGTACCATAGATGATACTTAAACCAATCTGTAGAGGTAATAATTTTTAACCTGTACTACCTACTTACTATATGGGTTTAACGTACCGATATTCTTCAAAGGAAAATTACAATTCTAAATCATTAGTAAATAATGCTTCATAATTGTCCGGGGTTTTTTAATACATTTGCCATTTATGAAGGTTGTTATTAATTTGGTTGGAAATTGAATAATAAAGGATAATTTAGGTATTTAATGATTGATACTTTTAAACGATGTTAATTTTTTTAGGGTCATTAAATTTTAAATGATTTTAAGGTAATTGTTTTGTGTAGGAAAAAACCCTTTTGTGGAAGTGAATTTTGAATTTAACTGAGTAATTATCACTACAAAATACATGCCTACGCTTACAAGTATATAGGTATTATCATTTTGTAAAATGAAGTAAAAAAAAAATTGTACCAAAAAAAAACATTATTCCTACCGACCATTCTATGATATTACAAACATAATCACGGTCTATTCGACCCATTGTGGTATTTAACGGTTAATGAGTCTGCAAATTATATGCATGCTCATTTTTCTAGTGGTTACATATTGTGTAACTCTATCAAGGTCTACTCTATGATTTTGAAGGTAAGGGATATGTAGAAAAGCCAGTCATCGTAGGTGCGGCCTGCCCCGCAAAGTACGATACGCAGAAACGCTGGCTCGACGTCCCTCGTCAGACATCAGAGACAATGTCACCACAGAGGATGCAACAGACCGCGCAAAGTGGAGATTGAGCCGGAGAGCGGACCCGCACACACAACGATACGTAGAAGAAGCGCTGGCTCGACGTCCCTCGTCAGACATGAGAGACAATGTCACCACAGAGGATGCAACAGACCGCGCAAAGTGGAGATTGATCCGGAGAGCGGACCCGCACACACAACGATACGTAGAAGAAGCGCTGGCTCGACGTCCCTCGTCAGACATGAGAGACAATGTCACCACAGAGGATGCAACAGACCGCGCAAAGTGGAGATTGAACCGGAGAGCGGACCCGCACACACAACGATACGTAGAAGAAGCGCTGGCTCGACGTCCCTCGTCAGACATGAGAGACAATGTCACCACAGAGGATGCAACAGACCGCGCAAAGTGGAGATTGAGCCGGAGAGCGGACCCGCACACACAACGATACGTAGAAGAAGCGCTGGCTCGACGTCCCACGTCAGACATGAGAGACAATGTCACCACAGAGGATGCAACAGAGGTCTTATATTATATATTTAGGTCAATTAAAGTAAGTATAGATATTATTAAACTAGAATATGAATGATACAAATTGCGTCTGATTGCCTACAAAGATAAATTTGCCTTTGAGACCAACCTGTCAAATGAAATATTGATTAAGCATTAATAAATTATTAAATTGAGATTAAATCTAATGTCAGATATATTCATAAAGACTAATAACTATTTGCAGATATTTTTTACTTATCATAGGTACCTACTGCACTACATAGTACCTATTATAAAACAAAGTCACTATCCGCCGTCTGTCTGTTCCTATGTATGCTTAGATCTTTAAAACTACGCAACGGATATTGATGCGTTGTTTTTAATTGATAGAGTGATTCTTCAGGAAGGTGTTTATGTATAAATCATTACGCTATGACGAATAGGAGCGGAGCATTAATCAAAACTGTTGCAAAAACGGGCAAGTGACGCTAACGAAGTTGCGCGGGTCAACTAGTACCTATAATTATTATAAAGAGAAAAGATTTGTATTTTTGTATGTAACGAATTAACTTAAATATCTATTAGACCGATCTGAATAATTCTTTCACCAATGGACCGCTACATTATCAGGGAGAAAAAAAGGCTATATATTATCCTCATATTCCAATGGGAACGGGAACTACACGAGTGAAACCGGGAGGCGGATGAGAGTAGTATTAAAAAGATTTAACATGCAATTTTATTTTAATCGACATTTATAAAATTATGATTTTTATATAAAAATATTTATTTAAGAATAGTAGCCGAAAGTTATCAATATTGTCGAGATGAAAAGTAGTCTATGTAGCAATATAGGTTATAAATTATAAATAAAATAAAAATCGTTTAGAAGTTTTTGCGTGAAAGAGTAGCAAACATACATCCATACATACAAACTTCCACATTTATAATATAAGTTCCATTTACACATATACACAGAACATACATATTCATGCACATGTCTGAACTGTGAAAGGAAATGTTCATAGCCATAGGAGATAATTAACTAAAATACTAACATAACATTATAACATAAATATATGTAGTAAGAGAAAATTAAGTTGTACCTACATATATACTAACATATTAAATTCTAAAACTAACATAAATAAATAAAGGAACAGGAGTGCGACGCCTACAACTGCATTGTAGTTTAGTGAATAAGTTTTTGTTATATATTTTATGTATTTGAGTATGAATAAATAAATAAATAAAATCTGTCCTGATTGAGAATCGAATTCTCGAGACATCGATCGAAACCTCATAAAAATTCCATGAGTTATAATTTAATAAAAAAAAGCATAAAGAATTGATCTATAAATAAGTTTCCCCGCGTAATTGGTGTTTGTTTGTCCATTGACGTCATGTAGGCATGTAGGTAGGATTTGAAATGGGTTTTACTGAATTTTTCCATACGCCTGCTCCTGCGCATGCATCTTATTTCTGTCGTGGGAAAATCGTTGAACTGGGCCGATCTAGATCTGCCTGGACTTATAAATATACTAGCTGCCTCCGCGCGGTTTGACCCGCGTAGTTCCCGTTCCCGTGGGAATACAGGGATAAAATATAGTGTGTTACTCAGTGATAATGTAGCTTTCTAATGAAAAAAGAATTATTAAAATCGGTCCAGTACTTTTGAGTTTATTCGTTACATACAAAAATATAAATCTTTCCTCTTTATAATATAAATCTTTCCTCTTTATAATATTAGTGTAGATAGTGTAGATGTAATTTATTGTTGTGTAATAGTTACGTAATGTTAAAGTGTGCTCTCAATAAATATTTTTCTTTCTTTCTTCTTTTTTTCTTCTTTCTTTCTTTCTTCTTTCTTTCTTCTTTTTTCTTCTTTCTTTCTTCTTTCTTTCTTCTTTCTTATTTTTTCTTTCTTTCTTCTTTTTTCCTTTTTTCTTTCCATAATAGGTATACTTATTTATATTAACGTTGGGCACATCATGAAATAATGGCCCAAATCACGAAATGCCGATCACGATGTGGCCAGGCAGATATAGATCGGTCCAGATCAACGATTTATCCACGACAATTCATTAAAATGTCGGGTGTATTTCCACTACTCGATATGTTGTTGTTTAAGGGATTATTATAGTCCGGGTCACTAACCACAAAGCCAACTAGTATTTACATGTTGGTTTGTTCGTTCATCTTCATATCAGCCATAGGAGGTCCACTGCAGAACATAGGCCTCCCCCATGGAATCCATGCAGACCAGAATCGACCAAATAAAATAAATTAATATCCTGGGAGATTTTCACACACGGCCAATCTGATTCTAAACTAAGCAGAGCTTGTACTGTAATCAGATAGCTGATATACTACATAAACTACTTTTAAATACATACTTATATATAGATATTTACATCCAGACACAGAACAAACAGACCGACCTATCCGAAGAACAAAGTTACATGTGACTTTGAACCCAAACCACTTTTATTGTATGTTTATGTCTATAATTACCTATATTTTATACTAGTAAAATAAAAAAAATCAAAAGTCAGTTTAATCCAAAGATACTGGTCGAACAAAGCTACATGTTATTTATTCCTCCGAAGAACAAAGGTGCATCAGCACTAGTGCCATTGTAAACCGTTGCGACAGGCGCGGTAGAGCCGCGCGCGCCGGTTATATCGTCACTCGTGCCTTTGTTGGGCGGAAAGACGGCTGTGCACGCGCTCTAGTTGTATGCCCAGATTATAGCATATTTTACACGATTATTACCTAAAAAACTATGCAGAAAATAAAATATACACGTTCTAGGCGTATGTACTCATTATTTTTATATCGGCAAGATTTAATAAACAGGGTTTCGAGGGAATCCGCAAACACAAATCAAGGAATATTGGGTAATACCGGTAAGTAAATGAGACTTTAATTCATTAAATGTGTTATTATAGCATAAACATAGCTTATATACTGAACTTTGTATTATTTTTTTGGTTACCTTTATTTTAAAACGAAAAAGTAAATTTAAGCGGTCCTACGTACACATATAACTTTATTCTACGGAAAATAAGGTGATTGCAAATATAACGTTTAAAATATCAAACGTATCTTATGTATCATATAAATATCAAAGTGTGAGTATTTTTTCAAATATTTAAATGACCGTAAAATCAGATACTTACGTTAACAAGTAACTTTGTTTTAGGGAAAGTATTTTGAAATTTTATGGTCTATGTGTACATGTGACTTTGTTCTTGGGAAGAAACTGAGATATACTTTTCTTCCAACTGGGAATGAGCATGAAAGCCTGAAAATAAATAGCTTATTTTTGCATTTTTTATTAAAATAGAAGAATTCATTAAGTATTGGACGCCTATTTATTTTGATTAGTTTTATTTTCGTTGTTGGTAGAGGTTTAAATTAATGCACACTATCCTTTGTCCGTAGAGAATGTTGTGGATAATCGTGAAGCTTCTACTTCATCACCATTACCACATGGAGCTGAGAAAAATTCAACGGAATATGCCTGAGGTGTTTAAAGATGTTTTTTGTACCTCAGATGTTTCAGGTTCTGGTCAAAAAAATCTAAAACAGCGAATAAACTCTACTAACACCTGCATAAACAAATGAACTGACGCCATTCTCACTCGAAGTTTCACATAGCTTTGAAAATTCCATCGCTGTAAGCTTTTGGTGATTTGCTTTCAAGTTTATCAATGAATATCCCGACTCCCATACAATTAATTCACACAAGGATTGTCATACCACCAGGGTGGCAAACAGATATGTGGTTACCGTAGCCTATGGACGCTTGCAACACCAGAGGCGTCACTCACGCGATGCCGACCCTGTAAAAAGGAAGCAACTGTATAGGCAGTGAAAGGGACAAAGCGCAATGTAATTTTCGTCAAAGGGCTATACAGGTATCACTCCTGCATACCCCTACGACGCTTTTCCATCCCTGGTCCCCCCACTGCCGCTACAGCGTCTCCTCATGGAGCTCTGGCTACCTTACTCACCGGAGGAACACAACACTACATGTAGTATTATTTGGCTGCGGTCTTCTGTAAGGTGGAGGTACTACCCCAGTCGGGCTGCTCCAAATTCGGAACGGACGAATCCGTTGCGCCCTACCTCCTACTAACGCTAAAGCCTTAACTCCTCTCAAAAAAGGACTAAAGACTCGTGTCCTACGCAAATCTGAATGGTCCGACGTGAAAAGAAAATGCCTTAAAAATATAGGAAAAAGCTATATGTATAACTAAAACTAATCGAAAATTTACATTCAAATACAAAAGGTATTTGAATGTAAATTTTTATCAAATCCTATTTCGCAGGAGTTTCGGAGTGAGACATTTGTGTTGACAATGCTCTTAAATACTTATCTGTTAGTAGGAAGATTATTAAAATAGCATGGGGAAAATGCGAGGGCAGTTGCATTTTGAAGATGATAAGAGAGGACGCCATGCTAATCACAATGGTCGTAAATTTCAGATCTCTTCCTTGTAACGTAAATGACAATATTGATTAATGATAGCGATAGTAAAGATGACTGATTTTTTACAGGAATAGACGAATTTACACTTTTAATATTATGTGAGTGGGTAATTAATTACCTAATACTTTAAGTAGATATATTCTATAATTATGCGGCGAATGCGGTCTTTATGACTAACCTTTCTGCAATTTCATTTATGGCTTACCATTTTGTGTATTTTGAACTTAATTTTATTGTTATATCTTTAAATAATAGTTCCAAAAAAGTATTAGGTCAGGAAAATAATATAAGTGAATAAACTTATTATTTTTGATTTTGATGATGAATAACTTACTATTTAATTATAACTTAATAATTAATATCTGTTTATGTTATATTATATATATATATGGGTAGTGTAAATGTAAATGTTATAAATAAATAAATAAAAGATTTAAAATATAAATAATAAAAATAAATAAATAAATATTATAGAACCAATAATAAATCTTATTACATTACGGAGAATAGTATTCTATAATTTTCATTATATAAGAAGTTAAAATTTCTTGTAAATAAAACGTTTTATTTCATGAACAGTTCGTTTTAATCCCTAATAATATGATTTTTTCCATTCCCTGTTATCACATAAGACCCTATGGCGATCAGTTTTTAGATAAAACAAAGTTACATGTAGATATGAAACCCAAAATTACTACCACATTTTCCAAGAATAAGGTTACATGTGTATATGTGACCCAGCGTGCCACCAAGAGATCCGCAAAAGAACGTCATATGTGCACATGAGACCCCTTAAAATCCAAAATACGGGGTTTATTTCTACAACTATGGTATCAATAAACGGATAGTAATGTTTTAATACGTTGGTAAAAGTATCAATTCTCTAAACCAATTAATAAAAAAGTTAGGGCAAAATATGTGCAAGCCAAACTTCAAATTGCTCTCCTCAAAAGTAGGGATTTGGCAGATGTAACTTTGTTCTTCGGATAGGTCGAGACATATTCATACTTAAAAAACAATATAATACAATACAACAATATAATATGTATATTCTTTCTGGATCTAGAAATTCAATTTGAAGAATATTTTGTGTTGGGTAGCACATATATCGAGGAAGGCTATATATCATCACGCTACGACCGATAGAAGCGGAGCATTCATGAAAAATTTTGCAACAACGGGGAAGATATGACGCAGGCGAAGTTGCGGGCATAAGTTAGTATTCTATCTTATATATAAAATTCTCGTGTCACAGTTTTCGTTGCCATACTCCTCCGAAACTGCTTGACCGATTTTTATGAAATTTTATATGCATATTCGGTAGGTCTGAGAATCGGCTAATATCTATGTTTGATAAACCTAAGTGATCACGAGAACGGGAACTACGCGGGTGAAACCGCGGGGCGGCAGCTAGTAACTATAGATAGAAATAGGCGCAAGTCGCGGCCGTACAAATAAATCCATTGCTAGAATGATTTAAAGGTTTCTGCCACTACACGCTAGATGTCACTGTTTCGCAGCACGTAGCTCTCTCTAGCGGTGAAAAGCTGCAACTCTAAGGTAAGTAATAAGGTTCTGGTACAAACAATGCATATTACTTAATTAGTTCTTCTTTCTAACACTAGATGGATGTAAAAATAATTAATTTAACTTATTAGCTAAAATTTATAAATTTATTAAAAATGTATATTATTTTGACGAAGTATTTTTGTATAATAGAATACCTGTTATATTAAAAATTAATTAAGTTATTTTTTTGCGATTTATAGAATGGACTAGTTTTTTTAATAATAAATTAGAGTAGGTAATACACATTTATTTATTTTTTCTAAGAACGTCATAACATTATATATAGGTACTTGTCACTAATTCATTAACTACTGAACCGATTTTTATAAAATTTTCGCCAATAGAAAGAGGCTTTATATAGCTTCTGTAACCCGTGCAAAGCCGGGGGAGGTCGCTAGTCGTTAGTAAACGTAACATTTTAAAGAGCACTAGCCGAAGTCGCTTTTACCCGCGTAGTTCCCGTTCCCGTAGGAATACGGGGATGAAATATAGCCTATGATATTTATGAATAACGTAGCCTTCTCTGCCTTCTATTAGTAAAGAAATTTTGCAGATCGATTCGGTAGTTTCGGAGCTTTGTTACAAACAAACAAATCTTTTCTCTCTAAAATATTAGTATAGATATAGATTATGGCTGGTGATGGTACCTACCTATAACCGTGACATAATATTACCTACATACACGCTCGTAACTACGAACCGGACTATATAGTGATGTGCATTCGCTTGTATCGATATCGATAGAAATTGTCGATACTTTTTAATGATAACATACAATGTATTTTCGTTAATTTAAGCAATATTAAAATAGAATTATATTAATACACTTACGCTACATATGTTTTTGGGATATATGATTAGTAATCGACATATAGCTATAATATGTAAAGATAAATACACGGTTATGTTGACATAAGAGATCACATACTTGGGTATATCTAAGCTATTTTCATTTTAATGTTATCGCATTGTATTAAGAGAGCAATATATGATTAACAAAGTTAATAGTATTTTAATTGTTTTAAATTCGTTAATTTATTTTAACAATTTCTTTACTTAGTCTTTACTCGTTGTGAATACTTGACGTTTAGATACAATCCATAAACAGAACATTAGCCAGCTCTTCAAAGTTACTGTTTCATATGGTAAAAATACAAATCCATTTTTTTTATTAATCTTAACTATCAATAGTGTTTTTTTAAACTTTCGCGAAACAATGAGAGCGATCATGGTATGTAGAAACATCGAGGTTAGTTTAAATTCAATTTTTTTTTTCTGATAAAAATTCATGTTAACTATCGATATCGATAATTTCCACGGTCGTGTCCCATCACTACGGCTGTAATGAGGCGCAACGACTTTCACCGCCCTGTGTTTGTGTTTCCTATAACGTTATAATATTTAGAATTCATAGATTTAGTAGAATGAGAGTTTATATGTAAGGGACATAGTTTCTAAACTATACCATGAAAAAAAACACTCCATCTCTCAAATAAATATATGTATTATACCTATTAACAATTTAACTTATTTTAGATTCAAAAAATCCATGTACATATTATTAAAGAAAGTAAAAAAAAATTACAGCAATAGTAAACAAAATTCTACTATTCTACTATATTATATTTATTATATACTAGCTGCCTCTCGGTTCCACCCGCGTAGTTCCCATTCCCGTAGGAATACAGGAATAAAATATAGCCTATGTTACTCCTGATAAAGTAGCTTTCCATTGATGAAATAGTTATTCAGATCGGCTCAATAGTTTCAGAGCCTACAATTAAACAAAAAAACATATAAAATAGATGTTCGTGCCCACAATTTTTTGTCTTCGGTAGGAATTGAACCACCAGGCCGCAAAGTCAGGGTCGCTTACCACAAAGCTATCACTCTTAACAAAATTTAGATATGTTACCGTAAAATTGTTAAAACCGCTAGATTGTAAACGTACTGTCGATTTTTTTAAACTGTAATTACTCTTTTTCTCCACAACGGATGAATGGATATATATGGGATATATTCTGGAATAGTATATAGGCTACTATTTTATCCCGGGAAAACTAAAGGTTCCCCGGGAGAGCGGGTTGACGGTAACTAGTTTACAATAATAGTGGGTAATTTGACGGTGTCATATACGCGGGTAATATCGTAAAAGTAAGATTTCATCACGATTCGCTACGACGATTCGTGTTAACATTGCATAAAGCTAACTATTTAGGGTTCCCTATGCGTATTTTATAGAATTTAATTTAATTTAATTAAACACAAAACAGATTACAATCTAAAATGCTTAAAATAAAAAATAAAAATCAAAGTTGATAGATTATAACGATGACCCAAAATATGTTAAACTTAACATATTTATATAACTGAATACTGAAAAACAAGAATCCCACCTAAAATATGCTGTAAAAACTAGCCAAGTCTCGATGGAGCTACTTGTTTATCTCTAAAAAGTAATTAAATCTAGACAAAGAAGTGCCAAGTCTAAGGTTCCTTACTGCGATTTTTTTATTATTATATTTAATGTTGTGTGACTTGGCCGTTGAAGTGTACACAAAGGTACAAAACCTGATATATAGGTGATAGAAGTCCCTCTGTACGTCTATTTTATGTAAGATCAGTGATCGATTTGACGCTCCAAAAAGAAGAGAGCAGAAGTCAGCAGATTACAAAATTTTTTGAAGAAGTATGATGATCTTAAAAATATATAAACAATATTATCTATTAAATTTGTATTAATAAAACCATACAGCGTTTATGAATTTACATGTGACAGATAGATAGACAAAATCGTGGTTAGTGTCACTAGAAATAGAGTAAAATTAACTAAAATAAATAAAAAAGGTTTTGTGGTTAGTGACAGAAAGTTGCGTAGGTTTGATTTCCACCTAGGACAAACATTTGTATGCATGTCTTTGCTGTGTCTGGATATAAATATCAAAATAAGTATGTATTTAATAGTAGTATAATTATTTATTTATTTATTTTATTTATTTATTAAAGAAACTAACAGCTGTTATAATACAAATGAAAGTTAATGCTTAAGTAATACATTTGCCAAAACAGTTTCTACGGCTAGTTTTAACATATAATTTTATGAATTGACATGTGCGAACAAAGAAGTTGATACAAACAAGATAAAAACTAGAACACTACAATGTTACTAAACAATTAAACAACAAAAAATAATTATTTCTACTTTTACTTATTGAAACTAAACAATAAAAAAAATTAATTATAAATCAAAAAATATATATATATTAAGATGAATATTACACTGACTTTAAACGGGTGCGGAAGGCGCCCATCCTCTCATGAAAAATTTCGATGTGACTATAAGGAAGGTTGTAATTATTACAAGCTCTTACTATAAACCGATTTTTTGTGTAATTAGAACAACAAATTGGTGTAGAAAACATATGTCTTTTGCGTGTGCTAAGTTTGGAACATTTAAATGCTATTTTATTCAAAAGATATGGTAGATCAACTATATTATTAATGATTTTGTACAGAAAAATTTTATCCCTATGTTCACGTCGCCTTTCCAATGAAGAAATCGTGACCGTGCTGGCACTCTTAAATCTATACTTTAAACGCTTTATAAATTTATTTTGTACTAGCTGCCTCCGCGCGGTTTTACCCGCGTAGTTCCCGTTCCCGTGGGAATACAGGGATAAAATACAAAGGTGAAAGAATTTTTGAAATCGGTCCAGTAGTTTCGGAGCCTATTCGTTACAAACAAACAAACAAACAAACAAACAAACAAATCTTTCCTCTTTATATATAGTATAGAGTATAGATATAGATATAGATTATTATTATAGTATAGATTCCTTCCAAAAGCTTAGTATATTTATCATATACAGGATTCCAGACAATGGAAGCATATTCCAACTGTGACCTTACAAAAGCATTGTAAAGCAAAATTAATGTGTTTGAGTAGTATATCAGCTATCTAGTTACAGCACAAGCTCTGCTGACTTTGGAATTGGATTGGCCGTGTGTGAAAAATTTCCTGGGATATTTATTTATTTATACGGAACCCAAACTATTAAATGCTAAAATAATAGTAGTGTATATAAATATTGGTTATGCAACGGAACCAGTACGACCGGATCGCTTGACCGGTGACCGACTGATACACTTCGAGTCGTGAACTCTCGCAATAATAAATATTTTGACATGTGGAATAACCATTTAACAATATTATACCACAATGGTGGCAAACAGGCATACGGTCCCTGATGGGAAGCGGTTACCGTAGCCTATGGACGCTTGCAACACCAGGGGCAACACTCACGCGCCTACAAGTATTTCTTTAAAATATCTATCCCGGGATCTACGAAGTATGCTTAGTATATATATAGTATACTAGCTGCCGCCCCGCGGTTTCACCCGCGTAGTTCCCGTGACCGCAGGGGTATCAAAAATAGATAGTAGCCGATTCTCAGACCTACCCAATATGCACACAAAATTTCACAATCGGTAAAGCCATATCGGAGGAGTTTAATCACAAACACCGCGACACGAGAATTTTATATTAGACTAGCTGACCCGGCAGACTTCGTACTGCCCCAATCTATACTTCAATACTAATATCATAAAGCGGTAGAGTTTCTTTGTTTGCTTGAACGCGCTAATCTCAGAAACTACTTTCCCGGCAATTATTCCATTTTTTCACCTTTTAAACCTTCCCTGGACCCACACGAACATTTCAAAACCAAGGAAAGATAATCAGTTCAACCGTTCACGACTTTTTGTGAGACTAACGAACAGCAATTCATTTTTATATATATAGAAGAAGAAGATTATTTTCTTCAAATAAAGAGAGAGAGAAAAAAAACGATTTTCCTATCATCAACAGCTCATATACGTCTCCACCAAGGAGCTCGAGCCTCCCCTAACATCGAGGGGGTTTAGGCCATAGTCCACACGCGCGCCTAGAGCGGATTGGCGGACTTCACATGCCTTTAATTGTGACATCTCAGGAATGCAGGTTTCCTCACGATGTTTTCCTTCACCGAAAGCCAGTGGTGTGAATCCGTACGTAAGTTTTTATAAACTCAGAGGTACGGGCCAGGGATTTGAACCGGCACCCTCATAATCGTGAGTCGGTGCTTTCCCAACTGAGCCACCACGGCTTTTTTAGATTTTCCTAGATACGACAAAATTGCTTTCTACTGTCGATATAGATATTTACATCCAGATACAGAACAAACAGACATAGGTATGCATACAAATGTTTATCCTGGGTGGGGTACAAACCCGTGGCGGCTGGTTTGAGCCACTGACCACAATACAAACTTTTCTAGTAAATAGAATGACGGATCAGTGGGCTTAGTGGTTTAGATATTCGTCAACGGTAGTCACCGGTTTGATTCCCAACCAGGTCAATCACTCGTGAGCAGGATGTGTCCGTAATCTGTTAAGTGTTTGAGGGGTTTTTGATTTATATACATACGTTCATTGATATTTCCTTTTCTTTTCTTTCTTTATTATTTGCAAAATATTATGAAATCGTTCCTTAATATATTTTGTTGAAAATCGTTACATTTTAGAGTCATTGTCAAATTTCGCGCAGGTAAACTAGTCCTTTACCAGTGTTATTCTTTTATTAGTAATTAAGAGCACAATCTCTATAAGGACAATTTAGCATCAAATCAATCAAATATTTTTTCTAAGCTTATTTTTCTTTACCACCTTCCTCATACTCGGGTGATACCCAAACGTTTAATCATTTTTTTGGTTGCAACTAAAACCGTGGTGGGTTTTAGTTTTTTTTTGGACAATATATGATTCTGCTACGTTAAACGACAAACAAACTTATTTGATATACATTTAAAGTTTCAAATGCTCTGAAAGTGGATATAGCAAGAAGTTGGTACGGGATGATGCTCATTACAGAATCCGGTGGTTCTGGCCTTCCCCACAGGCAACATGTTATCCTCTTCAAGATGATAAGAAACTTAAGGGTATCTTATATCCCTACTATATATTTTTATTTTTGTAGGTATGTAACAAATTAACTTAAAAAAGTTATATAGACCGATCTGAATAATTGTTTCATTAGTGGAAAGCTACATTATCAGGGAGTAATATAGCCTATATTTTATCCCCGTATTCCCGTTCCCATGGGAATACTTCAACATAATATAGCCTATGTTACTCCCTCATAATGTAGCTTTCCATCGGTGACATATTTTTTGAAATCGGTTTAGTGGTTTATAAGCGAAAGCGTAACAAACAAACATCACAATAATAAACTTCTTATCAATTTATAAATTACTAGCTGCCTCCGCGCGGTTTTACCCGCGTAGTTCCCGTTCCCGTGGGAATACAGAGATAAAATATAGCCTATGTTACTCAGTGATAACGTAGCTTTCAAATGAAAAAAGAATTATTAAAATCGGTCCAGTACTTTTTGAGTTTATTCGGTACATACAAAAATACAAATCTTTCCTCTTTATAATATTAGTGTAGATATAGACTAATGTTTTTTTGGAAGTATGTTTAAAAGGTCCAAAACTCTTGCCCATAGACATTATCTAACAGACTCCTAAAGTTTATAGTTCTGTCCCCCTTCAGTTCAGCGTAAAGTTACGTTGTGTGTGATGCAAACTCGGAGGGCCGAACTTAACTTTTGCAAATGAATGATTTAGTCATAGGTTGCGCGTAAGTGGTGTAAACATACGGGTGTATATTACGGACGTGCGCGCAGCGTTAGTAATGAGGAGCCGTAAGAAGCATCTAAATGAGGAAAAGAAACATAATAAAAAAATATGCCGGTAGATAAGTTAGGAAAACATTGAAATGTGTTACAGAAGAAATATTTAAAAATTACACAATGGGAACAATCTTATTCGCAGTATATAATTGTCAATAGTTAAAAATAATTTAATTATTTTTTTATAAATCTAATATGTCTACTACCGATCCGTTTTCATTATCAAGTAAGTTTGTATTTAACCCTTAACTATAGTGGTGAAAAATAATCACGTTTCTATAGTTGTGGGGTCCATTGGACCCATGTATTTTTAAAAGGCAATAAGAATGAAAGTATTCAGAATAATTAGGAAAATGTTTATTAGCTTTATTATATATTATATAACAAACATAATTAAACATAAAATCAACTATAGGAACATACATTTCTAACATTAATTTGTACTTTAAATAATCAGTTCAAGTTTCCTTACTCTAAAAACAAGTTTATGAAAAATAAATAAATAAAATATGAAACTGGTCGCCAAGTCAAAACAAAAAACATTTTCTATAATAAAAAGATATGTTTTCCAAAAACATACAAAAACCAAAGAAATAAATTTAAAAACAAAAATTTTGACACCAGTTTCATTTAGCATACTACAAACATGTACTGCAAAACAACATTGCATGACATGTGCAAACAATTTTTGCACATATCATGCAAATAGGTTGCTGGCACTTAGTACATAAGTGAACTGGCTTAGCTCTCTTGCAGAATGAGCACCTCTTCCTTTTGTTCCTGTCCAATTTCTGGCTTTCACCTGGTTCAATTGTTGGAAGATGAGTCTGTAGGGCCGTCATTGTCAAAGTTAGAATTTAGAGCATTTCTCACAGAAACTGAACTTTCTTCTTCATCACTGCTTCAATCAGCATTCAGCCATTGCTCTATTTGGTCTTCCCTTCTATTTTCCATGATGAAATACTGAAATTTTATACAAAAACAACTAGAATAAAATTACGTATCTATAGTCGTGGGTCCAATGGACCCATGCATATTCATTTACTTACCTTAGGAGTAGCGTGCGAAATACGTCCGTCACCCTGTGTACGCACCGGCTTACTGTCGAAAGGTACTGAGGTGCACGGAGAGCTCTACTGCCCGCAGCAGTTTTAATGCTTGTTCAAAATAATAACCTGGGTCCAATGGACCCACGACTACAGTTAAGGGTTAAAAGTAGTTTTAAATATTACTTTGCATTAGATTGGCCGTGTGTACAAAAATATGATTACAGGAACTTAAAAAACGATTCCTGTTTTAAACTAGAATTTGAGCCTCAGATGGCTTTTACACTTAAACGGGCTGCTTCGATGAGTGCAGAGGGCTCTCAGAGTAATAATATACATATTTACTTTCATTTATTGGTGAGTATGTATGAATGATGACGCGCCTAATGCGGTGGCGGACTTCACATGCCTTTAATTGTGACATCTCGGGCATGCAGGTTTCCTCACGATGTTTTAACCGAAAGATATGCCTGTTTGCCACCTTTGTGGTATAAAAAAAAAAGATATATTTTTTTCGCGTTTGAAATACAATTTGCGATAAGGGTGCGAAGCGCTCGGAGACCGCATGACACCACGCCAGCCGATGAGTATAGGTACGAACTATTTTTATATTTTATAGATACTTGTACTTTTGTAACTCTAGATTGTTTACAGTATTTATATTAAGTAAAAAAACATCTCGTTTAAAGTGATTTAGTAATATTTGAGTAACCGCAGCGGCCTCGCCCAAACCGTCCAGCCGTGTGTTACCAAATTATTACAAGCGGTATTGCGTGAGCGGGCCGCTAGTGAAAGCCGAGCCGCGGTCCGAGACGGTGGCCAGTCGCGTACCGGAAAAATGTTATAGTTATAGCAAACATTAAAAAATATTTTTCATAATTTTCCCTCCATCGCGAACGCTTTGAAAAGCGTCGTTTCTCTTTATTTTGGTAAGTCATAATTTTTTTTAAGTAATTTTTAGGGCATGCCCTAATTAGTATTTTTGGGTGGTTGTGGATTCGATTTCCGTATAGGACAAGCTAGAATAAATATGTATTTATAAGGATATTAAAAGCTAGCGATCACCTTAAGGATCCAGTGGGAATATTGTTCACTCATTTGAACTATTGCAAATGTTTTAAGAGTAAGAAAAATAGGGTTTAATTTTAAACCGACTTCCAAAAAGTTGGAAGTTATTTATTCTACTGCATATTTTTATAAACAAGTTAACAGATTTGTTAACCTAAATGCTTAAATGTAAATGAAGAATAATCCTGGGATATTTATTAAAATTAATCTTAGCTTGTATGAATTTTTGACCGATCAAGTTTATTTCTAACTTGAATATAGAAAGTTAGTTTTAATAGATCTAATAACTAAATTAATTCCCTTTAATATATTTTATTATAACCTACTATTATTTATAAATTATAAACCTAAGACAAGAATAACGTCTGCAATTTTTACATAGTATAAAACAAAGTATTTCAGAGTTCACACAGATACTCTAGAGGCTGAGTAAGGACATAGGATACTTTTTATCGCGAGAAATGCCGCGGGGAGCCACTAGTATTAGGTTCTTCTTCCTGCCCTTGTCCCGCCTAAGCAGGGTCGGCACAACATGTGTTTTTCTTCCATTCCTCTCTGTCAGCCGTCACTTCAGTCATCACTCCTTACACATATCACTTCACACAATCCATCTATTTTCAGTATTTATTACATAAGCAATCTATAAATTAGAGTTATGGTATAGGAATATCCGTAAACGCATTTCACGCATAACGCATGCGCTTGCGCATAATGTAATAATAATGCATAATTTACCTACATTTCTATCTTAGTAGGTACCTACGTAACATTAGCAATAACTGTTTTAAAGTTAACTTCTTGCCCGCGGTTTCATTCGAGTTCCTGCGATTTTTTTTTCTATATGGACCAGTGGTGGACCCTTACTTGCAAGCCAGCGGTCGAGAGTTCGAATCCCATCCAAAATAAACATTTGTGTGCATGAATATGTGTTTTTCTGTGTCAGGGTGTAAATATCTATTTATCTATGTATCCACTCGCATCCCGTGAAATACGGGCATAAAATATAGCTAATATATATTACTCCCTGATAATGTAGCTTTTCGTAAAAGAAAGATTTATTCAAAGCTGTAACAGTTGTTTCAAATACAAACAAACAAATAATTACTCTTTATATAAGTGTATTTTTTTTGACTAGTGGCTCCTTGCGGTTTTACCTGCGTACCCGGGAGATCTTCCTTTTTTCCGGGATATAAAGTAGCTTATGTCCTTTCTCAGGCTCTAGACTGTCTGTGTACCAAATTTATATCACACGGACAGAGTTACTTTCGCATTTATAATATTAGTATAGACATTAATATATATAGATGTTATTCCCTGATAATATAGCTTTTCATTAGTAAAATAATTATTTAGATTTTAACAGTTATTTCAGATACACTCAAACAAATATTTCCACTTTAAATTAGTGTAGATATTTTATATTATGTATATAAGTAGTAGGTTAGTTATGTTAATAAATATGCAAATATGTTCCAAAAACCTAATTTCTAATGTGAAGCAATGTCAGTATATAATATGCTTTATTTATGTGAAATTCTTATATAATAACACCTTACATGGTATATGTATGAGGTAAGTCATTTTAGGACCCTTTTTACCATCAAAAATCCTACTAATATCAATAATAATAAATATCCTGGGACATTTTTCACACACGGCCAATCTGATTCCAAAGTGAGCTTGTGTTATGGTAACCAGATAGCTGATATACTACATATAATACTTTTTAAATACATACATACCTACTTATATAGATATTTACATCCAGACACAGGACAAACAGACATATTCATGCATACAAATGTTTGTCCTGGGTGGGATTTTAACCCAGCGACCTGAAAGTTAGGGTCACTAACCACAAAGCCAACCGGTCTGTAAATAGTATTACTTAGTATATAATACTAATACTGACAGCCCGGTTGGTTTTGTGGTTAGTGACCCTGACTTTCAAGCCGCGGGTTGTGGGTTCGATTCCCATCCAGGACAAACATTTGTATGCATGAATATGTCTGTTTGTTCTGTGTCTGGATGTATTTATATAAGTATGTATTTAAAACGTAGTATATCAGCTATCTGCTTACCATATCACAAGCTCACTTTTAAGCTTACTTTGGAATCGGATTGCCCGTGTGAAAAATGTCCCACTATTTATTTAAAGTAGTTGATCCGCGCAACTTCGTTAGCATCACTTGCTCGTTTTTGCAACATTTTTGATTGATGCTCCGCTCCTATTAGTCGTAGCGTGATGATATATAGCCTGTAGCCTTCCTCGATAAATGGGCTATATAATACTGTTTTTTTTTTTTATCGGACCAGTAGTTCCTGAGATTAGGGGGTTTTCTTTACGATTTATTTAAATACCATTTATGTTAAATGACTCAACCTATTTTGATGCGGTTCATATTGTTTCAGATAGATAATATTGAGGAAGCGCTGCTATCATGGCGTCGGATATTAAAATGATGACGACGGAGAAAATGGATGCTTTACGGTGAGTAATATATATATATATAAAAAAACAAAATCATAGACAATCAAAAGATGTCTAAACGCAAAATTGCTATGTTTTGTGATTAGGTGACAGCTCAGTAGGTACTATTCAAATAAATTTGATTAAATTACTTAATTAAGTGATCTTTAAAGTCACAGATTCAAATTAAACAACTTATAATAATACTCTGAGTGTTAAAAACTTACGTACGGATTCACACCACTTCCTTTCGGTGAAGGAAAACATGAAGAAACCTGCATGCCCGAGTCACAATTACAGGCATGTGAAGTCCGCCACCGCACTAGGCGCCTAAAGACTATAAACCCCCTCGTGGTTAGGGGAGGCACGTGCTCCTCGGAGCTGATAATGACAAAAGCATGGGGTTCTTCAAGAAGGTAGTGTAGAGATCCTCCCAGGCTCGTCGCCGCGTGAGCACCGCCCCTGGTGCTGCGCGCGTGCATAGCGCGGGCTACGGTCACCGCGCGACATCAGGACCGTATGCCTGTTTGACATCATCATCATCATCATCAGCTCATATACGTCTCCACCGAGGAGCTCAAGCCTCCCTTAACAATCAATGGGTGTAGGCCACAGTCGCGGGCCTAGTGCGGATTGGCAGACTTCACATGCCTTTGATTGTGACATCTCGGGCATGCAGGTTTCCTCACGATGTTTTCCTTCACCTAAAGCCAGTGGTGTGAATCCGTACGTAAGTTTTTAAACTCAGAGGTACGGGCCAGGGATTTGAACTTGCACCCTCGTGATCGTGAGTCGGTGCGTTCCCAACTGAGCCACCACGGCTCTGTGTGACATCTTTATGCTATTAAAATAAACTGCTTATTTTAGGAAACAAACCGAACTGCTTAACGGTAATGATCCAACTGCTATCAACTTTAACCATGAATCTGAGCACCACAATAATGAACACTTGGATGGAAATGCTGTGGAGGCTATCGCTGATTACTACGATGGTTCTATCATCATGGTGACAGGAGGTACAGGCTTCGTCGGGAAAGCCCTTCTGGAGAAACTCCTGAGGAGCTGTCCAGGTATCAACATCATATACGTGCTGATGAGGCCAAAAAGAGGCCTCAGTGTTGAGCAAAGGTATAAGGAACTGCTTAAGAATCAGGTACGTTGTTAATGGATTAGTTTTAAGGTCTGTATGTTTTATGTTTCCTATTTTTAGGACAAATTAGTTAGGTATTTATTTAGATACATAACACAAAATACAGGAAAAATTAAGGTAATTCCCACTAATATCATAATTGAGTTTGTGAGTATGAATGATTCGATGAATGTTTTTTGACGCAAAAACTACACAATAGATTTGGATGAGATTTGGAATACTGATAGTTTATAATCTCGATTAACATTATTAGGCTACTATTTGTCCCGGCAAAATTGACTCCGGGTGAAACGGCGGGGACCCACTAATATTATAAATGCGAAAGTATATGAATGGATGGTTGTTTGTTACTCTTTCACGCAAAAACTACTGAACGGATTTAGTTAAAATTTGGAGTATAGATAGTTTATTACCTGAATTAACACAAGATCTACTTTTTGTCCCGGGAAATTCGAAGATCCCCAGGCTGGAAGCAATTATTAAATAAGTAGGTCCCAACCATACCCTCTCTCTACCCACATCTTCCTTCTAGGTCTTCGACCGCATCAGGAACCGTTGGCCAGAGCGGCTAAGCAAGCTCTACCCCATCACTGGAGACGTATCAGCTCCAAACCTTGGAGTCAGCTTAGAACAGCAGGAACTGCTCAGCAAAGTAACAACATTGTTCCACTCAGCTGCAACTGTGAGGTTCACAGAGCCCCTGCATGCTGCCACGGCCTTGAATGTGCAGGGAACTGCCACCCTGCTGAAGTTGGCAGGGGATATGCCACGGTTGAAGGTGAGTTTGTAGTATTTTTTGTTAAGTGAGCAGATTAGGACAGTTAGTAGGACTGTTACAAGAATGAATGTTCTAAGCTGTTTATGAAGGTCACAGGTTAGTTGACCTTTTCGGAATGATTTCTACAGTCATTCGTTAACTGAGAAGAATCGGTAAGAAACAAAGCATGATTAAATTTGTGGAGGAGCGCAATTTTAAGTGTTTTCTAGTTGTATAGGGATGTAAAATCAGTAAAGATAATAATATGTTAATATTTTTATTTTATTTAATGATGTTAATACAAAATAGGCTTCAGCAAATACAGTACTTATATACCTATTAATTTTAAATATATTTTTTGGCAAGTCTTAGTCCTAATAACTGCACACATTGTGATACATTTAAATACTAAAGAAAAAAAATAATAAGAAAATCTCTATAGCGCGATGCAGCCGTACCTAACAGCGCCATCTATTATTCAAAACCGAAACTATATATCTATCTCCCTTCCACAGGCGTTAGTCCACGTGTCCACTGCCTACAGTAACGCCCCCCGCTCTCACATCGAAGAACGTGTATACCCTCCCCCTTATGACCCGGACAGCATCATCAGATGCACCAAAATGCTGCCAGCAGAAACTGTCAATGTCATCTCGGAGTCTTTACAGGTAGGTATTTAGCATATTTTCATATTATTATCAACTACGCTGACCGATATCTATACTATCTATACTAATATTATAAATGCGGAAGTGGCTCTGTCTGTCTCGCTTTCACGCTAAAACTATTGAACCGATTTAAAAAAAATTTGGTACTCATATAGTCTAAAGCCGGAGGAAGGATATAAGCAATTTTTTATCCCGGGAATATGAGCGATCTCCCGGATACACGGCTAAAACCGTGAGGAGCCAGTATATAATCTGACTAGACGTCGCGTGTCAAAAAGCAGCAAAAATGTCCGCTTTCTACGCCGTCGTTTAGTCCGCGATCGACCGTTATTGCCTTCTGTTATTATCTTTTACTGCCTCGCTTTATTTTATCCCCGTATTCCCACGGGAACGGGAACTACGCGGGTGGAACCACGCGGAGGCAGCTAGTAATACCTACATATTATAGTGATGTCAATTTTATTTTTAGGGTGACCACCCGAACCCGTACACCCTGACGAAGGCTTTGGCGGAGTCTATTGTGTTCAGCCACACGGAACTGCCCGTCTGCATCGTCAGACCTTCAATTGGTAAGTGCCTTATGGATCAGGTTTAAGTTGGCTTTGTGGTTAGTGACCTTGACTTTCAAACCACCACTCATGTCGATTCTCAAGCAGGACAATATGTGTGCATGAATATGTATGTTTGATGTAAATCTTCTTACACCTATATAAAACTATTGGACCAGGCAGACTTTGTTCTGCCCACCAGCGCCACCTACCGGGTCCGAATTTATGCATTATACATAAAAACCTTCCCCATGAAATACTCCGTAATTTGGTAAAACCGCATGAAAATCTTTTTGTGAAAAAGAAGTTTTTATGTTCATCGCGTTCAGACAGACAGACAGAGGCGGCGGGGACTTTGTTTTATATATAAAGATAGATATTAAAACTCTGATATTGTTTTTTACATTAACTATTATTTTCAACCGTAAATAGATAAAGGTATACCTAATTCAAAAATAATGCTACAAACTTTAATATTTAAATACAAAACAAAAATATATTCTTTAGGAACGCTCATAGGTGATAAATCGAGTCAAGGAGCCAATAAGCTGGTATTAATCTACTTTTACTTACCTTAGTTGGAAGAACCGTAAATTATAAATAGCATGGCCGTCTGTCCGTGGGTACCATGGCATATGGTGAAATCGATACAGCATTAAATATTTATTGATTGTCAAAGGAAAATGTCATGACGGACGAAACAAAGTCACTTGTTGTTACCGCCGCGCGGTTTCACCCGCGTATTTTACGATAATACGGGGATGAAATTTACTTACTTATTTACCTACTAACTGATACGCGCAACTACGTCTGCGTGATATAAGAAATTTTCCCCGCTTTTAGCTGCCTTTTTTAGCTGAAAGTTTTGGCTCATCATCATCATCATGATCAGCTCATATACGTCTCCACAGAGGAGCTCGAGCTTCCCCTAACATCGAGGGGGTCTAGGCCATAGTCCACCACGCGGGCCTAGTGCGGATTGGCGGACTTCACATGCCTTTAATTGTGACATCTCGGGCATGCAGGTTTCCTCACGATGTTTTCCTTCACCGAAAGCCAGTGGTGTGAATCCGTACGTAAGTTTTAAAACTCAGAGATACGGGCCAGGGATTTGAACCTGCACCCTCATGATCGTGAGTCGGCGCGTTCCCAACTGAGCCACCACGGCTTTTTGAAAGTTTTAGCTAGTAAGGAATAAATATACCTAGTATGTCTGCGATTAAGAGGATCGTCTCCTTATGTGTCTATTCACTTGACATAATCATCATCATCATGATCACCTTATATACGTCTCCACGCTCGGAGCACGAGCCTCCCCTAACACCGAGGGGGTGCAGCCCATAGTCCACACGCGCGCCTAGTGCGTAGACATATATACTATAATAATAATACTAATCGATATTTCACAATAAGTTTTCTTTAAAAATCGATTTAATTGTTTACCTTACGAACGAATAGACTTCAAATTATATGTTTCATTTGAATTTATGATCAGTTTGACATTCGATTAATAGTTTCAAGTGATGTTTTCGAATGATATATTAAAATAAATACAAAAAATTCCCGGGACATTTTTCACACACGGCCAATGTGATTCTAAATTAAGCAGAGCTTGTGCTGTAACCAGATAGCTGATATACCTACTACTTATACTTCTTTTTTAGTAAAAAATAAATACTTACATAAAGACACAGACCTATACACAGTGACAGCCCGGTTGGCTTTGTGGTTAGTGACCCTGACTTTCAAGCCGCGGGTCGTGGGTTCGAATCCCACCCAGGACAAACATTTGTATGCATGAATATGGCTGTTTGTCCTGTGTCTGGATGTTGATATCTATATAAGTATGTATTTAAAAGTAGTAGGTATATGTGTAGTATATCAGCTATCTGGTTACCATAACACAAGCTCACTTTGATGCTTAATTTGGAATCAGATTGCCCGTGTGTGAAAAATGTCCCAGGATATTATTTATTTATTTATTATTATTTATTTATACAGATGTTTGTCCTAGGTATGATTCGAACCCACGACCGACGGCTTGAAAGTCAGGGTCAATAACTACAAAGCCAACCGGGCTGTCTGTTACTATACGATAATACTGTTAATATACGTTTTAATCCAGAATATATCCTATCTGTGTAGAAAGTTTTATCTTAATGTACACACAGTCAGTTCTGTACCAACTTACCTTTAGTAAAGTAATGCCTAAGAATATTTGTGTATTTTTTTTTAAATTGAATGACGCCATTTTGTTTTTCAGTAACGGCCGCCCATCAAGAACCTTTCCCCGGATGGATAGACAATGTCTACGGAGTTACAGGTAAACACAAAAAAACTATATCTTTATTATACCTACACTAACAAATATTATTGCGTATTTATATATATTTTATTGTACTATTAGAAATTATAAAACCGAATCAAAATCGGACTTAGAATTAGTTACAATGTTTTAGAAAATAACTTAGATATTTCAGGAATTAGTTATATTATTTATTATTGGTGCTCAAAAATATTATTAATTTTCCAAGCATAAAACATATAATAGGTATAGCTACATATTTTTTGTGCTTAGCGACAGTAGTAAGAATATGCCGTAGTTTTAATAAAATTTGGTATGAAGTTTAGTTATTTACTTATGTTATTAAGTAAGTAAGCAAAGTAAGTTAGCTGATATCCTGGATTAACACATAGGTTAGTTTTTATCCCGGGATAAATTGAGGAATAAAGATCCTCGGGGAACGCAGGTGAAACAGTGGGGCAGAAGCTTGTTAGAAATCTTTGCAAAATATTCCCTGCTATTCATTAATAAATTATATATAATGTCGCTAATTAAAACTTATTATTAAATTTTATTTTTCGTTTTACTTCCAAGGTATAATAATGGAGATATCCCGGGGTACTTACCGGTCGGGGTACTGCCGGGAGCGGTACGTGGTGGACCTGGTGCCCGTGGACATGGTGGTCAACTCCTGCATCCTCGCCGCTTGGAGACAGGGGGCGAAACAGTGAGTCATAGAAATACGGCCATTAGTCGGTGGTTAGGGACCCTGACTTTGAAACCGGCGGTCGTGGGTTAATTTACACTCTTAATATAATTTTGTACGTATGAGCTTATTTGTCTGAGGGTCTGGTGACAGTACACCAAAATTACTAATTAGTACAAGGTCTGCTTAGATTGAAATAAATTATTTATTTACAATGTAGCTTGAGATTAGAGTCGACATGTTATTTGTGCCTGTAAAATGCCTATTTGAATGAATATTATAATAATATATATTAAATATATAATATATATAATTTTAATAATATATATAATAATATTTACCAATTTATAAATTTAAGCAAGTAGTGAAGAAAACTTTATATCAAAAGGGCTTTTATAGTATATCAGATTACTTGTTAGAAAAATACCCTTGGCAGTGAAATGTTCGCTATAATCTATTTCACACATTTTGTAAAAATCACTATTGTAAGTATTAGTTTTAAGTTGGTTTTTGAAAAGGGTAATTACTGAGTTTATTGCCGGCTCTTCTCAGTAAAAAACAACTTTGAGAACCAAGCGTTAATAGTGACTATTCATGCGTGCTTGATTAAGGCCTATTTATATAAAAAAGATTTTGATTTTTGATTTGTTTTGATAAATATATTTCATTTCATTTCATTTAGTAATAACGATGACTATTTCTTTAGTTAAACCTTAGTTACAATATTTCACAATTTTTTATTCAAGCGACGTGATAAAAATTTATGATATGATATAGCGTGTATTAAAACTAAAATTATATCATATTTCAGGCCTGGAAGATGTCCAGTCTACAACGTGACTTCAGGTTCCATAAACCCATTGCAATGGGGGCAGTTCACTAAACTCTGCATCGAATGGGCTAGAGAGAATCCAACCAAGTAAGTTTACCTTTCTATATTTACTAGTCTGTATCATTTTACTATCAGCGCTCATATATGCATTGCAATGTGCCTATGTTAGTTAGTTTGTAAATAAAATCTTGTAAGTTAAATTAAAATTATTTTTGTCAAAAAAATGAGCTAAATGTCTTTATAGACCTTTCATTCTGATGACAATGCAATATTAATTTCTCAATATTTTCAAAATAGCAGTCACCACAAGATGGCGGTTAATTTATTTTGAACTCCGTTCAAAGTGAAAGAAACCAATCTGAATAATTGAATAGACATTCAACATACAAAGAATCTTTCCTCTTTTTAATATTAATATAGATGTATTTAAATAATCATATTTTTATTTATTTTCCACAGATATGTGATGTGGTACCCAAACTTCTCGTTCACCGAATCACGTTTCATGAACACCTTTTGGGAAATCACTTGCCATTTCTTGCCAGCATTCCTGTATGACTTGATGCTACGGGCTCAAGGGAGGAAAGCTATGTATGTATCTACATAATATATCAAAATTATTATTTATTACTTTCGAAATCTATAATATAGAGCCGTGGTGGGTTAGTTGGGAACGAACCGACTAGCGATCATAAGGGCGCTTTTCCTCTGAGTTTAAAAACATTCAAACAAATTCACACCACTGGCTTTCGGTGAAGGAAAACATCGTGTGGAAATCTGCATGCCCGGGTCACAATTAAAGGCATGTAAAGTCGGACCGCACTAGGCGCGCGTGGTGGACTATGGCTTAAACCCCTCGTTATAAGGAGGTTTGTGATACTCGGTGGAGACGTATATGAACTGATGATGACCAGTTTCAAAAATTACTAATAATTATATACCTGTAACTAGACTTACTAAAGCCATTCATAGGTGTTCAGTGTTCATTAGTGCTTGTAATAGCATATTTGAAAACAAAATCTAATGAAATTAAATCTGACAGAATGATGAAACTCGCCCGCCGTTTCAAAATGGCTGCCGCAACAGGTGAATACTTCGCGAACAACGAATGGCAGTTCGGCATCACAGAGCTGACAACATTACACCAGGAAGCGAGCGAGACGAGAGATGCTAGCTCTTTCCCACACTGGCCAGCGCAGTTCTCATGGGAATCTTACATTGGTGCATACATGTTGGGTATCAGGCGATTCATATTGAAGGACTCTGTTGAATCCCTTCCACATGCAAGAACTAAGTTGAATAGGTAAGCTTAGAATGATAAGATTTTTTAGATACCTATCTTGGGATGTTCAATATACTACTTATAAATATAAGCTGATATTGATATTAATATGCATACCTACATAGTATGAACATGTCCTTGCTTAAAATCTGTTCTACTGTTAATCTGTTCCTTGCAGTTTGAAGCTCACGTCTTCAAAATGAATTTAAAATATGAATCAACTTAATGACTCCAATATTCTTCTTCTTTCAGATTATATTGGGTACACAGAATTTTCCAAGCTGCTACGGGATATTATCTATTTAGAGTACTATCAGGACGTCTGCGATAAAATAGACTACACTATATTCTAGGCGCAAATAGTAAAAACGCATTAAAATCGATGCATCTCAATATGTAGATAGAAATTTAATAAGCGACATTAGAAAGAGAATGTGCTAAATAAGCAACATTAGTAAATTATCATGGTGGTAAAATTAGGGCAGTATAAAGGTAATGATTTAAGAGGTTGGTTGTGCTTTGTTTAAAAGATACATTTGAGCAATTTTTGTGTATATTTTTAGCATTCTCGTGTATAAAGTAAATAATGGTTTTAGTTTATTTTAATCATAAAATATATTCTATAGCAAAATGAGAACGTGTCTCTTGAGATTATTATAATAATGTGCGTAAATCATACATTAAATATTTAGATGGTATTAATTTCTCAGAATTATATAAAACCTCTTCAAAATCAAAAATAAAATAGCATAAAATATGCGAACGTTTTCGATTAGGATCTGCAAGCGATTTACGCACAATATGTTATGCATAATGCTAGCCATTAAACATATATTGTTTTAAATGAGATTATAATTATGCAATTTATTTTTATGATTAAATAATTAATTGTAAGTAAAATAAATGTATTTTTTTTTCATTTGTGATAAATTTTATCTTAAAAAATAAACATTATTGAGACACTGTATTTGTAATTTATTTTATTTTATAATATAACATTAGTAGATATTACCATAAATAAATAAAGAGGATTTTAATGAAAATAGAAATACATAACATATGGATATGTTCATCCACACATATATTTGTTCTGGATGAGAACCAAACCTATGACCAGTAGGTAAGTTTGGCGAATAAAGCATTTCATCGCAGTTATGATATTATAGAAATCAACTAATTAATGTTATCAGTTTTAATTAAACAATATTAATTTTTAAATATGATTATAACATTTAGCCTAATTAGTTGTACGAGCCCAAAAGATAAGCTTTAATTATATTAATTATTAATTAGCAAGATGGTTATCTTAAACTAATAAATACATGCAAAAGTCTGTCTCGCTTTCACGCTAAAACTTCTGAACCGATTTAATTTAAATTTGGTACACAGATAGTCTAGAACCTGAGAAAGGACATAGGCTACTTTTTATCCCTAGTGTGATAATTATGTTAAAACATTTGAATGTATATGCTATTGAGTTTAGTAAGTATATCATAGAAATATAAATGAAATGGTCCAGAGGTAGAGAGTGTAATATTTATTGGAATAGAATAGATTAAAGTAATTATTTTACTTATTGTCTAAGATTTAAGGGAAAACAACATCAATATATGTATATAAAACAAAGTCCCCGCCGCCTCTGTCTGTCTATCTGAACGCGATGAACGCAAAAACTACTGAACAGATTTTCATGCGGTTATTACCAAATTACGGAGTATTTCATGGCGAAGGTTTTTATGTATAATACATCAATTTGAACCCGGTAGGTGGTGCTGGTGGGCAGAACGAAGTCTGTCGGGTCCGCTATAAAAGAAAAAAAAAATACTTTTGACAGAACCCTAAATTTCATCGAAATATATTGTTGTTGTTGTTTCCTGTTAGATAAATTTAGATTTTTATATAAATACAGCATTGCAAGTATTTAACACAATAACTCTCTATCTGGCCCAGTAAGTAATTATAACAAAGATGACGCTGACAAAAGCTATCGCAATATTATTATTGTGTTTTGTTCATACGTCTCTGGGACTTGGTAAGTGATAATTTCCTTTTATTAATTACTAGCTGCCTCCGCGCGGTTTTACCCGCGTAGTTCCCGTTTCCGTAGGAATACAGGGATAAAATATAGCCTATGTTACTCAGTGACAATGTAGCTTTCTAATAAAAAAAGAATTATTAAAATCGGTCCAGTACTTTTTGAGTTTATACGTTATATACAAAAATACAAATCTTTCCTCTTTATAATATTAGTGTAGATTCCATTCTTGTCTAGTGCAATACTGATCGGTCACTTCAGAGGGAAAGCCCAGATTATGTGAGACTTATACTGACTAAGCCCAGCGTACGAACATTGTGAATAATAGTTAACAAACAAGCGAGAGCAAATTTTTGTTAAGAAGTATTGTCTTCACTAACTACTTGTTCAAGGTAATGGACAAGCGCAAACAAGTAGATGTTCTCTACACGGATATAGAGAAAGCTTTCGATCGGGTAGATCACTTCATTTTACTACGAAAGTTGCATCACATCGGAATTCATGGAGATCTCTTACGCTGGGTAAAGTCATACCTCAGCTTTCGATCACAGGCCGTTGTGGTGGGAGGACATCGATCTGACTTCGTCGACGTACCTTCTGGCGTTCCACAAGGGTCTCACTTGGGCCCCATTCTGTACAATATATATTTGTATGATATCTATACATGTTTCGTTCACTCTAATTATTTGATGTATGCAGATGACACAAAAATTTATCAAACTATTAGCACTATTGATGATTGTCACAGACTACAAAAAGATTTACAACGTCTTTCTAAATATTACGAGATCAATCGCATCAAAGTGAACTCAGGAAAATGTCAGCTTATATCGTTTTCTCGTAAAAACAATCCAATCAATTATGTCTATACAATTAACGATACTCCAGTGGAGAGAGTGAAAACTGTTCGGGATCTTGGGGTTCATCTTGATGAAAAACTGTTAATGAACGATCACATTGACATCATAACGAATAGGGCGTTTAAAAACTTGGGTTTCGTTATTAGAACCTGTAATTCATTTACTAAGTTGTTTCCAATAAAGGTGGTTTATAACGCTTACGTTCGAAGCATTCTCGATTATGCAAGTAGTGTCTGGTCTCCTCAGTACATAACACATAATCAAAAAATAGAAAACATCCAAAAAAAATTCTTTAAATTTCTCAACTTTAAAATCAGGAGGGATGTGGAAGGATACCAAGAAAATTGCCAGCTCCATTCCTTACCTGCTCTTGGCGACCGCCGCATCATCACTGATATGATGTTTCTATATGATATAGTTAGTGGTCGTCTGAATTGTCCATCTCTACTGAGCGAGGTAGGCCTCAGCGCACCAGCACGATTTACACGCCACACACACTCTAAGTTGTTCCATGTGCCATTATGCCGCACTAATTATGCCCAGAATTCAGTGCTAACACGTTTATGGCGCACTTACAACAAACGATTTTCAAGCATAGATCCATTTAACAGCTCCAGACATATATTTAAAAAACAAATTTATCAAACACTCGCACAGTCATCTGTTTAACGGTAATAAATTAATAGTAAATTAACAAAGCAGTTTACATTACACCCTACACTACCCACCCACAGTACACAACACGTCACACACAACACGTCACACACAACACACAACACCCTCACAACGTGATTTAGTATTTATATTGTTTCTATGCTCCTTTATATTTATTTTTTTGTATTCTTAGTGTTTCTAGTCTAAGCACCATTGCAACATGTATCAAAATTTTTAAAGGTGGAAAACTATTATTGGCCTTGTATTCTATATTCATGTTTTATCTGTATACTCTTTTTATATCGCTGTTGTTTTCCCAAATAAATAAATAAATAAATAAATAAATAAATAAATAAATAAATAAATAAATAAATAAATAAATAAATAAATAAATAAATAAATAAATAAATAAATAAATAATAAAAGTATTAGTAACTATTGCAGTCAGCAGTATGTGAAGAGTAAATCAATTTTATTCGATACTAGCTGACGCAACTTCGTTAGCGTCACTTCCCCGTTTTTGCAACATTTTAGAGTGATGCTCCGCCCCTATTAGTCGTAGCGTGATGATATATAGCCCATAGCCTTTCTCAATAAATGGGCTATCTAACACTAAAATGTTTTTGAAATTAGACCCGAACTTCCTGAGAATAGCGTGACTCTTCAGCTTTATAATATTCTGCGAAGTTCACTGACATTAGAGGTGGCATTAATCTGTATTCCTTCCAGCTCTCCAGCAAGATCCTGTAGGGATTGCAGGAGGTCATGCTGTCGACATAAAAGATGCCCCGTTCATGGCGTCTCTTCTATTAGTAAACTACAATCGCAAGCTTACTGAGGAAATGTTGTGCGGTGGTTCTATAGTGCACGAAAGATTCATTTTAACAGCAGCGCACTGTATTGTGTTGTAAGTCTAATTTTATTCAAGACTATAATATCTTGATATTTATAATTAACTAGTGGGTAAACAGGACAGTACCCGGGAGATCTTCCACTTTCCCGGGATTATTAAATTAATGTTGGTGTCGGGTGACTAAGATATCAATATTGGTAAGGGGTCCCTAGGATACCAATATTAGTTAGGATTAGGATGAAATCAATAAATATGCACTATATTATTATAATAATAAAATTAGCTCCCCGTATCTGGTGGATCTTAAATGCTTAATAGTACAAAGATTTAAATGTTTGACAGACCTTTATGCTTTGTAACCCAGACTTTTAAGCTGCTGGTCGTTGGTTCAAATCCCACTAGGACAAACATTTGTGACATGAATATGTCTGTTTGTTCTGCACAAGCTCCACTTAGTTTGGAATCAGATTTGGCGTGTGTGAAAAATATCCCAGGATATTTATTTTATTTATGATGCTTAATAATATAGTCTACTTGCATGGGTCATTGCAATCAATTGATTTAACTTTGCTAAAAATTTAAACAGCAAAAAGACAAGAAACTTAATAACTGACTGTTTTATCTTTAGCCGCATGGACCTCTATCCAATAGTCGTTCGCGTGGGCTCGTCTCGTCTGCACAAAGGTGAAGCCTACCAAGTAGAGAAGTACATAAGCCACGATCTATTCGACAAAGCAAATGCGACCTACGACGTTGGTCTATTAAAGCTAACTAAACCTGTGACTTTTGGACCTACTGTTGCTCTGATGAAGCTAGCAGATTTCTCTTTTGTTATTACCCCTGGATTAACAGCGAATGCCTCGGGATGGGGGATGTATAATGAGGTGAGATCGTCAACCATGTTTTTTTTATTTAACCTACTATAACACAGCTGAGGTGGCTCAGTTGGGAACGCACCGACTCACGATCATGAAGGTGCAGGTTCAAATCCCTGGCCCGTACCTCTGAGTTTATACAAACTTACGTGAGGATTCACACCACTAGCTTTCGGTGAAGAAAAACATCGTGAGGAAACCTGCTTGCCCGAGATGTCACTATTAAAGGCATGTGAAGTCCACCAATCCGCGTATTCGGTTGAGAGCCCTCTGCGCTCACCGAAACAGTACGCGTAACGGTGTAAAAGCCATCTGAGGCAAACACCTGCTAGTCCATTTAAAAAAAAAAATCCAATCCGCACTAGGCCCACGTGATGGACTATGGCCTAGACCCCCTTATTGCTAGGGGAGGAAGTCTCCTCGGTGGAGACGTGTATGAGCTGATGATGATGATGACCCAACGAGAATACTGATGGCGCTAAATTAATCTGAACCTAAGTGGCTAGTTTTGGTACTTATTTTTTCTTCACAGTCTATATATGAAGAATCCCAAACGCTTCAGCAGATAACCTTGACAGTACCCTCCCAGGATAATTGTGAGCCATGGCTAGAGACTGATGGGTGGGTGGTCTGCATGACCAAGAGCAACCAAACCCAAGGCGTATGTAATGTATGTAACGTAAATTTACTTTTACTTCAATCGCTTGTCCTATATATACTTATTAGAACCTATTTAAGATTGCAAAATAATTATGAGAATTTAATTTATAACGACATTATAAATTACCGATCAATAGATCTTCCATTTTCCCAGGATTAAAAGTAGTCTATGTCGTAGCCATACTCAGGCTCTAGACTATCTGTGTACCAAATTTCATTTCAATCGGTTCAGTAGTTTCAGCGTAAGAACGAGACAGACAGAGAGTTACTTTTGCATTTATAATTTTACTAGCGACCCGCTCCAGCTTCGCACGGGTGCAATGCTTATACATCTCATTAGAAGCCTCCAAAATTGTTAGTGTAGTTTCTCTAACATATTATGCATGTATTGTATATAAAGCCTTCCTCTTGAATCACCCTATCTATTAAAAAAATCGCATCAAAATCCGTTGCGTAATTTTTAAAATTTAAGAAGACATAGGGACAGACAGTGGAATGCGACTTTGTTTTATAATATGCAGTAAAGTTAGGATTTATGTTTTTTAGGGTGACAGCGGTGGTCCCCTGACAGTTGGTGACCTTCAGATCGGGATTGCATCAAAAGGATCCGCCTGTTTCAATTATGTTAACGAGTTTGTTACGGTTGCTCCACACTTGGATTGGATTCAGGATAATATTAAACAGAACCTTGAATAGTGTAAAGGAATAATAATAAAAAAATTAACTTGAGAGGTGTCAAGGGATGGAACGATTTTCGATTTATAAGTGAAGGAAATGTTAATATATGTTTTTTAGTTGTAAAAATATTTTTTGTACACACATCAAGTAGTAGGTAGTATAGTGCGCGTGGAACCAGTAGGCCGCGCCTTGGCAACGCGCCACTCGGCAAAGCTCGGCCACGCTCGGCCCCGCGAGGAAAAGTGTCATGACAACTTTTTGTAAGAATTTTTTCCGTCTAGCCCTCTTTCACAACGCGCGATAAGGAATTACGTTCCAATAAATCATTTATTTCTCTCACAAGCTATGTTATACATCATATAAATTTATTATTCATCTGTTAGGGATTGACAAGCAGCTTTGCGAGAGCTGGTGCCTGATGTAGGCTTAGGAATAGGCCAATGCTATCCAGTTTTATGAAGCCCGTTTTGACAAGACTTGTCTTCTCATCGCAATATGTTTATCTTTGATATACATATATGTGCTGCTAAACTTTTATATAATACAACTTAATCAGAACTAATTCCGTCAAATCAATTATTTGAAAACCTTCATAATTTCGCTATTATGTTAGATAAAAATAATTTTGTGTATAAATTGCTTCATTTAAAAACCCTTAGAAAAAAAAGAGAATATTTTATACTTCTGTATAAAGGGTGTAATTATTTTAAGTTACATAGTCTTAATTATTATTGTATTTTTTAGAATAAACTACAATAAGTATGTCAATAAAAATAAAGTAAAAAGAAACACAAGATTTTTTATTAAAAACTTATTTATTTTCATCACAATGTCATTTAACTTATTTCTAAAAGTAAAAAAATACAAATAGTATACAGGTACATAGATTGATAACTCCTACACCTTAGTCATAGTTTTTAGTAATTTCGAAAAATAAAGCCACTTTTTTTAATATTCGTAAATTCAATTAACTTTTATTCCAATTTTTTTCCTATCCTTTGACTATAACACGAAAATGAATCTTATAACTAAAATATTTAAACTAATTAAAGTAACTTTTGCTCATCAATTTAAATGAATTTATCGCTCGTTCTATTGTCGCTTACTACATTTTTAAGCGACAATGGCAAGTCGCTTGTCCTAGTATTCCATAAAGGCTAATTTGTAATTTCAACATTAAACACAGCCGACAAAACTTTTCACACATATAGAATACATTGCCGAATTAATACATAGCATATTTTATCCCGGAGAAACTTAAAACTCTGTGTGTCTAAATTTACCTAAATCCTAAAAATCTACACATAATAGAAAAACAGTCTGAAAAAAATACTTAAATGTATATTATTTTGGGGGTTAGGGAATTAGGGGTTTATGGGGTGAGGGGATTAGGGGATTAGGGGACTAGGGGATTAGGGGTTTAGGCATTGATAGCCATGACAGTCGGAGTATCACTAGACCCCAATAAGAAAGAGTAGGACATGGACATGAAACCCATCAGCCAGTAAATCATGAGACCCCAGAAGAGGCAGCTGGCGATAACATCGACCCACCACATTCTGAAAAAAAATTTTTATATAAATTTTGGGACATTATTGACACACGCCCAATCTGATTCCAAACTAAGCACAGCTTGTACTCGTAATATGGTAATCAGATAGCTGATAGACTACTTTTAAATACATACTTATATAGATATTTCGATCCAGACACAGAACAAACAGACAGATTCATGCATACAAATGTTTGTCCTGCGGGGGATTCGAACACACCCGCGGCTTGAAAGTCAGGGTCACTAACCACAAAGCCAACCGGGTTTCAAAACAAAAATAATAGTTTGTGACATTTTTCAAAAAAATGCTGAAAAAGGCGAAAGTTTGTGAGTGTGTATGTTTGTTACTTCTTCACGTCTAAACGGTTGGAGCAATTTTAATAAAATTTGGTATGGAGTTGGCTGACACCCTGAATTTACATATAGACTAGTTGATTAACACATAGGGTAGTTTTTATCCCGGAAAAATTGAAGATACCCCGGGAACGCGAGTGAAACATGGCAGAAGCTAGTAGGAAATAAATATCTTTGGATATTTTCATACATCACAAATCTGTTACTATGGTAACCAAATAGCTGATATACTACATATACTAATTTAAAATATACACTACAGACATAGAACAAATAGATATGCACATATGTGTCAGGCCTGGGTGGGATTCGAACCCACGATCGGTAGCTTGAAAGTGAGTAACAGCACTTTTGCCTTAAAGCTTTCTTTATTATCAGCTTAAAATATACATACACTTTCATGTGTCTTCTGGCAGCAGGTAGTGTATCATCGTATTCCTTCAAAATGAAGATGCGAGCAGCTCTGATGCAGTCTTCAAAGTATTTAGATATATCCAGACCTAAAAAACATAAGAAAATAATTATTTTGGAGTCAATTTTTACACATGGTCACACTAAGCAAAGCTTGTACTATGGTAACCAGATAGCTATTTTAGTGACTTCCGAGATTTTATCCTCGTTTTCGGAATCACCAATTTTCTTGGGATAAAAAGTCTATTTGGAAAACCAAAACATATTCTTAATCTATGCCAAATTAAGTTTAGATCCATTCAGCTGTTGTTACGCGAAAAAGTAACAAACATACATCCATAAATTCCTAAGAAACTTTCTTCTATACTATTATTATAAAGAGGAAAGATTTGTTTGTTTGATTGTTTGTAATGAATAGGCTCCGAAACTACTGGACCGATTTCAAAAATTATTTCTACTTTGGAAAGCTACATTATCCCCGAGTAACCTAGGCTATATTTTATCCCTGTATTCCCACGGGAACGGGAACTACGCGGGTAAAACCGCGCGGAGGCAGCTAGTATTTTCTACACAAGTAAGATGTGAGTGTAAAAAAAGTATGTCTATATTAATTTTGGGACGTAAAGGATATTCTGAAAAAGCACAGAAGTTACACTTAATTCCGGGAAAGTTGAAAATTCCCTGGGAACGCCAAAAACTGAGTACCGGAAACTAGTTTATCATTAATTTATCTATAGATATATCCTAAAATATCTTACTAATAATATATATATATATGCTAAAGGTTGTAAGAATGTAGGTATGAATATATAGATGTATATTTGTTACTCTTTAACGCTAAAACGGCTGACAGGATCGCTTCGAAATTTGGCACAGAGTTAGAATATATTCTGGAATAATATTAAAACTACTTTTTATCCCGGAAAAATTGGTGATCCCCCGGGAAACCGCTATGTTACTTACCAACTGCATCACATTTATAGTCTCTTCTTTCTCTAGTATTAAGTCTCTGTCTAAGAGTTTGAGCTATATCAGATTTAAAGTCCCATTGGTTGTTTGTGTAGTATTCAAATACTTCAAAACCTTTGGTTATACGACGTTGGACTCTCATTAATCTGGAATAGGAAAAAAACATCAAAAAAATCCTAAAGGAAAGAGTTTATTTAGGATAGGCCCTGAAATTACTGGACCGATCTGAACAATTCTTTCACCAATAGAAAGCTACGTTATTTGGGAGTGTTATAGGCTATATTTTATTCATGTATTCGTACGGGAACGGGAACTACGCGGGTGATACTGCAGGACGGTGGAACTAAATAACAGTAGAAAGCAGACATTTTCACTTCGTAGTGTAATTTGTATATCGATACCTTAATTTGCAAACCTAAAAACTACACTTTTTCACGAAGATTTCAATTGATTCCTCCAGACACTAGATGTCATCTAGTTTGAAATGAAATGAAATGAAATGAAATAAATTTATTAATTCAACTAGGCCTTCACAGGCACTTATGAAACGTCGACTCTAATGCTCGGTTCGGAAGGTTGCTTTTGCTGAGAGAGTTTCTATCGGTTTTCGTGAAAAACTTAAATTAAAAATTAAAAAAAAACCCCCGACTATGTTTTATTAAAAACGGCTGAACATGAAGAACACGCTTGATTAAATGACCTTTCAAACAAAAAAAACTAAATCAAAATCGGTCCACTCGTTCGGGAGTTATGGTGCCACAGACAGACACACAGACAGACACACAGAAAAACACGTCAAACTTATAACACCCCTCTTTTTGCGTCGGGGGTTAAAAACAGGAGTTATTTGGTTGCTAATGAAGGTATCGATATGTAAACATTTTCTTTTAGTTTTAAATATATTTCTCTTTTAATAACGTTATAGTATAAATACAAGTAATCATTTTTGCTATAATCAAAATTTGCATTCATCATCAACAGCTCATATACGTCTCCACCGAGGAGCTCGGGCCTCCCCTATCATCGAGGCGGTTTAGGCCATAGTCCACCACGCGAGCCTAGTGCGGATTGGCGGACTTCACATGCCTTTAATTGTGACATCTCAGGCATGCAGGTTTCCTCACGATGTTTTCCTTCACCGAAAGCCAGTGGTGTGAATCCGTACGTAAGTTTTTATAAACTCCGAGGTACGGGCCAGGGATTTGAACCGGCACCCTCATGATCGTGAGTCGGTGCGTTCCCAACTGAGAACTCAAATTTGCATTATTTATCTTAAAATCAATCTTTAATCATTTATTTAAGTTATAATACGTATTATACTTACACTGGTTTATATCCAAGACAGAAAAGCAGTGTGTCTATAAGCACGGCTGGTATCCAGTGGAAGAAGAACACACACAGGTTGTGAAGGAACCGGGAATGCTTCATGGAGCCTCCAGGATACCTATAAGACGATATTAAAACATAACTATTTATATATAAAACAAAGTCTCCGCCGCCTCTGTCTGAACGCGATGAACACAAATACTACTGAACAGATTTTCATGCGGTATTTACCAAATTACGGAATCTTTCATGGGGAAGGTTGTTATGTATAATACATCAATTTGGACCCGGTAGGTGGCGCTGGTGAGTAATATACCTTTTTTTTTTTTTTTTTTTCCCAGGGGAATCCTCATAGGATACCCGGCAGCTCCGGGGGGAGCCGCCGGGTTATGTGGAGACTCACCGGCACAGAAGGTGCCGGTGCCTACCCACTAAACCCCTGGGGTTCCATTGACGTCTCGGCGCCGTGTGGCGGGGCTGCGGGACACGCGTAAGCCGCACAACCGCATGCCCCGCCGACTAATATATATACCTAGCTGAAGACTATGTTTGCTTGAACCAGGTAATCTCTGAAACTACTGGTTCGATTTGAAAAATTATTTAGTGGTGTTAGATAGCCCATTTATCGAGGTAGGCTATAGGCTATAAATCATTACGCTACAGACAATAGGAGCGGAGCATCTATGAAAAATGTTGCAAAAACAGGGAAGTGACGCGAACGGTAGTCAAGCTGCGGAGATTACTTTGTCTCGAATATGTTATGCTACTAAGACTTTAAGCTATAGGCTTTGTGAGTGAAACCGCATCATGAAACTAGTAAACAAAATGGCGTACCAAACAACCCCGTTTAGGGGTACTCTGTTCATGATGATTTCTCTTCCGGCGTCTATCATTTCCGACCAAGTGATCTTGATTTCAGCTGACGACGTGAAGTTTATTATGTTTGAAGCTTTATCCCTGGAAAGAATATTATTAATAAATAAGTATTCCCTCAAAAACATATATGTGAAATGAAAGCCAATCAATAATATTATTAATGCGACAGCTTGCCTTTGTGGTTAGTGACCCTGACATTTAAACCGCCGGTCGTGTCGAATCCCACCCAGGACAAACATTTGTATGCTGAATATGTCTGTTTGTTCTGTGTCCGGATGTAATTATCTATATAAGTAAATATCCTGGGACATTTTTCACACACGGCCAATCTGATTCCAAAGTAAGCTTCAAAGTGAGCTTGTGTTATGGTAACCAGATAGCTGATATACCTACTAAATATACTACTTTTGAATACATACTTCTATAGACTAAAACATCCAGACACAGAACAAACACACAAATTCATGCATACAAATGTTTGTCCTGGGTGGGATTTGACACGACCAGCGGCTTGAAAGTCAGGGTCACTAACCACAAAGACAACCGGTCTGTTTAGTAGATATATTGTTACATACCCATTTGATAAATAGTTCCAGGTTACTATCATAATTCCATTAATAAAAACATCCACAGGTAAATAATCAGCATAACTATTACTTTTGCAGTACATAGATCTGATTACTCCTTTACCAGCACCTGTTGATAGATGAGAATATATCAAAATAGGTCATCTTCATGCCCTTATCCCGCCTAAGCAGGGTCGGCACAACATGTGTTTTTCTTCCATTCCTCTCTGTCAGCCGTCACTTCAGTCATTACTGCCTCCTTACCCATATCAGCTTTCACACATTCCTTACTTTCTTCGGTATTTCTATAATTTTTATTAATCTTAACTAATATTATAAGGGTTAAAACGATTTTTTTTTGTTACTTTCACCCTTAAGTTAATAACCCGATTTTAAAATTTCATGGACGAATGGAAAGCTACATTATCAGGGAGTAACACAGGCTATATTTTATCCCCGTATTTCTACGGGAACAGGAACTACGTGGGTGAAACTACATCAATGTGTAAAAAAACAGTCATTTTAAAGCTAGACAACTATACCAAAATAGAGTAAGAACATACCAATAAGAAGTCCAGTAGGTCCGTTTATGTTGTCCGTCCATCCAGGTACTGGTTCTTGCCAAATTGGTATCACTATATAAAAAATAAAAGACGTAAGTTTGTGAGTGTGCATATTTGTTACTTCTTCACGTCTAAACGGCGATTTTGATAAAATTTGGTTTGGAGTCAGCTGATGCCCAATAAATTAACGGGTGGAGCGATTTTAATAAAATTTGGTATGGATTCAGCTGACGCCCTGGATTAACACGCTACTTTTTATCTCGGGAAAATTGAAATCGCCCGAGATCGTGGGCGAAACCGTGGGGCAGAAGCTAGTATTATATGTATGAATTTAATGTTCTTATCTTACCAATGGAAGGTCTAAGAACCACCGCCGGGATGTGTTCCATAGCTTCCACAACCAAAGCTTCCCCAAGAGCTTTTGTGAAAGCGTAAGAGTTCGGAAGCTTATTTAACAACCTGAAACAGAAGTTACCTGTATGTTACAATAATAATAATAAAATAAATAGTAATTATCTGTATGTTACATACAGCTGTTTATTAGTAGATACTATTATAAATGCGATAGTAAGTAACTCTGTCTGTCTGTCTCGCTTTCACGCTAAAACTACAACTGATTTAAATTAAATTTGGTACACAGATAGTCTAGAGCCTGAGAATTTATCCCGGGAAAATGAAAGTTTAATAAGATACACTGTTGATAAGTCTTACGCAAAAATAAATAAAATAAAATAAAATAAAATAAATAGGATTTTAATGTAGTATATAAATCTGGTTACCATAACACAAGCTCACTTTGAAGCTTACTTGAGAATCCAATTGGCCGTGTGTGAAAAATGTCCCAGGATTACATTTAACTTACTTTGGAGTCATAGCAGCAATTGTCTCTTCGTCCATCCATTCTACTGACTGGATGACCTGATGAGGATCAGCTGGTGGCGGGTATGCCTTCTCTTCAAGTAGCTTCTCGTGAAGGTGGCAGTAAGAAGTCGATATGTGGATGAATAGCTGCGGAGAAGTAGCGTAGAGGATGTTAAAAAGTACTATAATTTTATTGTTTTTTTTATGTTGTAATTTTAAAACATTTTGTATGCATGAATCTATTTGAAATCTATTTGTTCTGTGTCTAGGGCTGAAGGGATCAGGATGAAATTTTGCATTGATAATTATGTTCTGGAATAGTACAGAGGTTATTAAATTTATCTATACTAATATTATAAAGAGGATTTTTTTTTATGTATGTTTGTAGTGAATAAACTCAATTACTACTCGGTCGATTTCAAAAATTCTTTCACTATTGGAAAGCTACATTATCCCCGAGTAACATAGGCTATATTTTATCCCTGTATTCCCACGGGAACGGGAACTACGCGGGTAAAACCGCGGGGAGGCAGCTAGTTCGAAATAAGTTGCAGGTCGTTTAAGAACACGGGTAAAACCGTAGGACAGAAGGTTACCTTGAGGAGTTTGCATTCCTTCGCCAGCTCAACCATGAGCTTGGTGCCTCTTACGTTCAGAAGAACAGCTTTCTTCAGCTCTTCATCGAACCTGTAATACAGGAGAAAAAACACTGATAAAAATAAATATGTAAGTATTTTTTATTACCCCTAAGTAATCACGGTAACAAGAACTGCGCGGGTGAAACCGCAGAGCGGCAGCTAGTCTATATATATAAAACAAAGTCCCCGCCGTCTCTGTCTGTCAGTCTGAACGCGATGAACACAAACACTACTGAACAGATTTTCATGCGGTTTCACCAAATTACGGAGTATTTCATGGGGAAGATTTTTGTGTATAATACATCAATTTGGACCCGGTAAGTGGCGCTGGGCAGAACGAAGTCTGCCGGGTCCGAAGTATTATATAAGCCTAGTAAAAGACTATATTTAAACTAGGTTCCGTGAATGGACTGGAATTGCAAGTGCTGCGAAGCTTTTCAACCTTGCGAAAGACAGAGACAAATATGCGGAGCTGACTGCCAACCTTCACTAGTTGGAGAAGCACTATAAGAAGAAGAAACTAGGTTACCTAATAGTAGCAGCAGCGTGTATGACAATATGTGTGTCTCTAATGACCCTGGCGCGGTCATCAGCGCTGATCGCTAAGTCCGGCTCCCCGACGTCACCCGTGATGATCGTCACTTTCTCCAGCAAGGGGTCGACACCACCTCTCATAGTGCGTAGTTTTTCGAACAACTGGAATTGGAAATTATTGGGGTTAGGATTAAAACTTGTTGATTACACTTTATATAATGAAGTGAAAAGATTTGTTCAATCGGTCTGGCGTGAAAGAGTAACAAACATACATACAAGTATACTAGTGAGCCTGAGTAATAATATTAATATTTTTGCATGCCAATAATATGGCAAGGTATGTAATATTTTTTTGTAAAACCTTTTATGTTACCATACTTTATGCAAATAAAATATCTTTTCATCCCACCATCTCGGAAAGAGTATTTTTAATCTTCAATATCTGAGTGGAAAAGCCGTTTTTATTCTCTAGCTAGAGGATAAAGTAAATTGAATTTGGAACATCGTGTGCACTAAGTTTGTGAATTAAAAAAAAACATTTTTTTTGCATTTAGTCATTTCCTCGCTGAGGTGGAATGAAAAGTTACGTGTTGCACTCGAGTGCAAAGATTTTTCACCTCGTGCTCTTTTGATTCCCTCGCTTACGCTCAGGATTCTAATTTTGAATCACTCGCTGCGCTCGTGATTCAATTTTAGAATCCTTCGCTTGCTCGGTCATCAAAATTGAACACGCGGTTAAAAAGCAACTTTGCACTCTTGTATAACAAATAACTATTATCTTTATCTTTTTGAGTTTCAAACCGCCGGTCGTGAGTTCGAAGCCCAAAAATATATAATGCTGTTTGTTCCGTGTCTGGATGTAATCCATACTAATATTATAAATGCGAAAGTAACTCTGTCGAAGCCGCGGGGAGCCACTAGTTATGTATATAAGTGTCTCCTCGCAGTTTCACCCGCGTTCCCGGGGGATCTTCCATTTTCCCGGGATAAAACTAGCTTATGTCTTTTCTCAGGCTCTAGACTATCGGTGTACCAAATTACATTCAATTCTTCACTAGTTTTACGGTGAAAGAGAGACATACAGACAAAGTTATTCGCATTTATAAATACATACTAGTATAGTATAGATATATGTTATTATAAGTAGGTATTAAGTATACTTATGTTGTATTTTATCCGTATTCCTTAATGTTTAATGTTCCCGGGATAAAAAGTATCAATATATGTGCTAGTAAGTATTTAAAAGTAGTATATGTAGTATATCAGCTATCTAGTTACAGCACAAGCTCTACTTAATTTGGAATCAGATCGGCCGTGTGTGAAAAATGTCCCAGGATATTTATTATTTTCATTTTAAGCAGCTTTACAAACGAATTGAGTAAGCATACATTTTTGGGATTGTCTTGCACTTAGTGAGTGAAATCGGGGCGTGTAACTAGTCTTTAAACAAACGTTACGTAAAGTATCCAGCGCTTGTTGTGACAGACCGACGCCGGCATTTCGTTTCACAATATATAAAGCAATAGAGGAACTTCATTCAAGCGAACTATAAAGAATCCTACTGAACACGAAAATATTATAAACTAGCTGCCTCCGCGCGGTTTTACCCGCGTAGTTCCCGTTCCCGTGGGAATACAGCGATAAAATATAGCCTATGTTACTCAGTGATAATGTAGCTTTCTAATGAAAAAAGAATTATTAAAATCGGTCCAGTACTTTTTGAGTTTATTCGTTACATACAAAAATACAAATCTTTCCTCTTTATAATATTAGTGTAGATACGAAGTTTTGTGTGTATGTTCGTTACTTCTTCACGTCTAAACAGGTGGAGCGATTTTAATAACATTTGGTATGGAGTTAGCTGACACCCTGGATTAATATATAGGCTACTTTTTGTCCCGGGAAAATTGAAAATCCTCGGGAACGCGGGGCATAAGCAAGTTTTAAATATGCAGAAGTATGTTACTGAATGACTCAACAAAGGCTGAAAGGATCTGTATGAAATTTAGCACAGAGTTAGAATATACTCTGGAGTACCTCATAGGGTGGTAAATTTGCCTGGAAATTTTTGAATGCCCTGAGAACGCGGGTGAATCCGCGAGGAGCCAATAGTTTTTTAGAAATAATTATTTTTTACTTAGAAACAAGATCTATTGAAAAATACTAACACTTTTAGTTCTAACAGTAGTTGTCTATATATAATATTTAAATTAAACAGTATATATAAAGCGACCCTGACTCTCAAGCCGCGGGTCGTGGGTTCGAATCCCACCCAGGACAATCATTTGTATGCATGAATATGTCTGTTTGTTCTGTGTCTGGATGTTAATATCTATATAAGTATGTATTTACATGTAGTAGGTATATGTAGTATATCAGCTATCTGGTTACCATAACACAAGCTCTGCTTAGTTTGAAATCAGATTGGTCGTGTGTGAAAAATGTCCCGGGATATTTATTTATTTATTAGCTACTAGCTGCCTCCGCGCGGTTTTACCCGCGTAGTTCCCGTTCCCGTGGGAATACAGCGATAAAATATAGCCTATGTTACTCGGGGATAATGTAGCTTTCCAAAGGTGAAAGAATTTTTTAAATCGGTCCAGTAGTTTCGAAGCCTATTCATTACAAACAAACAAACCAACAAACAAACAAATCTTTCCTCTTTATAATATTAGTATAGTATATATAGATCTGGTTACCATAGTACAAGCTCTGCTTAGTTTGGTATCAGATTGATAATTAAATCAATTCTACTAGGAAGTGCATAGAAATTAGGTATATAGTCATAATGTTAGTGTTGCAATGAAGTCTAGACTAGTCTAGACTTATGACCTGGATTCAATACCTAGTTTATAGTTCCTGGTCTGAAAGTAAATTTATGTGTGTTTCATTTCATTTGGTAAGAAGTAGTTTCGTCCTGCGGCTTTACTTGGGTACAATAATTTTAGAAGGAAATAATCTAATACTTATTATATATATATCGACGTCAAAAATTTAGGTTTTATATTCTACTGTAATATAAATTAATATTTTTAATCATTAATTAATTATGTAAGAACTTTTATTTGGATAGGAGCAGAGAATTAAAATAAAAAAAAAATTGCAAAAAAAGACTTAGACGAAGTTGAGGGGGTCAACTAGTCCTAATAAAAGCACCATACAATCTTATCTAAGTTCCACGAAACACTGAGTAGGTTCGATTCCCATGCACGACAAACATAATGTGTGCGTGAACATGTCTGTTTGTTCCGATTTTTACCTGTGGCTATTATCATACGCGACTTATTTGATTCCAAACCATACAATGCTTGTATAGTAACCAGATAGCTGATATACCTACTACATATCATCATCATCAACAGCTCATATACGTCTCCACCGAGGAGCTCGGGCCTCCCCTATCATCGAGGCGGTTTAGGCCATAGTCCACCACGCGGGCCTAGTGCGGATTGGTGGACTTCACATGCCTTTAATTGTGACATCTCGGGCATGCAGGTTTCCTCACGATGTTTTCCTTCACCGAAAGCCAGTGGTGTGAATCCGTACGTAAGTTTTTATAAACTCAGAGGTACGGGCCAGGGATTTGAACCGGCACCCTCATGATCGTGAGTCGGTGCGTTCCCAACTGAGCCACCACGGCTTACTACCTACCTACCTACTACATATACTACTTTAAATACATAATATTATATCCTACTGCCGCGTAACTTCGTTAGCGTCTTCTGTAGCGTAATGATAGCCTAGGTATATATAGCCTTCCTCGATAAATGGGCTATCTAACACTGAAAGAAATTTTCAAATCGGACGAGTAGTTCCAGAGATAAATACGATTAAACAAACAAGCTTTATAATATTAGTAAAGTATATTTTAATGTAGTATATGTCAGCTTAGGGCAACATATGATGTAACATACATATATAATGAAATAAAACCAGTTTTTTCTTATAAAATACTTGAAACTTTCGCCGGCCCTTTTAGGTATATCGTTATATACATATACTAGTGCCTCCCCGCGGTTTCAACCGCGTACCCGGGATATGTTACATTTTACCGGGATATAAAGAAATTTGTTATTAAAGGTTATAAGCAATCTGTGTTCCATTGTTCTGTTCTATAGTTTTTGCGTGAAAGAGTGACAAACATCCATCCATCCTTACAAACTTTCGCATTTATAATATTAATAGGATAATTACAATCCTATAACATAAATAAAAAAACGGCCAAGTGCGAGTCGGACTCGCGCACCGAGGGTTCCGTACAAACCTGCAAGGTTTACAAAGTTCGTTCATTACGACAATCGAGTCATAACTATGGTATTTTTATTGCAAAGTATTTGATATGAATTTCAACTTGATAGCTCTACGCGTTCATGAGGAAAAAAGTAATAAGTTTATATTTATTAAAAAATATATATTTTGTAATGTAACTAAAAATTTAAGGTTTTCGGAATTTTTCCTTTATGTGTGCTATAAAACATTGCTTCATGCCAAATTTCAAGATTTTAGGTCGACTGGAAGTACCCTTTAGGTTTTGATTCCCTTGGGAGTACTTGCGAGTTTCAAAATATGCAGCTTAAATTGCTGTTTCTTTTGATTGCGTTGACATAGAAGTTTGATTTTGTTACAGCTTAAAGGTATTATAGACCTGAGTATTTGGTATGAATTTCAATTTAATACCTCTACGCGTTTATGAGGAAATGGGTAGTAAGTTTAAAATTATTAAAAAAATATATATTATGTGATGTAACTAAAAATTTATGGTTTTCGTAATTTTTCCTTTATCTATGCTATAAGACGTTGCTTCGTACCAAATTTCAAGATTCTGAGTTCACGGGAAGCACCCTGTAGGTTTTGATTCCCTTGCAAGTGTCGAAAATTTGCGGCATAAACGGCTGTATCTTTTGATTGCGTTGGCTTAGAAGTTTGATTTTTTCACAGCTTCAAGGGACAGTAGACCTGAGTAATTGATATAAATTTCAGCTTCATACCTCCACGCGTTCCTGAGAAAAAGGGTCTTGACAGACGGACGGACGGACGGACGGACAGACAGACGGACAACAAAGTGATCCTATAAGGGTTCCGTTTTTTCCTTTTGAGGTACGGAACCCTAAAAAACGCGATTTCACCCGCGTACCCGGGAGAAAAGTAGCCTATGTCCTATCTCAGGCTCTAGACTATCTGTGTACCAAATTTCATTTAAAATCAGTAGTTTTAGCGTGAAAGCGAGACAGACAGTCACTTTCGCATTTATAATATTAATAGGATAATTACAATCCTTTATCATAAAAAAAAAAAAAACATTCCAAAGATCTTCCACCATTTTGAAGTCTGTAAAAATTGTTGCCACATCAAAAATATTGATGACAAAGCAATCTATGTCAGGGTCGTATGCAATGTTAGATCCGCATTTAAGATGTAATAGACATTACATAAGAAATTTATAGTGGTAAAAATAATATGGCCTTGATTACCTCTTTTACAACATTGGTGGTAAAAAGCGACAGGGCAGCGATTTAGATAGTATTATACCAAGATGAAGCCGTGGTGGCTCAGTTGGGAACGCACCGACTCACGATCATGAGGGTGCAGGTTCAAATCCCTGGCCTGTACCTCTGAGTTCATAAAAACTTACGTACGGTTCACACCACTGTCTTTCGGTGAAGGAAAACATCGTGAAGAAACCTGCATGCCCGAAATGTCACAATTAAAGGCATGTGAAGTCCGCCAATCCGCACTAGGCCCGCGTGGTGGACTATGGCCTATAAATCGCCCTTGATCTTAGGGGAGGCTCGAGCTCCTTGGTGGAGACATATATGAGCTGGTGATGATGATACCAAGATGCCATGACTGCCAGGCCTTCCTTATTTTATAAAGGCTTAAGTTCTTCTGTGGATATGCCTTAAACAGGTAAGAACGACCCTCGATTATGGAGTTTCGGTTTTGGTTACTTTAGACGGTAGCTGGGAGTAAAGGTGCATAGAATAGTACCTTACTTTCGTTTATCACAAATCTCAATTTTTTTATATTTTCTTAAGAAACCTCGGCTACCATTGCCGGACATTTATTGTTGCCTTCCCCCTGCCAGACACCCCTAAACTTTAAATTTTTTAAAGTAATTGTAATTTGTGTAACAACTGTTAGTTTGCTAATAAATAAAATAAAATAAACATGACCAAATTATGACCCTACTTTCTTCATAGTATAAACGCTAAATTTTATATAGGTATGTTACTTGGGGACCTATAAAAATATGTTATCCGGACAGTTATCATGGTTGAAACACCTAGCCATATTCAAAGTCCGCCGTAGGTACGAGCGCGAGTGCTTAAACGATCACAATATTTTAAGATATCCAACAAAAATTGTCTTATTACGTCAATAGCAATGTTATTTAAGAAACACATGGTGTTTTGATATAAAAAAATATTATTACATGTAAAAAAAACATATTTAATAGCTTTAATATTATCACATCTCTGCATCTTTAATATTATTCTGAGACAAAATGTTGAAACCGCAGGGCGCTACTCTGCATCTTTTTCCAGTATTCCATATCCTGTTAATCCAGAATATGATCTAACTCTGTGCCACATTCCATCTTAATCCCTTCAGCCATTCTGGCCTGATTGGCTAACAAACATACATCCAAATTTTCGCATTAATATTAGGTAGTATACTCTTTACTTAAGAGAGATCTTAAGATTGGCAAATGTTTATACAGTAAACATACTGAGTCATAACTGTTTCTCAAGTGGCAGACTGAGAGAGGACTTTTATGTCAAGACTAATTTATACCCGCGACTTTGCCCGCAATATTATGTAATAATTAAACTGAAATAGTATGAGGATAATTGAATGATTTTATTAATTTTTAATTACATTAAAATGCATAAGTAATGCATTTATTATTTAAAATCAATGAAAAGCTATCAGGTTATTATTATACTTCAAAAAGCTGCAACAAGTTAGCTTTTAATCGAAAAAAGGTACTATTTTAAACTTTACGGATTTGGTTGCTTTTGGTCTTAAATTGTTCAAATGAGATACTTAGGTATTCATTTATTTATCTACACTAATATTATAAAGAGGAAATATGTGATTTTTTATTTATTATGAATAGGCTCCAAAACTACTGGACCATTTTTAAAAATTCTTTCACCAATAGAAAGCTACATTATCCATGAGTAACATAGACTATATTTTATCTCTGTATTTTTACGGAAACCACGCGGAGGCAGCTAGTTTATTAGACAAAAAAAATTGGTTGCCTGTAAAGTCGGTATACGGGTGAAAGTTTTACGTGACAACGACTTTGAGTGGTAAAATAATTTTAATGTGAATATTCATTCGTATAGTAGGAAGAAGGATGAAATAATAGTTACAATTTAAAACATAACGTCACGTAACGTGAGCGGAGCGTAACGCAGTTTCTTGAAGTGTCACCCGGCAAACCAATTTATAAGACTTTCACGTCAATACTTTGAAATGAAAGTAAATACTCAAGCAATGTGAGTAAAACCGCGGGGTGACAACTAGTTCATTATAAGTTTATATGATGCCTTTACAGTACATTTAAAGACAAAATCTTGTCTATACCGTGCCTCAGATCATGCTATCCTAAGGTAAGTATTTATGAAATATCGCAATACAAATTCTTGGTAAAATGCTCACCTACTTACAACAATTGTGTAAGTTTGTTTGTAATGCACATAGCTACATACCTACTATCAAACTATATGAGTAATCCTTATAACCTCGTCGTCATTAGCTCATATAGATACGTCTCCACCGAGGAGCTTGAGCCTCCCCTAACAGCAAAAGGGTTTAGACTATAGTCCACAGGTGCGCCTAGTGCGGCGGCGGACTTCACATGCCTTTAACAGTAACATCTCGGGCATGCAGGTTTCCTCACGATGTTTTCCTTCACTGAAAGCCAGTGGTGTGAATCCGTACGAAGTTTTTATAAATTCAGAGGTACGGGGCAGGGATTTGAACCTGCACCCTCATGATCGTGTGTCGGTATGTTCCCAACTGAGCCACCATGGCTGTTATAACCTACCTACCAATATTATAAACTAGGGATCTACCCCGACTTTGCTCGGCAAGGAGATCATCACTATCAATAGCGGAAGCTAGTCATCCTACTAATATTATAAATGCAAAAGTTTGTGAGTATGTATGGATGTATGTTTGTTACTCTTTCGCGCAACAACGGCTGAAGGGATCGCGATGAAATTTGGCACAGAGTTAGAATATGTTCTGTAATAACACATAGGCTATTTTTCATCCCGGGAAAATAGATAATCCGTCAGGAATGCGGGTGAAACCGCGGGGAGCCACTAATTCAAAAATAGAAAGCTATATTATACGGGAGTAACATAGGCTATAGTTTATCCCTGTATTCTCTCGGAAACGGGAACTACGTGAGTGAAACCGCGTGGCGGCAGCTAGTGTATTATAATGAGGAAAGAAAAAAAGAAGATTTTTTTGTTTCTAGCAAACTCCGAAACTACTGGACCGATCTGAATAATTCCTTCACCATTGGAAAGCTACATTATCAGGGAGTAACATAGGCTATATTTTATCCCCGTATTCCTACGGGAACAGGAATAAATGAGTTAAAGAATACTTACAGGGCCATTAAACATTTCCACGAGCCTTTCCTTTGGAGACTTCCCTTTCTTCGCCCGCACTAGCAGAAGAATCTGTCCTATGTCTGGACACTTTCTGAAAATAATATGAAAAGTATAATTATTATTATATTTATACTAATATTATAAATGCGAAAGTAACTCTGTCTATCTGTCTCGCTTGCACGCTAAAACTACTAAACCGATTTAAATGAAATTTAGTACATAGATAGTCTAAAGGCTGCGAAACGACATGGGCAAATTTTTATCCCGGGAAAATGGAAAATCTCCCTGGTACGCGGGTGAAACCGCAGGGAGCCACTAGTATGAAATAGTTACATACTACAACTTATTAAAATTGAGTATGATCATTATTGCATGAGTATAATTAAAATTGCTGCCAAATAATACCTTTGGTGAATTTTTATTCTTTTATTTTCCTTTTATCAGCAGTTCTTTTTTCTCCCCAATTAAAATCATACAGCCGTTTTGTTTTACTTCCATAATTAATAAGTTAATTATGATATAGAATTATACATACCTCAGCAGTTTTTCAACAAGTACTTTTCCCATGAAACCGGTGCCCCCCGTCACTAGGATTGTCAGCCCCGTGAAGGTCTCAGAGATCCTGTCGGACATGGCGTCCACTTCCGCCTCGGAGTAACCCTCGGTGGCCATGCTGCGGGAAAGAGATACACGATTAGAAGAGTGCAGAATATAGATCAACATTTCAATGTTTATATATCTACTTATATAGTAGGTATACTAGCTGCCGCCCTGCGGTTTCAACGGCGTAGTTCCCGTTCCCGTGATCACTTAGGGGTATGAGAAATAGATAGTAGCCGATTCTCAGACCTACTGAATTTGCATTTTTAAATTTCATAATAATCGGTCAAACAGTTTCGGAGGAGTAGGTAACTAAAATTGTGACACGAGAATTTTATGAGTCCGTATTTCCCTTTTTATTTGAAAGTCATGGTCACTAACCACAAAGCCCGTCAGGCATCTGTTTTATATACATGACTTAAAAACAGGAAAGATAAAAATTTTTGTTTGCTATAAATAGACTACAAAGCTACCTTACCTATTTTTGTGAAATTTTGAAACCACGGGGCGGAAGCAAGTATACTTACGAATAAATCATTTATCATATTCATCATATTCATTCATATATTTGAAGAGTCTAGGTTTTGTAGGTGACCCTGACTTTTATGCTGCTATCGTGATGTCTAGATTATCTATTAGCGAAAAACATGTCTGTTTGTCTGTTTTTTCTGCTTGTAGAGGTCAGATACCAGTTAAAAATAGATATATATTAATGATCAGCTAGTACAACAAATACATTTTTCAGATAAATCTACTCACAATTTTTTAATGGACTATTTAGTTTTAAATTACTAATATTATGCATGCGAAAGTTACTCTGTCTGTCTATCTGTCACATTACTATACGTAGATATTTATACTTTTATTCGTACTAGGTATACCTATACCTAATCATGAATTTTTCACCCATGCGCGGACGTTTTCGGTAAGCGCAGAGAGCTCTAGACCGAGACCTAGTCACGGTTTTACTTAAGTAGATATATGAACCAATCTAACATATTACCTACAATAAGCCACAAGCAACGTATCCGGACATTAGCCCACACGACTGTTGGCCAACTGCTGGGCAACTGTTGGGCAACGTTGGGCAAGCCGCGGTTCATTCACCCGTCCTTGCCCCACTGCCCTTCGACTTTTACTTTTATGTTTGTAGTGACTTGATGTTTATTGCGTTTTTCTTCTTTATCGTTACGAAGGAAAGGGATAGATATACTCAAGTATAATCTAGACTATTTTTAGGTTACCTTCCGAATCGAAAGTTATTGTGATGAATTAAACATTATTATCTATTGGTACTAATATTATAAAGAGAAAAGACTTCATTGTTTTTTTTTTTTTTTTGTTGAACATCTCTGTTGAATATTTCTGATGAACATAGGCTATATTTTATCCCCGTATTCCCATGGGAACGGGAACTACGCGGGCGGAACCACGCGGAAGCAGCTAGTATTTTTACATAAAATAGTAGGTAAATTGTTTATCTTGTTACCATAATACAAGTAGTTGTGTCTGTCTGTCCTGTATGCATGTAAATCTATATCTATATAAAATGCTAAATAATGTTAGTTGCATGACTTTAAATATTTAAATATTCTTATTCTTATTAATTCTTTGCTTTTGTTAACTTTTTAACACGATTAACATTGTCAAATTTATATAGGGAAGGAGCTGACCCTTAGCACACAGGCTTTGCCTAATTTAAGGGTCAGAGACTTCATCTTATTTTAGAGTGTATGTAAAGTGATCAAATAAAGTTTATTATTATTATTATTATATACATATATATAAAACAAAGTCCCCGCCGCCTCTGTCTGTTTGTAAACGCGATGAACACAAAAACTACCGAACAGATTTTCGAGCGGTTTTCACTAAATGACGGAGTATTTCATGCGGAAGGTTTTATGTATAATACATCAATTTGGAGCCGGTAGGTGGCGCTGGTGGGCAGAACGAAGTCTGCCGGGTCCGCCAGTATCTATATAAGTATGTGTTTGAAGCTATATCAGCTATCTGGTTACAGGACAAGCTCTGCTTAGTTCAGAATCAGATTGGCCGTGTCTAGTTCAACCTATTCAATTTTTTTCTAAGTAGCTTATACATTTCTTACGTCATAAATACGTAAGTAAATATTGTTATTGCAAATAATTGCACAATAAACATAGGTAGGTAGGTACATACGTTAGTACGTAGGTAATCATATTTCTCGGAAACTATTTTAGAACTGTCACAAAATGAATTACCATGACTCTATAACCTTTGCATATATTATGAGTTTAAACATATGTATCTATTGTTTTTGTTTGAAGTGATGACAGCTCAACGGAAGTGACGTACTTAGTACAGTATTTGTTTAAAAGTCGCTCCCCGCCTTCTGTACGCTTAGATCTTTTAAACTACGCAACGGATTTTAATGTGGTCTTCAATATTGTGTGTGTGTAATATAGGAGGAAGGTCGAAAACTTGATAAATTTTTAGACCTTTTTTTAAATCACTTTATATTTTTATATTATCAAAGATAATAATTTCCTAGGTTTTATACGGGAACATTAATATATAGGTAGTATATTTTACTAATATTATAAATGCTAAGTTTGGATGTATGTTTGTTACTCTTTCATGCTAAAACGGCTGATGGGATCATAATGAAATTCGGCACAAAGTTAGAATATGTTCTGGAGTAGCACATGAGCTACTTTTTATCCCACGAAAATTTAAGGTTCCCCGGGATCGAGGGTGAAACCACCGCTATTAAATTCTGTATTTATATTTTATTTAGTTATATAGTTCATACTAGTGGACCAGGCAGACTTCGTTCTGCCCACCAGCGCCACCTACCGGGTCCAAGTATATGTAAGCTATCCTATCTCTCAAGTTGGATCGAACTGCACCATTGAGGACAAACATTGTGACACGAGATTTATATATATTAAGATTAAGTAATACTTTATTTTTACGTCTTTGTATTAATCCTCTATAACTTTGACTCATCAAAAAGGGCTGGAACAACCAATCAGTTAAATTCCTTACAAAAGGCCAATCTAATTCCAAACTAAGCAGAGCTTGTACTAATCACTACTCATTATAAATAAATATCCGGGGACATTTTTCACACACGGCCAATCTGATTCCGAAGTAAGCTTCAAAGTGAGCTTGTGTTATGGTAACCAGTTAGCTGATATACTCTAATACTTTTAAATACATACATATTATAGATATTTATACTAATTACTTTTCAAATGTATGTATATATATTTTCATACAGACATATTCATACACATAAATGTTTGTCTTAAGTGGGAGTCGAACCCACTAAACCAACCGGTCATTTACAAATGCAGTTGCATAAAACCCGGTTAATTGCATTTAGAAACTGGGTCATATCAAGATTTTAACATATCTGTACTATCTATATTAAGCAATAACAAAACTAGATTTCATATGTATTAGGCACTAACTTCCGCAACGCGGTTTCACCCGCGTAGTTCCCGTTCGCTTAAGAATACAGGGATAAAATATAGCCTATGACATTGACAAATAACGTAGCTTTCTATTGGTGAAAGAATTATTCAAATCGGTTAGTAGTTTCGGAGCATAATCAAAACAAACAAAACATTTTACAAACAAATAATTTCATTTAAATCAATTCAGTAGTTTTAGCGTGAAAGCGAGACATACAGAGTTACTGTCGCATATATAATATTAAGTTAGGATTAGTAGTAAAGCTTGTACCTGGGTAACCAGATAACTTATAGGTATACTTCATACATAGAGACATATCTATATAAATAAAACAAAGTCCCCGCCGCCTCTGTCTGTCTGAACGCGATGAACACAAAAACTACTGAACAGATTTTCATGCGCTTTTCACCAAATTACGGAGTATTTCATGGGAAAAGTTTTTATGTATAATTCATTACGCGATGACGAATAGGAGCGGAGCATCAATCAATACTGTTGCAAAAACGGGCAAGTGACGCTAACGAAGTTGCGCGGGTCAAGGCGTCAAGTCATTTAGATGAAGTATCGCGTCACTTTGACATTTCATTCTTATGGCAGAACAACGTTTGCCGGGTCCGCTAGTCTAAAATAAAACTTATAAGAATCTCCTCATTTTGAAGTCGGTTAATAAAATATTTTCAAGTAATAAAAACCACCTTTGTCTGCCGTAAACAATCGTGCATGCAATCATAATTTACAAACAGGTATTTCCTAATGATGCATTTCCTTTAACGCGTTGTTAGTTAGAATAAATGTACTACTAGTGACAGTGACTCCCGACTTCACTCAAATTCCCGTGGAATCTTCAATTTTCCCGGGGTAAAATGAACCCTATATAGGCTTCGTAAACTAACGCATTTATAGTATACTAGCTATTTTAACACGCGTTCCCGAGATCTTCATTTTTCCCGGAATAAAAAGTAACCTATGTTTAAAACCAGGGTGTCAGCTAACTCCATACCAAATTTAATTAAAATCGCTCCAGCGGTTTAGACGTGAAGAAGTAACAAACACACTCATAAACTTTCGCCTTTATGTGTGATGAACAGTTGCATCCGAGTTCCCGGGGATCTAACTTTTTCCCAGGATAATAAGTAGCTATGGAACATACAGCTATAGCCAATTTTCATCCAGATCCGGTCAGCCGTTATGTGAAAGAGTAACAAACATACATCCAAACATTAGTATTTACAATATTAGAAGGATCATGTTAATTTATTTTTGTTTATACTACAAGGGTGGCATACAGGCATACGGTCCTGTACTGTAGGGAAGCGGTTACCGTACCGTAGCAGTCGGGCTGCTCCAATTTCGAACGGATGAATCCGTTGCGCCCTACCTCCTTAAGTTATCAGCTATCTGGCTACCATAATACAAGCTCTGCTTAGTTTGAAATCAGATTCGGTATAGATTACACACTTTACAACCTTTTATTGCATATAATTGTTGAGTTTGTAAAGAGTAGGTAATTGCAGAGTTTAGTGCAGGCATATCGGCTAAAAACCTTCGCTACCACCGAGCGTTAGAGTCTGACTATTCATAAGTATAAAGGCTTATTTGAAACAAAATATTACTAGTTGACCCGCGCAACTTCGTTAGCGTCACTTGCCCCTTTTTGCAACATTTTTCATTGATGCTCCGTTCCTATTCGTCGTAGCGTAATGATATATCGCGTGTTCAAACAAACAAACTGTTCAGCATTATAATCTTATATATAAAATTCTCGTGTCACAATGTTAGTTACCATACACCTCTGAAACGGCCGATTTCTATGAAATTTGATATGCATATTCAGTAGGTCTGAGAATCTATTTTTGATACCCCTGTGATCACGGGAACGGGAACTACGCGGGTGAAACCACGGGGCGGCAGCTAGTATAGTATAGATTTATGAGCATGATCGCTTATAACAAACTCATGAGTTACGCAAATCATATTATCATAATGCCAAGGACAAACTAATTTTATGCTTAAATAACTTTATTAACAACGTAATTATGGTTCATTAAGTTAATAAGTATAGCTCTGTGACGCGGTTTTATCCGTTTCTGGGGGATTTTTTATAGCACAAAGGTGGCAAACAGGCATACGGTCCTGATGTCGCGCGGTGACCGTAGCCCGCGCTATGCACGCGCGCAGCACCAGGGGCGGTGCTCATGCAGCGACGAGCCTGGGAAGATCTCTACACTCCCTTCTTGAAGAACCCTATTTCCCGGGAAATATTGTGTGCATGAACATGTACATGTGTTCTTGTAAATATCTATACAATATTCTATAAGTTATGAAGGTGTAGGATGGTCGTAAAAGTAGAGGAAGACCGAAGAATGTATGGATGGATTGTGTGAAAACTGATATGTGTAAGAAGGGAGTGATGAATGAAATGACGGCTGACAGAGAGGAATGGAAGAAAAACACATGTTGTGCCGACCCTGCTTAGGCGGGATAAGGGTAGGAAGAAGAAGAAAAGCCTTTAATAGCACTTTAAAACGTCGACTCTAATGCTCAGTTCAGAAATTTGTTTAAATGCTTGTAGTATATCAGCTAGCACAAGCTCTGCTTAGTTTGGAACCAAATTGGCCGTGTGTGAAAAATGTCCTAGGATATTCTAACACTAGATTCCGCCCCGGGGTTGCATTGGATTTCCAGGGATCTTGAAATATCCCGTAATAAAATGTAGTCTATGACTCTATGTGCTATTCCAGAACATATTCTAATATAGTGCCAAATTGCATCTAAAACCCTTCAGCCGTTCTGACGTGATTGAGTAACAAACATACATCTTTCTATTTATAGATATTTCGTTATCGAAATTATTCTAAAAATATACTTTATGCAAATTTATTATTTCCGGCCTACTGTTATTTAAATTGATGCCAATTTTATGTAAATTTTACGCATAGGCATAAATATTTTCGCATACCTACGATTTATAAAAATTTGCATATTTTTGGCATTATTTTGTTGTAGCTAAATGACTTTTATTGCTACTGTATTTATTTTAATTATTTTAATGGACAATTATTGTTTGTTTTTAAATTCATTTAACAACTTATTATTTGACTATTTAACTACAGTAAATGTTCTACAATAAATTACTATATTATAAATTAAATTTAAGGGTTTGTTTGTTCGTGTTTGTGAAATTAAAATTATTATCTATTTAAGATACAAATATATAGGACGGTTATTTTATATGTAGGTTAATTAAATTACTATATAATTAGAACTTAAAGTTCTAACATCTACACTAATCTCCACCTACACTTCTACACTAATATTATAAAAAGGAAAGATTTGTGTTTTTGTATGTAACGAATAAACTCAAAAAGTACTGGACCGATTTTAATAATTCTTTTTTCATTACAAAGCTACGTTATCACTGAGTAACATAGGCTATATTTTATCCCTGTTTTCCCATGGGAACGGGAACTGCGCGGGTAAGACCGCGTGCAGGCAGCTAGTTATAAATAAAAAAGTAAAATAAGTACTTACATGATAAACTTTTTTTCTAGTTTTTTTTTTCAGTAAACTAAAACACAAGCACTGATCACAGGGGCTAGTTCCAAACTGAATAGTTGCTTAGATGTTGAGTAGTTGCGGCGGAACAGACGGTGCGCTTGCGACACTATTGCATTATATGTCCACAGTTTGACACGCGATCAACAAAACTAGGAGTACTTTTACTATTTAAAAATACGTAAACTATTTTATAATTCATTTTGTAATAGTAGAATGTCAAATATCTTACATATACTTGCTACTTACATAAAATTTATTTTTAATACATGTACCTACCTACTAGCATCGATTTAGAGATCTTCGATATTTTTTTATTATTTATTTATTTAATATATCCAGCAAAATAAAACTTTACATGGTTAAAACATTTAAAATAGTACATCCAGAGCCAATAATAGGATATCACAACATGAATATATATAAGAGCAGACAAATTAAATTAACATTTATACAAGAAGGATACATTTATATAAGTATCTATGTATGAATTTTTTCTTTTACGTTTTTTTTTCATTATTAAAGAAACAAACTGCTATTTTTATACATATAAAACTTATTATTTTTGAAATACACTTGCCAAAACAGTTTCTAACACCCTGGAATTGTAGCCCATAGACGGTGACCGCTTACCATCAGATGGACCTTCTCTCACAGACAGATTAATGAGATATAAAATCATGTGAACTTAATGACATATAAAAACTTGAAGGTCAAAGCTGGTGATTACCGTCTCAGAAGTCAGCTTTTAATTGAGAACGGCAAAAAGCTAAGGAAGCTTAATTTTTTTATCTATATACATTTAAGTGTGTTTTTATGGTTTTATTTAAACACAAAGAACACGATGTAACAAAAAGTATTTACACAAAAAATATAATTCTAAGCAGACAGAGATAATTAATTCAGTTAAATTATTTTTACAATAGACAATTAAACATGCATAAAACATTAAGGTAATGAGAAACGGACAAAAATACAAGATGACATAAAACAGGATTTAATCTAATGTTTTTGTTCATATTTTTCCCAACTTATATTATAAATGTGATAGTAACTCTGCCTGTCTTATACGGTTCCACTCTAACTTGGTACAAACGTATACTAGAGCTTGGGAATGGATATATAAAGTCCTATGTAAAGCTTGGGTAATACATATATTATTCATGATCAGCTCATATTCGTCTCCACGCTCGGAGCACGAGCCTCCCCTAACAACTAGGGGTGTCCATAGTCCACGCGCGCCTAGTGCGGCGGCGGACTTCACATGCCTTTAATAGTGACATCTTGGGCATGCAGGTTCCTCACGATGTTTCCGTGCCTGGTGTAGATTTTTATAGAAATACTAGTTGACCCGCGCAACTTCGTTAGCGTCACTTGCCCGTTTTTGCAACATTTTTGATTGATGGTTCGCCCCTATTCGTCGCAGCGAGATGATATATAGCTTTTCGATAAATGGGAAATCCAACACTGAAATAATTTTTTCAAATTGGACCAGAAGTTCCTGAGATTAACGTGTTCAAGTAAACAAACTCTTCAGCTTTATATATTTGTATAGATGTATTTTATAGTTATAATTATCAACTAGGTATTTGTTTATCTTGAAGGTTTAATGTTTGGTAAGTAGCTTTGTGTCAAGAATGGCTCAGAACATAGAATTTATAATCTAAGCTCAGAACATTAAAAAATTAATATTAAATAATTTTAATGCAAAAAAAATTATGGTACCTACTTCGTTATGCTTTATAAAAAAAATCGAATGAAACTTTTCACATACTAAGTACCTACTCATAACTTTTATGATCTGTAGCTTTAAAACAAGTTAAGATAGGTTAGGACAGAGGGCCTGTGTCATAAACAATATTGCTGGTGATTATTTTTTTACTGTCAAAATGTCGTTTTGCCGTCACAACAAAACATACCTTTATCTATTTATGAGAATAAAATTCGCAATAACATAAATAGTTTAACCTTCGAATTTTATGAGTCCTTTTTTTAACGTATTAGCATAAGTAGGTAGTCTTATGTATAAAATTTTCGCGGGATATAAAGTAGGTACCTACCCATTGTTATTCCGATTTTTGAAACATATTCTAACTCTGTGGCATTTCATTACGATCTCTTCAGCCGTTCTGGCGTGAAAGAGTAACAAACATACATCCATAATTACAAACTTTCGTATTTATAATATAAGTAGGATTTTAGTTTAGGAGATATGGTGTTTGAATCGATACTTTACAACTTTAAAAATGTAAAAAGTACCTGACTTTAATTTGAAAACTGTGGTGTTGCCGTACTAATAAAGTATAGGTTCGCCGGTAAAGGGTGTCCATCATGGCAACATTGTGATGAGACAATGTTGATGTGGTAGACGTTGTTTATTGTACATTCCTAATCTATATATATAAAAGAAAGTCGTGTTAGTTACACTATTTATAACTCAAGAACGGCTAAACTGATTAGGCTGAAAATTGGTAGGACCCGGGCGACGGACATAGGATACTTTTTATCCCGGGAAAATTGAGAATCCCCGGGAATGCGGGTAAAACCGCGGGGAGCCACTAGTAATAAATAAAACTTGTTTTATTACAAACAATATTACATATTTTGAGTGAACAACACAAAAACTAATGAACATTTTTAGACCACGACCGCACATTCTCACAAACTTTCGCATTTATAATATTAGGTAGGTAAGGTAAACTTAGGTATACCTACATCTAGACAGAAGTGACGTTTGTCCCGAATGGGAAGTAAACCTAATACTAGAATGTAAATACTTGAATGTCAGGGTTACAAACAAACTAACCGACCAGACTCTTGCCTGCGCAGTAATTGCTTAGATTACATAATATTTACCTACTACGCAAGTTATACCTACCTAGTAAGTACCTATTTCTATAAAAACTTTTGGTCGGGCTTTCACCCGCGTACCCGGGAGATCTTCCATTTTCCCGGGATAAAAATAACTTATGTCCTTTCTCAGGTTTTAGCGTGAAAGCGAGACAGAAAGAGTTACTATCGCATTTATGATATTAGTTAAGATAAATAAATATCTTGGGACTTTTTTTGATACACGGCCAATGTGATTCCAAAGTAAGCAGAGCTTGTAGGTACTGTAACCAGATAATTGATATACATACATACCTACATATAGGTACTACTTTTAAATACATACGTAGGTATAGACATATTTACATCAAAACACAGAACAAACGGTCATATTCATGCACCCAATTCGTCATGGGTGGGATTCAAACCCACGACCGGCGGCTTGAAAGTCAGGGTCACTAACCACAGAGCCACCCGGTCTATCTCCGATATCATCATCATCAGCTCATATACAATACACCCCTCTCTTAAAACAGCGAGGAGGTTAGGACATATCACATAGTCCACCACGCGGGCCTGCTTTGAAAGTATGTCATTATGATAACCTTGACCCAAATCTTGTGGTCACATCTCGTGAGTCTGTGCTTACAACATTGTCTCTTCGGTTCAGAGCCTGCGCTCACCGAAACAGTCCGCGTAACGGTGTAAAAGCCATCTGAGGCTAACACCTTTTAGTAAAAAAAAAAACCACTGGTGGTTACCACAACGCCTATCCTGGGACTGAATTTGTGTAATTTTGTAACAGAACAATATACCTACATTAACGTATTTAAAACTAGATGCCTCCGCGGGGTTTCACCCGCGTAGTTCCCGTTCCCGTCGGAATATGGGGACGAAATATAGCCTATGTTACTCCCTGATAATGTAGCTTTCCAATGGTGAAAGATTTTTTGAAATTGACGCAGTAGTTTTGAGTTTATTCATTATTATTCAACTGCGTACTTCCCGTTTCCGTCGGAATACGGGGATAAAATATAGCCTATGTTCACCGGAGATAATGTAGCTTCCCAACATTGAAAGAATTTTTAAAATCGGTCGAGTAGTTTCGGAGCCTATTCAATGCAAACAAACATTCAAAACTTTCCTCTTTATAATTTTAGTTTAGACACACACAAATACAACTATTTTTTATACCACAAAGGTGGCAAACAGGCATACTGTCCGCCTGATGGGAAGCGGTTACCGCTGCCTATGGACGCTTGCAACACCAGGGGCGTTACTCACGCGTTGCCGACCCTGTAAAAATCTCTTCACTCCCTTCTTGAAGAACCCCATACTGTACTCCATTGGGAATTTTTCCTTTTTATTATTTTTATATAGACTACTTACACCCGTGTAAAGCCGGGGTGGGTAGCTAGTAAAATGCATTCAATGTTTGTTACAAAATTGAAGGTTGTATTACTGCTTGTAATACATATTTCTTTGCACAATCCTAATAATGTTACATAAGAAATTTAGCACAAGTCTTAGTTAACGCGGTTGTGCTGAAATATTTGCGTACTACCTACCTTTACTCAGTAGCAGTAACTTATTGCATAAGACGGTTTGAGTTACACTTGTGTTTAGGGATCCGTAAATAATAATACACTTAATATTAAAAGGGCTTTTTAGGTACCTATAATTGATTTTTAAACTGTAGGAATGCATTTGTTGCATTCGAACGCTTTTTTAACGTCCGTGAAATTAAATTAAATTGTTATTTTAAAATATAACTACTATAAATTCTGTAAACCAACATAAAATAATAAATTAACCCGCGGCTTGAGAGTCAGGGTCACTAACCACAAAGCCAACCGGGCTGTAAATTATGGAAATAAATAATAACGTACAAACATTGCAAGTTGTAATAAATAAATATCCCGGGACATGTTTCACACACGGCAAATCTGATTCCAAATTAAGCATCAAAGTGAGCTTGTGTTATGGTAAGTAGATAGCTGATATACTAGATACATAATTATACTACTTTTTAAATACATAGGCAGGTACCGATACATACAGACATATTCAATGCATAGATACAAACCGTTGTCCTAGATTTTGAAAGCCAACCGAACTGTCGAATAAGTTTGTAACATATACAGAACCACTACAATTTCACTGTCAACCTGCAGTTGTTAAGTTAGTACCATCGAGCATGTAACCAATAGAGTAGAACTGTTAACAGTTTTGTTACTACCCCTGTCTGGCCCCTGTGTTCTGATTGGCCGACTCAAGGTCAAGTGTTGCACTAGACGTACACACAGGTCTCTTATTGGTCGGGTACTGTTTTAGTTCGAGCGTGGCTTGTTAGTTATACGTGACAAACCATTGATGCGTTGCTAAACAAATGGCTCACTATTGCTACTCTACTGGTTACATGCTCGATGGTTAGGAGGTACTTACCAAATGATGAAGATATATTTGTCATAGTTTAGCCTAATTTAATTTACGACATGTTTTTGGACTAAGTACCATAAAGTTAAAGTATTATGACAAGATTGCCTTTCCTATATACTAGCTTCCACTGCGCGGCTTTACCTGCGCTCCGTTATAAATACTGGGATAAAAAATAGCCTATATTACTGCCAGATAATGAAGCTTACTAATGGCAAAATTTTTGATATTGGTTCTGTAGTTTTTAAGTTTATTCGTTACTAGCGACAACCAGCATCGCACGGGTGCAATGCTTACCTATACATCACATTAGAAACCTCAAAAATTTACAGTGTTTCATAACATATTTTGCATGTATTGTATATAAAAACCTTCCTCTTGAATCACTCTATCTATTAAAAAACCGCGACAAAATCCGTTGCGTAATTTTAAAGATTTAAGAAGACAGTGACAGACAGCGGAAAGCGACTTTGTTTTATAATATGTAGTGACATACAAAAACAAATCTTTCCTCTTTATAATATTAGTGTAGATTGCAACTTTATAACACATTAAACGCTTATGCAAATGGTAGTAATTTTGAATCATGCTAATGTAATCGTGCTAATATTATAAATGCGATAGTAACTCTGTCTGTTAAGCTTTCACTGTTGAACCACTAACATTTTGATGATATTTGGTACTGAGATAGACTAGACCTTAGGAAAGGTTATAGGGTACCTTTTATCCCGGGAACGCGGGTGAAACCGCGGGGTTAACGTTAGTTATAATATTTTTATAGATTTAGAATTGGTGTCATACTTAATCCTATCCCAAAGATAATCACTACATAACAAACAAAGTCACTATCCGCCGTCTGTCTGTCCCTATGTATGCTTAGATCTTTAAGACTACGCAACGAATTTTGATGCGGTTATTTTTAATAGATTGAGTGATTCTTAAGGAAGGTTTTTATGTATAAATCATTACGCTATGACGAATATGAGCGGAGCATCAATCAAAACTGTTGCAAAAACGGGCAAGTGACGCTAACGAAGTTGCGCGGGTCAACTAGTTATGTATAAATATATAAATAGGAAATAAAAGACAGTCAAATTGACAACGTCCTTTTTGGAAGTCGATTTAATGTTCAAGTTTATATTTCATCACTAAAACTGCATCAGCATTTATTATCAACATAAATATATCACAAATTAGGAGCGGGTGAGAAAGGTGACGATCACGAACTCATCATCAGCTTATTGGTGATGATGATGGTGATGGGTGATCAACGCTCATCACCCCACACAAACGGTGCCAATCTCTTGTCTTCTGGCAGTAGAGAATTCAATTCTTCTATGTCTTGTAATGTCTGAAAGGTAAAAAATAATAGAAGATTTTAGGCGTTAAATTATAGTGAGTTATAATCACATTAATATAATTATTATAGAATAAAATAGTGTTTAAAATAAAGCCCCGACACTGTTAAAAAGGCTAATTATCTATAAACGGCTAAACCGATGTTTATTTTATATCTGTTCTAGATTGTCTATAGTTTCTATATATTGTATCTGTTTATCAATCTACCTACCTATCTATCAATCAAGCTACTTATCAATCTACCAACTTGTTAACCTACCTACCAATCTACCTACATATAAACCTACCTTTCTATCAATCTATCTACATAAGGTCCACATAAATTAACACAAATATATTTAAACGTAAACCACAACAACACTTCATACCAATTTCAAATTAATTTTATTCTCACATTTCTAACTTCTCCAATTTTAATTTTAAATACTCTAACGTATTAACTCGCCAACTAGGCTTTTGTGCAGACTAATATGTCATTGAAATGTAAATTATGTTAAGAGACAAATGATTTAAAAAATCTATTAACCAATATACCTACTTATCGACCCACCTACGCAGCTACCAATCTACTTACTTATCAACCTACCTACTTACCAATCTACCCACTTATCAACCTACCTACCTATCAATCTCCCTACCAATCTACCTACCTACTAATATACCTACCTATCTATCAATCTGCCTACCTACCAACCTACCTATCCATCAATCCCCCCACGTACCTGGTTGAGTAGCGAGTTGCACCGCGACAGCTGGTGCGCGACCTCGTGCACGCGCGCGAGCCGCTCCGCGTGCCGCGCGTTCGCACGCTGCTTCTCCACGCATGTAGAGTACAGCCGGGATACTTCACACTCTACCCACCTACCAACCTACCTACCCATCAATCCCCCCACGTACCTGGTTGAGTAGCGAGTTGCACCGCGACAGCTGGTGAGCGACCTCGTGCACGCGCGCGAGCCGCTCCGCGTGCCGCGCGTTCGCACGCTGCTTCTCCACGCATGTAGAGTACAGCCGGGATACTTCACACTCTACCCACCTACCAACCTACCTACCCATCAATCCCCCCACGTACCTGGTTGAGTAGCGAGTTGCACCGCGACAGCTGGTGCGCGACCTCGTGCACGCGCGCGAGCCGCTCCGCGTGCCGCGCGTTCGCACGCTGCTTCTCCACGCATGTAGAGTACAGCCGGGATACTTCACACTCTACCCACCTACCAACCTACCTACCCATCAATCCCCCCACGTACCTGGTTGAGTAGCGAGTTGCACCGCGACAGCTGGTGCGCGACCTCGTGCACGCGCGCGAGCCGCTCCGCGTGCCGCGCGTTCGCACGCTGCTTCTCCACGCATGTAGAGTACAGCCGGGATACTTCACACTCTACCCACCTACCAACCTACCTACCCATCAATCCCCCCACGTACCTGGTTGAGTAGCGAGTTGCACCGCGACAGCTGGTGCGCGACCTCGTGCACGCGCGCGAGCCGCTCCGCGTGCCGCGCGTTCGCACGCTGCTTCTCCACGCATGTAGAGTACAGCCGGGATACTTCACACTCTACCCACCTACCAACCTACCTACCCATCAATCCCCCCACGTACCTGGTTGAGTAGCGAGTTGCACCGCGACAGCTGGTGCGCGACCTCGTGCACGCGCGCGAGCCGCTCCGCGTGCCGCGCGTTCGCACGCTGCTTCTCCACGCATGTAGAGTACAGCCGGGATACTTCACACTCCGACTAGATAGGGGATCAAATAAATAAATCTATACTAATACTAGCTGCCGCCCCGCGGTTTCACCCGCGTAGTTACCGTTCCCGTGACCGCAGGGGTATCAAAAATAGATAGTAGCCGATTCTCAGACCTACCCAATATGCGCACATAATTTCATGAGAATCGGTAAAGCCGTATCGGAGGAGTTTAATCACAAACACCGCGACACGAGAATTTTATATATTAGATTATAAATGATGATGATGATTGAGCACTACACCCAGCCAGTGCAACGACTGACCCATGTCCTATATAACCATTCGGGCAACAGCCCCCATGCACAGTCTTGATTGGTAACTGAACAGAGACATTGGTACCCGAGTAGTTATTTAAGAGTAGCCATGGATATACCAGGGAGCGCGTGGTAAATAGGAAGGACACGCTCTGGTATGGGAAAGGAAGACCAGCAAGCCGCAGCCGGCTGGCCAGAATCGACCGACTGTTCAGCTTCTGGTCAATATAGGAAAATAGGAAGACGGGTATGGTATAAAGGAATGAGCGTTGGTGCACGATGACATGGCGTCAGGGCCTTTCATCCAGTCTGGTCCATCTGGTCTCATTCTTAGGCCGGCGTTTTAATCCTTGAAAAAGGGTCGCGGTACTGAACTTCCAGGCGAGTGTCGTTCCTCCATCTGTAGGATTCTTGTTTGGTGGATTGTTGTCTGTCCTGATTCCATAAATCGCTAACTCCTTGCTCCTTTGGGCCGCCGTGTGTCCATAAGCCCTGTGCTTGATTTTCGTCTGTTGAGATTGGTTGGCGTTGTTGATGTATTTTCATGTTAGCTTTTTATTTATGGTTTCTCCTGCTACCGTCCTTGCATTGGTCATCAGGTTGATTGTTATTGTTTTATCCGCATTCGTTTTAACTCATTATGTTGTCCTCGCAGTCCTTTTTGAGCTGGAGTCCTTAACCTGTAAACCACCTGTTCAAGGCTCATCTTTGATTGATTGTTATCATGGGACCCTATACTTGCTGCTACGTTGGCGTTGAGGCAATTGTATCACTGGCCCCTATCATGTACCACTCATACTTTGGTTGGTTGTTTGTAGTCATGTGCGCGTCAGCTGGCATTCCTGTATCGATCTGTCCTTGTTGCTTTGGTGAGTGTTCCTGCAGCCGTGGTTCCCATAGATTACGAGATTATATTGCTCTTGGTTCGTTTTGGTTTGGCCTGTTTCTTAGTATGTAGGACTCGCGTGCCCGACTCATGTCTGAGTCGTTTTTGTCCTCGCTGTCAGTCTCGCTTGTGCCGCCTTGGTGTATTCTAGTTTATTTTCAGCGAGTGTGCGCCATTGATCATGACGTTTATCATAATATTCCATGTCATGGTGATTTAAGCCTTTTGGTGATAGATTTTCAGTCTAAAATATCTGTTACTTTTGCATCTCTGCTGAAGTTGCGGGTATTTCCAAACATGTGTCGTACTATCTGTCGCTCGTAACGACGTAGTTTTGATCTGTTTGCTTTGGTTAATGCCGCCGCTTTCAGGCCGTAACTCATTGCTGGTTCAATAACCATCTTGTATAATAGCCGTGCCGTTTGCCATTCCATCTGGTTATCTTCAATAAAGGTGGTGATGATTTTAGAGTTTTTCATCGCTTGTCTGCACCTGGGTGCCGTTCCATTGCGCATTCCATTAATTATATAATTGATTTCGTCTGCCGATGGTCCTTCACCTAGATTGGCCGGGTTCTCATTTTGTATTAGTTCTAGATGGCCTGACGACTTTCGATATTGGAATGAAGTATTTACTTTGGTTATATCGAAGACGTTGTTTGTGTTTTCTGTAGAATTGATATGTGATCTTCTTTCTCTGCTATGGGTGTGCTTTGCTTAAATCATTAAAAAAAGGTTCTTGCTCTTTGTAATTCAGCTGTGTTGGTTACCTGCTTAAGGTTTACCCTGCATTGCGTTTTTTAGCTGCCGCACAAGTTGACTTCACGCTGCCTGATGGAAAGCAGTCAGTGGAGTCCATTAGTGGTAGCCATCATCCCACACTAGCATAGCAATGTGGCATGATGGCCCTCACCTTGACGGCCTTGAGAGAAGCTTTTTCACGCCCCGCATAAAGAACCCAGGATCATATGTGGAACACATTGCTTTAATCGAGATTTTGCGTAGTCGTGTGGCGACCAGTGGGCTCTGAATTTAGCCTGTTGTAATTTAACAAGGGCCTGGCGGTGTTCCTTGGACTTAGAGGCAGCTGTTGTAGAGAGGTCTATTGCGGACTGCTACAAGATGTTTATAAGATTCTCCAAATCTGTTGGGTTAGCCGTCCTGTTGTTTTCGGTCGGCGAGGAGCTCGAGGGTTTGGTATTGTTCTTTTAAAGTCGCACCTTCTAGGCGAGTATAGCTTAGACTTTTGTAGTTAAAGTGTGAGAGATTAGGTTCTGGTTGGTTTGTGGATGTGTGTTCTTGTAGGTTTTCTTTAATCTTATTGGATTGATTTCCCCCCTTTAGGTATATATTATAGTCGGGAATAGGAGTGATTGATACACGAGTGTCCATTGCAATAATATATTAGCGACTCTCCTCGTACACTCTTACGAGTAGATTACACACACAACCATATTTACGACAACTAGGTAAGTGTAATATTTCGATTTTAAAATTTAATTACATAATAATATCTACATTTTGATAATTTGATAAATCTGTATTAAAATAAATATCCCTGTTAAATAATTCTACACCAGAACTGGTCGAATATGCAGATCTAATTATAAGCCCATCTTACTGTACCATATTCTATGAAATAAATAAATAATTATTATTGTTACTGTGTACCTACACTCCCCATACAAGTTTTGGTCAGATGTATTCTTGAGGTGTTCGCCTTTAATAACTGAGTAATAGCATGGGCTTGTCATGGAAGACAGGATGTGGTCTAATTGTACATTATTACCTGGCAATCTTTCATATTTAAAAAAGGATTTTGCTGAAAACCAGCGCTAAGTATTCCTCCATGTTTACTTAGCAAATGCTGACGCATAATCCTTTTCCTTACATGTTGTTATTTTTAAGAAAACGTTTGTACTTAATATTATGTGTAAGGAATAAATGAATTCTTATCTTATCTAGTTGAGGCGATTTTGTTCCGACTGTCCAGGTTTTTTTACAACAGCGTCTCTAGCCTTAGTGTCTCATTTCTAATAATATCAGCCAGTATTTCACCATAAATCTATACTAATATTATAAAGAGGAAATATTTCGTTGTTTATAACGAATAGGCTCCGAAACTTTGGACCGAATTGCACAATTCCTTCACCGATACAAAGCTATGTTATTCATAAATAACACATTTTATCATTGCTGTGGGGCGTAATATATACCTCTTTACATGGTGGCTCAGTTGGGATCGCACCGACTCACGATCATGAAGGTGCAGGTTCAAATCCCTGGCCCGTACCTCTGAGTTTATAAAAACTTATGTACGGATTTACACCACTGTCTTTCGGTGAAGGAAAACATCGTGAGGAAACCTGCATGACCGAGATGTCACTATTAAAGGCATGTGAAGTCCACCGCACTAGGCGCGCGTGTGGACTATGGTCTAAACTCCCTCCATGTTAGAGGAGGCTCGAGCTCCTCGGTGGAGACGTATATGAGCTGATGATGATGATGATGATGAAATACCTCTTTGACTCTCGAAGCCAGATTGACTTCATCCGCGGCCAGGGGATGCGCGCAGGCCGCGAGGTGGGCCTGAAGCCTTGTTGTAAGCCTTACCCATGGCCTGTAGTCCAGTCCTGTGGACATATCTATATATATCTATATATAAAACAAAGTCCCCGCCGCCTCTATCTGTCTGTTTGAACGCGATGAACACAAAAACTACTCAACAGACTTTCATGCGGTTTTGCACCAAATTACTGAGTATTTCATGGGGAAGGTTTTTATGTATAATACATCAATTTAGACCCGTTAGGTGGCGCTGGTGGGCAGAACAAAGTCTGCCGGCTCCGCTAGTATTTATTTAATTCAGTTACGTACCTTCCAATACCTCAGGGTCCCTAGCCCCGGGCAAACCCAGGGTACCCCGCATTATAGGCAAAAATGTGGGTATTTCCTGAAAATATAAATGTATTATATTATTATTATGATTATAACGATTGTTTTAAAGTAAGTATCAGATGTTTGTTTTTATCCGTGTCTCCCTGTGGTTCTTACCCGAGTTCCCGGCGGTCCTTTATTTTCATGGGATAAAAAGACAATTTGCTATTCCAGAACTAATAAAAAAATTAAAAAAAATAAAATAAATATCCTGGGACATTTTTCACACACGGCCAATCTGATTCCAAACTAAGCAGAGCTTGTGATATGGTAACCAGATAGCTGATACTACATATACTACTTTTAAATACATACTTATATAGATATTTACATCCAGACACAGGACAAACATATTCATGCATACAAATGTTTGTCCTGGTTGGGTTTCGAACCCACGACCCGCGACTTGAGAGTCAGGGTTACTAACCACAAAGCCAACCGGGCTGTCAACAATTCTAACAGTGTGCCAAATTTCAAGCTTTCAGCCTTACTTACTCGTATTTATAATATTAGTAGGATTATTAGATGTATATATAATATATATATATATTTCTGTTTTAATAAAATAATATGTTAAATTAAAATAATCAATATTTACTGTGTAGTGTGGAATACACCCCCTCGTTGTTAGGGGAGGCTCGAGCTCTTCAGTGGAGACATATATATAAGCTGATGAAGAGTTGTTAGGGAAGGTGAGGACTCTATCAAGACTGAGCTGATGATGACAAACCTGTAATCTCTGTATATCCTCATCAAGCTGAGCGTCCGTAGCTTGCTTAACAACCACAATATCGCGAGTTCTCTTGCTCTTACGCGCTTGTAGACTTAGTTGTCTGCGCTGGAGGAGTGACTTCTTGTCAGCGCTTTGGCGATTCTTTGCTGATGTCTTTGGGGAGTCTGAAAATGTTATGTCTATATAATTATTATTAGTTAAGTTGTATAGTAGTATTATTAGTTAGGTCGGCATATAAGAAAAGTCACAACTTGAATATAGCTATTAAAATAACTCACCGCCAATAGGTCTATCCACAGTATATGATATGTATGGTAACTCAGAGTCGGAGCACACACTTGCACCGGGCGAGTTGTTCCCACTGGTGGTTGGGTCGTTGCTTCTCGGAAGATCTGTCAACATTGTACATGATATACAATACATATATAAAAAACAGGATGATTGGCACATGGGATTAGTGTAGAAATGTAAATTATTAAACACAGTTCAATATATAGGGACAGCCCGGTTGGCTTTGTGGTTAGTAACCCTGACAAGCCGCGGGTCGTGGGTTCGAATCCCACCCAGGACAAACATTTGTATGCATGAATATGTCTGTTTGTCCTGTGTCTGGATGTAAATATCTATATAAGTATATATTTAAAAGTAGTATATGTAGTATATCAGCTATCTGGTTACCATATCACAAGCTCTGCTTAGTTTGGAATCAGATTGGCCGTGTGTGAAAAATGTCCCAGGATATTTATTTATTTTAATATACCTCTTTAAATCAATGAGCTCTAACTATCTAAAGAACTAACTCTCAAAGCCTGATTGACTGCATCTTAACTACCTATTTTGACTATACAACAAAATAAATGTTCATACACGTTTGTTCTTAGGAACTTAACTTGCAATCAGCATGAAAGTCAGGGTAGCATCATCTATACTAATATTATAAATGCGAAAGTAACTCTGTCTGTCTCGCTTTCACACTAAAACTTCTGAACCACTTTAAATGAAATTTGGTACACAGATAGCCTAGACCCTGAGTAAGGACATAGGCTACTTTTTATCCCGGAAAATTTTAAGATCTCCCGGGTATGCGGGTGTAACTGCGGGGAGCCACTAGTCTAATATAAAATTTTACTGTAAGTTCTGTAGTATTTAAAATGTCTGTTGACAGCCCGGTTGGCTTTGTGCTTAGTTTGGAATCAGATTGGCCGTGTGTGAAAAATGTCCCAGGATATATTAATATTAAATACCTGGAAGGTTGGACACAGCTATGGTGTGTCCCCTGCGTACAGGTGGAGGGCGCTGTGCTTGCTTTTTAGGAGGGACTGAAGACTGTTCAGATCCCATTGTTTCTATCTGGGAATAAATAAAAAAAACACTTGCAAATTGCCCGGAACTCTTAAGAAATGGCCATGCTAGGGACTTACTGGCTTGCTAGCAGTTACATAGGCTAAATAAGCTAAGTTTTCTACTCCCAGCTGATATAAAAATACATATGTGAGTACTTACCGACCAAAAACACTTTTATATATAATTCTCAAATCATTCTCATGTATTCCTTTACTTCGCACGACACTATGCACTGATTTCTATCTGTGTGATAATTTAAAACAGAGGTAAATTGTTTTACAAACAAATTATGAGTTACGATAGAATTTTCAATCGATTATTTCTATTTTTCATCAATACAAACAGATAAATTATTTACTTTTCGATGACATTTCGTTCGACTGACAGACACGCCTATAGAGTATACGATGATTACAGAATATTAAATACTAATTCATTAACGCTAATGCATAAAACAGACTCAATAAAATCAATATATTATTCAATAAAATTTATTATATAAAGAAATAAATATTTGATTTGGAAATAAGTGTATGTAAATCCATTACTATATTTTTTTTGTCGCAAATCCATGTCCATAGAGATAAATGAAACACCATTACTTATCTGTGGTTGTCATTATTTATCTGTGTTAGGTTGACACGTCACTATACTTCTACATTGACTGACAGTCTGACAGTGACATTAAATCTAAAACGTACACAAAAACAGCTGTGCGTGATAAATTCTTGCTTATTTCTTCCATTTAAGTATGAAATAACTTAGAAAATAAATAAAAAATGGTAGACGAAGGGACAAGGAAGACTCTTAGCAGCATACCGTTGCTGCAAACTAAAGCTGGACCGAGAGATAAGGAGCTGTGGGTGAATAGGTTAAAGGAAGAATATCAGGCACTTATTAAGGTTAGTATAATGTGGACTTCCGGGTTTTTATAAATGAAATCGAATGTTTATAAGTATTACTGGATATATATTACACATCGTAACCAAAAGAACATCATTTTACATGACTTTCTCTTCATGATAATTGGATCAAAGATGTCTTTATTAAGAAGAACTTTGTTTTCATAGATCAGAAATAAAAACTTGTTTGGTGTAGCCTCATTAATGAGTTTAGTTTAATAATTTCACACATTTCGAACGAAAGTGGAATATTTCATAAAATAAAATATATATAAATACATTTTTTTTTTATTATTTTCATTATTCTGTATAGAAAGTATATTAGGTACTAAGTAGTGTACCTTATTATTCAAAATTAGAACCTTTTTTTATTTTATTATAATTATTTTTCTCATTGATTTTCTTTTTTTTTTTTGACACAAGCTAGAACTATTTGAATCAAAATTTGTAACAAATAGTTATATACCAATTTTTTTACAGTATGTCCAAAACAACAAAGAAGCAGACAACGACTGGTTCCGTCTAGAATCGGACAAGACAGGCACACGGTGGTTCGGCAAGTGCTGGTTTGTGCACAACCTTCTCAAGTACGAGTTTGATCTTGAGTTCGACGTGAGTTGTATCTATATGTACTAGTGACCCGCCCCAGCTCCGCATGGGTGCAATGCTTATACATAACATAAGAAACCTCCATAATTGTCAGTGTTTGTCTAACATATTATGCATGTATTGTATAAAAACCTTCCTCTTGAATCACTCGTATCTATTAAAAAAAATGCATCAAAATCCGTTGCGTAGTTTTAAAAATATAAGAAGACATAGGAACAGACAGCAGAAAGCGACTTTGTTTTATAATATGTAGTGATACATAGTATATGTAGTATATCAGCTATCTGGTTACCATAACAAGCTCACTTTGAAGCTTACTTTGGAATCAGATTGGCCGTTTGTGAAAAATGTGCCAGGATAAAAAAACTAATTTACTATTTCCATTTTCAATGCTTCACAGATTCCAGTGACATATCCGACTACAGCCCCAGAGTTAGCCCTCCCCGGTCTAGATGGAAAGACGGCCAAGATGTACAGAGGAGGGAAAATCTGTCTGACTGATCATTTCAAGCCGCTCTGGGCTAGGAATGTGCCTAGATTTGGTATAGCTCATGCTATGGCTCTTGGTGTAAGTGGATTTTATAATAATATGTAAAGAGTAAGGATTATTTTTTTTTGTATAACAGGTTCTGAAACTACTGGACCAATTTGAATAATTCTTTCATCAATAGAAAGCTGCATCGTTTGTGAGTGTCATGGGATATATTTTATCTCTGTTTTCTTATGGGAACGGGAAATATGCGGGTAAAATCGCGGGGCGGCGGGTTTTGACAATTTTTTTAACTAATTAGAATACAGCATTGGGATAAAATTAGGAACTATAATAAAATTGTAAAACAAAACTTTGAGTTGATATAAAATAATGTTTTTTAATAATAATAAAATAAAAATTAGGAAATAACACTCGGATCTTTACCTACAGGTAAATTAATTTTAAACACTACAATTTTATTTTATATGCCTATCTTTTATGTATTCTATTTATTTCACATAATATTTCACTTGTTACAGCTTGGCCCATGGTTGGCAGTCGAAATCCCCGATTTAATAGAGAAAGGAGTTATTTCTTATCAAGAAAAATCAGAGGAAGCGAAATAACTGGAAAATTATATTATAATCTGTATAAATAAATAAATACGCCGATTTTTATTTGCAAATAAATGTACATAAGAATATTTTTTAACTGATTTTGTTTTATTTTTAAAATGGTTATTATAAAAAAATGCACTGACTTTTAAAAGGAAATGAATTTTTAAATTGAAAGTTACGTCACCTAACTTTATCCTTTAGTTTTTATCCTTAGAGTACGGAATCCTAAAAACACTATATTCACAGGTGCCTTAATATTTTATTGCTGTAGAAAATCAAAACAATAATTTTTATACGCCATAAAAATAATATTTTATTGGAAAAATCGTATGAACACAGTTTATATTCAACAGTTGAAGATATAGGATCATTAGGTTTATATAATATTTATTATAGAGTAAAAAATTATTTACAAACTATTTTAATTACTATATTAATAAGAAATAGAACAGATAGAAAAATAATTTCTGATTTGAATTTTTAATCATTATTTTTCATTATTAAAAAATATATTCAAAATTATTTTTCAGCAAAATGAAGATTATATATTTATTCCTAATCATTGCAACTGTCGTCTACGCACTTCCATTAGTAAGTTTAAATAAAAAAAAATAGCAAAACTTTCTCCCGCGTTCCCGGGAGATCTTCCATCTTCTTCTTCAGACTATCTGTGTACCAAATTTCATTTAAATTGCTTCTGTAGTTTTAGCGTGAAAGCGAGACAGACAGTTACCTTCGCATTTATAATATTAGTATAGATTTTACACCATTAGGTAAATGACCCAATGGTGGCCAGTTTAAGAAAAAAAAAACTGGTTTTTGTGAAATATTACCAAAATTGTGCAAGTTTGAGCACTGAATATAGTGAAACTGTAAAGTCCAGTCCTTATTTAATATTTGTAATGTGTTACGCGTGAGATACGGCAAAGCTGGATTAAATTAATTTAACAAATAAAAGTTGTAGTTTTGTGACCCAGTCTTGGCCAGGGAAAATCCATTAATGGATACCCCAGTCTTAGTCTTAGTTTATCTTTATTTTATGGCTAACACATCAAACAAAACAAATTTTGATTTTTATTAAGCAATACTATTTTACAAGTGAAACTTTCTGCTCACCGCCTTAACGATTTCCTGAAGAAAAGCCGTCGTTGTCAATTTCAAATCACTTTACACTTTGTATTCTCGCAAAATTTGTACATATAACTGACTGAATTGAATGAAACGTTAAACTTAGATAGTTCGATGTCTAAAGTCTATGTCACAGTGATCCCAATGTAAAAACATTCGCTCATGTCCGAATTCTAGATGCTTCTTTCAATTTTTGGCCATTACTGGTACCGTGGCCACCACTGGTACACTTACGATAGGTAAGTAATCATTAATCATTATATATGTCCGAGTAACTATTATTTATATATTATTTTTATTACAGCCGCAAGACGCAGTAAGTAAATAATGAAATCTTATTATTAAAAAAGCATTTGCGAAGCCAATTGGCTTTACGGTTTGTGGCCCTGACTCTCATGTCAAGTCGTGGGGACGAATCCCACCCAGGACAAACTTTGGGCGTTGGAAATAGGGCATTATGGTACTTGGGAAAAAATTTTTTGTGTATGAACGCTTTTTTACCGTACGTTAAAAATACTCTCGTGCGAATGAGGGATAAAGCACATGATCTAGATTAGATTTAGTTTATTTTTTATTAATGCTTAACTATATTTTTTAGGATCCACCAGTAAGTTTAAATCTATACTTAATATTATAAAGGGGGCCGATTTGATTTTATGTTTGTTATGAATAGGCTCCGAAACTACTGGACCGATCTGAGTTATTCTTTCATCAATAGAAAGCTATGTTATTTTTCAGTGTCGTAGACTATATTTTATCCGTGTATTCCTACGGGAATGGGAACTACGCGAGTCAAACCGAAGCTACTTCTGTATATAACTTAGGAATTTTATATTTGACACATGTCAATTTAAGAAATTTTTTTTTACAACTTTTTCACGTTTTTACAATTTTATTGGTTTCATAGTACAGTATTAGATTAAATCGTTTTTTTTGTTATCTCGAAGCAAAAAAACATGGCCATGAAGATAAAGACTAGCTTAAAAAGTACAAGTGATGTACATTAACTTAAACATTGACGTATTTTTTTTCTATTACAGCCAGATGACGTAAGATCTTTTTTCCATTCTTACATAGTTTGGGCTTATGATCTATGTTTTTTTCACTATAAAAAATGAATAAAATATTAAAATGTTGGAATGTTTTCGTGATTTTAGAAAAGTGTTGAATAGAAAATATGTATTTTTTTTTATTTTAGCGAATTAATTTTCATATTTTATTCTCTTCGCAGGCGGCAGTAAGTTTCTGTGTTTCACATTAACTACGTAAATAAATAAAATTGTTTTTAAATATTTGTTCTAAACATAAAAATTGGGTATTCTGGAAAAAATTATCACAAAAATGCATATTCATATTGATTTTTTTACTTTTTACAGGTACCTGTAAGTTTTTGGTTTAACCGATTTTTTTGTTCATCTTTCACATGTTTGCAGTAAATATATATATCAGTAACTTAAATACTAAATCAATTTTTTATAAGAAAATATGCGACTTTTTCAGTAGTTTCGTAAAAGCATTTTTTGCAAAATGTTTTGTTGTAAATAAATATTTTTTTAAGGTTTTTATTATGGTTTACAGAAGTGATTTTTGACTAAAAATATATATACAATATCACAAAGCGAAAATAAAAATTGTTATTTATGAAATATAATAAAATTAAAATTGATTGAGAATGAATTGATTATCATTTATTTTTGTTTATTTTTTAAATGTGTATTAAATCAATTTATCTCCTGTAGCATAATTAAAGATACTTATTTACTAAATATAGAAAAAAATACATATTTCTAAATAAGCTGATAATTAATAAAATATTATTAATATTTGCCACTATAACTCACTATGTATTGTTATTCATTTAGGAAGAAAAAGTAAGTCTATACATATTTTTAAAAAGAATCTGCTACAAAATAAGCCTGGGTGTATAATATTAACATTAATATACCAACCTACAGCCAGAAGACGTAAGTATATAAACTTTTTAAACTAAACTTTAATAAAAGAGAAAAAAATATACCACAGAGATTCTTCTTCTTCCTGTCCTTATCCCGCCTAAGCAGGGTCGTCACAACATGTGTTTTTCTTCCATTTCTCTCTGTCAGCCGTCACTTCACTCATCACTCCCTTCTTTCACATATCAACTTTCACACAATCCATCCATACTTTCTTCGGTCTTCCTCTACTTTTACGAACATCTGGCACATTCATAACTTTCCTCGTAACATGATTTTCATCCCTCCGCATTGTGGCCATACCATGATAGCCTATGGCTCCTCACTTTCTAGTAATGACACTACTTTTAAACTACCTCTTAGATCTAAGAGTAATTACCGAGTTTATTGCCGGCTCTTCTTAGTAAAAACAACTTCTAGAACCGAGCATTATTAGTGACTATTCATAAGTGCTTGTAAAGACCTATTTAAATAAAAATATTTTGATTTTAGATTGTTTTTTATCATTGAAAAAATAATTTATACAATGAAAAAAATTTAAGACGTGATATTTATATTTAAAAACTATTAATATTAATTTTTACAGGCGGCCTAGTTTTTTTTACTTATTTTATCTACTTTACATTCTTATTGTGAATGAAATATTATTTTAAATAATCTATAATTTATTTGGTTACTGTTAATAATTTTGAGGTTTAATTTTTAAACTTATAAAAATATAATACTTAATTTAAAATATTTATTTTTAGGAAGACGCAAAAGTAAGTAATTTTTTGTACCATTAAAATATTTTGTATCAACTATTTAAGTACTTTGGCAGTAAATTTTCATATATTTTTATAGCCGGGTGACGTAAGTAATAATTTAATAACAAAATATATTTTTCATTAAAATACATTTAAAATACTTTAATTACAATTTAACAATAAACACATTTTTAATTACTAAATATCTAGAAATCTTATTTATGGCATTTAAAAATGCAGCAATAATTGTCACGTTTAAATTACTTAAATTATATAAAATCTGTATTTTTTATTACATTTATAGGAAGCCCCTAAGGTAAATAAAAATTTATACACTTATCTAAAACTGATAGGCGTTCTTTTATTTAAATACCTATAATAATGATATGATTTAGATTTCAAATTAAGTATCTAATACAAAAACTAAATTTATTTGTTGTATTTTTTTATAGGAAGATGCAAAAGTAAGTAAATTTATTTCTATAATATTATTTACAAATAAGCCTTGTACGTATATCATAATTTTAAATACATATAATTATTTACAGCCCGAAGAAGTAAGCGATTTTATACTCTTTTTTATTTTGTACAAATATTTTTTACTTCTGTAACGAATAAAGTGATTAAAAAAATAATTTCTTTAAATTTAGGGGGCCCCAAAAGAAGTAAGTACATATAAAAGTGTTTTTTTTTCTGACAACTTTAATGCAAAAAGAGAGATTTTTTTCAATGTTTGCTACACTATTTAATAAATTAACTTTAAAAAATCAAATTAAATGAAAATCTATTTTAATTTGGTATTTCATTAATTTCATTTATAACCGTTAATTTATATTATTGTAATTCAATTAAGTTTTAACGCAAATATTAATTAAGAATCTTTTTAGGAAGGCGATAAAGGAGTAAGTCCTTAAAGTTTTCGTAAATATTTTACTATTATATTATACTAAATTAAGTATTTTAATATAAATACCTAGTATTTTTTTAAATGATAGATAATAGGTACTTTTCTAGATTTTTTTAATTCTTATAATGTGTTTTATAGGCTGATGACGCAAAAGTAAGTTTTTTTTATGAACCTCGCCATATATAATATTATTTTTAAAAAATGTGTGTTAAAAAAAGTTTAAATACAATTATTTATTTAATTGTCATTATTATTTTTAGACAGATAACAAAAAAGTTTATTATGTAGGACATTCCGTTTAATTACTTTAAGTATGTGAAAATATCTATTTATTTTTTTGTAATTTGTTTTAGACTGATGACAAAAAAGTTGGTTTATTTCTATTATTTTAAATATTTGATTTAAAAAGTGATTTCAAAATATTTATTTGCTTTGTTGTCATATTTTTTAGCCTGATGATAAAAAGGTAAATATTTTTCCATCAATCATAGAAGACTTTTAAGTATTTGATATGAAAACAATGAAAATGTTTGTTGAAATTATTGACATATTTTTAGACCGATGACAAAATGTCTTTTTTATTTAACATTTGATTTTACCAACAATTATCATTAAGATGTCTGACTATAATAAGTACTTCTTCATCTTGTATTTTTTTTAATACTGTTTGTTTTTCTATAATCCTACTTTAGGAAGAAGATGGGGAAACCAAGGTAACTATATAATAAAAATATATAGATATTTTATAACTTTAAAAATTTTCTTGAAGCTACACAATCCATACATAAATAAATAAAAATTAACAATAAATCCTTAAACATTATGTAGTTTCACCTTTTTTTATGTACATACCTACGTCATAGTCCCACTTTAATTCCAGATAGACGATGGTCAACAAGGGGAGGCAACACCAGTGAGTTAAGCTTCTGAGCTTTTGATCCAGGAGCTTTTGCATAAATAAAAATTTCAATAAAGTAGTTACAATCATTTTTAGAAATTACTCTGCAACTATTTTATTTGCTAGGTGATCAATTAACAATATTTGTAAATTTTCATTCGTAAGGCTTATAAAAAGTTTAATATTATTTGAAAAGTTTTTCATAGATATAAAACTGTATTTTTCTTTTCTTGTGATGATTATAATAATAATTATGCCCTTGTTTCAAACTTTCAGAGTGGCAGTTCAAAAGAGGTACATTTAAAATATATATTTATTAATAAAAAATATATTATTATTATTGAAATTATATTATGAAATTGTCGCATGCATTATAATTAATCCTATTAACATGATTTGTTGCAGAAACTCGAAGTCGTAGACGTGAGTTACTTTGTTATGAATATTAAATTTATTAAGCCATTTTTGAACCAAATTAAAAAAATATATTTTAAGTAGGTATACAAAGTTTACAAATAATTATATGCTTTAAATATTTTAGCTGACGGTATGTTTTAAAAATCTATACTATTATTATTTAACATAATAAAAATGTTATGTTTTTCGAAGATTGAAATATTTTTTTATGTTACTGTTTAATATTTTCAGATGGGAGTAAGTAATTTATTTTCTTATATATATTTTCCCGATTAATTAATAGATATATAATAATTAATATTTTTCACAAACAAACGGTACATATTTAATTTTATTTATTCCTAGCCTGACGAAGTAAGTTGTTTTTGAAAATTTGAATTTTTTAAATATAATAATTACATGAAAAAATTAACTAATGTTTTTAATCATCTTTTTAAGACTACAGTAAGTTTTTAATTCTATATTACATTTATATTCCAATCATTATTTTTCATTTGATTAATAATAATATTTTTTTAAAGAAATAAATCTCAGGCATTTTTATTTTTATAGCCAATGGTATGGTTATTTTATATATTTGTTAATTATTAAATTAAATAAATTAGAAAATAACGAAATATAAAATCAAATATTTTTTTATTTATTTAGAACGTGGTAAGTATTAATTACTTTACTATTACCCTAATAAAAATACTTTAAATAGTTTTTTTATACTGAAAAATTACTTATTTTTCAGTTTACAGTAAGTACCATATTGAGTTAAAATTATAGTAAAAAATACAAACATTTATATTAATATATATGTTTTTATTTCTATAGGATCGATACGTGAGTATTTTTTATGTACCTACGTAACTATTTATTATTTTATTTTTAATTATATATTTTTTTAATTTTTAATTCTTGAATAATGATAAACAATATGTTTTTTTTATGCGTTTCCTCGCACATACATGGTAATTATAATATTATTTTGATATGGAATGTCCTAATGTAAAAGAAAAATTCAATATCTCAAAAATATGTATTTAATTGCAGAAAAATAGGGCGTAAGTATTTTAGAATTTCCTTATTTTTATGATTTGAATATAATTTATATAAACGGCATAATTTAAATAAGAATACAAGTATAATTTATTTATACTCTTAATGAGGCTTAAACTTAATATTATGATGAAAAAATATTTAGTTGAAAAACAAATATATTGAAACGGCTTTATTTAATAATTTTAGCAACCTGTAAGTATCTATTCCATTTTTATTATTATTATGTAACTTGTAGTTCCCCGCGGTTTCACCCGCATTCCCGGGGATCTTCCATTTTCCCGGGAAAATCACCTATATCCTTTCTCGGGCTCGACTATCTGTGTAACAAATTTAATTTAAATCGGTTCAGTAGTTTTTGCGTCAAGACGAGACAGACAGATAGAGTTACTTTCGCATTTATAATATTAGCTAGGATTATGACATAACATTAATTATGTACTTTTCTTTACAACTTAAAAATATGTTTTATGTTCTAGGTGAAAGTAAGTTATATTTTTTACATTCAAAAAATTTTTTTAATAAAAAATTTACGAATATTTTTTTTTCTTATTGATTAATTTTTTTGTAATTATTCTCAGGTGCAAGTGAGTTTAAACTATAATAAGTAGATTTTTTTTTAACCCCTAAGTATTTTGTATATTTTATTTTGTTTTATATTTTTTAGGATACAGTAAGTGTAAATTATGATACCCATATTTTTCCAATGATTTTCGTCGTATTTTTTTTCACTTTCGCTTGAAACATTTCTTTCTAATGGATCCCCGCGGTGTAACACGCGTTCCCGGGGATCTTAAATTTTCCCGTTAAAAAAAACTAATCTACTTATCTATTAAACCACTTAGCTCCAAATTTCATTCAAATCCGTTTAGTCGTTTTTGCGTGAAACAGTAAGAAACAAACAAATAAACTTTAGCATTTATAATATTAGTAGGATATATTATCCTACATAAAACACGAATAATTCAATTATACATTGTTTTTTTTTGTTATGTAGCTTAACGTAAGTCATATTTTTTGTACATTATGATTTTAAATAAATAGGTATTGTAATCCAGTTCACTAATTAAATATAATATTTTTCTTTTATACAGTTCACGGTAAATATTATTTATCATTTATATTATAAATTTTAATCAATATCAATTTTAATAATGAATTTACTTTTTGACAAGGAAATTAAAATTAAAAAAAAATCTTATATTTTCTTTTAAGCTTCCGGTAACTAAGTAGTTTTTTTATTATTATTAAACATATTATATTTTTTTAAATCATTGTATTTTTTTTTACTAATATTTTCTTTATTATTTTTATGGCAATGCAGAATGGAGGAGTAAGTATTATATATTCTTAGATAATAAATTAAGTAATTTATAATATCGTAAAACTTGGTCATAATATTGTTTATTATTTTTCTAGGGCTTGGTAAGTTTTTAAACATATTTATATAAGTTTAAAAAAAATTTTTTTTGAATAAACTTTTTCATGATACATACAAATTTTTTATTTACAGAAAGTCAATGTAAGTGTCTGAAATCTTAATAAAATATATTAAACTTGCGCCGCCCCTTGGTTTAACCCGCGTACCCGGGAGATCTTCCATTTTCCCGGGATGAAAAGTACCTTCAGGCTCAAGACTTTCTGTGTAACAAATTTTATTTAAATCGGTTCAGTAGTTTTAGTGTGAAAGCGAGACAGACAGACAGAGTTACTTTTGCAGTTATAATATCTAGCTAGGATACTTGCGGACGCAACAGAGTTTGTCCTGCCGCATCAAAATCCGTTTTGTTTAAAAGATTTAAGAAGACGGACAGACAGCATAATATGTAGCGATGATTATTTTATTTACGCTAAAGTAGACTACATTTGACAGCCCGGTTGGCTTTGTGGTTAGTGACCCTGACTCTGAAGCCGCGGGTCGTGGGTTCGAATCCCACCCAGGACAAACATTAAATTTGTATGCATAAATATGTCTGTTTGTTCTGTGTCTGGATGTAAATATCTATATAAGTATGTATTTAAAAGTAGTTTAAATGTAGTATATCAGCTATCTGGTTACCATATCACAAGCTCTGCTTAGTTTGGAATCAGATTTGCCGTGTGTGAAAAATGTCCCAGGATATTTATTTATTTATTTATTTTTTATACTCAATAACATTTTTTTGTTGCAGATTATGGTGAGTGTTGATTTTTTTTACGAAAACTGTGTACCTACATATTATTATTATTGTTTTTTTTCTATAAATTTCTAATATGTATGTTGTTTACCTTTACAGCGTTGGGTAATTATCTTTTTTTAAAGTAAAATAGTTTTTTCTTCTTAAATAAAAACAAAACTAACCATTAATATTATTTTTACAGAAAACGGTAAATACAAAAAAAATATATGAACAGAATTTTCGTAAAATTTGTAGTTATATTAATTTTTAGAAAAGATATTGAAACTAAAAGATATTTTTGTATTTTTTTCAGTATTTTGTAAGTTTTTTTTCTATATTGTATTTTTCTGTTGATTATAAATAAAACATTAATATTAAAGCAATGAAATATTATTTGCAGACAATGGTAAATATTTTTTTAAAAATTAACATTTTGATATTATTATTTATTTTATTAAGCTTTTTTTAATATACCTTTTATTAATTTTAGCCCGCTACAGTGAGTATTATTTACTATAATCATAATATGACTTACATATATTCACAACTAGCTTACGCCCCCCGTCTTCACCTGCGTACCCCGTAAGAATATAAAGATAAAATATAGCCTTTGTGATAATGTAGCTTTCCATTGATGAAAATAATTAAAAAAATTGGTGAAATGGTTTAGCCAGTGAATCGTAACGAACAGACTCACATTTGCATTTATAATATTAGTTAAATAAATAAATAAATATCCTGGGACATTTTTCCCACACGGCCAATCTGATTCCAAACTAAGCAGAGCTTGTGATATGGTAACCAGTAGTGATGTGCCGAGTCACTGTTTTGGTGGATCGAGTCAACTCGAGTCAGTTTATACGGTATTCGAATCATGACTCGATTCCCTCTACTCGAATTCTATGTTTGGTATTCGAATACTGACTCGAGTCCAGCCGGACTCGAGTCAGTATTTGAATTCCGGCTAGACTCGAATCAACCCTCATTACCGATTCCTTTTTTCTGAATGTTGCGGTTGGCATCGACCTCAAAAGAAATATTGCTCATATTCGATTATGAAGACGCTTCATGATTTTAAATATTTATGTATCTAAGTTATTATTTATCAGGTATCAAAGTTATTACTTTTCAGTTATTCTTTTTGACGTGACAACGTCTTATAAATTGGTTTGCCGGGTGACACTTCAAGAAACTGCGTTACGCTCCGCTCACGTAACGTGACGTTATGTTTTAAATTGTTACTATTATTTCATCCTTCTTCCTACTATACGAATGAATATTCACGTCAAAATTATTTTACCACTCAAAGTCGTTGTCACGTAAAACTTTCGCCCGTATACCGACTTTACAGGCAACCAATTTTTTGTTTTAAAGTCCGGTAAATGTTGTTTAAATTACTTTTTAATGAAAGATAATTAAAAACATAGAGCGTAACAAAACTCGTATACTAGACTCGAGTCAATTGAACTCGCATAAATAGAATCGAGTTAGCAAGTACAAATCGATTCTTCCTGACTCGAGTACCGGAATCGAGTCTGGCGTACTCGAATCAAAATAAATTGGTATTCGAGTAGGCGAGTCCAAAGCAGGAATCGAGTCTGACTCGAGTCAAACCGTACTCGGCACATCACTAGTAACCAGATAGCTGATATACTACATATAATACTTTTAAATACATACTTATATAGATATTTACATTTTAGGAGGATGGTTTAGAGCTTGCGGCGATTCCGGCATTTGTTTGAAGAGACATGATCCTGAAATAACTGAAGAAATCTATACTAATATTATAAATGCGAAAGTAACTGTGTCTGTCTCGCTTTCACGCTAAAACTTCTTAACCGATTTAAACGAAATTTGGTTTACAGTCTAGAGTCTGAGGAAGGACGCAGGCTACTTTTTATCCTGGGAAAATTAATGATCCCCGGGAAAGCGGGTGAAACCGCGGGGTGTCACCAGTATGTTTATAATTAAAAGTTGGTGCTCTGGAGCAGACAAAATGTTCTACCCTTATTCTGAAGCCAATTGTACCTACCTATATAATAACAATAATATATTTCTACTATATTTTACAGAAAGTACGTAAGATTTTTTTAAGTATATTTTTTAAATTCAATTATTAATTACTTCGCAAATTTATAAAAAAAAATATACTAAAAACAATTTTTTTTTTATTCAGCCTGGTGTAAGTAACTATTTTTTTAAATTCTATTTATAAATATTTTAAAAACTTCATATTGACATAATATGTAAAAAGTTCTACCTTGAATTCCCTTCTAAAGGGCAAGAATATGTGGACAGCTGGAACATAAACTACTTCTATATGACATAGGATAGAATTTATTATAGAAGAAGCAAGGAAAAAAAAACCTGGAACATATTTCACACAAGGCCGATCTGATTCCAAGCTAAGTAGAGCTTGTACTGTAACCAGATAGCTGATATACTACATATACTACTTTTAAATACATACTAATATAGATATTTATACCCAGACACAGAACAAACTGATATATTCATGCATACAAATCTGCCCGGTTGGCTTTGTGGTTAGTGACCCTGACTTTCAAGCCGCGGGTCGTGGGTTCGAATCCCACCCAGGACAAACATTTGTATGCATGAATATGTCTGTTTGTCCTGTGTCTGGATGTAAATATCTATATAAGTATGTATTTAAAAGTAGTATATGTAGTATATCAGCTATCTGGTTACCATAACACAAGCTCACTTTGATGCTTAATTTGGAATCAGATTAGCCGTGTGTGAAAAATGTCCCAGGATATTTATTTTATTTATTTATTTTATTTTTGTCCTCAATTTAGCTCCCTGCGGTTTCCTATAAAAGTAACCTCTGTTAATTCAGTTTTTAAGCCGTGTTCCAAATTTTATCCAAAACCGTTCACTAGTTCTTGCGTGAATGAGTAACAAACATCCATCCACCCTCACAACCTTTCGCATTTATAATATTAGTATCTACTAAGGATTTTTATTCTATATTTGCAGTGTTTATGCTTAACTCGCGGCCCTATATCGAAGTTCAAACTGATTGGAAACATTCACTTCCCAAAAATAAAGGTAACTTTAACTTACAATCTAGTGACTCATAGTTTCACCCGCGTTCCTGGGGAATCATCAATTGTCCCGCTATAAAAAGTACCCTATGTGTTAATATTCCACAAATAATCATGCCAAGTGAGTCCCCACTTCCCCCAGCTCCGCCCTGAGCCGAGGCACGGTCCCGCGGGACACCCTCAGCGCTGTCGCTTCAATTCTCCTTCGGTTGAGAGCCTGAGGCGCTCACCGAAACACTCCGCGCAACGGTGTAAAAGCCATCTGAGGCTACACCTTCTAGTCCATTAAAAAAAAATGCACAACATATTCAAATTCTGTGCCAAATTTCATCGCGATCCCTTTAGCTGTTCTGCCGTGAAAGAGTAACAAACTTTCACGTTTAAGTATAATATTTGTAGGAAGTTTTAAGTGACTAATTATATCTATCTAACATGGGAATGCATTGTGTATTTGAACGGTTTTTTAATACGTTGAAATAACTCTCGTGCTAATGAAGGCTAATAGACAGCCCTGAACGTGGAGCAGCTGTTAGTTCATCAATAATTGTGGACTTTACATTTCAGATAACACCAGAAACATACGTCTCAATACCGCCACAAACAGTTTCGACGGTATGTCCCCCGTGCGACTGTTCTAATTGTACGTCACCTTCATTCTCGTTTAATTTAAAATAAATTAATTTACATACTTACTGTATTTTATTTTCATTACACACAACGATATAATGAAAATCTCCGGCTCAAGCTAAGCTTCGCGCATCCTCTGTGGTAACATTGTCTCTCATGTCTGACGAGGGACGTCGAGCCAGCGCTTCTTCTACGTATCGTTGTGTGTGCGGGTCCGCTCTCCGGCTCAATCTCCACTTTGCGCGGTCTGTTGCATCCTCTGTGGTGACATTGTCTCTCATGTCTGACGAGGGACGTCGAGCCAGCGCTTCTTCTACGTATCGTTGTGTGTGCGGGTCCGCTCTCCGGCTCAATCTCCACTTTGCGCGGTCTGTTGCATCCTCTGTGGTGACATTGTCTCTCATGTCTGACGAGGGACGTCGAGCGAGCGCTTCTTCTACGTATCGTGTGTGCGGGTCCGCTCTCCGGCTCAATCAATCTCCACTTTGCGCGGTCTGTTGCATCCTCTGTGGTGACATTGTCTCTCATGTCTGACGAGAGACGTCGAGCCAGCGCTTCTTCTACGTATCGTTGTGTGTGCGGGTCCGCTCTCCGGCTCAATCTCCACTTTGCGCGGTCTGTTGCATCCTCTGTGGTGACATTGTCTCTCATGTCTGACGAGGGACGTCGAGCCAGCGCTTCTTCTACGTATCGTTGTGTGTGCGGGTCCGCTCTCCGGCTCAATCTCCACTTTGCGCGGTCTGTTGCATCCTCGGTGGTGACATTGTCTCTCATGTCTGACGAGGGACGTCGAGCCAGCGCTTCTTCTACATATCGTTGTGTGTGCGGGTCCGCTCTCCGGCTCAATCTCCACTTTGCGCGGTCTGTTGCATCCTCTGTGGTGTCATTGTCTCTCATGTCTGACGAGGGACGTCGAGCGAGCGCTTCTTCTACGTATCGTTGTGTGTGCGGGTCCGCTCTCCGGCTCAATCAATCTCCACTTTGCGCGGTCTGTTGCATCCTCTGTGGTGACATTGTCTCTCATGTCTGACGAGAGACGTCGAGCCAGCGCTTCTTCTACGTATCGTTGTGTGTGCGGGTCCGCTCTCCGGCTCAATCTCCACTTTGCGCGGTCTGTTGCATCCTCTGTGGTGACATTGTCTCTCATGTCTGACGAGGGACGTCGAGCCAGCGCTTCTTCTACGTATCGTTGTGTGTGCGGGTCCGCTCTCCGGCTCATTCTCCACGAGGGATGTCGAGTCAGGGGTGATTACAATAATAGTATTTAAGAAAATCAAAGAAATAACAAATATTTACCACATCTTATTTATAATCAAAGTAAATTAAAATACTAACAAAACATTAAAACTAATACAAAAGTAAATTACAAGGACGTTCTGGAATCTTTGATTTCAGACGAATAAACTGACGCGTGTGAAATGTGAAGTAATTGTAGATCTAAATTGTCATTGGATTTCATTAAGCCGGGATCCGAACACGGTGTGTGCTTAGATTTTCTTGAAAACAGCGAGAAGACATTTTTCAATACATTCTTCTTTGATGTTCTGCTTGAGACAGAAGTACTTGAAGATTTGCCTGGAGTAGAAGATGACAATGTATATTTGGATCCATTTTCGGCGAGGTAAATCATTCCACGTTCCGACAGAAAATCGTCTATTGAGTCGTTAGAAAAACAAGCTTGAGCTCCCTTCTCTGATGAGACAGATATTGTTCCTCTTTTACTGCGCTCAGTTTTAAACATGCCAAATGTTTTGCTCTGCACATTCGCTTGAAAACCTGTAGCATTTGAACCTATATTATCTCCCATATAATTGTAACTGTGACATTTTATTTCCTTCTCAGACAAATCGCATTGCACCCCACTAAATTCCTTCTTCAAATCTCTAGTAGAATTACTTTCGTTATCTGCAACAGTAATCCGAACTTTGTTCTTTTTCTCATCATTAACCTTTTCATTTACATAATTGACTTTAGTCTCTGTATATTTTCTATCGATCTGATTTCTTTCTACATGATCGCTTATATTTTTGGATTCCGAGCTTTTTATTTCAGTTATTTCTACACGTTCATTGTTATCTTCTCGTATCGTTTCTGATCTTGGTTTTCGCTCCCAATCTCTTCTGTTCAGACATTTAGATAGTATATCGTCTGACAGGCTCATTTTAACGTCATTCTTTCTTTCCTTCTGGCAAGCTTTGTAGCATTTGATCTTTTTATCAACATTAAGAGAGGATTCACTGTGATATGGAAATTCTGTTGTGTCTGTATCTATATTGCTTGTGTAAATTAATGGGGTAGTAACTGACGCGTCTTGTCTGTAGTTAAAAAACTTGCTTATAACCTTTTTCTTTTTGCAACACAAGCAAGACTGGGACATGCAGTAAAAGAGGGTGCATATGAGGCAACATTGAATCACTATTATGATACCAAATGCTGATATAGTGTATCTATTTGTAGCGAAATACTTCATGAATGGGTTATAATCAGATTTGGGTGGTTTCACTTTTGTCTTCTTTAAAATTGATTTAGTAACATGCTTCGGTTTAGGTTTGATGTCAATTTTATCAAAATTTAAAATTGGATTATCGTCGTTTGACTCAGTGTTGTTGGTATCAAAATCATTTGTATATCTAAAGTTTTTTATTAGAATAATATCTTTGGCCTGTCTTCCGGTTCCATCATTTAAACTCTTTATAAATTCTAAATCTTCTGAGCCAATTGAGTTATTTTCAATACATTCATTTGAAACTGGATTATAAATAACGTTGGGATCATTCTTATTGATGCAGTTAGGTATTTTGGCACACTTCTTCGTCTTGGAATTGAAATACGACCTTTTGCCGTTGTAATAAGTATCACAATTGACAGGTTTGCAATCGTTTAGAGGGTCTTCGTCTAATTCTTTACATTTCTTAACATATTCAATATCTCCTATGATTCTTGTATCAAATGGTATTTTGAGGGTATCTCTCATGACGATTTTATGTCCATCCGTTGGCTTCGAATCAATATAGATAAGGCAACAACCCTGTCTTTCATATGGATCTAATATTGGCGCCACTAATTTCAGTACTTTTGTCGTGCCTGTAAACATAGTATTTATTTCTTAATTTAACATATTACTGCTTAACTTATTGGTCAGGCAGAACTATCATCAGCTCACTATATATGTCTCACTTGGAGCATACCCTTATCCTTACAACGAGGAGATTTAGGCCATAGTCTACCACGTGCACCTAGTGCGGATTGCCAAACTTCACATAGATTCAAAGGTTTTACGGAAAATCAGGAATGATCCATACATTTGGTTTTTATCAAAACTCTAACTCAAAACTTTATTAGATAGGTTAGATTTAACCTTGACCACCTAATCTGTACTAATATATAAACTTATAGACTTAGTTTACATACTTGATCCCGCTAATCTCAGGAACTACTAGTCGATTTTTTTCATTTTAGATAGCCCATTTATCGAGAAAAGCTATAGGCTATACATCATTACGCTTGGACGAATAGGAGCGGAACATCAATGAAAAATGTTGCTAAAACGAGGAAGTGACGGTAACAAAGTTGCACGGATCAACTAGTTAGATAAACTATCTTACCTTTTGGTATAAATTCAGTACATCCCTCAATTTCCATGACATTGCAATCATCACCACCAGGCAGTTCCAAGCAGCATACACCAGGATTGAGCTCCACATAGAAATCATTGCTTGATGTATTATTTATTTGTGTGGAAAATTGTAAGCCTACAGCGCAAGGACTGACCGCATCCAAACCAGCTGAGTATTTCAAATACTTATTTTTCATCGATACAGACATATGATAATGTAGAATAAAACTTAAACAATAAAAATGTTTGTAAAAATGCATCTGAATATTTGTGTAATTTCATTTTCGTAGTGTTGTAAGGAATGTCGATAGTCCATGTTATTTTTTGAGAAGTTGACGCGATGTGAGATATACTGACGTAATAGTTACATATGCTAAGGATAGATGGCGCTGAAATAAATTAACAGGAAACCTGCATCGCGCAAGAGAGTATAACGGATGTACGTAGCATAGTATATAAGACTAGGTGATACACGTAACTTCGTCTCTGTAACATCTTAAAAATTTTGCAAATTTTTTTCATTGAAGCTACTCTCCTATTCGTCTTTGCGTAATATTATTTAGCCTATAGCCTTCCTCGATAAATAGGCTATATAACACTCAAATATTTTCTAAATCGGACCAGGAGTACCTGAAATAAACACGTCCAATTAAACAACCAAAAAAACTATTCAGTTTTATGTTATGACTATAGATTTACAAACAGTAGGTACCTACGCCTACGTAACGTGGTGGCTCAGTTGGGAACGCACCGACACACGATCATGAGGGTGCATGTTCAAATCCCTGGCCCGTACCTCTGAGCTTATAAAAACGGACGGATTCACACCACTTGCTTTCAGTAAAGGAAAACATCTTTTTTTACAAACAAATCTACCATAAGTTAAATATAGTCACGAATGTATATATAGCATATACCTACCTCCTAAAGGTATGTTTGTTAGTCTTTTGAGACACCAATAATGATGGTGAAATTTGGCATGAATATAGTGTATAATGTGGAGAAGGATAAATGCAATAGTGTACGATAAGTGGGAATTGAAATATCGATATTTAAATAGACAACTCTATAAAATTATACTTGACTTTTGACAGAACAAGGCATAGACTATGTTCATGTTTTTTCGACATGTCAAATAGGTCTAAAAATAAAGGTTTTAACAGTTGACAACAACAAAATAATTTCGTTGTTAACAATAAAAATTATTTTGTCAAGTATGTTTTTTATAATTATAAACTTTTTTACTTCTTACCAAGGAAAAGGTTAAAAAAAAATAATAGTACAAAATCGATTAATAATTTTTATATTCATAAATTCTTAAATAAATGGCATTCATTCATCGCACACATAATATAATACAAAAAAAAATACTTAAAAATTAAATGAGCAAATGTTTAAAAAATTATCACATTACATACAAATTATCATTATTTAATTAAAAAAAAATTACACTTCAAAGTGACATTTGTAAATTTTTTTTTCACAAAATTAAATACAGTAGGTACTAAAATAATTTAATGAAAATCAATAAAACTGTGTTTCAATATACAATTAGAATTTTCATTTTTAATTTAAATAATTAGATATTAACTCACCACCGTTTTAGATACAAATTTTAAGTGGTTTATTACTAAAATAATTTATATTTTGATAATACACTCGGCATCAAAAAAATCGCAACTTTTCTGAAATTCGATTCAAGCAATTATTACGATCTGTACCCTGTCCAGATTAGTATCATTTGATAGGTAATAAAACCCTTTACCTAAAAATGTCGGAAAAGTGACCACCACCGCCTCAAATAAAAGAAAATTCTTGGAAAATGTGAACAATGTGTATTTTACTTAAAATTGCAACAATAAGAAACGTACAAAAATTAAAAAAATCAACAATTATAAAGCTTAAAATTAAACTTAAAACCTAGTGTTGCCTCCTCTTGCTCTCCGAACAGCTTCCATGCGGTCAGTCATGGACCTGATGAGCGTCACAACGTGTTCTTGGGGAATGTTGTCCCACTCATCAATGACGGCATCTCGAAGCTCACTGAGAGTGGCAGGAACAGCACACGCCGTTTCAGCTCATCGCAGAGGTGCTCAATGGGGTTTAGGTCTTGCTGGCCAGTCCATAACTTTGATTCCAACTTGACGCAGGTAATTCTTGACAATTAAGGCTGTGTGGCAGCGGGCGTTGTCTTGCATGAACTCGAAGTTTGGGCCGACAAAACCAGCATACGGGACCACATGCTGCTCCAAAATTTCCGTTATATAGCGGTAAGCAGTCAGAGATCCCTGGCCGCGACTACCTTCAGCTCTGGAAACGCACACGAGGTCTGTCTTTCCGTCGATTGAAATGCCGCCCCAGTACATCACGGATCCCCCTCCGTAACTGACGGTTTCCACGGTGCAAGCTGCTGTAAAACGCTCTCCCTGTCGCCTGTACACTCTTCTACGCCTGTCATTGCTGTACAGGCACACTCTAGTCTCGTCGGAGAAGAGGACATTCCTCCATTGGTCTTACGTCCACGGCTCATGCGATTCGGAAAATCTTTTCCAGGAAGTCCGGTGACCTGTAGTCAACTGGGGGCCCGTAGCAGCTCTTCGGGGCAGCAAATTCTTTTCTCGCAACCTTCTTCTAATCGTGGAGACGCTGACTGCTGTTTCTCGAGACACTCAAAGCTGCTGCTGCACCTCCAAAGCGTTAGAGAATCGGTTCCGCAGAGAGGTCGATACAATGTATCGATCATCTCTGGCTGTAGTGCAGCGTTTTCGTCCGGATTCATGCCTCCTGATGTAACCACCAGTCTCCTGGAACCGTCGGAATACACGGTGCACCCGAAATTTGCTGATATTCAGTTGCCGAGCAACCTCAACCTGTCGTAGCCCGGCTTGCAGTAAGGCCACAACTTGAGCTGGTTCTTCAGCCGTGGTATCCATTTTCAGTAGTTTTTTTCTTGTAGGAGCTCTTCAGGTGTGACGTCTGTAACGTCTGGATTGTAAGTGACCCATAATTGACTGTTACCCCCTCTTTTATACGCGTCCAGGGTGGCACAACTAGGGAGGATACAAACTCGGATTTCGGCACTTTTTAAATAAAATGCTGTATTTTTGTGATTATTGTTTTTATTTAAATGAATGCTTCTTTTTTTAAAAGTTGATTAATTTAGCTTTCAAATGATACTTATATCGGCAGGGTACATTAAGTATCTTAGGAGGAATAATCGCTTGAAACGAATTTTAGGAAAGTTGCGATTTTTTTGACGCCGAGTGTAGTTCATGCGCGAATCCTCCCTTAAAATATCACGAATTTATTTCGCAAATGTTTGAATATTATTAAAAAGTTATATTTATACAACATACCTACTTTATTGTAACTGAATGATTCAAATCATTCATTCAATCTTCAAATCACGATTTAAAATAAGGTCCCGCTCAAATCTAAACGTCAAAAACGAACGACATATCAACTGTCAAAATGACAACTTAATAACCACAGATTAATAAAAAATAAATACAACATTTATCTAAAATCCTAATACAACATGACATACGCCCCACAGGAGCCTTAAAAATAATAATGCTAACATTGTACAACAGAAATAATGGACGTATCTTAGCTTATTATGTTTTTTTAGACCTTGTGGAACAGTATCGAAGGGGTCCTTCAACAAATATACCCGTACTCCTCTAACGTAGCTGTAGAAGTAGTCGCTCCAATCTACGGCAGCCATGTCAAAGTCAAATATCTGTTTGTCTGCATCGCACAGTTCACTGAACAAATTCTGTGTGTTTTTGTTGTGAAATTTCCACTGTCTTGTTGCAAAATATGATATAACTTCGGAGAATTTGCTGATTTTCGTGTAAGCTTTCTTTAGCCTGGAAAGAGAGAGGATTACATTATTTATTTTCTTTCTTCCGCCCGCGGTTTCATCCACGTAGTTCCCGTTCCCGTAAGAATACATGGATATAATATAGCCTATGACACTCACAAATAACGTAGCTTTACATTAGTGAAAGAATTATTCAAATCGGTCCAGCAGTTTTGGAGCCTATTCATAACAAACAAAAAATCTAATCTTTCTTCTTTATAATTTTAGTGTAGATGTAGATTAACATCAAACTTACATAGGTTTCTTCCCAATTAACACAGCTATTCCGTCTATAATGTAGGCCGGTATCCAATGGAAGAAGAAACAGAATAATGTGTAGATAAACCTAGACGGAGTCAGGAGAAATAAGTAGTAGTACACAGCCTGGATAGTTGGCACTTCTAGCCCGTAAACTTCATTGTACTTCATGAATTTCTCTGTAAAAAAACATTATATTTATATAATCTATATATATAAAACAAAGTCCCGAAGCCTCTGTCTGTCTGTCTGAACGCAATGAACACAAAAACTATTCAACAGATTTTCATACGGTTTTCACCAAAGAGTAACAAACATACTCACAAACATTCACATTTAATACTAAATTTATTAAACATCATACTAAACATAGTATAAAAAAAGTCTCTTTCTCTGTCCTTATATCCTTATGTATGCTAAAATCTTTAAAACTACGCAACGGATTTTGATGCGGTTTTTTTAAATAGATATAGTGATTCAACAGGAAAGTATTTATATACAATACATGCATAATATGTTAGAGAAACACTGACAATTTTGGAGGTTTCTAATGTGATGTATAAGCATTGCACCCGTGCGAAGCCGCTGCCCTAGTATTATTAAAGATTTGTTTATTCCTGGACATAAAAACAAAATGGCAGTCACTTACCCCAAGTTAAAGGCCTCTGTTCAGACGACACGTAGTTATAGACCGGGGGCGGTAGGTCCGGGGGAGGAGCGTCCTCGTGGTTCCCGGGACACTCCCGGGCAGTCCTCCACGCGGTCGCTATGCAAGCATTCACCACCATATCCCCGGGGACCAGGTCGGCAATCGCCTTGGGGTTGCCATTTAAAACGTGGAGGAGACCAACTGCCGCACCAACTACTACCTGTTTGGTGAAATTATGGTTTTACACTAGTGTAGATTTATATGGGATAGGACGATTCATGCATCGAGTTTTAGTATTTTAGTATGTTTTTAGTAGTAGTATTCTAGTATTTAGTAACACCTAATTATTGTAGTAATATAATTAATTATTCCAATATGGTTATCAATAGTTGTTATCGAGGTTAAGGCGTGAAAGGGTAACAAACTAACTCATATTCGCATTTATAATATTAGTTAGGATTGCCTTACCCCTGTTGGTCCATAAACATTGTCTATCCATCCCGCTACAGGTTCCTTAGCTGTTCCAATCACTGAAAATGAAAATGAACACATATAAATAACACTAGTTTACGCCCCGCAGTTTCACCCGCATAGTTCCCGTTCCCGTAGAAATACAGTGATAAAATATAGCTTATGACACTCACAAATAACGTAGCTTTCTATTGGTGAAAGAATTATTCAGATCGATCCAGTAGTTTCGGAGTCTATTCGTAACAAACAAAATACTTTTTTTTCCTTGTTAATTTTAGGTTAGATGTAGATTAACATCAAACTTACGTTTGATACATGTAGTTCCCATTCGCGTAGGAATACGGGGATAAAATATAGCTTACATTTGTATGCATGATTATTTCTGTTTGTTCTGTGTCTGGATGTAAATATGTATATAAGTGTGTATTTAATAGTAATATATCAGCTATCTATGCGGAGAGATGATAGTAATGTGACGAGAAGAATGTTAGGATTGGAAGTGGATGGATATATTAGCAGAGGTAGACCAAAGAAAAGATGGATGGACTGTGTGAAAGATGACATGAGTAAGAAAGGAGTGAGTGTTGAGATGACGACTGACAGAGGAGAATGGAAGATAAGGGCAAGACGATGATGATACCAGCTATCTATAGCTATTGGCCGTGTGTGAAGAATGTCCCGGGATATTTATTTACCTATAGATGGCCGGAACAGGGCAACAGGTAGACCTTTGGAATACTTCTGAACAATGTCCTCAGCAACTGCCTTTGTGTAAGCGTATGTGTTTGGGTAGTCGCCAAGTAGTCTGCAAATATAACAATAATGATATCACTACATATTATAAAACAAAGTCGCTTTCCATTGTCTGTTCCTATGTCTTCTTAAATCTTTAAAACTACGCAATGTATTTTGATGCGCTTCTTTCAAATAGATAGAGTGATTCAAGAGGAAGGTTTTTATATACAATACATGCATAACATGTTAGATAAACACTGTAAATTTTGGACGGTTTCTAATGTGATGTATAAGCATTGTACCCTGGTGAACCTGGGGCGGGTCGCTAGTAATATAAATTAAAAAAATAAAAACTTTAGCATTTATACTATTAGTATAGAAGTGGGATGGAAAACTTACCCTGGCGTAATATTATTAATGACCTTCTCCTCCATAGTCTCGACTATATCTATCAGTTTTTCACCAGCCAATGGACTCTCGTAGAACCGCTCCTCGATTTCAGTCAGCGTACAGTTACTGTGAAAAATAAAGAAATAAATATCCCGGGACATTTTTCACACACGGCCAATCTGATTCCAAACTTATCAGAGCTTGTGTAACCAGATAGCTGATATACTACATATGCTACTTTTAAATACATACTTATATAGATATTTACATCCAGACACAGGAAAAATAGACATATTAATGCATACAAATGTTTGTCCTGTTTGTTCATTCGAACCCACGACTTGAGAGTCAGGGTCACTAACCACAAAGCCAACCGGGCTATCGACTTCCTAAGATTATCGCGTTCAACATTAAAGTTTTAAGCTTCATAAAATAAACGTCAAATAGATGTATCAAATAGTCTGTCCAATTTCAAAAGCCATACCTATAGGCGGTAGAGACATGGATCAGTGCCTTCAGCTTGCTGCAAGCCCTGGCCAGCTGGAACATCTCCCTGGTGCCTCTCACATTGATCTCCACTGCTGTCTTCAGAGGCTCGTCGAACCGCACTGTAGCCGCACCGTGGAATATTACTTCAACCTGTAAGTATTATGTTAATTTGAGTATGTTGTGAGGAAACTTAGGGTTATAATCATCGTCAGCTCATATACACATACGTGTCATGCAGCCCTCCCCTAACGAATAAATATGATAAGCAAGGGTATTCTTTAAAAACGTCATTCATAGATATTGACTGATTTACATATGGATGCTGATGTAATAATGTGTCAACCCACAAAAAGTCGAAAACAAAGGTTTTGATATATATTTATAATGCATCGCGTATTTAACCTTCTACAAAAGTGTTTTAAGTCATCTAAATCGTAAAACCTACATAAAAAATTGATTTAAATCACACAAAAAGTCTCAAATCACATAGACATTATTTTCTTTAAACACCATTTTCTCAAAATTAAGTTTTGGGATTAACACATTATTGCTTATCAGCATCCATATAATACTAGCTGCCGCCCCGCGGTTTCACCCGCGTAGTTCCCGTTTCCGTTCCCGTGATCATAGGGGTATCAAAAATAGATAGTAGCCGATTCTCAGACCTACTGAATATCCATATAAAGTTAAATAAAAATCGGTCAAGCCGTTTCGGAGGAGTATGGTAACTAACATTGACATGATAACTAACATAACCGGGTGAAACCGCGAGGCAGCAGTTAGTGTTTATACCTAAGATTATATTGCCATTATTTTTTGACGTCAGTTCATGATACATAATAATCAAAATTGCAGCTCCTAAGTGCCTAAATTAAACCACCAACGTCATATATAATAACTAGTGCGCAATAAAAACTATTCCGAATAAAAACTGGTTTTAAACTGTACCTATACAGAAATAGCTACAATTTATTTTTACCTAACATTTTTTTACAAAACTTGTGTCCTCATCACAGCTTCATCCGCGTACTTCCCATGAGAATATGGGGATAAAATATAGACTATGTTACTCCCCTATAATGTAGAAGTGGAAGTGGCTCCCCGCGGTTTTACCTGCGTTCCCGGGAGATCTTCAATTTTCCCGGGATAAAAAGTAGCCTATGTCCTTTCTCAGGCTCTAGACTGTGTACCAAATTTCATTTAAATCGGTTCTGTATTTTTAGCGTGAAAGTGAGACAGACAGACAGAGTTATTATCGCATTTATAATATTAGTAGGTATAGATATAAATTTAAACTTTTACCCCTCATTCGCATGAGAGTTTTTTTTTTCGGACGTTAAAAAAGCGTTCAAACGCAACAAATGCATTTCCAAGTACCATAATATGCTCTATTTCTAGTTCGATAAAAAAGCATCGCATGTTAATGCATTTGTTGTATTTGTAGGTTAAAAAAACTCTCGTGCGAATCAGGGCTTACGCAACTAAATTATTTATATCTAAGTTTCCACCAATGTCACACACGTACTAAAAAATAGTTTCATAAAAAAAAACATAACACTTTAACTAGGTAGTTACCTAAAGTTTTTATTAACCCATAAATTTGTATTGCTAGTTAAATATTTAATTTTTATGTATTTTTATCTTGAGATCTCATTTGGCACTTGAGATGTTGATTTAACTAACATTAAGTTTTGACTATTTCAATGTTTAAGTTTAATTTATTTAAATGTTTTAACAAACGCATCGTTCATACAAATAGAGTAAAATTTCCGGTTATATCCCGGGACACTGTACATAACATTTACACTAACACTAGAATACTAGAGTACACTAATAATAAAGTTTTATCTATCTATCTATCTATCTAATACTAGTAGTTCCCCGCGGTTTCACCCGCGTTCCCGAGAGACCCACAATTTTCACGGGACAAAAACTTACCTATGTGTTAATCCAGTTTATAAACTGTGTTCCAAATTTCAGCTAAATACGTTCAGTAGTTTTTGCATGAACGCCATAGGCTACGGTAACCGCTTCCCATCAGGTGGGACCGTATGCCTGTTTGTCACCCTTGTGGTATAAAAAGAAGGTTAAACGGTCTGATAGTGTCCTTACCTCATTAATGACCTTGATTCTGTCTTCTGGTAGCATTCCAAGGTCGATTTGACCAACATCTCCTTCTATAAGGCATATTTTCTCTAAGAAATCTGGATGCTCCTTTCTCAGTTTGTCGTATAGCTGAAAGATGAGAATGAAGATATGAATATCCTGGGACTTATAGACGTGGCCAATCTGATTCCAAACTAAGCAGAGCTTGTACTGTAACCAGATAGCTGATATACTATACCTATAGGTATATTACCTACTTTTAAACACATAAGATTATCAAAATTAACAGGACTAAAACATTATTTCGCTCCTATAGTCTCCAGCGTAATGATATATAGCCTATATCCTTCCTCTATCTAAAACTGAAATAATTTTTCAATTCTGACCAGTAACAACAAACAAACATAGTCTTCAGCTTTATATATTTGTAATATAGACATACTAGTTGCAGTGCCCGGTTTCACCCGTATAGCTCCCGTTTCCGTTGGAATACGGGGATAAATAAGATTATATCCTTTGTTACTCCCTGATAATGTAGCTTTATATAATTGAAAGAATTAAAACAATCAGTTCAGTAGTTTAGGCGTGAAAGCGTAACAAACAAACTTACTTTTACATTTATAATATTAGTTAGATGGATGGACGGATAAAATAAGATAGATAAAATCAAAATTTAACTTACCACATCATCAAATTGTTCTTGTAATCTCTTCTGAATAGCCTTATTCTTCTTAGGTCTGGCGAGGAGATATAGCTTCTTTAAGTCCGGACAGGATCTGTAACAAGAGAAGGCATGATTAAGAAGTATAAAGAAGATACTTGTTTTTATACTCGACATCATCAGCATATGACGTCTCCACGCTCGGAGCTCGAGCCTCCCCTAACACCGAGGGGGTGTCCATGGTCCACACGCGCGCCTAGTGCGGCGGCGGACTTCACATGGCTTTAATAGTGACATCTCCATCTCGGGCATGCAGGTTTCCTCATATGACAGCCCGGTTGGCCTTGTGGTTAGTGACCCTGACTGTCAAGCCGGCGGTCGTGGGCTCGAATCCCACCCAGGACAAACATTTGTATGCATGAATATGTCTGTTTGTTCTGTGTCTGGACGTAAATATCTATATAAGTATTTGTTTAAAATTAGTACATAATCAGCTATCTGGTCACCATATCACAAGCTCAGCTTAGTATGGAATCAGATTGACCGTGTGTGAAAAATGTCCCGGGATATTTATTATTTATTTAGGCTATACTTAAACTATCTGTGTTCCAAATTTCATTAACAGTTCAGAGGTTTTGGTACTACTTATTTGTAGATATAGGTTTATTTTTAAAAACGACAAGTTAGTTTTAGCTGACAAAAGGCTACCGGCGACTGGGACCGCAATAAACTGGGACCGCGGTCCCACTTGCCGGATCCCTTTAATTTAAATATTTTTCTTCCGGCGACTGGGATCACTCAAAAATTAATAGTACAATCTATTGTTTATTGTGGTCCCAGTCGCCGGAAGCCTCGCTGACAATATAAACTTAAGTTGTGACTACCAGAATTGGTACCATTGTTATAATTAAAACAATTACTAATGACGAATCAAACAGCTGCAGCTATTAAATAGAAAAACACGTAATAATTATTCAATTTACATTGTCTTGTTACTGTATCAAACGCATATAGAATATTGATTTGATGTTTTGACCACACATGTTGTACATCTCTCTATATATATAAAACAAAGTCCCCGCCGCCTCTGTCTGTCTGAACGCGATGAACACAAACACTACTGAACAGATTTTCATGCGGTTTTCACCAAATTCCGGTGTACTTCATGGGGAAGGTTTTTATGTATAATACATCAATTTGGCCCCAGCTTCGCACGGGTGCAATGCTTATAAATCACATAAGAAACCTCCATAATTGACAGTGTTTCTCTAACATATTATGCATGTATTGTATATATAAACCTTCGTCTTGAATCACTCAATCTATTAGAAAAAACCGCATCAAAATCCGTTGCGTAGTTTTAAAGATTTAAGAAGACATAGGGGCACACAGCGGAAAGCGATTTTGTTTTATAATATGTAGTAAAGTATAGCTAGAATGGAACTATAGACAAAACAATTACGGCCTCACTATAGTAGATACTCAGCTTTTTATATTTCGCACTCGCTTGCCCGACTGAGGTAAAAGGTGGTGTAATATTTCACCAAGCATTCCTAAGTTTAGTGCGTAGGTAGAAAACTAAACAGATAGAGTAGGGTGGCTAAACTATAAGCTAATCGTTGGATATAATCTATTATTATTTTATTGTACTAGTGGCTCCTGGTTTTAGCTGTGTTCCCGGGGAATCATAATTTTTCCCAGGATAAAATATACCTTATGTGTTGGTCGAGAATATATTCTAACTCTATGCCAAATTTCATCGCGACCGTTCTGGCGTGTAAGAGTAACATTCATCCATACATACTCACAAACTTTTGCGTCTAAAATATTAGTAGGATATGCCAAATATATATCATCACGCTAAGACTATTAGGATCGGAGCACCAATTAATTATTCAAATTCAATTAATAAATTAAGAATGGCGTACCTAAAGGGTAAAATCGGGACCCTATTACTGAAACTTCGCTGTCCGTCCGTCTATCACCAGGCTGTATCTCAAGAACGGTGATAGCTAGACAGTTGAAATTTTCACAGATGATGTATTTTTATTGCCGCTATAACAACAAATACTAACAATAAAATATATATTTAAGGGGGCTTCCATACAACGAACTTGATTTGTTTACCGTTTCTTGCTCAAAATGATACGGAACCCTTCGTGGGGTTTTATTATTATTTAAGTTTCTAACTATTTCAAGCGCTCGAAGTCGGCAGAAGGTAGTAATTTATATTTTGATAAATAGTGCACGCGCGAATCGTCCCGTTATATTAATAGTAAATTTAGTTCCCGAAAGTAAAAAAAAATAATGAGAAATCCGGGATATATACACAAACCATGGTCACCATTCACAGCAAGGATACGCTAAGCATATTTAAACACATCAGCAATGACAATTGATTACAAAGTCTATGTCACCCCACTAGAGTTCATTTTTCCTAATTTAATATTATTTGTAGTAGACTCTAAAATGGAATGAACTCTATTACGTCATCTTAAGGTTGTTATTTGATTTTCCTTGTAAATATTTACCATCTGCTCTGCCTTGGGCCGGTTTGTATGACAAGTGTTTGTATGAACTTTGTATGAAACATACAAATGTATGTATTAAGGCAAATTACGTGGGAAAACATGGTAGGCCTTAAATTTAATGTAAATATCACATTTTTTATTTATTTATAAACCACTAGCTTCCGCTCTGTGGTTTTACGGCATTCCCGGGGATCTACAACGTTTCCGAGGTTAAAATAAAAATCTGAGTTTAATAAAAGCTTACGTACGGATTCACACCACTGGCTTTACGGTTAAGGAAAACATCGTGAGGAAACCTGCTTGCCCGAGATGTCACAATTGAAGGCATGTGAAGTCCCCAATCCGTACTAGGTCCGCGAGGTGACTATGGCCTAATCCCCCTCGTTGTTAGGGGAGGCTCGAGCTCCTCGGTGAAGACGTATACCTATGAGCTGATGAGGATGAGGATCCCCTAATCCCTACTTCTTCTCAAGTGAGGTAGACCTATAAAGACCTTTACCAAGTCTCGGGTACAGTTCATGTCAAGTGAGTCCCCACTTCCCCCAGCGCCGCCCTGAGCCGAGGCACGGTCCCGCAGGACACCCTCAGCGCTGTCGCTTCAATTCTCCTTCGGTTGAGAGCCCTCTGCGCTCACCGAAAAGGTCCGCGTAACGGTGTTAAAGCCATCTGAGGCTAACACCTTTTAGTCCATTAAAAAAAAATAAACATCGGGTACAGTTAGATAACAGTTCAGTTTTAGAATCACGCGCAGGTTTCACAATCAAGTCGTGGTACAAGGCTGCACACATTGATACCGTACGTGAGGACAGAGGACACACGTTTGTGAACTGTTAATGAGGAAACAAAACTATAGTGGTTAGGCTGCTTGGTACTGTGGTTAGTGACCTTTCAAGATGGGGGTTCGAAGCCTGTTCAGGACAAACAACTATGAATGTGTCTGTTTTTTGGATTTGAATTTGTCTATAATATTATTAACTAGTTGACCCGAGGAATATCGTTAGCGTAACTTGCCCGTTTTTGCAATATTTTTGATTGATGCTCCGCTCCTATTTGTCTTAGCGTGGTGAAAATGGCCTTCCTCGATAAATGGGATATCTAACACTGAAAACATTTTTTTTAATCGGACCAGTAGTTCCTGAGATTAGCGCGTTCAAACTGTTTAGTTTTATATATTAGTATAGATGTGAAAGTTTTAGAATGTATGGATGTATGTTTGTTACTCTTTCACGCCAGAAAGGCTGAAGGGATCGCGTAGAAAATTTGGCACAGAGTTAGAAAATATTCTGTGAATAGGTTACTTTTTTTCCCGGGAAAATAGAAATACCCTGGAAACGTGGATAGCCACTAGTATCTATATATAGATTCTTTAGGAAGGGAGTGAAGAGATTTTTACAAGGTCGGCAACGCGTGAGTGACGCCCCTGGTGTTGCAAGCGTCCATAGGCTACGGTAACCGCGCGACATCAGGTGGGACCGTATGCCTGTTTGCCACCTTTGTGGTATAAAAAAAATAGTACCTACCTATATCAGCTTTGACTGTTTTTACTAAAATGTTTTTAAAGTCGTGTTTAAATGTGCCAGAATAAATATATATAAAGAGTTGTACATACAAAGTCGTATGTGTTAAATTGACAATATAGTGTAAATTGTTTCATAGCAAACAATGATTATGTACGTCGCTAAAATTAACACATGTACTTAGTGACCTTAGCAGGTACAATGTACTTCCTGTAGTTTTTATAGTCATCATGATCAGCTCATATACGTCTCCACGCTCGGAGCACGAGCCTCCCCTAACACCGAGGGGGTGCAGCCCATAGTCCACACGCGCGCCTAGTGCGGCGGCGGACTTCATCATGATCAGCTCATATACGTCTCCACGCTCGGAGCACGAGCCTCCCCTAACACCGAGGGGGTGCAGCCCATAGTCCACACGCGCGCCTAGTGCGGCGGCGGACTTCATCATGATCAGCTCATATACGTCTCCACGCTCGGAGCACGAGCCTCCCCTAACACCGAGGGGGTGCAGCCCATAGTCCACACGCGCGCCTAGTGCGGCGGCGGACTTCATCATGATCAGCTCATATACGTCTCCACGCTCGGAGCACGAGCCTCCCCTAACACCGAGGGGGTGCAGTCCATAGTCCCCCCGCGCGCCTGGTGCGGTGCGACTTCACATGCCTTTAACAGTGACATCTCGCGCATGCAGTTTTCCTCACGATGTTTTACTTCACCGAAAGCCAGTGGTGTGAATCCGTAAGTAGGTAAGTACGTTTTTATAAACTCAGAGGTACGGACCAGGGGTCAGAACTTGCATCCTCATGATCGCGAGTTTGTGCATTCCCCACTGAGCAACCATGGCTATTAGTTTTTATAGAAGTATAATTTTTAAGCTCCTATTCGTCGTAGCGTTATGATATAAGCATATAGCCTTCCTCGATAAATGGGCTATCTAACACTGAAATAATTTTTCAAACCCGACCAGTAGTTCCTGAGATTAGCGCGTTCTAGTAAACAAACAAACTCTTAAGCTTTATATAGTAGTAGATATATAGATTGTCTAACCTGAAGTAAATTTTGGAGAATAAGTCAACGTACCTCAATAGTTTCTCCACGAGTAATTTTCCAAGGAAGCCGGTGCCTCCTGTGATAAGGATGGTGGAGTTGGAGAAGAACTTCTCAATCTGAGAATCTCCCAATGCGTCCCGTTCGTCGACCATGTCCATATATGTAATGTCACCTCCTTGCTTCCGATTGAGAACTGTAGTCTGTATGTCTGTCGCCATTCTAGAAAAAAGGAAAAAATGATAATGGGTATTATAAATTCGAAAGATTATGAGTATAGTCCGGGTTCCCCAGAAGAAATTTGTGATTACTATCAAGCTAATTTTCCCTGAGTAGCTTCATTTAGGCGAGACGCCCAACAATGTCTTGTCGACAACTCCCGATTGTGGTAGATAAAAGGGGTAGAAGGGATCCAAATTGGGTGGTACCCAATTTGGAGGACAATATGACTGTTCAATTATGTAAATATATACCAACTAAAAAAAAAAAAAACTGCCTGTTAGTAATCACTTTTTATAACCTCGTTATCCATACACGTTGGAAGTGGGGGACTATTAAGTTCAAACCATAAATTTTGTAGGAGAAACATTATTTCAAATAATTTAGATACTTATCTTGAGTTAACAAAAAAAGAACCTGTTAGTAATAATTTTTTTTTACTCATGAAATCAACATCTTTGATCCCTTCTACCCCTTTTATCTACCACAATCGGGAGTTGTCCACAAGACATTGTTGGGCGTCTCACCTAAGTGAAGCTACTCAGGGAAAATTAGCTTGATAGTAATCACTTGGAAAATTTCTTCTAGGGAACCCTACTAGTATGGATGTATAATAAATAAATTAATATCCTGGGACATTTTTTCACACGCAGCCAATCGGATCCCAAAGTAAGCTTCAAAGTGAGCTTGTGATATGGTAACCAGATAGCTGATATACTACATATATTACTTTTAAATACATACATATTATAGATATTTACAACCAGACACAGAACAAACAGACATATTCATGCATACAAATGTTTGTCCTGGGTGGGATTCGAACCCACGACCCACGGCTTGAGAGTCAGGGTCACTAACCACAAAGCCAACCGGGCTGTCAAAAAGTATGGATGGAGTATGGAGTAGTATGGATGTATAATAAATAAATAAATATCCTGGGACATTTTTTCACACGCATCGGATTCCAAAGTAAGCTTCAAAGTGAGCTTGTGATATGGTAACCAGAAAGCTGATATACTTTTAAAACTTACTTACATACTTATATAGATAATTACATCCAGACACAGAACAAACAAACAAAAATTGGCATAACTCATAGACTTATTTTAGAGAAAGCTCTTTCTAAATACTCAAGTGACTATGAAGCTATAGGTATTTTATACAGAACCTTATATTCTTGAATGTCATACCCCGAAAAATCCGGGAAAATCCGGGTGAAACCGTTTGTGTCTAATAAACACCAAAATCCTTTAAAAGTAAATAGAGAAAAATTACAGTCTCTGAAATAACTCTGAAGTCTCTATCTATCGTATGCGGTTTCTTATAAGATAGAGTGGGATAGACGATCGCACTTATTCACTTAGTATTTCCAATAATGTTTGCACAAGTTATTAAATATCATTACATTGATTAGACAGTCGAGGTTGTATGTTTGTGTTGACCTATCTACGTAACTCATAAATAAATAAGGAAAATACATGAGGAAACCAGATCGGAGTTATTGGCTAGTTTGTAAATTTTCTTTAAACATCCAAATAGCTATATAAATAAATATCCTGGGACATTTTCACACGGTCAATCTGATTCCAAACTAAGCTAAGCTTGTACTGTAACCAGATAGCTGATACTACATATACTTCTTTCAAATACATACTTATATAGATATTTATATCCAGACACAGGACATACAGACATATTCATGCATGCATACAAATGTTTGTCCTGCCTGGGTGGCATTCGAACATACGACCGGCGGCTTGAGAGTCAGGGACAAAGCCAACCGGTCTGTCTGTTAAAAAAACTCTCATGCGAATGAGGCCTAATACTTATATTACACTAGTGGCTCCCCGCGGCTTCACCCGCGTTCCCGGGGATCTTTAATTTTCCCGGGATAAAAAATAGCCTATGCCCTTTCTCAGGCTCTAGACTGTATACCAAATTTCGTTTAAATCGGTTCAGTAGTTTTAGCGTGAAAGCGTAACAGACAGAGTTACTTTCGCATTTATAATTTTAGTTAGGACAAGCTGCCCCCGCGCGGTTTTACCCGCGTAGTTCCCGTCCCCGTGGGAATACAGGGATAAAATATAGCCTATGTTACTCGGGGATAATGTAGCTTTCCAAAGGTGAAAGAATTTTTGAAATCGGTCCAGTAGTTTCGGAGCCAATTCATTACAAACAAACAAACAAACAAATCTTTCCTCTTTATAATCCTACTAATATTATAAATGCGAAAGTTTGTATGTATGGATGTTTGTTACTCTTTCACGCTCCAACGGCTGAAGGGATCTGCTTGAAATTTGGCACAGAGCTAGAATATGTTCTGGAATAACACATAGGCTACTTTTTATCCCGGGAACGCGGGTGAAACCGCGGGGAGCCACTAGTATTAGTATAGATGTGCAAAGCCGGAGCGTTAAACTAGTGTTATAAAAGCCAGGTCAAGTCGAGGGCAATGCATATATAGTGCAATTCTTCAGAATGATACGCGGAAACTAGATATAGGTAATTATATAAATCTACATAATTATTTATATAAATTTATTTAGCACGACACCAATCCGATGTTGCATAATATACATAACTAGCTGCCTCCGCGCGGTTTTACCCGCGTAGTTCCCGTTCCCAGGGGAATACAGGGATAAAATATAGCCAATGTTACTCAGTGATAATGCAGCTTTCTAATGAAGAAAGAATTATTAAAATCGGCCCAGTACTTTTTGAGTTAAAACGTTTCATACAAAAATACAAATGTTTCCTCTTTATAATATTAGTGTAGAAGTGTAGACAACACAAGCTCTTCTTAGTTTGGAAGGAGGTAGGGTATATAGCTTTAGTGCTCATAATTTAAACTTCCCTATTGACATTCTTGTCGGTAAAAGACTTACTTTCAAATCAAATCAAATCAAAATCTTTTTTATTCAAATAGGCCTCAATGAAGCACTTATGAATAGTCACTATTAATGCTCGGTTCTTGTTCTTCTTCTTCGGGAGTTGTTTTTTACTGAGAAGAGCCGGCAATAAACTCAGTAATTACTCTTTTCAAAAACCAACTTAAATCTAATACAATAGTGATTTTTACAAAATGTGTGAAATAGCCTGTAGCGAGCATTTCACTGCCAAGGGTCATTTTCTAACAAGTTATCAGATACACTTTCAAGCCGGCTTTTACTATGTGGAATATTAATTTTAATTTGGGAATGTTTATCAACTTTAATATTCGCGGTTGTGACCTTCAAATTTAATAAATGATAATGCAACATCAAAGTGTTGTCGCGTCTCACCACAATGTCAGCCATTTTAGATAATGTTTAATTAAATAATAAACCAGTTTTTATGAAGTATATCGAGACAAAAACCTTCAGTAACAATGGATAAAAATAAATTCTAACCTTACTAATATTATAAAATAGTAATACCCCACGGTTTTCCCGGAGAATATTCGATTTTCCCGGGATACACCATGGTTTCCCGGGAAAGTTGCTTTCTTCCGGGATAAAAAGTTGCCTATGTGTTAATATAGGCTATAAGCTATATGCGTTTCAAATATCATCCAAATCCGTTTAGTAGTTTATGCGTGAAAGAGTAACAAACATCCATACTTACAAACTTTCGCTGATAAAACCACGAGGCGGAAGCTAGTATAATATATGTATTATATAATTTATTTATCATTAATTATTTAACTATGCAGTGAACTTGAAATTTTGCAATATCAAAGTGACCTTAAATAATATCACATACATATTCTTACTTAGAGGTCAATTTTGACTGTTAGTTTATAAATATAAATATCCTGGGACATTTTTCACACACGGCCAATCTGATTCCAAAGTAAGCATCAAAGTGAGCTTGTGTTATGGTAACCATCTGATATACCTACTACATATACCACTTTTAAATACATACTTATATAGATATTTACATCCAGACACAGAACAAACAGACATATTCATGCATACAAATGTTTGTCCCGGGTGGGCTTGAGAGTCAGGGTCACTAACCACAAAGCCAACCGGGCTGTCAGTTTAGTGATTAGATACACTGTCATAGCTTGGTCGTGGGTTCGATTACCATTTAGGACAAACTAGGTGCATGAATGTGTAGTATTTTCTGTTAAAATTGGCTAATGTACTCCCTGATAATGTAGCTTATCAATCCTAACTTAATACATATTATAAATGCGAAAGTAACTCCGTCTGTCTGTCTCGCTTTCACGCTAAAACTACAGACTCGACTTGAATGAAATTTGGTACACAGATAGTCTAGAGCCTGAGAAAGGACATAGGCTATTTTTTATCCCGGGAAATAGGAAGATCTCCCGTGTACGCAGGTGCTAGTTTTCTAATAGGTAATAGAAATTTTATATGCAAACAAAGAATACAATTATGCAACTGTTTTAATGTAATTTATACCTAGCGACCCGCCCCTGCTTCGCACGGGTGCAATGCTTATACATCACATTAGAAACCTCCATAATTGTCAGTGTTTCTCTAACATATTATGCATGTATTGTATATAAAACCTTCCTCTTGAATCACTCTATCTATTAAAAAAACGCATCAAAATTCGTTGCGTAGTTTTAAAGATTTAATGATTCATAGGGACAGACAGCGGCAAGCGACATTGTTTTATAATATGAAGTGGACTATATTATATATTTCAATGACAAAATCAAGGTAATGCAATTATTAGAATAATAATGCAACTCAACTGTTCTTTGATTCTGACTTTGTTAACAAGCTTCCGCCCCTCGGTTTTGTTCGCGTTTCAGAGGACCTAGGTCTTTCCCGGAATAAAAAACGGTACCTAATATTATTTAGGTATTACAAATAGAAATCTACATGTAATTTAAGGATCGACCTCATGTTAATTATTTTCTCTTAAACAATTTTCCAAATAAATCTATATTTTTTAATTCATCAATTATTTCGTACTTTTTTATAATCAATACTCATAGGTAGGTATATTACTTTTTTATGCAACATTTCCTTACAATATCTTATAGTTCATTTTTTCCCGGGATAAAAAGTAGCCTATGTGTTATTCCAGAACATATTCTAGCTCTGTGCCAAATTTCAAGCAGATCCCTTCAGCCGTTGGAGCGTGAAAGAGTAACAAACATCCATACATACAAACTTTCGCATTTATAATATTAGTAGGATTAACTCTATTTTTGTGTGTAACAAAAAATCGGTTTGTATTAAAAAAACATGTTATTGTAGAATATGATTCGATGTATGACCTTTTGCTGTCAAAAGGTTACGTCAAGCTAACGTTTTATTTTACTATTAGGAACACCATAACTATTTCCTTGATTTAGTACATTTGTAGTACAAAATTAAAAATGGGTAATTATCTGATGGATTTGCTAACACAAATATACTAATTCTACCTAGTTGCCGCCCCGCGGTTTCACCCGCGTAGTTCCCGTTCCCGTGATCACAGGGGTATCAAAAATAGATAGTAGCCGATTCTCAGACCTACTGAATGCATATAAAATTTCATAAAAATCGGTAAAGCCGTTTCGGAGGAGTATGGTTAACTAACATTGTGATACGAGAATTTTATTTATAGGATTATTATAAAGCTAAAGTGTTTCTTTAAACGCACAAATCTCAGGAACTACTGGTCCGATTTGAAATATTATTTCAGTGTTAGATAGCCCATTTGTCGAGAAAAGCTACAGGCTATATCACATCACGCTGCGACTAATAAGAGCGGAGTAACACGGGAAAATGTTGCGCGAGACAGCTAGTGTGAAATAATCTGACTGGTTGGCTTTGTGGTTAGTGACCCTGACTTTGAAGCGGCTAGTCATTATGATTACTACTAGAAATAGAAGAAATACTTACATATTTTATTTATTTATTTACCAAGTTTAAGTATATACACGAACAATACAAATATTGAAAATATAACATAGTCTTCTTTTTGCTGTAATTATGACAATGTCATAGTTGACAGATATGTGCCTATTCACAATAAATAGAGCAAAAGCTCGTATACAATATAAAACGAAATATATATAAATACTTTCACGTAAGACAAAAAAAATTTCTTAATGAAAATCCCTATATCTCTAATAATATTATAAATACAAAAGTACAAAACAACAAAGAAAAACCACTGAAGAAGATTATGTTGAAATTAGGGACTTGAAAGGAGGCTACGTTTCACTGTAATACAGGACACATATTTGTATGCATAAATAGGTATATCTCATTGTTCTGTGTCTGGATGTATATATCTATATAAGTAGGTATGTATTTAAAAGCAGGTAACCATGTCGCAAGCTATGCTTAGTTTGAAACCAGATTGGCGGTTTGTGAAAAATTTTCCACGATATTTATTTATTTATTTATTATCAGATATCACTACATATTATAAAACAAAGTCGCTTTCCGCTGTCTGTCCCTGTCTTCTTAAATATTTAAAACTATGCAGTGGATTTTGATCCGTTTTTTTAATAGATAGAGTGATTCAAGAGGAAGGTTCTTATATACAATACATGCATAATATGTTAGGGAAACACTGACCATTTTGGAGGTTTCTAATGTGATGTATAATCATTGCACCCGTGCGAAGTGCCGGGTCGTTAGTTTATAATATAGTTTAATAGTTTGGATTTCAATTAGTTAAAATTTTGCAAAAACCAGTTAGTTTTTGCATGATTATTATTTCGTTAGCCCTGTTTATATTATATTGTAAATTCTTAAAAATCCAGTGACCGAACAGATCTAGAGGCATGGGCCTGCTCTTCAATAATACAGGCTATTTAAGCCTAGCAATGAGAGCAGTTACAACCTTTCTTTATTTCACAAAAACTAGTAGGTATATATTTACATAGCATAATATTATAATATAAGCAAATTTTTTGTGTTAACACATTTTGGGAAAATAAAGATTATTATTATTATTAATATATATGTGAATTATGTGTGGTCACAGCGAAGGATTGCAATAAAAATCAATTTACTTAATATGTATAATAAAAAAAGAAATTACATGTAAACTATTAATTAAGATATTGTTATAATTGTCCGAAGTGTGGAACAAGAATGTGAGAGTCCGGTAACATTCCCATCGCATTCGCGTCATAGTCACGTTGAGCAGCGTCAGCACCTCGTGTACTATTGCGGCCAACGCAAGCTAGATACTATGCTACGACTATGCCTGCGTAACACCTCCCCCCGAAGAACAGCGATTGAACACGGAAGTCGTGAATTGAGCTGGTGGTTGATTTGAGTTAGAGTCAACCCGTCTAGCAGCTGGAGTAGCGTAGACCCTCTGGTTTCCCGATGGTCCGGCTTCAAGGTGTTCGTCCGTGTCGGCTCTTAGTTTCTTAAGATAATATCTTCGGTACGCCAGTCCACATATTAATATGCATGTACATAGTATTATAATGTACAATGGTATGGTGGTGTGGTACAGGCTGTTGTCTGCGGAGTTTTCTAAGATGACTGGATGTTGCAGCGATATCTTCGTATTGGTGGCATGAAGATGGTCAAGATTGATAGAGTTGAGTTTGAAACTTGAAGGTCGTTGTGGGATGTCAGCTTCTTCTCTGGGTATGTCTATTATCTTCAGGGCCTGTCCTTTGAGACGGTCGTAAGAATTCGAAATGATGAACTCTGCGGTCTCCATGTAGCAGCCAACTGGAACTATAGTTAAGTAGCTGCCTTGCAGTATCTTGTAAAGATCTTGCCCGCAGGATAGATGTACTTTCGTAGGCTTTGGGAAGCTGATAGTGTAATGGCGATCGTCGAGTTTCTCAAAGGCTGGTTTCTCTAGAGCTACGGTGACTGGGTTACACGCTGCGCTCCTTTGCTGTGTTAAGATCAGTTGCTGGATACAATCTTCTGACATTCGACTCTGCAGGTTGTGAATCTCCTCGCATAGATATCCTTTACTTGACTTCGGGCATTCAGCCTCTATGTACTTGAAATCTTTCGAGTGGATAGCAAGGAATGGAAATTTAGGAGTAAGGATTTCATGGTTTCTATTGGGTACTATAGATATTTTATATAAATCATATACTTGAGGTAATATGATGGGAAATTTATATACTATCACTATCCTATTTCCTACATAGTATGAACCTAACTGTACTACGTCATAGTACTCTCTAACATCTAAATCAATTATTTTATCTCTACCATACAGGTTAACTAATCTACTAACTAAATACCTAGTTGAATTTAAGGTTATAACGGAATAATGAGTGGTGGATGTTTTTATAAAGGCTAAAACGTTCTGTAGTTTAGTAATCTCCTGGGAGATTAAATCTACGTTATCACCTAATATAAGTAGGATTTGTGCTAGGTGTGCATATTTAACTAAATTTAATTCTGTAACAATTGGGCGCTTTTAGGTACTCTCTTTAATCTCGATTTGGCAATAGGGCCACGTTTTTTCTTAGTGTAAATATGAATAGGAAGGTTTGCCGTAACTATATCGTGCGTGAAACGTGGGGCTAATTTCTGGCGGGAAGCATGAGGGTTTTTTACGTAAATCTTTTGTTCAGGGATATATTCAATTTCAGCTTCTCGAGTTTTATTACGATTGTCAGTCAGGTCTTTACGCAGAGATGAACAAGATTCATGAATTAAGTTATAGGCTGTACTCATCTTAGTCTTATGATCAGTTACATATTGTTGTAGTAAATGTGCGGAAAGATCTACGTCAAAAGGGTCACGTGGGTCAAAGTGTCCAGTCACTACTTCCATTGGTTTGCATTTTGTAAAACTATGAATGGTATTATTGTATGCTAAAAGGGCATATGGCATTAGAATGATAGTTGACTCATTTTTCTGTTCGACTCTTAAGATACGGAGATGTTCCAATACTGTTGAATGAAAACGCTCAACAATACCATTTTCATTAGGAGTATGTGCTGCTATTCTATGATGCTGAATCTTATGTAACCGTATAAATTCTGCAATAAGTTGATTAGTGAATTCCGGACCGTTATCAGTAACAATAGTGATAGGAATTCCATGATGTGTACAAAATTTAAGGAATGCTTGAACTACGCTAACTGCTGTCCCATCTCTTAAATAGTAGGCTTGAGCATACTTGGAAAAAGAGTCTACTATGGTTAAGAACTTTTCGCCTTGTATGGTTAGCAAATCTAGATGAACTAATTCAAAGGGTTTACTGGCGGGTGGAACTAATCGAAGCTGTTGTTTGATAGGATTACGGTCGTACTTAGCTTGACCGCAAACCGTACATTCGTTTATGAATTTTGTTATATGCTCTCGCATTTTCGGCCAGTAGTACTTATGAGATAGGGCTAAGTAGCACTCATTAATACCGCGATGGTTTGTTTTACCATCGTGATATTTATTAATTATTTCCTGTTGCTTTAAGTATTCCCGAACGTTTTCTAACTCAATTTTAGTTAACATAAGATTCATTGCCGAATTTTTAAATGTTTTCTGTATAATGGGAATGACGGAGTACATAGCTAATGGCGGGTTAATAAGTATGCCTGTTTTAATTTTAGGATTAATATATTCTTTAACTGCGCTTATAACGTCCTCCTCTAGATTAGATTCGGATAACTGTACAGAAATTCGTGTATATGTCTCAAATGGTTTTGTAACGATTGGCCTTCCTTTAATATCGCCAACTATATTGAAAACTATTTGCTTACTGAATTTATTTAAGGGGTCATCGGTAATTGGGACCTCTAAGATGGGGTTTTCGTCATCTGTATGTACGGTAAGTGTTCTAGAATCATCTGCATTTTCCGAAGCTGTAAGCGTTCTAGAATCATTCGAAGGTGGGGCTTTTTCAGATGGATTTACTATAATGGAGCTTAATTCCTCATTATTAACTTCTATTCGAGATAAAGCATCTGCATTAGTATTACATTTGCCTTGTTTATAAATTACCGTATAGTCATATTCGCTCAGTTTCAGACGCCATCTTGTTAGTCTCGAGTTAGGCTCTTTAAGATTCATAATCCATTGAAGTGGCTTATGATCGGTAATAATTTTAAATTTACGTCCGAAGAGGTATGGCCTAAAATATTTTGTCGCCCAAACTATAGCTAAGAGCTCTTTCTCTATAGTACTGTAATTTAACTCACTAGAATTAAGAGTCCTAGAGGCATACGCGATAGGTTTATCTGATCCGATGGTGCCTTGCGATAGAACGGCACCTATAGCGACATTAGAAGCATCGGTCGTAAGAACAAATTCTTTAGAAAAATCTGGATACTGTAAAATTGGATCATTAGTCAAAAGTGTTTTACAGTGTTCAAAGCAATTTAAATAATTCTGGTCAAATACTATTTTTGAACCTTTTTTCAGGCACTGTGTAAGAGGTTTTGTAAGACGTGCGAAGTCTGGGATAAACTTTCTGTAATACCCTAGTAATCCAAGAAAACGTTTTATCTCTGTCGGTGTTTTTGGTAGTGGATAATTATTAATAGCATTAATTTTATTGGGATTTGGCTTAACACCGTCTCTGCATATAACATGACCTAAAAATTCGGTTTCTAACTTCAAGAATTCAGATTTATCTAATTGTATTTTGAAGTTAGATTCACGCAGTTTTTTTAATACCTTTTCTAAATTCACCATATGCTCCTGAAGGGAGGTACTGTAGACGATTATATCGTCAAGATAAACGAGACAAACTTCATTCTGCAGATCTCTAAGCACATAGTCCATTACTCTTTGAAAAGTTGATGGTGAATTTTTCAAACCCATGGGCATTCTTAAGAACTCATAATGCCCATTCTCTACATTAAAAGCGGTTTTGGGAATATCAACAGGGTCCATTTCGACTTGATAAAATCCGCTTGCTAAATCAAGGGTGGTAAAATACTGACACTTGCCAAGTTTGTCTAGTACATCCGTAATATTGGGGATGGGATACTTATCATCAATCGTTTTCTCGTTTACTTTGCGGAAGTCCACGACAAGCCGCCATTTGGTTTTACCGGAGGCATCGACCTTTTTAGGTACAACCCAAATTGGTGAGCTCCACGCAGAATCTGAAGGTCTTATAATATTTTGATCAAGCATCTTATGGATTTGATCTCTAACTTCTTGTCTGTGGACGTGGGGGTATCTATAGCTTTTAGTGTGTACTGGAATCTCATCAGTTGTCTTAATCTTATGTTTGATCTTGTTGGTGAACGTTAGAGGTTCCCCCTCAAGATAAAACACATCGGCGTAACGAGCACATAATGCTTGTAAATTTGCTAATTCTTCCGGATTTAAATGATCTGTGCGGAGGCGTGATAAAACTTCGTTGGCACGTTCGATAGAGATTTCAGTACGTCCGCACTCAATATTAAATATTTCTGCTGACACCGGACGGTCCATAGAAAATATAACGTCATTTGATGAGGTATTAGAAATTTCAACCCAGCCGCGGTTATTTTTAACTTTAGTAAAACAATCTGAAATAAGGCAATTACATATAGCTTGACTTGTAACGTACGCATCTCCGTCTACGGTATTTATTGGTAATCTAACTAACTTGGAGGAGTGAGCAGGAATCATATCTTCGTACAGATTAACGTTACGAGAGTCGTAAATTTCAATTGGGATTTCAGCATTACGGGTAGATAAAACTTTATTTTTAAGATTAATATTCGAATCCCAAATGTCAAGCAAATCAAAACCTAAAAGACCATCAAAGTAATTATGAAAATCATAAACGAATAAGGTAATGTCACCTACTTCTTTAAACTCAGAAAAACACGGCAAGGTAATTGAATAATCATTCTTAGTAGTAGCATGTACGTTTGTAACTTCAAAGGGTTCGTAATTTAAAGGAATGTCACTGAAGTATTTTTGAACGGCTTGAGGACTAATAAAAGATTGATTGGCACCGGTATCTATAAGAAATTTTAAAGGTGGATTACTTATTTTAATATATCCGAGTTGCCTTTGTATGTGGAAGTTAACTTCTATTTTGGTTTGTCTGACTTGGAAACCTTCTGAAAATTTTCATCTTGAGATGAACTTGGGTTTTGTTCTATTTCTTCGACTATTGGGGTTTCAGGATAGGAGTATTGCTCAAAATGATCATAACTCTCAGGGTACGGTTCACAATTATAATAATCTTGGTAACAATCTGTATAACTATAGTCGTAGTCATAGCGCGGGTCGAAGTCATAGTCAGAGTTAAATTCGTTTAGGTTAAGTTCCCTAGTTTTAAAATAGTTAGTAGGTTGGGGATTGCCAAATTTTCTCCAATCATGTCCCGATGGAGGTAAGATCTTTGGAACAAAATGGCTGACGCCACTCATTGGACGGGGCCCATTGAAAGATGAATTCGGTTGGGGTCTATTTGACAATTTAAATACATTGCTTTTCGCATTATAATTCGGTGGAGGGGCACGGAACATTTGCTGTGTGCGGGTTGGTCCGCGAGATTGCATCATCTGAGGCATATTGGATTTCCAACCTGTGGGTTGAGTGGGTTGAGAAGACATGGGCTGTTGCCGCGAGGGACCGGGCATACTGAATGGTTGCTGTCTCGAGGGACCAGGCATATGAAGTGTAGGAAGCCTTTGCACAAAGTTATTTAATGGCAAGTTAAAGTTAGGGTTAAAGGATTGGTGTTGCCAGTCTTTCCGACTACCGGGTTCACTACGCTGTTGCATATAAAGAGTGTTTAGTTCCTCCTGAACAAACTGAAGGGCTTTTTCCATGGTCTCGGGGCGCATGCAACGAATTCTAGAACCTAAGGGATCTTTTAAACCACGCAGATAGGACTGTAACGTTAGCTTTTGATACAGGGTGCGCTTGGCTGTCACAGTAGTTGCTACGGTTTCGTGTAATGATACGTAAGTCATAATAGTGCTAAATAAATTTTGACACCGTTCATAGAACTCTTGTGGAGTATTGGAACCCTGACTTTGCATGGATAAATCGTTGTATAAAGCGGTCTCGTCGCGATGGTCGGCAAAGTTATTAACGAGCGCACTTCTTATACCGTTCCAATCGTCTGCTATTCCATTGGAATTAATTAAACTAGCGGCTTGCCCTTTAACCTTATTTAAGATACCATTGATTAGGGCTACATTGGTTAGTTCATAACCCGGAGCAACATTAAAATATTTTAAGACTAACTGATCGCATAGATTTATGAATCGTGTCAGTATGTGAGGATTGCCGTCGAATTCGGGCAAAAGTCGAAGTGACTTATAAATAATGTCTACGTTATCTTGTGCCATATTAATGTTTAAGTTCCTAGACTCGTCTAAGGCACTATTCCTACTAGATAATCTACTACCTAAACTAGCGTTTCGCGATTTTCTCGGATGGAAAATTTTGAATATTGATTATACTAACACACAGAAAATAAAAATGACGTATAAATTATAATACGTAAAATATAAGGAACGACAAAAATTATAAGGAATTAGGAAAGATAAGGACTTGAAAGATTCAGAGTACTTACAACATAATTGATTTATATGCGGAATCGATTTCTTGATTCTCCTCAGCTGGAAACCACCGTAGATTCGAAATAGCCAATGTCTGATTTTGAAGACTTATTTGACTATCCTACCGACTGCGCCAATTATGTGTGGTCACAGCGAAGGATTGCAATAAAAATCAATTTACTTAATATGTATAATAAAAAAAGAAATTACATGTAAACTATTAATTAAGATATTGTTATAATTGTCCGAAGTGTGGAACAAGAATGTGAGAGTCCGGTAACATTCCCATCGCATTCGCGTCATAGTCACGTTGAGCAGCGTCAGCACCTCGTGTACTATTGCGGCCAACGCAAGCTAGATACTATGCTACGACTATGCCTGCGTAACATGTGTGTAATTAAAAGTATATCTACCATCTAGTTACCATCTATTTAGTTTAGAATCATAGTGGCCTTGTGTGAAAAACGTCTCAGGATGTAAGTTCATATCTCGAGGTCAACAGCATGTATGAAATTTTTCCATAGATTAAGGTGTATTTAATAGATAAATCACTATGTCCGTTTATCAACAAGTAAACATTATTCTATACTAGTGGCTTCCCGCGGTTACACCCGTGTACCCGGAAGATTTTAAATTTTCTCGGGATAAATTGCCTATGTCCTTTCTCAGGCTCTAAACTGTGTATCAAATTTAATTTAAATTGGGTTTAGTAGTTTTTGCGTGAAAGCGACACAGACAGACAGGCAGAAATACTTTCGCATTTATAATATACTTAAATTAGGATATTTTTAAATGATTTTCATTTATTTACTACCTGGTAATTAACTTTAATTGCACCTGTGAACGGAAGTGAGGTATAAACCTAGTCTTCGCATATTTCTTCCTTTTCTAACACGGATCTATGCATTCATAATGCATCTAATTAGTATTTAATCAATGTACAAACAATTAAACCATTTTCGAGTCTGCTCTTGCGAATCGCTAGACAAATATGGGGATCAGGAAATGGTCTAGTCATTATGAATCGTATTATTAAAATATGTGTATGGAATATTAATTATTATTTAAGGGTTTATATGATTTTAGTTTAGACCACACGTATCGAAAATCAATTGATAGTAGCCGATTCTCAGACCTACTGAATATGCATATTAAATCTATACTAATATTATAAAGACGAAAGATTTGTTTGTTTGTTTGTAATGAATAGGCTCCGAAACTACTGGACCGATTTCAAAAATTCTTTCACCTTTGGAAAGCTACATTATCCCCGAGTAACATAGGCTATATCTTATACCTGTATTCCCACGGGAACGGGAACTACGCGGGTAAAACCGCGGGGAGGCAGCTAGTTTCATATAAATCAGTAAAGCCGTTTCGGAGGAGTATGGTAACTAACATTGTGACACGAGAATTTTATAAGAGTTTTTTAACATTTATTTTAGATACTAATTCTTTTTATAAAGAACCAAAATAATCTTCGTAAGAACCGGAAACACATTAACATAACCTAGTTTTTAATCTATTTGCAATCTCGTTTTTTTTGGACAAGGTCAATTTTCTCTTCAGTAAGGATATCCGAAAAACTAGTATTTATAAACTGGTTTTATATTTTATTAAATTATCTACATCTTATCCTAATCCTAACATATATTATAAATGATGAAAGTAACTCTGTCCGTCTGTCTGTGTCGTTTTCACGCAAAAACTACTGAATCGATTTAAATTAAATTTGATACACAGTCTAGAGCCTGAGAAAGGACATAGGCTCCTTTTTATCCCGGGAAAATGGAAGATATCCCGGTTTCACGGGTGAAACCGCGGGGAGCCACTAGTTGTATAAAAAATTTAGACTTAAAATTATTTAATTTAGCAGACCGGTTGGCTTTATAGTTAGTTAATCTGACATTCAAGCCGCTGATCTAAGTTTTGAATCCCACCCAGGACACACATTTGTATGCACGAATATGTCTGTTTGTTCTGTGTCTGGATGTAAATATCTAGGTATACTGGGAAGGAATATATGTACTGGGAAGGAACTGATTTCCAATATACAGCTAACCCTAGTTTGGGATTCAGGGCTTGCATACTATTTGTAAACACATTTTTGTTTCAATAAAGATTTATTATTTATTTATTATCGTTTATATAAGTGTGTATTTAAAAGTGATATGCTGCTTAATTGGAATCAGATTGGTCGTGTGTGAAAAATGTCCTAAGATATGTATAATTAAATAAAATAGCTCTCTACTCTCTTTTCTTTCCAGCTAACATATTAATTGGCAGATTCGCAGTGTCTATTTAATCTATGGTCAAGAAATTAAAACTAAAAGATATTATAGACAAAAAATATTACGGATATATATAATTTTGTTTGTATAACTTGTCATTGACTGAAGAGTGTTTGTTCATCATATTATTTACACTGACATCATTCTGTCAGCAGTTTTTTTTTTAAATTGACGTGTAATATTTAAAGTGTACATACTCTAGAACAGCTATCTATTTATACTAATATTATAAAGAGGAAAACAGTGTTTGATTGTAAGAATAGGCTCAAAAACTACTGGACCGTTTTTAAAAATTATTTCACCATTCGAAAGCTATATTATCCACGAGTAACATAGGCTATATTTTATACCTGTATTCTTACGAGAACGGGGACTACGTGGGTGAAACCGCGCGGAGGCAGCTAGTAATATATATTTTAGTAAACATATACGATATTTTGTATGTAGTGTACCTACAAAAAATGTACCTAAGTACGCTAAATTGTCTTAAAGTGTTGAACATAGGTAAATTTTTTTACAGGTTTATTGGATACGAGAAAATTGTCTTTTTATAATATAAAATGTATTGCAGTATTAATCTATATCTATACTAATATATAAAGCTGAAGAGTATGTTTGTTTGAACGCGCTAATCTCTGGAACTACTGGTCCGATTTAAAATGTCTTTCAATGTTAGATAGTTCATTTATCTAGGAAGACTATATGCTATATATCATCACGCAACAACGACTTGGAACGGAGCATCAATCAAAAATGTTGCTTAAACTGGCAAGTGACGCTCACTAAGTTTGAAATGTTTTTAAAATTAAAAAATAACAATATGAAATTATATCTAGGTATCGATAGTTCAAAATTTGGGATAGTATGTACCTACAAATATCTATAGAGCAGACATTTTAAATATCTGTGAAAATACTTTTTTTCTGGCATAAAAAATGTTTACTTAATTTTTTTCCTCTACATTATATTACTTTTAAGCAAGTAATTTAAGCAGGACAAGAATTACTTAAATAATGGTTTAACATACTTTAGGAAGTGAAATTATTAAATCCTACAAGATTAAAGTTACTTAAGTTGTTTACTTAACAAATAAGGAAATAGGACATAAAACAACATATGTAGGTAGTATGTATGGTAGTATGTTGTTTTATGTTAAATAACTTAATTCTATTAAAGTTTGCTATTAATACATAACTAGTGGCTCCCCGCGGTGTCACCCGCGTTCCCGGGGATCTTCAATTTTCCCGGGATAAAAAGTATCCTATGTCCGTCTCCTGGTTTTAAGCTACCTCCCCACAAATTTTCAGCCACGTCGATTCAGCCGTTCTTGAGTTATAAATAGTGTAACTAACACGACTTTCTTTTATATATATAGATTTTTATATCCTCTTTATTTACTGAATATAATAAGTAAGTATTTTGAAAACTATTAAATTTCGTATAGTATTTTAAGGCTATATCATTACTATTATATAAAGTAACTCTGTCTATATGTCTGTCTGTTACGGTTTCACGTCTGAACTAGAAAACTGATTTCCATGAAATTTGATACAGATATAGAATAGGCCTCAGGAAAGGACATAGGCTACTTTTTTCCGGAAAGGTTGAGCCCCCCGAGCTGATTTATTCTATTTTATTTTTAGTATTTATTGTTATGCCGATAAATATAAATACATCATCTGTGAAACTTTCAACTATCTAGCTATCACCGTTCTTGAGGTAATAAAGCCTGGTGACAGACGGACGGGCAGCGAATTCTCAGTAACTCAGTAATAGGGTCCCGTTTTTACCCTTTGAGTACGGAACCCTATTGAAATGAACTCCGGTTCATACCAGGTCAAAAACACAATGATAAATTCTAACGCGCAGTTATTTGCAAACTTTATTATAAAACCCACGTACTCAATCATCTATACCAGGGGTGTCACTTGAAAGCTCAATAATTATCATTTACTAGCTGCCTCCGCGCGGTTTTACCCGCGTAGTTCCCGTTCCCGTGGGAATACATGGATAAAATATAGCCTATGTTACTCGGGGATATTGTAGCTTTCCAAAGGTGAAAGAATTTTTGAAATCGGTAAAAAATTGAATTCAGAATCATTGTTTGTATAAAAGCACATTACATAAACACCCCCAGTTAAAATGAATAGTCGATCTCATCTCCACAAAAGTTGGCCACCCCTGATCTATAGGTACCTACATACTAACAACTTATGCATTTTAACACACACCTACGAAGTGGATTGACTAGTTATGGTTATTATTTTATATTATTACTACGTACATATGTATAATTTATACTAAATCTATTACTAGCGACCCCAGCTTCGCACGGGTGCAATACTTATACATCACATTCGAAACCTCAAAAATTGTCAGCGTTTTTCTAACATATTATGCATGTATTGTATTTTAAAACTTTCCTATTGAATCACTCTATCTATTAAAACCGGATCAAAATACGTTCCATAGTTTTAAAGATTTAAGAAGACAGGAACAGACAGCGGAAAGCGACTTTGTTTTATAATATGTAGTGATTACAACTAGCTGCCTCCGCGCGGTTTCATCCGTGTAGTTCCCGTTCCCGTGGGAATACGGGGATAAAATATAGCCTATGTTCACTGGAGATAGTATAGCTTCCGGACAGTGAAAGAATTTTTGAAATCGGTTTAATAGTTTCGGAGTAAATTCAATGCAAACAAACAATAAAAACTTTCCTCTTTATTAATAATATCCTGGGTAATTTTTCACACACGGCTAATCGGATTCCAAAGTAAGCTTCAAAGTGAGCTTGTGTTATGGTAACCAGATAACTGATATACTACATTTTAAAACGTTTTAAATACATACGTATATAGATAATACTAGCTGCCGCCCCGCGGTTTCACCCGCGTAGTTCCCGTTCCCGTTCCCGTTCCCGTGATCACTTAGGGGTATGAAAAATAGATGTTGTCCGATTCTCAGACCTACTGAATATGCACACAAAATTTCATAAAAATCGGTAAAGCCGTTTCGGAGGAGTATGGCAACGAAAACTGTGACACGAGAATTTTATATATTAGATTAGTGAAGACTAACTTAGTGCCTATATTTTAGTTAAGTTAAGTTCGTTGTACGTCAGAATTGAGACCCCAAAAGTGCGTAGTCAAATAGCATATTTGGCACGAATATTTACTTGTTCAATTATCATTTCCTAACAAAGCAATGATAGCAAATATTACCGTGTCCGACGCGGACATCGAACTTCAAGATTTACCGATTGAATGAGGGCGATAAGTTAAATATTCATTATATTAAATTGTCTTTGAAATACAGTTTCTTGCACTCATGTTTAGATACTTATTACTAGCGACCCGTCCCAGCTTCGCACGGGTGCAATGCTTACACATCACATTAGAAACCACCAAATTTGTCAGTGTTTCTCTAACATATCATGCATGTATTGTATATAAAAACCTTCCTCTTGAATCACTCTATCTATTAAAAACCGCATCAAAATCCGTTGGGTAGTTTTAAAGATTTAAGAAGACATAGGGACAGACAGCGGAAAGCGACTTTGTTTTATAATATGTAGTGATTCATTATATTAAAACACTTTCTTATAGTATTATTTTGATATTAGTAATCTATATCACTACATAGTTTAAAACAAAGTCGCTTTCTCTGTCCCTATATCCCTATGTATGCTTAAATCTTTAAAACTACGTAATAGATTTTGATGCGGTTTTTTTTATAGATAGAGTGTTTCATGGGGAAGGTTTATATGCATAATACATGCTTAATAGGGAATAATACATGCTGATAATTATAGATATGATATGTTTAATGTTATGTCAGCGCATCAGCATTGCACCCGTGCGAAGCGCGCGCGGGTCGCTAGCCTATATCTAAACTAAGTAATATTATAAAGAGTAAAGATTTGTATTTTTTATGTAACGAATAAACTCAAAAATTACTGGACCGATTTTAATAATTCTTTTGACGTGACAACGTCTTATAAATTGGTTTGCCGGGTGACACTTCAAGAAACTGCGTTACGCTCCGCTCACGTTATGCGCTCACAATGAGAGCGAGTGAGAGGCACGCGTCCCTTCCACTCGGGCATGGTTAGCCCGCCTAATGGTTGTCACGTAAAACTTTCGCCCGTATACCGACTTTACAGGCAACCAATTTTTTTTCATTCGAAAGCTACATTATCACTGAGTAACATAGGCTATATCTTATCCCTGTATTCCCACGGGAATGGGAACTACGCGAGTAAAACCGCTCGGAGGCAGCTAGTTTATAATATTAGTAAACTAAGGATTTACTTCGTATTCTTTCTCTTTTCATGTTATTGTTGTCCTGCTCTATTAAACCGGAACTGAGTTAGACAAAGTATCTAACCTTCGACCTAACCTTGTTAATGGCGACAATAAAAAAAAACCTATTTAAATTGATTTGCAAGTATTTTCATATATTACCTATGCTCTATTGTGAGGGGCAATTAGTACCTATTTTTGCTCTTAGTCTATTGTTTGTATGTCATTTTGATTGCATATAACTAACTACTATATGATTTACTTTATTTAATTACAGTATTATTATATAAGGGGTATAAATATGTACAAAACTTATATGTAAAATATATATACATACTAAATTAAAATTATAAATAAAATATATTATCTAAATCGCTGCCCTGTGGTAGAGTGCCCAGGATGCTGGCTACATTACCTCGCTGGATGGCGAGGCTTATTCTAACTACTAATATTATAAATGCAAAAGAAATTGTCTGAAACGCTTTCATGCTTCTTGCAAATGTTTATTGTTTATCAGGAGGACTAATATTATTATTGTTAAAGAAATTGTTAAACTTGAAAAGAGTAATTGCCGAGTTTATTGCCGGCTCTTCTCAGCTAGAACAACCTTCCGAACCGAGCGTTAGAGTCGAGTTTCATAAGTGCCTGTGAAGGTTTATTTGAATTCATAAATGTATTTCGTTATTTAATTTCATTTATTCTATATAATAATACTACTAAATAATAAATATCCTGAGACATTTTTCACACACGGCCAATCTGATTGCAAAGTAAGCATCAAAGCAAGCTTGTGTTATGGTAACCAGATAGCTGATATACTACATATACTACTTTTAAATACATACTTATATAGATATTTACATCCTGACACAGACCAAACTGACATATTCATGCATACAAATGTTTGTCCTAGGTGGGATTCGAACCCACGACCAGCTTGAAAGTAAGGGTCACTAACCACAAAGCCGACCAACTGATATGTAGGTATACTCAGTGACAGATATAGAAATAGCTATGTAGATAATGATAAGAGATGAATATCTCTACATTTTCTGTCATAAGGAAATGAAACAACATATTAAGTACATTTTACGTGAATTATATTTAAATTACCTATTTCATAAAGTTATTTTTGGAAACACACTTCATTATGTATAATAATCCAATTTAAAATCAGCAAATAAATTGCAGTGAAACGTTGAGTTTTTAAGTTCCCTTTTATGTTCTCATGTTAGATAAATTAATAGACTAGCTTCCGTTAGGTACCGCGTAGTTCCCGTTCCCATAAGAATACAGGGATAAAATATAGCCTATGAATGTAGCTTTCTATTGGTGAAAAAATTATATAGATCGGTCCATTAAGTCCTGTCCTGTGTCTGGATGTAAATATCTATATAAGTATGTATTTAAAAGTAGTATATGTAGTATATCAGATATCTGGTTACCATATCACAAGCTCTGCTTAGTTTGGAATTAGATTGGCCGTGCGTGAAAAAAAATGTCACAGGATATTGTATTTTATTTATTGGTTTTGGAGCACATTCAATCCAAAAAAACATAGAAAAATAAAATCTTTCCTCTTTATAATATTAGTTAAAATATAATTAGGTATGAAACGATTTTCACACACGGCCAATCTGATTCCAAACTAAGCAGAGCTTGTATAACCGATATCAAATTCAAATTCAATTCAAATTCATTTATTACGAGTAACAATATGACCCATAAATTAATATACTACTTTTAAATACATACTTATTTATATTTATTTACATTCAGACATAGATGATATGTTCATGCACACAAATGTAGTCCTGTGTCGTAATCGAATCCACGATCAGCTGCGTGAAGTTAGGGTCACTAACCACAAAGCCAACCTAACTGATATTAAAAATGCGAAAGTAACTCTGTCTGTCTGTCTCGCTTTACGCTAAAACTAATGTACCGATTTACTTGAAATTTGGTACACAGATAGTCTAGAGTCTGAGAAAGGACATAGGCTACTTTTTATCCCGGGAAAATGGAAGATCTACCGGGTGCGCGGGTAAAACCGCGGGGTACCACTAGTACTATATAAGTATGTCAATTTATTATGCATTGTAAATATATATAAATCTATACGATTATTGTTGTTTGTACGTCATTTATCTATACTAATATTATAAAGAGGAAAGATTTGTTTGTTTGTTTGTTTGTTTGTAATGAATAGGCTCCGAAACTACTGGACCGATTTCAAAAATTCTTTCACCTTTGGAAAGCTACATTATCCCCGAGTAACATAGGCTATATTTTATCCCTGTATTCCCACGGGAACGGGAACTACGCTAGTAAAACCGCGCGGAGGCAGCTAGTAGGTATATAAAATTCTCGTGTCACAATGTTAGTTACCATACTCCTCCGAAACGGCTTGATCGATTTTTATGAAATTTTATATGCATATTCAGTAGGTCTGAGAATCGGCTACTATCTATTTTTCATACCCGTAAGTGATCACGGGAACGGGAACTACGCGGGTGAAACCGCGGGGCGGCAGCTAGTAATATTATATATCCGAAAATTTGTATTGATGTTTGTTGCTGACGCCAGAACAACTGAAAGAATCTAGATTAATTTTAATACAGAAATAGTATGTACCCTTTATCCCGGGAAAGTCTAAGTCTTTCGGGTGAAACCACCGGGAGCAACTAGTATTATAAATGAGAAAATTTGTGAGGATATATAAAACACAATGAATTGTAGTAAAAATATTGTTTAAAGTCTGGAATAACATATAGTTTTTTATCCCGGAAAAGTGGGCGAACCCGCGGGGCGGAAGTTAGTAGGTGCAAATCCATTTAAGGTTTAACTAATAGCAATTATGTAAAGGATTTAAAGTAATTTAAATATTTTCTATTTACGTAGTAGACTTTCCATATCGTTATATACCTAAATAATTTAAATTCAACTATTTATCTTTTAAAAGGACTTTCTATTATGTAATTATATTATTAAGTATTTAAATTTATGCTCTGTGATTTTATTTTTATCTTCAATTGACGAACAAAAAAATATTATTTTTAATCTTCAATTGACGAAAAAAAATGAATGAAAAAACAAAACAGGATTGTTTTTGTCAGAAAAGTAGATAAAACCGCAAATATAGCTAGTTTACTTATGTTTGTTTTATTTTTTAATAAATTAGTTATTAAAAGCCAATCAAAAACAAAGGAATTCATTATCATAATCATCTTAGAAGTATTACATAAGTACTTATATAAATTATATTTCTATAAACAAAAATAAGTATATCTCATATTACTCTAGAATTATGTAGCTTTGTATACTTAATTGAAAACATAATTAAAATCAGTCGAGTTTTAAGTATTTAAGTAATAAAGTTACAAGCAAAAATAATCTGCTTTAAAATATTAGTCTAGATGTAAAACGTAGGTAAAACACTATTTCTGCTGATTTTCAAGTTTGAAATTATCTTTGTCATCATTTTTTATCAGGTCATTGCTACATGCAAAATTAAATACTAAAAGAAATTAAACGTAAAAAAATGTTAATATGAATATTAATTTCATAAACTTTAATTACCGCCGTACTAATTCACCGAAAAGGAATTATATTTCAATTATTTAATTCATCGAATATTCATATTTTATTGAACTTTGACGTTACATTGTTAAATTAAAAAAAAATTACCGCATAATTAACCTTTTTTTTTTAATGAGCAAAAAGAGACGTACCTTAAAAATTCACCTTCGAAAACTAAACTAATTGGAACACTTTTAAAAAAAAAATTTTTTTTGACACTTCGACCATAAGCTGTGGTCACCACACGAGTCACAATTGCAGACTGAATGCAAAGTGCTGAGTTGCTGTCTGCCAAGCGAATTATTTCACAACGGACTGACTGACCATCGCATAAAGGTAGTTACAGATGCCATCGTGACGTTTGCATGACGTACGAGAAAAAAAAAATAAGATTAAAAAGTTAGATGGCGTTATTTTCCACCCGACAATTTTGACAGGAATGCTTTTTTTTTGAGTCATCGACATTGGAAGATCTCCTTTCTTAATTAAAAAAAAAACAGGTTTTTGACGTTTCAATCAATTTTGGTATAAAGTTTTTATTGAGATAATACATATAAAATAAATAAATAAATAAAACTTACGTACGGAAACACACCACTGGCTTTCGGTGAAGGAAAACATCGTGAGGAAACCTGCATGCCCGAGATGTCACTATTAAAGGCATGTGAAGTCCGCCGCCGCACTAGGCGCGCGTGTGGACTATGGCCTAGACCTTTTGTTTGGGGAGGCTCGAGCTCGGTGGAGACGTATATGAGCTGATGATGACGATAATAATAAATTGTTTAAATTATATTACGTAAAAGGTTTTTTTTAAATGCTTTGCAGATGGACACATGAGTCAATATGTTCCGGCAAACTATGATGTAAATGTGTGTCAGGTGCCTGTATTCTCAAGAACCCTAGCATACTCAGTTGCTTCACTATTTTACAGTATGTCTGTTTGTATGTTTCTATATTTATCTACAATAAATATTCACTATAACTTTATAATCATAAAAAAATATGTAACTATAGCAATTAGCATTTTCAAAGATTTAATTTTTCAGTACTTTCTACTAGTTGCACCCCCGTAGTTCCCGTTCCCGTGATCACTTAGGGGTATCAAAAATAGATAGTAGCCGATTCTCAGATCTACTGAATGCATATAAAATTTCATTAAAATCCGTGAAGCCGTTTCGGAGGAGTATGGTAACTAACATTGTGACACGAGAATTTTATATATAAGACTAGTTGACCCGGCAAACTTCGTACTGCCTCAGAATCAATTAATAAAAAAGCTGAATGCTTTAAACCTTCCCTGTACTTACACAAATAATTCAAGACCAAAAATAGCCAAATCGGTCCATCCGTTCTCGAGTTTTTGTGAGAATAACGAACAGCAATTCATTTTTATATATATAGATATTAGTAGGTACCTACCGTTTTTTTTAATTAATAATTATAGATGACCATGACTATGAATGATTTGCACGTCTGATATTTTTTTGTCACTATCTTTGTATTAATTTAAATGTTTATTGAAATTCGATCATTTATTTAATATGCAATAATTATTTCAGAGCTTATATGAATTAATTGTTGGTATAGATAGGATGGTTTGTGGTTAGTGACCCTGACTTTCAATCCGCCGGTCGTGGATTCGAATCCCACCCAGGGCAAACATTTGTATGCATGAATATGTCTGTTTGGTCTGTGTCTTGGTGTAAGTATCTACATAAGTATGTATTTAAAACTTAGTATATGTAGGAGAGCCGTGGTGGCTCAGTGGGTAAGGCACCGACTCACGATCATGAGGGTGCAGGTTCAAACCCTGGCCCGTACCTCTGAGTTTTCTAAAAACTTATGTACGGATTCACACCACTGACTTTCGGTGAAGGAAAAACATCGTGAGGAAACCTGCATGCCCGAGATGTCACAATCAAAGGCATGTGAAGTCCGCCAATCCGCACTAGGCCCGCGTGGTGGACTATGGCCTACACCCCCTCATTGTTAGGGGAGGCTCGAGCTCCAAGCGTGGAGACGTATATGAGCTGATGATGATGATGATGATATGTAGTATATCAGCTCTCTTGTTACCATAACACAAGCTCACTTTGTTGCTTACTTCGGAATCCGATTGGCCGTGTGTGAAAAATGTCCCAGGATATTTATTTATTTATTTATAATGAGAATGACAGCTAGGTCGTAATTTTTAGGATATAAGGTGTTGAAATCTCTGGTATTTAAAGGAAGAATTAACTTGAGTCCCTCCGTGCAAGTTCTATAGTAGGACGGAACATGCTTGCCCAGAAGAAACCTATTCACTCTAGCCTTGAAAAACCAAAGATTGTAGGTATAAAACTTTGTTCTGAACGATGATAAATCGTTTATAATGACCTGAAAGAGGTTAAATATTAACTATGTTAATTATTCACAAATGATACGAAAGAAAATGATTTATTCAAAAGTATGTCACACACACAAGTTACAAGTAGCTACTTAAATTGTATTAAAGCAAATTTTTCATTTCATTGTCCATTGTTGTAATACATTTCCTGTTTTTTACATGACAATGACAAATCAGATAGCTAATTACTTGATAAATTATTATGTAACGTAACTAACTTAGAAATATATACCTAAATAATTATGATTCAAAATTAAGCAGAACTTGTGATGGGTGTGGTAACCAGATAGCTGATATACTACTTTTAAATACATACTTATATAGATATTAAATCCAGACGTATTCATGCATATAAATGTTTGTCCTGGATAGAATCTATCCCACAACTAGTGGGTTGAAAATCAGGCTTACCTACTAACCACAAAGCCACAAAGATTTTTCGGCCAATCTGATTCCAAACTAAGCAGAGGGCTTACTCCCGACGCTTTCGAGAAACGAGTGTTGATCGAATAAATGTCATTTCATACATTTTTGATAGCGATGCTAGCGCACGATCGTGCGGTGACACTTTTTGGAACTAACTTTGATCAAGTATTTCGTTACAATCGAAACCGAATCGAAAAATCCGTACTCCTGAGGGCTTACTCCCGAAAACGATTCGAATTTGATTTTGTTTTGATTTCAATTTGAACTCCTATTGGTTAATCCCGAACCAAAAAATTTCAAAATGAACTCCTATTGGTTAAAAAAAATTAAGATGGCCGCTAAGATTGACATGTATTCGATCGGTAACGGTATTTGACGTTTCAGAATTTTCTATTAAGACACAACTTAATAGAAAATTGTTCATTTCTACAGAAATAAATAAATATTGAATTCCTTATTTTTTTCTAAAACGAAATCTTGTACATTAGATGTAATTTTTTAGATTAGATAAATTTATCCTAGATGTGATAACTCGATCCTGAAAAAGTACCTTTTTACTGATCGTGTATTTTGACGTTTAAAGTCGTTCCCGCCATTCGATTCACAAATGTCTTTTAATGGCAGGAGTACGGACTTTTCGATTCGGTTTCGATTGTAACGAAATTCTTGATCGAAGTTAGTTCGAAAAAGTGTCACCGCACGATTGTGCGCTAGAATCGCTATCAAAAATGTATGAAATGACATTTATTCGATTCGAACTCGTTTCTCGAAAGCGTCGGGAGTAAGCCCTCTGGCACTATATGACATTTGTGAATCGAATGGCTGGAACGACTTTAAACGTCAAAATACACGATCAGTAAAAAGGTACTTTTTCAGGATTGAGTTATCTCATCTAGGATAAATTTATACATAATCTACCTAATCTATAAGATTACATCTAATGTACAAGATTTCGTTTTAGAAATAAATAAAGACACAGACACAGAACAAACAGACATTCATACAAATATTTGTCCTGTGTGGGATTCTAACTCACGACCGGCATCTTGAAAGTCGGGTCACTAACCACAAAGCCAACCACCTGTCATAATCATTTTGATCTTAATTTATATTCTTACAACTTATTCCATTGGAGGCTAAAGACGAGTGATGTCACAGTAAATAAGTTGTATGTCATATCAGTACATATTAAAGTACATCTTAAATATTTACTTACAGGTTATTCTTGACCTACGATGGACCTTATGCCTTAAATGGCGTAATGCAGTTTAAACGACAGGAACCGATAAAGGTCATCTTAGTGTCTCCATAATTATAAAGGTCAAAAATAATTAAGGATAAACCATATCTACGGTCACATTGTGTGTCAGTGTTTCGACCCACGTAGTTCCCATTCCGGTGGGAGTATAGGAATAAAATATAGCCTACTAGCGGACTCGCCGTCGCGCTGTTTTACCCGCGTAGTTCCCGTTCCCGTGGGAATACGGGGATGAAATATAGCCTATATTATTTATGAATAAGGTAGCTTTCTATTAGTGAAAGAATTGTGCAGATCGGTTCGGTAGTTTCGGAGCCTATTCGTTATAAACAAACAACTCATTCCTCTTTACAATATTAGCATAGATTATAGTGTAGATAGATATAAATTTATCTAAGCTATATGTTGTACTGTACTCTTTACTCAATATACAATCAGTACAATTCACTCAACTCTCACTAGGGGGAACTTCTTTTAGAATTAAAACTCCGTAGTTCACACACAGTTGAATATAAATGCTGCTGGATGAAAATATCTATATTTAAGTATGTATTTAGAAGTAGTATAATATGTATTATAACACAAGCTCACTTTGATGCTTAACTTGGAATCAGATTGTGTGAAAAATGTCCCAGGATATTTATTTTTTTATTTATAATATATTGTTGAACTCAAGATAAAAATACAAATGTTTACGGACCTATATCAAATGGTAAGAAAACTTTGATAGCACGATGTATATCGCCAGTGCTGCCATCTAGTATCATTTTGTGGTACTAAAATATTGCTTACATCTAACACTCAATATTCTAGAATTAATATTCTATTAAGCCCATTGCAAAACATAAGTGAAAGTTGCATTATAATGTTCCTTCTATTTACAAATAATAATACTAGCTTCTACCGCGCGGCTTCACTCGGGATACTGAATAAATTCTAGTTTATAATAAACACGAATATAATCTACATCTATACTAATACTAGTGGCTCCCCGCGGTTTCACCCGCGTTCCCGGGATAAAAAGTAGGCTATGTGTTATTCCAGAACATATTCTAGCTCTGTGCCAAATTTCAAGCAGATCCCTTCAGCCGTTGGAGCGTGAAAGAGTAACAAACATCCATACAAACTTTCGCATTTATAATATTAGTAGGATTAGTAGGATTATAAAGAGGAAAAATTTGTATTTTTGTATGTAACGTATAAACTCAAAAAGTACTGGACCGATTTTAATAATTCTTTTTTCATTAGAAAGCTACATTATCACTGAGTAACATAGGCTATATTTTATCTCTGTATTCCCACGGGAACGGGAACTACGCGGTTAAAACCGCGCGGAGGCAGCTAGTATATAATATGTAGATATTATAAATGCAAAACTTTGTAAGTATGACGCTATAGATGCTTGGATGAATGTTTGTTACTCTTTCACGCAAAGTCTACTAAACGGATTTGGATGAAAATTGGCACAGTTATAAAATATGTCCCGGAAATGCACATATATTTTTTATCCCGAGATTATTGAAGGTTTTTAATCAATTATTATTTGTAGAAGAAATAGAAATATAATTGAGTAAAACCGGGTTTTGACGAGTCTTATGCGTATATGCGTAAATAAGTATCCTGCGACATTTTCAATACATGGCCAATCTGATTCCAAATTAAGCTTGAACAGTAGCCAGTTAGCTGATATACTAAATTTATACAGGTACATAGTTATATTTATACAAGCGAAACCGGCAGACTTCGTTCTGCCCACCAGCGCCACCTACCAGGACCAAATCGATGTATTAACATGAAAACCTTCCCCATGAAATACTCCGTAATTTGGTGAAAACCGCATGAAAATCTGTTCAGTAGTTTTTGTGTTCATCGCGTTCACACAGACAGACAGAGGCGGCGAGGACTTTGTCTATACTAATATTATAAAGAGGAAAGATTTGTTTGTTTGTTTGTTTGTAATGAATAGGCTCCGAATCTACTGGACCGATTTCAAAAATTCTTTCACCTTTGGAAAGCTACATTATCCCCAAGTAACATAGGCTATATTTTATCCCTGTATTCCCACGGGAACGGGAACTACGCGGGTAAAACCGCGGGGAGGCAGCTAGTTTTATATATATAGATTAACATCCAGACATTATTAATATCTAGATCCAAAATGACAAATCGTCAGACAGATGTTTGCCTCGTTAGTGATCCTGTCTTTCAAGTCCACAATTGTGGGTTCGAATCACCTAGGACAAGATACTAGTAGTAAATGTTTTAATTAATGATCATAACTAATATTATAAATGCGGAAGTAACTCTGTCTGCCTCGCTTTCAGGCTAAAACTACAGAACCAATTTAAATGAAATTTGGTACACAGATAGTCTAAAGCCTGAGAAAGGACATAGGCTAATTTTTATCCGGGGAAAATGGAAGATCTCCCGGGTACGCGGGTGAAACCGCGCGGAGCCACCATTTAAATAAATTATTAGCAATAAAATCATAAAACAAATTATAACATAGATTATTATTAGGAATCGTAAACTTTAGAAACACGTTTTTTTATGTGCCTGCGTTACAAGAAAGGATTGTATTTAGTTATTTTTAGAATTGAATGCGTCAGAAATGTTGTTATTTTTGTATCAAGCTTAGGCCATCGTGTGGGGCCACGAATGAGCAAAACGAGCGAGCGGAAGCGTTAGCGATTTTTAAGACAAACAGACGAACTGTCAATTTCTTATACACGAAATTCGATATTATTAGGAACATATTAATGTTCTTCTTCTTGTTTTAGCCCGAAGAATAAACATATATATGCATGAATATGTCTATTTGTTCTGTGTCGTTGTAAATCTTCACTAATAAAAAATAAAGAGAAAATTTTGCACTTTTTTGTGTGTATGTTTTTAATGAATAAACTCAAAAACTACTGTGCCGATTTCAAAAATGCTTTCGCCATTGAAAAGCTACATTATCAGGAAATAACATAGGCTATATATTTTATCCCCGTATTTCCACGGGAACGGGAACGGGGGAGGCATCTAGTATCTATATAAGTATGTATTTATTTATAAGTAGTAGGTATATATTTGACAGCCCGGTTGGCTTTGTGGTTAGTGACCCTGACTCTCAAGTCGCGGGTCGTGGGTTCGAATCCCACCCAGGACAAACATTTGTATGCATGAATATGTCTGTTTGTCCTGTGTCTGGATGTAAATATATATATAAGTAATGTATTTAAAAATAGGATATGTAGTATATCAGCTATCTGGTTACCATAACACAAGCTCACTTTGATGCTTAATTTGGAATATTTATATATACCTACCTATGTAGTATATCAGCTATCTGGTTACACAAGCTCTGCTTAGTTTGGAATCATATTGGCTGTGTATTAAAAATGTCCCGGGATATTAATTTGTTTACATATCCCGCCTAAGCAGGGTCGGCACAACATGTGTTTTTCTTCCATTCCTCTCTGTCAGCCGTCACTTCAGTCCATCCATACTTTCTTCGGTCCTCCTCTACTTTGCAACCATACCTAGGTATTATTTATTAGATGTTTATTTCTTACGAAATAATAAAAGTTTATTTAACAAAATACAAAAAACAGAAGGATTTGTTTAACAAAATACTCATTTATATAATCTGACTATTCATAAGTAAACGCATACCTATTTGAAAAAAAAAAACACAATTTTATTGCATAATTTTACATTTTTTTTTAAGTATTTCATTATTATTTTAAAATAAATTTACGTATATAAATGTAAATAGATTTAAAAAGTTAATATATGGATCAAAGTTTGAATAAACAATGATTAAATATGCTCTTTTTGACATTTAAATGTTATACATATTAATTAATACTATCAAAAATATTCAAAATCAATAAAATTGTCACCTAAGTTGGTTGGTACGTTTTCACGCGAAAATCACGGAAACGATTTTAAAATTCATTCATAAATGAAAAGCTACATATAAGGGAGTAACATAGGCTATATTTTATACCCGTACTTCACAACTAAAACTGGGAGACGAATAATTATTATAATATTATAATTAATAAAAGGCAATTTAACATTTTCTTCTGTGTGAATTCAAATATATAGTTTGGAATCATATTGGCCGTGTGAGAATACGTCCCAGAAAATTGATTATTGGAACGTAGTTCCTTATCGCGCGCTGTGAAAGGGGCTAGGCGGAAAAAATTCTTACGAAAAGTTGTCACGACACTTTTCCGAGGCCGAGCGTAGCCGAGCTTTGCCGAGCGGCGCGTCGCCAAGGCGCGGCCTACTAGTTCCGCGCGCACTATACTACCTACTACTTGATGTGTGTACAAAAAATATTATTACAACAAAAAAAATATACTAACATTTCCTTTACTTATTAATCGAAAGGAACTTCGTTCCACCCCTTTTATTATTTTAGAATGGTATGATTGTGTAAAAGATGATATGAGAGAATGTAGATTTGACTGGAGACCGAATGAAATGGAGGGACATGACGCACAAAGCCGACCCTAAATACGACAAGGGGAGGAAGATGATGATGATTATTTCTAACTAGTGGCCCGCGGTAACACCTGTGATATCGGAGATCTTCAAAATTACGAGTAACAAACATACATCCATACTCACAAACCGCATTTATAATATAATAATAAACTATAATAATAAACTTTATTTGATCACTTTAAAATAAGATGAAGTCTCTGACCCTTAAGTTAGGCAAAGCCTGTGTGATAAGGGTCAGCTCCTTCCCTAAATAAATTTGACAATGTTAATCGTGTTCAAAAGTTAACAAAAGCAAAGTTTTAATAAGAATAAGAATATTTAAATAGTTAAAGTCATGCAACTAACATTATTTAGTATTAATGTAAAAGATATGTGTGTGTGTGTAAGTGTGTGTGTGTATGTATGTGTGTGTGTGTATGGGTGTGTGTGTGGGTGCATATCTATTAGTACAATTTTTTTAATTTGAATTTGCTTATTTAATGGCCTCATTCTAAAATAAAGGGTTTCCCAACTGAGTGGAACCAAAACTTTCCATGAGAATATGTCTGTCTGCGTCTTGATTTTATATATATATTTACATAGTATAAAACAAAGTCACTTCCCGCCGTCTGTACGCTTAAATCTACTAAGCGACGCAACAGGTTTTAATGCGGTTCTCAATCTATACATCACTACATATTATAAAACAAAGTCGCTTTCCGCTGTCTGTCCCTGTCTTCTTAAATCTTTAAAATTACGCAACGGATTTTGATGCGGTTTTTTTAATAGATAGAGTGATTCGAGAAGGTTTTTACACAATACCTACATGCATAATATGTAAGAGAAACTAACACTGACAATTTTGAAGGTTTCTAATGTGATGTATAAGCATTGCACCCGTGCGGAGCTGGGGCAGGTCGCTAGTACCTATATATACATAATTATAATATAAATCAAAGTCGCTTCCCGCCGTCTGTCTAGATCTATTAAGCTACGCAACGGGTTTTAATGCGGATCTCAATCTATAGGTACATAGGTACCTACTTCTATTCTATTATTATAAAGCTGAAGAGTTTGTTTACTTGAACGCGCTAATCTCAAGTACTACTGGTCAGATTTGAAAAATTATTTCAGTGTTAGATAGCCCCCTTTATCCCCTCTTGGTCACTTTTCACATACGGCCAATCTGATTCCAGAGTAAGATTCAAAGTAAGCTTGTGTTATGGTAACCTGATAGCTGTTATACTACATATAATATTTTTAAATACATACATATTATAGACATTTACATGCAGACACAGAACAAACAGACATAGGTATTCATGCATACAAATGTTTGTCCTGGGTGGGATTGTGACCCACGACCCGCGGCTTGAAAGTCAGGGTCACTAACCACAAAGCCAACCGGGCTGTCAATTATGCCCTTTGCTTAATTTGTTTAAGGGTGTTTTGCACTGGTTCTAGCCCACAGTTCGGCATGCGGCAGACGTCAGCCCAAACCAATTTGGATGCTGCTAAGCAATAATGTGTCAACCCACAAAAGGCAGAAAACAAATGTTTTGCCTAGTTTTATAATGCATAGCGTATTTTAAATTCTACAGAAGTGTTTTAAGTCATCTAAAACATTTAAGCTTTGCTGTCTTTTGTACCTATGACGTCGATTTGTGTCTATTTTATACGATAAAATTATTATAAACCTATTTAAAACAGGTTAACGTGCGTATGTATGGACTGCGGTTAGAACTATGAATAAAATTATATATTGTTCTTAGAAAATTCAAAGGTCAATCAATCAATTAGGTATATTCATTTCCTACGTAATTTTTCCATAACGCTAACTATGAAAAAACGTGAATATATGAAATTATTATGCAGTGTTTTTTTCTATACTAATATCTATTATAGCTGCCTCCGCGCGGTGTTCCCGTGGGAATACAGGGATAAAATATAGCCTATGTTACTCAGTGATAATGTAGCTTTCTAATGAAAAAAGAATTATTTAAATCGGTCCAGTACTTTTTGAGTTTATTCGTTACATACAAAAATACAAATCTTTCCTCTTTATAATATTAGTGTACCTAGATAAAGAGGAGAGATTTGTATTTTTGTTTGTTACGGATTCACTTATAGTTACTGGACCGATCTGAATAATTCTTTCGCCAATGGAAAGCTACATAATCAGGGAGTAGGTACTTTTCCTAACATCACTACATATTATAAAACAAAGTCGCTTTCCGCTGTCTGTCCCTGTCTTCTTTAATCTTTAAAACTACGCAACGGATTTTGATGCGTTTTTTTAATAGATAGTGATTCAAGAGGAAGGTTTTTATATACAATACATGCATAATATGTTGGAGAAACACTGTCAATTTTGGAGGTTTCTAATGTGATGTATAAGCATTGCAACCGTGCGAAGCCGGGGCGGGTCGCTAGTAGGCTATATTTTAATGACATGATATTTCTATCAAGTTGTATTGATCGTAGGAAACTGTTTTGTTGTATTTTGATAATAGTCTCAGTCCCTATATATGTATGACTTCATATGCCTTTAATAGTGACATCTCGGGCATGCAGGTTTCCTCACGATGTTTTCCTTCACCGAAAGCCAGTGGTGTGAATCCGTACGTAAGATTAGAAAACTCAGAGGTACGGGCCGGGGATTTGAACCTGCACCCTCATGACCGTGAGTCGGTGCGTTCCTTGCTGAGCCATTTCGGCTATGTAGATTATTTTAGAAGACAATAAATTGATTAGGAAAATACTTAATATTGTTATTTTTGAAGAAGGAAAAAAATACACAAGATTGGGTATCTAATATATTTATTGCTTTTCTAAACAAATTATATTAAACAATTAATAAATAATATTTAACACAAAATAATACATCATATTTTTTGTAATAATATATGTCAAACTTGTGCGGCTAATAAATACAACAATTGGTAAATAAAAGCGAAAAATATTAATTTTTATTATTTTTAATAAATTAACAATTTTTCATCAGTAAAATGCTTTTTTCTGATTTTTAGAAAAACAGTGTTACAACAATTTAAGACTTATTTTCATAAAACACTTTTTAACTTAACACTTTTTTTACAAATCTATAGAAAAATTCCACATTGATGTTAGAAAAATGCAAAATATAGGCCTCTTTTTCTTTTATTAATGTTTGAAACAGTTAGGAAGATGTTTGACCAAATCCATGAATGTAAAGTGTTCAAGTTTAAAAGTGCTTTATTGATTAAACCATAGAGTCCATTTGACAATGTATATATTTTCATTTGGGTAAGTTATTGCAAATTACTATATACATAAGACACAAATTTAAAGGCAATTGAAATTATTAATATAACCTCACCAAAAACGATAATCATAACATTCTTTGGCACAAAAAAGAAAGAAAATATATATTAGCTTTACTATAAAAATTCCCAAAATCACACAATGCACCATTATTTCAGGGTTCCGCACACAATATAACCCTTATACGATCACTCTGTCCGTCTGTCTGTCACAGATCATGCCTAACACTAAGATTTATCATTTCTCAATGATATTTTCCAAAAAAATTCAATTAAAAGCATGAAAAATTATAGAAAAACTAATTTTTCATGCATTTTTTAAACAAACAAATATGATTTCGCTTTCAATTTCTAGTAATGATATATGTATTACCAATTATGTCCTTCCTTAGCTTGAATTTAAATACTTTTCTTTATGAAAATTTTATAAATAAAATGCATTATTGGAAACTTTATTTACAAATAATAATATTAGATAATGATAGATGATGGTGACATAAAAAATGTCAAAAATCACTATATAGACTTCTCTTTCACTCTTCAATCATTCTGTTTCACTCCCTCACTTCTATAACTAAATAATATACATAGGTGTACTGCATAAGTGAGTATATATATATATATAGTTGTAGTTTAAAAGTTCGATTCCCGGTTCAGACATAGTTTTAATCTTCACTACATATCATAAAACAAAGTCGCTTTCCGCTGTCTGTCTCTATGTCTTCAAGAAATCTTTAAAACTAAGCAACGGATTTTGATGTGGCTTTTTTAATAGATAAGAGTGATTCAAGAGGAAGGTTTTTATATACAATACATGCATAATAAATAAATAAATCCAATCTGATTCCAAACTAAGCCGAGCTTGTAATATGGTAACCAGACAACTGATATACTACATATACTACTTTTAAATACATACTTATATAGATATTTACATCCAGACACAGAACAAACATATTCATGCATACAAATATTTGTCCTGGGTGGGATTCGAACCCACGTCCCGCGGCTTGAAAGTCAGGGTCACTAACCACAAAGCCAACCGGGCTGTCGTTTGTGCCCGCGCAATATGTTAGAGAAACACTGACAATATTGGAGGTTTCTAAGCGAAGCTAAGGCGGGTCGCTAGTTTAGTTTAAATCACTTTTGATAGTCAAACCGGGAATAAAACATCTCAAATGAACAGCACACCTACTTCTCTCTTATCTTGTCATCACTAGGATGTAAATATGCATAAACATAAACCCCAAAAAGTTCTATATATATGCTAATCAGTACTAATATTATAAATGCGCAAATAACTCACAGATTTTTTTTCAAATTGGACCAGTAGTTCCTGAGATTAGCGCGTTCAAACAAACTTTTCAGCTCTATATATTAGTACTAGTGGACCAGGCTTCGTTCTGCCCACCAGCGCCACCTACCGGGTCCAAGTATATGTAAGCTATCCTATCTCTCAAGTTGGATCGAACTGCACATGGTGTGCGAATTTTATTATAATCGGTTAAGTGGTTTAGGAGTCCATTGAGGACAAACATTGTGACACGAGATTTATACACTAGACACAAAAAGTTAGGGATATAAAAAAATATTGAAATTTTTGGGTGATTTTCAATGAGCTGTAACTTCGCGGAAAATAATCGTATAGCAAAAAAAAGAAAACGAAATTGTAGCTACAAGTGTCTAATTTTTGGTTATGACCATGATTTTTTTGTATTATGTTTGGATCTGGAGAAATACAAAGAAAAGTACCGAGGAAAAAAAATTACAAATTTTCTGTCGTCTAAAAAAGGGCCTATGGGCTTCAAAAATGATTTTTTAACGTTTTTTGTCAAATCCTGTTTTAGGATATTTAATGCCCTTTAATTTGTTGTAATTAAAAAGCCTGTACAATGATTTACCACGGAGTTATTGTCAATCAACCGAAAAAAGAAGGTTTTAACTTTGACGATCAATAACTCTGAGGATATTGATTGTATAGGAAATCTAAGAAAGGTTTTGAAAACTACACAATATTTTCTATAAGAAAACGTGAACGGCTTTTGTCGAAAACATTTTCATTCACTCAAAAACTTTGACTGAAAAAAAGGCGAAATTTTGCATAATTAAGGATATTTAGATAACTTGCTATAACTTGGGATTAAATGGGTGAATTAAGGATATCGTCGGTAATTTTTTAACCTTAAAGTATCCCGGAAAATCCCTGAAAAATTCAAAGCGCTGCGATTCTTCTTTCTTAGTGACCCGAGGCTTTAAATTTATTGTTTTCGCTAAAATCACGATTATAAACGATGGTTGGATTTTAATCATTTTTTCAAAGAACACATTATTTTTTTCTCAATAACCTTTATTGCTTTGATGTAAAAGATCGGTTTAATTCAAAAATTTTGGATAGAAAAAAAAAACTTTTTTTTTTATTTTCTTTTTTTTTTCTTGACTTTGTGTGTGTGTGTATGTTTGTCTGTCCGTCTGTCTGTGTGTCCATCTGTAGCTATTGAAGGGTCTGCACGTATACAGGTCACAATTCAGTACCGCGTATTGCCTCTGTTTTGGGTCACTGCTCGTAAGCGCTCTCGCATGATGACAGATCATCGAATGTTTCTTTTTTCTATTCGACATTTTGAAAAAAAAGTCGATCATTTTTATCAAAGCAATAAAGATTATTGAGAAAAAAAAATGTTTTCATTGAAAAAATGATTGAAATCGAACCATCGTTCATAATGGTGTTTTTAGCGAAAACAATAAATTTAGAGCCTCGGGACACTAAGTAAGAAGCATTGCAGCGCTTTGAGTTTTTCAGGGATTTTCCGGGACACTTTAAGGTTGAAAAATAACCGACGATATCCTTCATTCATCGATTTAATCCAAAGTTATGACAAGTTATCTAAATATCCTTAATTATGCAAATTTTGGCCATTTTTTCAATCAAAGTTTTCAATTCCATAAAAATGTTTTCGACATAAGTTGTTTACGTTTTCTTATAGAGAATACTGTGTTCTTTTCAAAACTCATCTTCGATTTCCTATTCGATCATTATTCTCAGAGTTATTGATTGACAAAGTTAAAAAGTTCTTTTTTCGGTTGATTGACAATAACTCCGTGATAAATCATTGTACAGGGTTCTTAACTACAACAAATTAAAGGGCATTAAATTTTCTGACAGAACACTTAACAAAAACAATAAAAAAATCATTTTTGAAGCCCATAGACCTTTTTTTCGATGACAAAAAATTTGCATTTTTTTCTCTTGGTAGTTTCCATAGAATTTCTCCAGATCCAAATATGATACAAAAAAATCAAAACCATATCCAAAAACAAGACACTTGAAGCTACAGTTTGGTTTTCTATTTTTTGCTGTGGGATTATTTTCCTTGGAGTTACAGCTCGTTGAAAATCGCCCAAAATTTTCGAATTTTATTTATATCCTTAACTTTTTGTGTCTAGTGTATATATTAAGATAGATGCTAATTTGGATGAATTAATAGATATTATAAATATAAGTTACTTTATTCTAAAACAGCTGATGAGACCCGGACAAAATTTTGAGAAAAACTCAGATGTCAAAAAGACATCTTTTTGGTTTTCCCCGGAGAATGCTAATAACCCCAGGGAACGTGAGGAAAGTTTCGGCATATTTACACCTGTGTTTCTTACCATACATTTATTTCTGGTGGTTTTTCAAGATATACATAAGTTACATTAGACAGCACTGGGGGGCTTCGTCTCCTAGAGGGGCCCCCATTCCAGGAGGAGGGGGGCCCACGTCCCCCACTAGTTCGGTGGGGGGTTGACCCAAGTCTTGCATCTGGGGGGGACAAAAATAAGGTTAAGTGGATTTTTTCATGTATTTAAATTTTTTTTGGACATTTTTCACACACGGCCAAAGTGAGCAGAGCTTGTGCTGTGATTAGGTAGCTGATTCTAAATACATACTTATAACTAGAGACCGGATTATATGCAAAATAAAAAGCTTGTTATTTGCATGAAAAATGCTTGAAACGGCTCGAAAATTGGCAGAATATGCGAAACTAATTGATAAATTTTAGGTATCTCCTCATGGAGCTCTGGCTACCTTACTCGCCGCAGGAACACAACACTACAAGTAGTGTTATTTGGCTGCGGTCTTCTGTAAGGTGGAGGTACTACCCCAGTCGGGCTCTTTCAAAGGGTGTTAGGGTCAGCACCACCTCCTCCATCAGCTCCAGCTGGCTGCTGAACCTGGTGGGGGTGTTACCTTGTGCATGAGGGGCAGCACCACCTCGAACCTCTTCGTCTTGACGTCGTCCGAGTCGTCCTCCCGCTCGGGCTCCAGCACCACCTCCTCCATCAGCTCCAGCTGGCTGCTGAACCTGGTGGGGGTGTTACCTTGTGCATGAGGGGCAGCACCACCTCGAACCTCTTCGTCTTGACGTCGTCCGAGTCGTCCTCCCGCTCGGGCTCCAGCACCACCTCCTCCATCAGCTCCAGCTGGCTGCTGAACCTGGTGGGGGTGTTACCTTGTGCATGAGGGGCAGCACCACCTCGAACCTCTTCGTCTTGACGTCGTCCGAGTCGTCCTCCCGCTCGGGCTCCAGCACCACCTCCTCCATCAGCTCCAGCTGGCTGCTGAACCTGGTGGGGGTGTTACCTTGTGCATGAGGGGCAGCACCACCTCGAACCTCTTCGTCTTGACGTCGTCCGAGTCGTCCTCCCGCTCGGGCTCCAGCACCACCTCCTCCATCAGCTCCAGCTGGCTGCTGAACCTGGTGGGGGTGTTACCTTGTGCATGAGGGGCAGCACCACCTCGAACCTCTTCGTCTTGACGTCGTCCGAGTCGTCCTCCCGCTCGGGCTCCAGCACCACCTCCTCCATCAGCTCCAGCTGGCTGCTGAACCTGGTGGGGGTGTTACCTTGTGCATGAGGGGCAGCACCACCTCGAACCTCTTCGTCTTGACGTCGTCCGAGTCGTCCTCCCGCTCGGGCTCCAGCACCACCTCCTCCATCAGCTCCAGCTGGCTGCTGAACCTGGTGGGGGTGTTACCTTGTGCATGAGGGGCAGCACCACCTCGAACCTCTTCGTCTTGACGTCGTCCGAGTCGTCCTCCCGCTCGGGCTCCAGCACCACCTCCTCCATCAGCTCCAGCTGGCTGCTGAACCTGGTGGGGGTGTTACCTTGTGCATGAGGGGCAGCACCACCTCGAACCTCTTCGTCTTGACGTCGTCCGAGTCGTCCTCCCGCTCGGGCTCCAGCACCACCTCCTCCATCAGCTCCAGCTGGCTGCTGAACCTGGTGGGGGTGTTACCTTGTGCATGAGGGGCAGCACCACCTCGAACCTCTTCGTCTTGACGTCGTCCGAGTCGTCCTCCCGCTCGGGCTCCAGCACCACCTCCTCCATCAGCTCCAGCTGGCTGCTGAACCTGGTGGGGGTGTTACCTTGTGCATGAGGGGCAGCACCACCTCGAACCTCTTCGTCTTGACGTCGTCCGAGTCGTCCTCCCGCTCGGGCTCCAGCACCACCTCCTCCATCAGCTCCAGCTGGCTGCTGAACCTGGTGGGGGTGTTACCTTGTGCATGAGGGGCAGCACCACCTCGAACCTCTTCGTCTTGACGTCGTCCGAGTCGTCCTCCCGCTCGGGCTCCAGCACCACCTCCTCCATCAGCTCCAGCTGGCTGCTGAACCTGGTGGGGGTGTTACCTTGTGCATGAGGGGCAGCACCACCTCGAACCTCTTCGTCTTGACGTCGTCCGAGTCGTCCTCCCGCTCGGGCTCCAGCACCACCTCCTCCATCAGCTCCAGCTGGCTGCTGAACCTGGTGGGGGTGTTACCTTGTGCATGAGGGGCAGCACCACCTCGAACCTCTTCGTCTTGACGTCGTCCGAGTCGTCCTCCCGCTCGGGCTCCAGCACCACCCCCTCCATCAGCTCCAGCTGGCTGCTGAACCTGGTGGGGGTGTTACCTTGTGCATGAGGGGCAGCACCACCTCGAACCTCTTCGTCTTGACGTCGTCCGAGTCGTCCTCCCGCTCGGGCTCCAGCACCACCTCCTCCATCAGCTCCAGCTGGCTGCTGAACCTGGTGGGGGTGTTACCTTGTGCATGAGGGGCAGCACCACCTCGAACCTCTTCGTCTTGACGTCGTCCGAGTCGTCCTCCCGCTCGGGCTCCAGCACCACCTCCTCCATCAGCTCCAGCTGGCTGCTGAACCTGGTGGGGGTGTTACCTTGTGCATGAGGGGCAGCACCACCTCGAACCTCTTCGTCTTGACGTCGTCCGAGTCGTCCTCCCGCTCGGGCTCCAGCACCGCGCAAACCTCCTTCATCAGCTCCAGCTGGCTGTTGAACCTGGTGGGAACGAGGGTTTCATCATCATCTGGTCATATACGTCTCCATCGAGGAGCTCGAACCTTTAACAACGAGGGGGTGTCCATAGTCCACTACGCGACTAGTGCGGCGGCGGACTTCACATGCCTTTAATAGTGATATCTCGGGCATGCAGGTATCCTCACGATGTTTTCACCGAATTAAGCCAGTGGTGTGAATAAATCTGCTGAAGCTGCAAGCGGTTCTCTGCTGCTGCAGCTAGTTAATAATATTAGTAGAATGATTGAATGCACCCTGTTCTCAATTTTTATAGATCCTCCCCATCCAAAGGTTGCATGGAAATTATCACAGTAGCTGCGTTTAAAAACGAGAAGAAATACCAAAAAAAAATCCAAAATCACCAGGAAATACGCGTGTGATTTGTACCTAATAGTGATCGTCGATCCCCTGGACAATACAACCACGTAAGTGCGTAATATACCAGGCCCAAACTGTTTTATTAATTTTCCTATTATTCAAACGCTTCGCGCATACAAGTAGACTTCACGATCATTTACCTTTCATACTCGCTCTCTTCAATCTTCCCCTTATTAGCCTCGAGGAAGGCAGGATACTTGGCAACCATGTCCATGAGGGAGGGGTACAACACCTCCTTGGACAGGAGGGACTGCATCATGCCCTGCATGAACGGGACGAACATGTTCGCCTCCTGGAATTGTAATATTAGCTAATGAATATCCCGGGACAGTTATTAAATATAGGTACCTAATTATTGACATAAAAATACAATAAAAGGAAGGAGGTAGGGCGCAACGGATTCGTCCGTTCGAAATTGGAGCAGCCCGACTGGGGTAGTACCTCCACCTTACAGAAGACCGCAGCCAAATAACACTACATGTAGTGTTGTGTTCCTGCGGTGAGTAAGGTAGCCAGAGCTCCATGAGGAGACGCTGTAGCGGCAGTGGGGTGATACCTGTTTAGCCTTTCGACGAAATAGTATATTTCGTTACAAGTGCGGAAAGGCTGTCATTGCAAAGAGTTCCGACGAATGTCTACCCGAGCCGCGGCGCAGCCGATGGCGAGGGTTGACAGTCGGAACAAGTTGCAATGACGGTTCCGCAAGTGTACTAAACGACTATTTTTAATACAGTTGCGAAAAAATAAAGCAATTGAATAAAATAATAAAAACACAATTAATTTAACACGCAATGAAAATTTCTGGAAAATCTCGCCATTTTATAAGCAGAGTTTTTTTTTATTCGCCCATTTTGGTAGGCAAAGGGAACTATCTATACAGCTTAGTCTTCAGTATATTTTTTTTATTGATATGAAATGAAAATGAAATTTAATGAGATGAAATGAAACCTAAACTAAATCATTAAATCTGATATTGAGATAAATTACAAGCTTCTTTTTAAAAATATACGTATTAGTATTAATCATAAAAACTCTTTAGTAAAACCTTCATGGTTGGTTTTTCTTTTTAATAGACATTATATTGACAGTTGGGAAAGATGCACGCACGAGTTCGGGAAAGGTAAAAAAAGCACTATACTCAGATTATTCATTGTAGGCAGAGAAATGACATTTGCAGTGTTGCAGGTTTTTAGTCCCAAATAAATAGTGTTGTGGTAGATTCGAATTTTTACAACTAAAAGTCGGCTAAGGACAAAGGAAACTCGACTAGAGTTTCCTTTTTATTCAATGTCAGAATGCCTTTATATAAATAAAAATATGTAATTTATAGTAATAAAACAGAAGACATACACGGTAGGTAATTTAATATTACATAAAATACTCTTATGTATATTATTTGTTTTTGGCTATTGGAAGAACCATGGTCATCACTTGTCACGCTATGGATGCCATTTTGTTTTGGAAGCGACTATTTTTACGGGTAGGTACCGGACAAATATATTATATTTATTCGTACATTTATTCATTTTTTTTTAATTAAACATGAATTGGATGATTAGCCTATGTTAGGTTAATTATATTAATAACATTAATTCGATTTTATTTATTTAATTTTGGTTTCAATTAAATTCAAATTTAGTTTTAAAAAAATGAAATTTTGGGATTTTCGACTAGATTTATGTATCGGATACTGAAAGAACAAAAGTGCCGAACATCACTATTGTAGCGGGTCAACCTTTTGACGTGACAACGTCTTATAAATTGGTTTGCCGGGTGACACTTCAAGAAACTGCGTTACGCTCCGCTCACGTTACGTCACGTTATGTTTTAAATTGTTACTATTATTTCATCCTTCTTCCTACTTTACGAATGAATATTCACATTAAAATTATTTTACCACTCAAAGTCGTTGTCACGTAAAACTTTCGCCCGTATACCGACTTTACAGGCAACCAATTTTTTTGACGTGACAACGTCTTATAAATTGGTTTGCCGGGTGACACTTCAAGAAACTGCGTTACGCTCCGCTCACGTAACGTGACGTTATGTTTTAAATTGTTACTATTATTTCATCCTTCTTCCTACTATACGAATGAATATTCACATAAAAATTATTTTACCACTCAAAGTCGTTGTCACGTAAAACTTTCGCCCGTATACCGACTTTACAGGCAACCAATTTTTTGTATCAGTGACAGTTGCACTTGTCATTTTTCTGACTCGAATTATTAATCCGACTATAGTGTGTAATAGCCCACTTTCCGAACGCTATACGTCCCTGCAATACACCACTTTTTGAGCAACTGTATTAAAAAGTACATTGCGCTTTGTCCCTTTCACTGCCTATACAGTTGCTCCCATATTTATAGGGTCGGCAACGCGTGAGCCCCTCTGGTGTTGCGCGCGTCCATAGGCTACGGTAACCGCTTCCCATCAGGTGGGACCGTATGCCTGTTTGCCACCCTTGTGGTATAAAAAAAGAAGTTGATACGTTTGCAAATTAAAGTATCGACATGTAAGTTTGTGCTACGGATAGGTCGAATAAGTACCCACCTCAGCACCGCCCTCCCCGCGGTTGATGTTGCAGAAGATGTTGTTGACGTCGTCCGCCGTGAACGGAGCCTGCAGGGTCTCGCTGCCAGAGTTCAGGTTCTGCAGCGTGTGGGATATCGCCGACGAGAACTGGCCCAAACAATACAAATAATCTATATATATAAAAATGAAAGCCGTTTTCCTTTGTCACGACATAGCATGAAAACGGCTCAACCGATTTGGCTGATTTTTTTTCGTAGTTTTCTAATACTCTGTACAAGGTTCTTACGGAAAAAAATATTGAGAAAATCTCTCAGAAAGATTGAAAAATATACGTTACGTATGTAAACGTCATTCAATTTAAAACAAAAAACTCTGTGGTGATCTATGACACCACAGACATAACCGCGCTAACAAATGTCAACGTAATATAGTAGTGCATCAAATTTACGCTAAGGCGGTACGAAGTTCGCCGGGTCAGCTAGTATTAATATATAATCTATATATATAAAAGAAAGTCGTGTTAGTTACACTATTTATAACTTAATTTGGTTGAAAATTGGTAGGGAAGTAGTTTAGAACTAGAGACGGACATAGGATACATAGATGACTTTTGTAGAATGTTAAATACGCATTGATATAAAAAAACCCAAGATACACAGTCAGCGTCTCAAAAACGTCCGCATAATGAGCGCACAAATTGAAATTGTGCGCTCATTTCAAATAGTCTCGCGTCGCTCGCCTCACTGAACACTCCTTAAAAATGCCGAAGTGTTCATTACGAAATTGTAAAAATATTACGTCTAGAACTTAAGAAAAGGATGGGATATCGTATTTTCGGTAAGTAAAAGACTTTATCGATTTGTTTTTGTTGTTTTTATGACTTAATATAGAGAGGAATGTGGGAGTTTGATTTAATTTGTCTCAAAACTTCACTCAACGGTCCAAGTATAATACGGCAGATTTGAATGGCGGCTTTGTCAGCGTAAGAACGATACATTACATGCCCCTTTTATTTTAGTCGCATAATACAAATGACCCTGTTCTTTTTTAATGGAGTCGATTTTTTTTATTGTGTTAAGTTTAAATTAATAAGCACACTTTTAAACTATTTTGCATTAAGGTCTAAATAACAAATATTTATATGTATAAATTACGGAGATGAACCAGACGAGTTGTTTTAGTAGCTTTTTTTTTAAATATAATACATAATTAATTATGTGTTTTAATGTTATGATAATATATTTTTTTTAGTAATAAGAGTGATCCGTAGATTCAATCTGTCACTTGAAAATTTGTGTTTAGAACACAATTCAAACTTATTAATCTCACTCAATGTCTTATGAACAAAAAGTTAATTGATAATATTCGTCTCCACTCCATGCCTTGTCCTACCGGCTAACTTCAGTCGTAAAATTTTATTACTTTTTGTACACTGCGTGCTAAAAACAACTTTTAAACATGCTAGTAAGGTTGAATTTCCAACAAAAAATGTTTAAAGTATAACTATAACATCGTAGGTATCATTGGTGAGTGTTTGAGGACGGTTTCGAGTGTTACTTTTGTATGAGACTGTGCATCTTGGGTTTTTTTATATCAATGTAAATACGTGATGCATTATAAAAATAGAACAAAATCATTGTTTTCGACTTATTGTGGGTTGACATATTATTGCTTATCAGCATCCAAATGTCGAAGAGATTAAATAAGGAAAATTTTTGATTAAAGATAAATAAATATCCTGGGACATTTTTCACACACGGCCAATCTGATTGCAAACTAAGCAGAGCCTGTGATATGGTAACCAAATAGCTGACATACTACATATACTACTTTGAAATACATACTTATATAGATATTTACATCCAGACACAGGACAGACATATTCATACCACGACCCGCGGCTTGAGAGTCAGGGTCACTAACCACAAAGCCAAACGGGCTGTCAAATATATTTATTAATTCAAATAGGCCTTCACAGGTATTTATGAAACGTCGACTCTAATGCTCGAGACAGTGAGTTGTAATGGTCGAAACAATAAGATGTATATGTAACAATAACAACAAATATCTATGTCGAATTCAAAAATTTTGGAAAGCTACATTATTTATTTATTTAATAATATATTGCACAATGTAAACAATAACTGTAACAATCATTAATTACAAGGACCCTGGTAGGGTATGGCAAAATGAACATTTTTATAATTAACTAGCTGCCTCCCCGCGGTTTTACCCGCGTAGTTCCCGTTCCCGTGGGAATACAGGGATAAAATATAGCCTATGTTACTCGGGGATAATGTAGCTTTCCAAAGGTGAAAGAATTTTTGAAATCGGTCCAGTAGTTTCGGAGCCTATTCATTACAAACAAACGAACAAACAAACAAACAAATCTTTCCTCTTTATAATATTATATTATTATTAGTATAGACTAGCTGCCTGCGCGCGGTTTTACCCGCGTAGTTCCCGTTCCCGTGGGAATACAGGGATAAAATATAGCCTATGGTAAATGACCCAATGGTGGCCAGTTTAAGAAAAAAAAAACAGGTTTTTGTGAAATATTACCAAAATTGTGAAAGTTTCAGCACTGAATATAGTGAAACTGTAAAGTCCAGTCCTTATTTAATATTTGTAATGTGTTGCGCGTGAGATACGGCAAAGCTGGATTCAATTAATTTAACAAATAAAAGTTGTAGTTTTGTGACCCAGTCTTGGACAGGGAAAATTCATTAATGGATACCCCAGTCTTAGTCTAAGTTTATCTTTATTTTATGGTTAACACATGAAACAAAATTAATTTTGATTTTAATTAAGCAATACTATTTTACAAGTGAAACTTTCTGCTCACCGCCTTAACGATTTCCTTAAGAAAAACCGTCGTTGTCAATTTCAAATCACCTTACACTTTGTATTCGCGCATATTTGTACATGTAACTGACTGAATTGAATAAAACGTTAAGCTTAGATAGTTCGATGTCTAAAGTCTATGTCACAGTGATCCCAATGTAAAAACATTCGCTCATGTCCGAATTCTAGATGTTTCTTTTAATTTTTGGCCATTACTGGTACCGTGGCCACGACTGGTACACTTACGATATGTTACTCGGGGATAAAGTAGCTTTCCAAAGGTGAAAGAATTTTTGAAATCGGTCCAGTAGTTTCGGAGCCTATTCGTTATAAACAAACAAACAAACAAACAAATCTTTCCTCTTTATAATATTATTATTTGAAATTAATCGAATTGTAGGTACCAACATTTGAAATGGCATTTAAAAATAAATATGTATACTAAGAAGTAAATCAAGAGTGACCAATTTGAGCAATTCTGTAATTGTAAATTAATTTATGGGAAGAAATATAAAGATTCCGCTATCCGTCTATCAGTTAACTGTATCTCATGAATCTAATAAGTATTTTTTTTTGTCAGTACTTCAGCTCGCGACTTCATCCGCGTGGAATAGCTTAGTACGCTAGATAAAAGTGAATCCGATATCTTTAAACTCTGTGTACAGTATTACTACATACCTACCTATTATAAAACAATGTCCTCCGCCGCGTAAGTTAATTATTAAGCTGTTTCAAATACGTGTTTTAATAATTAAGTTATTGGTCACGGATTTGAAGTACTCGTTTTAATTAAAAACACTTTGATATATGAAGGTTTATATAAAGACTATGCTCTATGTACCTTCACTTGAGCTAGGTCTTGAAAACTAATACACGTATTTTATTTGTCGGCCGAATGTAACGAAATAAGACATGTTTATTAAACAATGTATTCTGCTATTGGGTAAGAATAAAAAAAAGAAAGAAAATAATAATCAATAAATATTTTATGTTCCAAATGTGGATAATAGATACTTTTTTTGTGCACTAGTGACTCGGCTTTGCAATGGTAGCACTAAAATAATATCACCCACCTTAATAATGCTTCTTTCTACTGTTGGAAACATTATGACCAATCACAAACGCGTCGGGGATTTTAATATGTTAATATATAGCAATTTTGTTTTCAGTGAGTTCTTCTATACTCATAAGTGTTTCGTCATCGAATCAAACATCAAGTTTTTGCTACACTAAGCTATTGGAGAGCGACAAAAATGCCATTAAGAATAGGCAAGTTAAATTTCTAACACTATGTGATTTTCCTCAAATAACTTCCACTAAAACACTGGAGAAGTCGCAGTCACCATACCTAAAACTAATAATGCCAATCTATTATGATTATACAACGGGGCTGCTAAGTAATCAAAAGGGTAAAAACACACAGGGCAATCGAAAAAAAAAGTTATTATGGCCGGCTATAGCACGGCTTGTAGTAAGTTTGATAACATGATAACTGCCAAACCCGGCAAAAACGAGTACAAAAAAGCTTTAGCTAAATTTCATGATTATGTATCACGTCAGGAAATAAAAATATTTTAATTTTAATGTTTGTGTTGGTTGACTGTCCCTTATTCTACCTAATAATAATAAACCTTGAATAGAGTGAATATACTCTGGCTGTCTGTCACGCCTGTATTATATAACAAAGTCCTACACCGCGTCTGTCTGTCTGTTCGCTATAAACTCCAAAACTACGGCACCGATTTTCATTCTGTTTTGACCAATAAATAGAGTGGTTCTGGCAGGTTTTAATATATAATTTGTCAAGACTTTGTAAAAATTGGCTAAAATCTATACTGGCTCACTATAACCATTTTTATACTAACCAAATTTGTTAGAAAATTAAGCATTATTTGTGAAGGTGTTTTTATAAAGATAATATTAAGTAATCCTTATCCAAATAAATAGGTTATTCATCACAAGTATTTAATTTAAAACAAAATTGCCATTTACATCATTCGATTTCAATGAATATCTTAGGAGATATCGCAAATTTAAAACAACATTGCAGCAAAATAATTATCAAGTACTGCGCGCGCCTTACGTTCCCGGCCGGCGCGATCAGTTGACTCTGCGAGACCTTCCTTCTAGGTAAACGTAGTCGCCGGTTGAAAGTTAGCGTTAGCCCAAAGTAACTATTCCACGCCATCGAGCATGTAACCAATAGAGTAGCAATAGTGAGCCATTTGTTTAGCAACGCATCAATGATTTGTCACGTATAACCGGTATAACTAACAAACCACGCTCGAACTAAAACAGTACCCGACCAATAAGAGACCTGTGTGTACGTGTAGTGCAACACTTGACCTTGAGTCGGCCAATCAGAACACAGGGGCCGGCGCAGCGTTTTGGCGTATTTTGTTATCTAACAAAACTGTTAACAGTTCTACTTTATTGGTTACATGCTCGATGTTCCACGCGGACGAAGTCGCGGGCAGAAGCTAGTATTATATATAATAAAATTTAGTGTGGGAATATAAATATTTGTGAATTACTCACAAATAATGTAGCTTAGCATAGGTATTTTATCCCTGTATTCGTACGAGAACGGGAACTACGCAGATGAAACTGCTGGAGGGGGGAGCTAGGCTCCGAAACTACTAGGCCGATTTGAAAAATTCTTTCACCATTGGAAAGCTACATTATTTGTGAGTATATTTTATCCCTAAGGGGACTGGTGGGGGAGTAGTACCTCGGTAAGTCTCTCATATCTTTATGACAGCCCGGTTGGCTTTGTGGTTAGTGACTCTGACTTTCAAGCCGCGGGTCGTGGGTTCGAATCCCACCCAGGACAAACATTTGTATGCATGATTATGTCTGTTTGTCCTGTGTCTGGATGTAAATATCTATAATATGTATGTACATATTTAAAAGTATTATATGTTGTATATCAGCTATCTGGTTACCATAACACAAGCTTCATATGAAGCTTACTTTGGAATCAGATTGGCCGTGTGTGAAAAAATGTCCCAGGATATTTATTTATTTATTACTATCTTCTTTCTTTTTAGTATATTCTTCTATTATGAGAAGCTACACTATCTCCGTATTTTATCCCTAAGGGGTCGTGTCTTAATATATTACTACCTTTTGCCTGCGACTTCGTCCGCGAATAGTTACTTTGGGAAAGCTCACTTTAATACGCGACTTCGTTTGAAGGTTGGTATTTCACAGAGCTAACTGGGGCCACCACCCTTCCTCTCAATGACTGCCCGCCTAGCAACTTATTAATGTCATTATTTTGCTGCGATGTTATCTTAATACTCCGATATCTACACTGATATTATAAAGAGGAAAGATTTGATTGTTTGTTTGCATTGAATAGGCTCCGAAGCTACTGGACTGATTTGAAAAATTCTTTCACCGTTGGAAAGCTACATTATTTCCGAGTGTCATAGGCTATATTTTATCCCCAAGGCAATTTCTGGGGGGGGGGGAGTACCTCGGTAAGTCTCTCATATCTTCATATATTACTATCTTCTTTCTTTTAAGTATATTCTTCTATTATTGGGAAGTGTTTTTGGTTGTTTGTTTGCATTGAATAGGCTCCGAAACTACTCGACCGATTTGAAAAATTCTTTCACCGTTGGGAAGCTACACTGTCTCCGGGGAACATAGGCTATATTTTATCCCTGGGAGGGAGGAGTAGTACCTCATTGAGTCTCTCTTGTTGGGGCAGGTCCGGGACAGCCCGGGGAGGAGCTCCAGTGCGCTCGGGCTTGAGCACGTGCGCCGCCGCCTCCGCCATCTTTGTGAATGTAGCTGCTATCTGCTCTTGTGTGATCTCATCCTCTAAAAACGCATGTGGACTCTTCAAAACATATAGCTTTAAGTAATAATAATAAACAAATATCCTGGGACATTTTTAACACACGGCCAATCTGATTCCAAATTAAGCATCAAATTGAGCTTGTGTTATGGTAACCAGATAGCTGGTATACTACATATACTACTTTTAAATTCATACTTATATAGATATTTAGATCCAGACACAGGACAAACAGACATATTCATGCATACAAATGTTTGTCCTGGGTGGGATTCGAACCCACGACCCGCGGCTTGAGAGTCAGGGTCACTAACCACAAAGCCAACCGGGCTGTCGAGTAATATACTCCTACTAGTGACACGACGTGGGTGCAATGCTTATATATCACATTACAAACCTCCTAAATTGACAGTGTTTCTCTAATATATTATGCATGTATCTATAAAGAGTAGTATCTATAGTAAAGACTAGCTGCCTCCGCGCGGTTTTACCCGCGTAGTTCCCGTTCCCGTGGGAATACAGGGATAAAATATAGCCAATGTTACTCGGGGATTATATAGCTTTCCAAAGGTGAAAGAATTTTTGAAATCGGTCCAGTAGTTTCGGAGCCTATTCATTACAAACAAACAAACAAACAAATCTTTCCTCTTTATAATATTAGTATAGAAGAGTAGTATCTATAGTTAAGATGTATAAGTATTATAAAGAGGAAAGATTTGATGTTTGTAACGAATAGGCTCCAAAACTATTGGACCGAATTGCACAATTCTTTCACCAATAGAAAGCTACGTTGTTCATAAATAAGATAGGCTACTTTTCATCCCCGTATCAATTCGGGCAAAACCGCACGACGGCGGCTAGTTGTATATAAAAACCTTCCTCTTGAATCACTCTATCTATTAAAAAAACCGCATCAAAATCCGTTGCGTAGTTATAAAGATTTGAGCATACATAGGGATATAGGGACAGAGAAAGCGACTTAAACATTCAAGTAAACAAAGTCATCAGCTTTTTAATATTAGTAGATATAATATTACTACTCCCTGCGGTTTCTCCCGCGTACCCGGGAGATCTTCCATTTTCCCGGGATAAAAAGTAGCCTATGTCCTTTCTCAGGCTCTAGACTATGTGTACCAAATTTCATTTAAATCGATTCAGTAGTTTTAGCGTGAAAGCAGGACAGAGTTACTTTCGTATTTATAATATTGGTACCTATAGATTATGTATTTTTTTACCAACCTGGGACCCCACTGATTGCTCCGAGCATAGCGGCCATATTACTCTCAAACTGACTTGCAGATTCCCTCATGAACTCCTCACTCCACATTACCGGTGCTTCCCCATCCTCTTTCTTTCCATCATCGGTTTTCTTTTCTTTTGGTTCTTCCTTCTTTGTCAGATCTTCGAGGGCACCTGATGAAGAATAAATTAATTAATAAGTATTCTGGAGACATTTTTGACTATGTAAACTGAGCAGAGCTTGTACTGTAACTATATAGATGATATACTACTTTTAATAGATATATCCTAGAATTATATTCAGAGAGAAAACTAACACACTTAGGAGAACTTGTGGTATGGTAACCAGATAGCTGATATACTACATATATATAGTATATGTATATATATTTATAGATATTTAGGAACCGAGCATTAGAGAAGGCCTATTGACAGACAGCCCGGTTGGCTTTGTGGTTAGTGACCCTGACTTTCAAGCCGCGGGTTGTGGGTTCGATTCCCACCCAGGACAAACATTTGTATGCATGAATATGTCTGTTTGTCCTGTGTCTGGATGTAAATACATCTATCTATATTAGTATGTATTTAAAAGTAGTATATGTAGTATATCAGCTATCTGGTTACCATAACACAGGCTCACTTTGATGCTTAATTTGGAATCAGATTGGCCGTGTGTGAAAAATGTCCCAGCATATTTATTTGAATAAATACCCATGTTTCATGTCATATAGTGACAAAATAATAATTTCTGTATTACATGTAAGTTTTTTCAATATTTACTTTGATAAAACCTACTTTACAGCTAGTTTAAGATGCTCCTTAACCAAAATCTTAAACTCGCTACAGCTGAAATCCATTCTATGTCATAATGACCTTTAAAAAACCAAATACACAATTGTGTTTCAAAGTAATATTTCTTCACACATTAACATTTTTACGTTCTGTGATCATCTATCTGTGACTTTACATACATATGCTATTTATTTTTCAATGTTTACAATACCTTATTGTATTATGATCATGTTTGTTATTGACACAAACTTGCATTTAGAATACAAATATTTGTAAATAATGATTGGTTTTGTAACCCTGACTTTTAAGCTGCTAATTGTGAGTTTAAAGTGAGCCAGGACTTACAATTGTGTAGATGCACATGTATGTTCTGTGTCTGGATGTAAATATCTATATGAGTATGCCAACCTATCCATAGAACAAAGTTTTATGTGACTTTGAACCCAAACCACTTTTATTGTATGTTTATGACTACAGTTAGGTACCTTAATAGAATAATATGAATAATCTATATTTAATATAGAAAAGTAATAATAGTCTAGCTAGAGCCTGAGAAAGGACTTAAAAGCTACTTTTTATCCCTGGAAAATGGAAGATCTCCCGGGTACGCAGGGAAATCGAGGGAAGCCACTAGCTTGAGCTTAAAATAGTGCCAATAGTAGTAGAACATGATAAAATACTGCTAAAACTAATTTAATATTCATATACATATAGTTAGAATATAGTCAGTCATCCTTGCATGATTTTTATCCAAAAATATTAATTACGTAAATCAAATCGCGAGCTGTTATTTATCACATGACATTTTCATTTCATCATCATACAAGCTTCAAAATTTCGTGTAAGTTAAAGATAAAAAAAAACAAGACAAAGAAGTTTGGACCCAATGTCCAAGTACAAAAAACAGCATAATATTACACAATGTATAAATAGAATTTCAATTATTTGTGAACTTAGGTTAATTGTGTAACTTCCCGTGCGATATAAATAACTAAAATGATACACCACTTACTGTCTAATAAATCGTCCAACTCCGGGTCTTCTTCGTTTTTAGGCACATTCTTGTTTTCAGACATTTTTCTCGATATTTATTCTAGTCGGTACGAGTTTTTTTAATAAAAATCTTTTTTACGTTCATCAATTTTCCATGAGTGACAATATCTGACAGACAAGTCTGACAACCTATGACTTTTCGTTTGCCCAGTGTGACCAGGTATAAATTGAATGTTGTGCTAGCTGCTCACCTAAATTCAGCAATTTTATTTGCTACTCAAATAATAGCAGTGTATGAAGTCATAACTTTTTCGTATTAAATGAAAATATATTTGTGCGGTGGTTTTATATGGATATTCCATCTTTTCAAGATCTTTGTGTTAAAAAAGTGGTCGTTACGTTATCGTGCTTTTAGTATTTAGCCAAATGATTGAACGGCCATCTTACATTGATTTGAAGACGTATTATTCACGAAGTGTCTGCGTCACTTTGACATTTGTTATAACAGAACTGAGTATGGCGGGTCAACTAGTAATAGAATATGTACCTACTAGCGGCTCCCCTCGGTTTCACCAGCGTAACCGGGATATATTCCATTTTCCCGAGATAAAAAGTAGCCTTTGTACTTTTTCAGGCTCTAGGTTATCTGTGTACCAAATTTCATTCAAATCGGTTCAGTAGTTCTAGCGTGAAAGTGAGACAGACAGTCACTTTCACATTTAGAATATTAGTATAGATATTATTTAATTAACACAGAAAAATATATAGGGTTTGACGCATATAAAAGAACAGACACATTGCTTTTTAATATTTTATTTCAATTCGTTACCTACAAAGTACTTGCACAATATTTTTCAGTTATTTTACCTAGTGGCAACAACACTTTCACACTTGCTTCTTAAAACGCCTGGCAACTCTATTTTTAAACATTTCTGCTACGTTACTAAGCAAACTTTTTGCTTATTTACTATAATTAAAAAGTAAAACCATTATTTTTCAATAAACTATGACTAGAAATATATAAAGGTAAATTTAAGAAATTATAGAGAACTTTTAAAATGCAAATAAACATTTTAGACCACCTTTAGTGTACCTGCAACTTTTTAGTAAAAAAAGCCTTCTAACATAGATTTGACAGCTGTCACGACACAGAGTATACCAGCCTGCGTTTATAAAAGCGAGCGTGAAAGGTTTAGTTAAAACATTATTCTGTTAGTTTGTCTGTGTCCTGTTCATCTCTCGTGCTGATTCAATCTACGCAGACTGGTCACGTCCATGCCGTAAATCGAAAATGTTGCCGGCTTCTCAACCTGAGGATGAAAAATAAAATTAACTAACATTTTATAGGAGGTTTTCTAGGATGGTGTGTCATAATTTACATATTGCTCTAGAATAAATTAAAGAATTATTAAAAAAGATTTTAAAATAAAATCTTAATATAAAATCGTTAACACTAGAAGCGCCATCGTTCCATTTTTGACCCACCCGCAAGTTTCGTCGTCTGTAACTTTTTATTTTTTCTACTCAAAGCCGTGATACTTTTTGACTTTTAATAATTTATTGTATTTATTAAATTCTATATGTTTTCTATTGAATAAAAATAAATGTAAATAAAATAATTTGCTATTTACCTAGAACTGCCGCTGGGTCATTTTTGTCCCGCCTAATTTCTAAGCAATAATTCGACGTATAGTGGCTAATTACGCGGGTGGAGGGGTGAATAAACAGTTGAGCATTGTTTCTATTCATTTCTTCGTCGCTTTGTGTAAAAAGTGCAAGTTTTTGTTTAACAAACGTATAACTCTTGTACTATTATTGTTATGTCTAGTCAAAATAGCAGAATATTGAAACCGCAAGAAATTGCATCCTGTTTGAATGATATTCTAGAGGACAAATCAAATGGCAAGCCTTTGGGATATTCTGATGACGACTACGAGTTACAAAAGAGTTTCATTCAAAAGTTTTTATATAAATGCCGTTGCCAATTTACCCAGTTCTTGAACTCAAAGTCAGATAAGTATGGCCAAAAGTTTTGGATCGTTATTGACAAAGTATATACCTAATAAATATGTCTACTTACCTTGGGGAAGATGATCATAAACCTAATGCCATCATTAGGTTTGTGATCATCTTTCGTTTAGGGGACTAGGTGGTACAGAAAATGATAGAACTTTACACCAACAAAGGTAAGAATGTGCCTTGAAACCATTTTTTTTTACTCTTTTATTAGCGGAATATTTGAAGTCTAAAAACACTAGTATCGTAAGCACTGTAAATGGAATTCGAAGAGAAATACCTATTGCCATAAAACTGCTAAAGAAAAATTATACAAGTCGTGTCTCCTGAAAACTGGTGACACAACATTGACTGTTTCTCAGACTAAGCCAAATAAAAATGTTCTTATGCTTAGGATGCATCAAGATATAATGACAATAAGTTCTAGTTCAAAGAAAAAACCAGAAACAATACTATTCTACAACACCACGAAGCATGGAGTAGATGTTGTCGATTCGATCACCAGGAAATATACAGTACAGGCGGCTCCTAGACATTGGCCAGTTCATACATTTTATGATCTGTCTGATTTGGCAGCTATAAACCCATGGGTATTATATAAATTTATCAACAATAGCAAAATAAAACGTAGAGACTTTTTATTGCATCTGGGGAGAAGAATTAGGTATACGCAGTACATGAATAATAGAAAACAGCCATTCCTACAGAAATTCGGGGTGTAAGGGGCCTTTTCATAACATCTTCTGGCTCCAGTCAACCTCACCTGCTCGTGGTGCACCCTGCCGATCAACAAACGAGGCTCTGGCACATAAGGATCCCTCTCAGGGTTGTGGTGGACCGGGCGGCGGCCCCACGTAATCCCAACGCCGCTCTGCTTGGTGGTAGAACCCCGGTTCGACTGGCTAGCGACCACCCCCCTAAATGAATAAATCTGTCGCAAAGCAGTTCCCGCTGTGTTCCGACAGGGTTTAGGAGAGCCAGCCCCCCTTTTGTCCGAACTGTGCAGTCCGTGTATTGGTGGGGTCCCGCGGGGTGTTGCAGTCGATCTTGATGAGTGTGGCTTGTCGGGTTGACGTGGGGGCCAGGGAGACCCGGTGAAACGGTTGTCCGCTGGCCGCCCGCCGGTTAGTAGGGGACCCGAACCTGGGCATTACTTCTAACCTCCAGCCCAGGAGGCTGTCCCGCCAACTGTGCGCAAAGTCCCGGTGAGTGTCTGTCGTGCCGGAGGAGGAGACCGGAGTGGGACCCGACTTACACTCCCGGGGGGGACCGGGGGCCCTTCCGTCCCCCATGTCAATCTCACAATCTGTCACCCCATTTTTGGTCGGCTCTTATCTTCTGCTCTTTGCCCCTGCCAATAAACGAACTGCACACTTCCTATCTCACATTCTCTTTTGTCGCTCTCAATAATGGTCACTAAAAAAAGAAGGAAAAATAGTAGCTCAGCGGCTCCCCCTTCCACACTTCGTGTGGACTTTTGCAATATCAGGGGGCTCCATAGCAACATCAACGCTGTCCACCACCATCTTGAGACAGCGAAGCCGGCCTTGCTCTTTTTGACGGAAACGCAGATATCCTGCCCGGCTGATTCATCGTATCTATACTTCCCCGGCTACAGTCTCGAGCATTTGTTCGTTCCAAAAGCCGGGGTGTGTCTGTTCGTCCGGGACGGTATCTGTTGTCGCCGTCTTAGTAACCTTGAAGACAGAGACCTGTCTACTCTCTGGGTGCGCGTAGACCACGGTGGATTAACCCGTATATACGCGTGCCTCTACAGGTCTCATCGTGGTGATGCTGAGACCACTCGCTTCTTTGGACGCGTCCAAGATGCGGCCGACAGTGTGCTGGAACAATATCCCTCAGCTGAAGTGATTGTTCTCGGTGACTTCAATGCTCATCATACTGAGTGGTTGGGGTCTCCGCGGACCGACCACGCTGGGAAAATTGTCTATGACTTTGCTCTGGCCTATGGTTTCTCGCAACTGGTGCAGGCTGCAACCCGAATCCCGGACATCGAGAACCACGAGCCTTCTCTGTTAGACCTTCTGCTGACCACTCGTGCAGATGGTTACCGGGTCTCCGTCGGAGCTCCTCTTGGATCATCCGACCACTGCCTGGTCCAGTCTGACGCGCCACTAACGCAACCAGAAAGATCTCGACCCCCCGAGACGCGTAAAGTTTGGCATTATCGGTCAGCAGATTGGGATGGACTGCGGGAGTTTTATTCGTCCTACCCATGGAGGCAGATTTGTTTCTCGTCGGACGACCCGGACAGCTGCGCAGACTCTGTCACCAGTGTCGTGGTGCAGGGTATGGAATGTTACATTCCTAGCTCTGTAATCCCCATTGGAGGGCCGAGTCAGCCCTGGTTCGATGGGCCTAGTGCTAAGGCTACTAGTCTAAAGCAAGATGCCTATCGAGCCTGGACCAAAGCGCATGCTCGAAATGATCCGGAGAAATCCAAATTGAGAAAAATTTACAACTCTGCCTCTAGGTCATGCAAGAAGCAAATTGCCAGAGCGAAGTTCCAGCATATCGGCAGAATTGGCGATCGTCTTGCAAGCTTCCCTTCAGGGAGCCGTGCATTCTGGTCGCTCGCCAAAGCTGTCGAGGGGAACTTCTGTCGGTCGTCGCTTCCTCCATTGCGCACACAAGTTGACTCTCTGGCCCACACTGCAAAAGAGAAAGCCGATCTTTTGGCAGATCTTTTTGCTTCTAATTCGACACTCGACGACGGGGGAACCCCACCGCCCAGTATCTCGCGGTGTGACAGCTCAATGCCGGAAGTTTGCTTCAAGCAAACCGCTGTCCGGCGGGCGTTGTTTTCCCTCGACGTCCGGAAGTCGAGTGGGCCGGACGGTATCCCCGCCATTGTGCTAAGGACGTGTGCTCCAGAGTTGTCTCCAGTGTTGACGCGTTTGTTCAGGCTTTCCTATACCGCCGGACGTGTTCCTTCTTCGTGGAAGACCGCCGTTGTCCACCCAATACCCAAAAAGGGGGACCGATCAGACCCATCCAACTATAGGCCTATTGCGATAACCTCCCTCCTCTCTAAGGTGATGGAGCAGGTGATTAACACACAGCTCCTCAGGTATCTGGAAGAGCACCAGCTGATAAGCGACCGTCAGTATGGCTTCCGCCGTGGTCGCTCAGCTGGTGATCTCCTTGTTTACCTGACGCACCGGTGGGCTGAAGCCATAGAGAGCAAAGGCGAGGCACTGGCAGTTAGCCTGGATATCGCCAAGGCCTTCGATCGGGTCTGGCATAGGGCACTTCTTTCGAAGCTACCGTCGTACGGAATTCCCGAGGGACTGTGCACATGGGTGTCCAGTTTTCTTGATAATCGGAGCATCAAGGTCGTTGTTGATGGCTGTTGCTCCGTCATCAAGAACATTAATGCTGGTGTACCGCAAGGCTGCGTGCTATCTCCTACACTGTTCATCCTGCATATCAATGACATGCTGGAAATTCCCAGCATTCACTGCTATGCGGATGACAGCACAGGTGATGCACTTTACAGCGGCCGTGCTAACATCCCTCGGTCCCTGGTGGAGGAAAGCCGAACGCGGCTTGTGTCGGAAGTTGAGGCCTCCTTGGAGCGGGTCTCAGAGTGGGGGAGACTTAATTTAGTCCGATTTAACCCCTCGAAGACACAAGTCAGCGCGTTCACCGCGAAAAAAACCCCATTCGTAGTGTCACCGATGTTCGGAGACACTCCCCTCACCATCTCAGAGAGTATTGGGATCCTCGGTGTCGACATTGCGAGTGATGTCCAGTTCCGAGGTCATCTGGAGAGCAAAGCCAAACTGGCCTGTAAAAAGCTGGGTGTGCTTAATAAGTCCAAGTGGTATTTCACACCACTTCAGCGGATGCAGCTTTATAAAGCGCAGGTCAGGCCGCACATGGAGTACTGCTCACATCTCTGGGCAGGCGCACCCGCTTACCAGCTCGATCCACTTGCGTCGGTACAAAAGCGGGCCACCCGTATTATTGACGATCCCAAACTCACCGACGGTTTAGAACCTCTTAGCCTTAGGCGTGATATAGGCTCTCTCTGCGTGTTCTACCGTCTCTACAATGGGGAGTGTTCTCAAGAACTGTTTGACTTGGTGCCATCTTCGCCTTTTTATCATCGCACCTCTCGCCGTAGATGTGGAGCTCATCCTCATATACTCGAACCGCCGCGATCGTCCACCCTGCGATTCAGTCGGACGTTCCTATTGCGGACCATTGGTTTGTGGAATGGGCTTCCCGCTACGGTTTTCCCTCCGCACTTCGATATGGGGTTCTTCAAGAAGAGCGTGAAGAGAACTCTTCAAGGTCGGCAACACATCGGCGATCCCCTTGGTATTGCAAATGTCCATAGGCGGCGGTGACCACTTACCATCAGGTGGGCCGTCAGCCTGTTTGTCAACCTTTTGACATAAAAAAAAAAAAAAAAAAAAAAAAAAAAAAAATTTCAGAACCTATTAGAAGATGATATTATGAAGAATGTAAGGTCAAGACCAAATATACAAGTCATCTGTGAAGTCTCAAATGCTTAAAAACTGTCTGTAATAAATGCAATGCTAAGGAATATTATTTATGTTATATTTGCTATTCTGATATTAAACAGTCAAGAGATTTTTTGGTATTTATTACATTTAGAATTACAATCTTAGTTGTGATGACTATAATAAACTATTTGTTATGTAAAAAAAAATTGTTACGTATTTGTTGTAAAAATGTTAATTATTTGACTTAAATAATTAAATAAATATAATTTCAAATAACATACATTGTTTGTTTTAATTGTTTTGATTATAATTCATGCTTTATGTTAATGAACGTTGTAAAAAATATAATGGGTCAAAATTGGTACAGCGGCGGTTCTAGGGGGGTCATGAGTTTCGGCACTTCTAGTGTTAAAATGATAACTAGATTCTTGATCTAGAATATTCAATATCTAATGATAAATGGATAATCAACTAGTTGCTTCCGCGTTTCCCTATGGAATACGGGGATAAAATATAGCCTATATTACTCCCCGATAATGTAGCTTTCGAGTGGTAAAATATTTTTTGAAATCGGCACACTAGTTTTAAAGTTTATTCATTACAAAAACACACAAATATATTGTTTATAATATTAGTGTAGGTGGAAATAAATAGTTTCCCCAAAACGCTACTCTGGGGAAATATAAAGATGTTTCATAAATACCCATTCATCCTCAGCTGGATTAGGGCTCCCTTTACCGTCTTTGGGCGATTTGTCAGTAGTCACACTAGCCTGGTTGGGGACAAACAAAATAATTAGGTAAATTATATTCTGGAATCCTTCTTTACACACGGCTACTCCGAGCCGAGCTTATAATATGATAACTACATAGTACAAAACATTATATACAACTATTCATCATCATCATCAGCTCATATACGACTCCACCGAGGAGCTCGTGCCTCACCTAACAATGAGGGGGTGTAGGCCATAGTCCACCACGCGGGCCTAGTGCGGATTGGCGGACTTCACATACAACTATTGCATGAAAACTATTATAAAGAAATCATAAAAACCTATTTACAAATGCCATGATGATGACTTACTGCTTTATCATCATTGGCTTCATCACCTTCCCTCACCAGCATCGGAGGTATGTTCGGTCCCAACTTCTCGGCTAAAGACTTCACCTGCAATTCATTCAGTAAGTAGGTAAATATAGTAAAAGTTATATTTTTTTTACTTAAGATATATGAGAGAAATGAAACTATAGGTAAGTAATATAATAAAAATAGAAAATACTTATATTTTAAGTTCTAGTGTAAGCCAATAAATAAATAAATAAACAATCATACTTGAGTCCACCCCACGGTTACACCCGCTTTGTCCCTGTTCTTGTAGGAATACGAGGATAATAAACGGTGACGGAAAAGTAACAAAGGATATATTTTAGGTACTAGGTACTAGGCACTAGACCCCAGGCACTAAACAATGGACACTACCTACTTGATTCTAGGTACCTAGATACTTCAGGTACTAGGTACTACGTACTAGGTGCTACGTACTAGGTGCTACGTACTAGGTACTACGTACTAGGTGCTACGTACTAGGTGCTACGTACTAGGTGCTACGTACTAGGTGCTACGTACTAGGTGCTACGTACTAGGTGCTACGTACTAGGTGCTACGTACTAGGTGCTACGTACTAGGTGCTACGTACTAGGTGCTACGTACTAGGTGCTACGTACTAGGTACTACGTACTAGGTACAACGTAATAGGTACAACGTACTAGGTACAACGTACTAGGTACTATACGTACTAGCTAATAGACACTACGTAGGTAGTAGGTACAACGTACTAGGTACTGCGTACTAACTACTAGACACTATGTAGGCTACTAGCTACTGGACACTAAACACTGTGTACCATCTACTAGACACTAGGTAGGCTACTAGACACTAGGCTACTAGACACTAGGTACTAGATAGTACGTACATTGGGGTACTGCGAGAAGCAAGCCCGCGCGCGACCGCGGCACGGCGGCGCCACGGCGCGTCCGTACCGGTCGCGGTCCGCCGCGTCGCACATGTAGAACCCTATATATACCCAATGATAAATAGCAGGCCAGTTGGCTTTGTAACAGTAGGTACCTAATATGTGAGGCGGGGACTGCAATAGTCCAACACTGGACGGAGGACGCGCCCGGGCCGGTCCTGCAAGACTGGCTCGAGCGGTCTCACGGGTTCCTCTCCTTCCGTCTGGTGCAGGTATTGTCCGGGCATGGATGCTTCGGATCGTACCTGCACCGGATTCGGAGGGAGGAGAGCCCGGCATGTCACGATGATACGGCGCAGCACACCCTCGAGGTGTGACCACCTTGGTCGGAGCAGCGCCGCAGTCTTACCGCGGCGGTCGGGCCGGACCTCTCGCTTCCCAGCGTGATCAGTGACATGCTCGGAGGCGAGAGGCGCCTAGGCGGCGGTAGCCTCCTTCTGCGAGGAAGTGATGTCGCAGAAGGAGGCGGCGGAGCGTGCGCGGGAGGACGACCCCCTCGCGTCACAGCTCCGCAGGCGAAGAAGCGGGGGGGGGGGGGGGAGGCGGCGACAGTACGGTCACCGTAACTTCCCCCCTTAAGCGGTGGTGACCAGCGGGAGACGGGCGCGGGGGCGCCCACTCCCGCATTGCACGGTGCATCACCGTGGCCGGAGGGAGTTTTTCCCAGCGTAAACAACTCCTTTGATAACAACTGGCCAGGAACAGCCCAAGATAGACAGGTTTGGAAGCGTGGGAGAGAGGCCTTTGCCCAGCAGTGGGACACAAGGGGCTGAACATAACATAACAAGAATTAGCTGCATCCGTACCCGACGTGGTCCGCCGCGTCGCACATGTAGAACTCTATATACACCAGTTGAACCTCTGGTAGTGGTTTCAAGTGTGACGGGGAACAAGTTGTAGACAATAGAGAAGAATTCAAATATACATATTAAATACTAGCCGCCTCCGCGCGGTTTTACCCGCGTAGTTCCCGTTCCCGTGGGAACACAGGGATAAAATATAAGCCTATGTTACTCGGGGATAATGTAGCTTTCCAAAGGTGAAAGAATTTTTGAAATCGGTCCAGTAGTTTCGGAGCCTATTCATTACAAACAAACAAACAAACAAACAAACAAACAAATCTTTCCTCTTTATAATATATATATATATATATAATATATATATATAGTATAGATATACATATTAAATACAAGCTGCCTCCCCGCGGTTTTACCCGCGTAGTTCCCGTTCCCGTGGGAATACAGGGATAGAATATAGCCTATGTTACTCGGGGATAATGTAGCTTTCCAAAGGTGAAAGAATTTTTGAAATCGGTCCAGTAGTTTCGGAGCCTATTCATTACAAACAAACAAACAAACAAATCTTTCCTCTTTATAATATTAGTATAGACATAGAGATTATTTGGATGCTGATAAGTAATAATGTGTTAACACTCATAAACTTGTTTTTGAGAAAATGGCGTCTTAATATAATGTGTTATATTTGATTTACTTTTTGTATTATATAGTAAATCCATTTTTTATGTAGGTAGGTACTTTTATGTTTTAGGTAACTTGAAACACTTTTGTAGAATGTTAAATACCTACGTGATGCGTCATAAAAATATATTAAAATCTTTGTATGCAACTTTTTGTGGGTTGACACATTATTACTTATCAGCGTTCAAATATCCAAATGAGATTACTTACAGATATTTTTTTAACAATGTCTTACCTCTAGGGGTCCTGAACAGAGCGACAGCAAAATCACCATTTCCTGCCACGAACACTCCACTCTTCTCTTCACGGAAGAACTCTGCCAACTGACATGACATAAAACAAATAGAACAATATTAACTATATAACTATACTAACATTATAAATGCGAAAGTAACTCTGTCTGTCTTTATCGCTTTCACGCCAATAATGAATCGATTTAAATGAAATTTGGTACACAGATAGTCTACTAGAGCCTCAGAAAGGACATATAGGCTACTTTATCCCGGAAAAATTAAAGATCCCGGGCACGTGGGTGAAACCACGGAGCAGAAGCTAGTACATAAAATGCACACTAACCTGGGTGGGAAAATGCATAATAAATTTTATAAGTTTCATTATGAATATCTAATTTTATTTTTAATAAAATATTAAAATTCAGTAATATTTACAGACATAACAGTTAAAATCGATTTAGAGCCTAAAGCAAAAAAACCGTTTTGGGTAATATACTGATGTGATATAGGTACCTGTTCCTCCAGATCTTCATCCACAATGCCATTCTGGCGCGCCTTGTACACCTGCACGCGACACACGCAGTTGCCGGGCGTGTAGAACTTGCGCAGGATCTGAGGACGATATGGTATTTTATTAATAAACTAGCTGCCTCCCCGCGGTTTTACCCGCGTAGTTCCCGTTCCCGTGGGAACACAGGGATAAAATATAGCCTATGTTACTCGGGGATAATGTAGCTTTCCAAAGGTGAAAGAATTTTTGAAATCGGTCCAGTAGTTTCGGAGCCTATTCATTACAAACAAACAAACAAACAAACAAACAAACAAACAAACAAACAAACAAACAAACAAACAAACAAACAAACAAATCTTTCCTCTTTATAATATTAGTATAGATAAATATCCTGGGACATTTCACACATGGCGAATCTCTTCTTCAAAGTGAGCTTGTGTTATGGTAACCAGATAGGTGATATACTCTACATGTTTTACTATTTTTAAATACATACTAACCTTTATAGATATTTACATCCAGTCACAGAACAAACGGACATATTCATGCATGTAAATGTTCGTCCTGGGTTGGATTCGATCCCACGACTGGCGGATTGAGAGTCAGGGTCACTAACCACAAACCAGCCTACCTACGGTAGACTGTCCTAGTTTGGCGGCGGAGTTTACATGCCTTTAGGTAATGGTGACATATCGGGCATGCAGGTTTCCTCATGATGTTTTTCCTTCACCGAAAGCCAGTGGTGTGAACCCGTATGTAAGTTTTATAAGGTACTTACGAGTCAGGGGTTTGAAACTGCACCCTCATGATCGTAAGTCGGTGCATTCCCAACTAAGCCACCACGGCTATAAAAACTGCTGCAGGAACTGGGAGCCTGAAATTACTAAAGCCTGACAAACCTGTTCAATCTTCAGTATCTTCCCTTGAGGCTTGAAGTGCAGGTAGCTGTCCTGGTAGAGCTGGTCTCCGCTCTCCAGGATCTGGTCGAGCGTGGAGGCGCACCAGCGGCACACGTCCTCCACTCGGGACATGGCTACTGCCATCACGGCACATGCTAAAGCCTGGTAGATAGAAATTTAAATAAGCTTATTTGGATGCTGATAAGCAATAATGTGTCAACCATGAAAAATAGGTAGAAGGGTGAGAATTGCCTGTAAAAACTTTGCCCAGAAGTAAAATGTCCTCTCAAGTACATTACTATGGGGCCAGGGGCGGCCTGAGAGTTAGTGGGGCCCTGGGCTAAAACTACCTGGGGCTTGACTTATTAATCCTCTGATTTATATAATGTCAAGGAAAAAAAAAGGTTATTATTAATAATAATAATAAATATCATGGGACATTTTTCACACACGGCCAATCTGATTCCAAAGTAAGCTTCAAATGAAGCTTGTGTTATGGTAACCAGGTAGCTGATATACTACATATATTACTTTTAAATACATACATATATCCATACATATTATACATACATACATATTTATATCCACGGGGCTGCAGCCCAAAAAACCCATAGATAGATCCGCTCATGTATGGGTCTCAGTCAATATAGAATCTATAGACTACTTTGTTCCTATCAAAAATATCTTGGTATAAAATATGGTAAATACCATATTTTTAGATTGACTGAGTAAAGAAACAATAGAAATAATCCTAACAGAAAGCCTAGTTAAGCCTCTTACCTGGTTTCCTCGGGAGCCGTGTGGGAACTTCTTGCAGGCCATGGAATGCTGTGCGGAGAGGTACTGCGTACCATCGTTCAGTACCAACCAACCGCTGGTGTTTCTTTGACCTGTAGGTATTATTATTTATTTACAATTACGACACAATTATAGATAATGGTGAATAAGTTTTTAAATAAATTGGAAAGGTCATAAAAGTAGAGGAAGACCGAAGAAAGTAGGTATGTATGGTATTGTGTGAATGGTGATATGTGTAAGAAGGGAGTGATGACTGAAATGACGGCTGACAGAGAGGAATCGAAGAAAATCACATGTTTTCTTGGTCCTGCTGACACACCAAAAATAACTTCGTGTAATTCCTCATAAGGCACTTCCTATTAAAATGATGATGATGAACTTAAATTCAGCTTTCAATATAAATGAGAAGAGACGACAAAAAACTGAACTATGAGTAAATTTATGGTTTAGTGATAAATAAAGTAATTAAGTTATATAAAATATGACAAAAATAAAATATTATATCTACCAGTATTAGATGATGTAGAAGCCATGTTTATAATTGTTTTTTTATCACATTTTAATTTCGAATTTTTAGGGCACGTCAATTTACGACATGATTTGTCATATTATGACATGTTATTCTCATTGAATAAATAATACTTATTTTTCATTCAAGCCATTTAATTTCCAGCCTGTGATTTTTAGAATAATAGACAAAGCAATATGTTTTACAGGCACTAACGAAATTTCTATTAAAGTTATTTTAAGTCAAAAAGAAAATCACCCAATTTCCTGCAGTCATACATAGTCTTTCACCCGCCTTCCTGTCGAACCTTTTACATTCCTGGGATAAAACGTTGTATATTATGTGCTATTCCAGAACACATTCTAACTCTGCGCGACAAATTTCAGCTCCCTTAAGATCTAGATCCAGAACCCTTCAGCCGTTGTAGTGTGATAGAGTAACAACAATTCACACATACATTGACACATTGATACATTCTCACAAACATTTAGATGCTGATAAGCAATAATGTGTCAACCCACAAAAAGTCGAAAACAAAGGTTTTGATATATTTTTATAATGCATCGCGTATTTAACATTCTACAAAAGCGTTTCAAGACATCTTAAGCATAAATGTACAAAAAAAAATGGATTTATATCATACAAAAAGTCATAAATCACATACATTATTAAATTTAAACGTCATTTCGTCAAAACCAAGTTTATGAGGGTTAACACATTATTGCTTATCAGCATTCATTTATAATACTAGTAATAACCATGTACCATAACTTAAAGCTGTAATGACCAACCTTTGTACAAGTTTTGCGCCTTGTCTCGTTTTTCGGCGGCTCGCTGCGCGTCGAGGCAGGTGGCGGAGCCGGGCGGGTGGCGCCGGTCCTTCTCGCTAGCTTGCCGCCGCCTCCCGTCCACACCCACCTATGAACCACCACTATATATATCGCACCAAGAGAGGGAGCCAGGAGACTCATAGCACAGGGAAACCTAGTTTGGGCTCCTGCTTCCACAACTAAATGTACCTACCTGTTAATTTATAAATGTTGAATTTTTTATATGTGGGAGAAAATAAACGATATTATTATTATTTTATATATCGCACACCCAGAACATCACTGTATTGTGTAAAAAAATACCTCAAAATCTTGAATAAGACCAATACAACCTTTCAGAAATAGCCTCAACCGGTTGACTTTAACATATCCTGCCAAAAATTGGCACTTAAATATGTAACTGCAGCATTGAGAGCGTGACTCACAGCTCAGCGACAAATAAGCTTATAAAATGTTCCCCACTCGTATTATTATCATTTCCACAAGTGACGTAACTAAAACCCAAATTAACCTTACAAACGTAATCTTACAAATATAGCTTCACCAATTAAATAAATAAATAAATATCCTGGGACATTTTTCACACACGGCCAATCTGATTCTAAACTAAGCAGAGCTTGTGATATGGTAACCAGATAGCTGATATACTACATATACTACTTTTAAATACATACTTATATAGATATTTACATCCAGACACAGGAGACACAGACATATTAAATATAATTAAACGTACAATTACAACCCCATCTACAAAACTTTACAAAAATAGCTCTACAAAATGAAACATACAAAAATAGCCCAATCAGACCCACCTTAATCTACAAATCTTACAGCAATAGCTTCACCAATAAAACTTACAGAAATAGCCTAAACACCCACCTTGCTTGTAGCCGGCACTAGCCTGACCCCCGGCGGCGCCCGCACCAGGGGCACCGCATATCCTCCATGCTTCTTGATGGGATGAACCGCGACAGACATAGCGTATAACTGAAATTCGTGCTTAGTCCTCTCTGTTACTGGCACGTTTTGTAGGTACCTGAAATGTTGATTTTGAATGTGAACTTTGTTGTTACCATAGCCTATGGAGGCTTGCGACACCAGGGGCGTCACTATTGCGCTGCCGACCCTAAAAGTACAACAAGCTTCATTTTTGAAGCCTTTATTGCTGAAGAACTAAAATCTTATAGTAACTGAAAATCAGGTTTTACGGGATCAGTGTGTCCTATGGCAGCAAGAAGCTGAAGGTTGTGGAGTTTAATGTTTTTGTTAATCAAGGTGTAAAAAGAGTCCTTCACGGTAGGCAGCGCGCTTGTGATACCCCCGGTATTGCCGGTGTCCATGGGCGTCGGTGACCACTTTCCATCAGGTGGGCCGACTGCTCGTCTGCCTTCGTTGGCAATAAAAAAAAAAAAAAAAAAAAAAATCATGTCTATCATGTTTTGTTTTGATAATAGAAAAATCTTTATTTGTCATCATAGAAGATCAAATCGTAAGATGGTTTGAGTACTCACGCAAATGCCATCAGCTTTGCAGATGTGAATGTTAGAACACATGCAGCGCCGTCGTCCTGAAATTATAAATTTAATTACTATGTTCCAAGTATTAGTCGCATTAGTTTTAGGATTAATGTTTAATCTAGCATTTTTTTGAAAACATATATTTTATACATTACAATCCAGATCTTAGTGTTTACTATTGTATTATTATTTTTTAAGTTGTAATTTGTTTTATGTATCAATTTAAATACTGAACATAGGCCTTCTCCATCGACGTCTTATGGCAGATGTGATGATAATGATGATCTAAATACTTAAATAAATAAACAATTTGATGAAAACCTAAAAAAAAATTACTAAAAAATGCAACCCTAAATAGTCAGAGATTAAGAGTTTCTTGCAATTCTGAACTGAGTACACTTAGCAAATTTGATCACAAAGTACCTACCTATCAAAGCCCTTCTGAAACATCAACTTCACAGTATATTTGACCCTCAAAGTGTCGATAGCCAAGTATACCTGAGCATCGATCCTCAAGCCAGTGGGTCCACATGAGTGCGGTTCCATCATGTAGTAGGAGGGCGCGCCGGCCGTGCGCCACACGGCGGCCGCGTGCGGCGCCGACCACAGCACCCCATGCGTGTGGGACTCGAAGAAACGTTCCAGGGCACATCTATATACAAAGGTTGGGGTCTTCAAGAAGGGAGTGAAGAGATTCTTACAGGGTCAGCAACGCATGCCGGCCGTGGTGCTGCTTGCATGCATAGGCTACGGTAACCACGCGGCATCAGGACCGTATGCCATTTGTAGTATATAAAAAGAAGATATCATCATTGTCAGCACATATAGGTACGTCTCCATCGAGGAGCTCGAGCCTCCCCTAGCCTCGAGGCGTTTTAGGCCATAGTCCAAAAAGGGAAAGTTTGAACGGTCCAGGGCACATCTATATACAGATTACAGACAAACATCCCGGGACATTGTTCACACACGGCCAATCTGATTCCAAACTAAGCAGAGCTTGTACTGTAACCAGATAGCTGATATGTTAAGTACCTACTTGTAAATACATGCTTACATCTACACTAATATTATAAAGAGGAAAGATTTGTATTTTTGTATGTAGCGAATAAACTCAAATAGTACTGGACCGTTTTTAAAAATTCTTTCACCATTCGAAGTTACATTATCCACGAGTAACATAGGCTATATAAAAAATGTAGGTATACCGAAAAGGGAGAGTTTGTGCTTTTATAATGGACAAGATATTTTGGGAAGGAAAACCATTGTAAGTTAATAAATATTTTTGAAATGTATGTCCCTAACTGTTGATAAGTAGAAGGCAAAAATAAATAGTCTGACTATTAAAGGCTTTGCATACTATACTTACATTACTGATCAAACTTTCTGTTATGTACTCTTCAACTTCTTCAAATTTCAACGCCGACGGTTGTAAAAAGTCATTATATTAATAATGTTGTACCTGACAGTCATTTCACTAGGCTCGTTCTGCTCCAGCCTGCCGGTGTACACGGTCTCCAGATCATATCTGATATAGTTCACGCCAAGTCGGAATCTCTTTAAAACCTACCGACAAAAACAAATATTATCTTTCTTTTATTCCCATTTCACCACCACAAGGCTTGATGGGATCAGAATAAAATTTGGCACTAACTTATTATTATACTACTTATATCTTGTGAAAATTGTTGATCCCTTATTGACTCATATAGTATATAAGGTTATCTACACATTTCATAAAATGATTAGACCCAAACAAACAAAAACGTCTTAAATTTTCCCATAGATAGGTACCATTGCCATAATTGGTCCACCAGCATTAAAAAAAAAAAAATCTTTGTGAAAATCTGTAAAAATTTCAGCTGTCTAGCTATCACCGTTTTTGAAGTACTTACTGGTGACGGACGGACAGCGTAGTCTCAGTTATAGAGACCCATTTTTACCCTTTGGGTACGGAACCCTAAAAAAATGTCGAATTGAGAACCTCCCTCCTTTAAAAGTCTATAGACTCACCTGTAATGGCAACAGTACATCTTCTCCCGGCCTAAACTCATATCCTAGAGCACCTATAGAAGATACAAAGAGTTGACACGCGACGCTCATCACTTCGTCGACAGTTTTCCGAGTCCATAGATGTGGTCGTCTAATGTGAGACATGCATGCTGCTACGATCGCCCCACATGCAGACTGGAGGAGGGCTTCGCGGGCGAACCTATTGAGGGATAATAAGCACCATTTAGATGTCAATTGGGTAGAAATGCAATGATTTATTGTATAAAGACAGCCCGGTTGGCTTTGTGGTTAGTGACCCTGACTTTCAAGCCGCGGGTCGTGGGTTCGAATCCCACCCAGGACATTTGTATGCATGAATATGTCTGTTTGTTCTGTGTCTGGATGTAAATATCTATGTAAGTGTGTATTTAAAAGTAGTATATCAGCTATCTGGTTACCATATCACAAGCTTTGCTTAGATTGAAATAAGATTGGCCATGTGTGAAAAATTTCCCAGGTTTTTTTTTTATTTTAAAGAAAAACAAAATAAATAAATAGTACAACTGATGTAAAGTTAATGCGAAAGTAACTAGTAAGTAAGTAGTAAGTCTGTCTCGCTTTCACGCTAAATCTACTAAACCGATTTAAAATGAAATTTGGTACACTCTAGAGCCTGAGGAAGGACATAGGATACATTTTATCCAGGGAAAATGGAAGATCTCCTGGGTACGCGGGTGAAACCGCGGGGATCCACTAGTCTTAAATAAGTTTCTAAGTGTGTAATATATGGATTATTGTCTCTCTTTAACGCATGAACATTGACACACACTAAACTTTCTAAATTTACACATAGTATAAATTTGAGAAACGACAAAATCACCCAGAAACACGAATAAAACCAAAAGCTATAAATTCCAACTAACTTGACAAGATCCGGTGGTCGCGTCCCCCGCAGTATAGTCCTGCCCCGCGCCGTCTCCACATACGCCGTGAGGACTTTCCACTCGTACGGTTCATCGGGAACTGCCCCTTGAGCGGTGACTTGACCTTGAGTCTTGGAATACTCCCAAAACACCTTCACTGATGATATCGTGTATCTGAAATGTTTGATTAAAATTATAATGAATGTGGTATTTACTTATAAATAACTGGATGCCGCATAAGCAATAATGTGTCAACCCACAAAAGGTCGAAAACAAAGATTTTGATATATTTTCATAATGCATATATGCATATATGCACGTATTTAACATTCTACAAAAATGTTCCACCAGCTCCTCAAGAGTGGACCTCGCCACTACGGCAGCGGCGTGAGGATCCCAGAGGACATACGCCTTGTCGTCGACAACACACCATATGCTTACCCCAATAAACTCACCTATTATTCCCCGGCTTGGCCATAACATCGACATTATTCTTCACGACCTCCGCCAGCTCCTCTAGAATGGAAGCCACCAGGGCGGCAGCATGCGGCGCCCAGAGGACACACCAACATATGCCTAGACCCACATCCCAAAAAACTCACCTATTATTCCCCGGCTTGGCCATAGCATCGACATTATTCTTCACGACCTCCACCAGCTCCTCCAGGGTGGATAGAGCGACCAGGGCGGCAGCGTGAGGCTCCCAGAGGACATACGCCACCATATGCCTAGACCCACACCCCAAAAAACTCACCTATTATTCCCCGGCTTGGCCATAGCATCGACGTTATTCTTCACAACCTCCGCCAGCTACTCCAGAGTGGACAGAGCGACCAGGGCGGCAGCGTGAGGCTCCCAGAGGACATTCGCCACCATATGCCTAGACCCACACCCCAAAAAACTCACCTATTATTCCCCGGTTTAGCCATAGCGTCGACATTATTCTTCACGACCTCCGCCAGCTCCTCTAGAGTAGATAGAGCGACCAGGGCGGCGGCGCCGGCGGGCGAGGCGCGGCCGGCCGGGCCCGCGGCGTGGGGCTCCCAGAGGACATACGCCTTGTCGTCGGCTGCACGCCATACCCCAACGCAATAACCTTTCGAGCAAATTACGCCGTGCTTGTTCTGGATTTGGAGGGGGGGAGGTTTTAAATTATTTATAATTTTTTTTTAGTTACAAACAAAATTAGAAGCCACATTGATGTCATTATTTAGTACAAAATACTACCTCATCTAGGACAAGCCTGTATTCTAGGCATCAGCCCCCATAGCTGAAGTGATTACGAATATTCTATTAAATTACATTTTGTAACTACATATTAAAAAAGAATTAAAATTAAATTAAAATCAAATATTTTATATTATATAGGATGGTAGACCTATTTACATTGAGCCATAGTGCCTATTGTGAGTGTGTGTATGTGAATGTGCATGTGTTTGGTGTGTGTATGTATGTGTGTGTGCGTATGTGGGTAGGTGTTTAAATATCCTAGGACGTTTTTCTTACAAGGCCATATATGATTGTGAAGTAGAGGCTGGTGTACAAGATTTGCTTAGCTTGTATTCAGATTGGATTGTGTGAAAAATTACTCGGGATGGATATTAATTTATACTACTATGCATTCGTTTTATGGGACGGATGTTTGAGTAATAAATGATACTTGTAGGAAGATTAAAAGATTTTAGCTGAGACTTTTTGAGTTTTAACCCAGTAAAATGACAAACAAAGCACTCATTTAAATCAATATTTTTCATAATCCAACAACTCTTGTATTAAGCCATACTTTATTTTAAAAGTGTACATAACTACGCAGACCCCATATCTTCAGTACCTAGGCAATAAAGTGTTCTCTAAGCTTTTTATTAAGCACATTAAGTCAAGTACTTACCGATTCAAAGAACCTCTTCAGTCCACGTCGCAAGCTGAGCACGCCGCCGCTCTCACCAGCCTTAGTGTCACCAGTTATAATGTCAGAATCTATGTCTAGTTTCACCTGAAATTGGACGCGAAAAGAGAAATAAATAACTAGTTTATAATATAATTATCAATTTATCGCTTGGTTGTTAATACATTTTATTTCTTGGTATATTACAACAGGTCATAAACATTTACATTATATCTACGTAGTATAAAACAATAGTTATTTGTTATACAAGAGTGCAAAGTTGCTTTTTAACCGCGTGTTCAATTTTGATGACCGAGCAAGCGAAGGATTCTAAAATTGAATCACGAGCGCAGCGAGTGATTCAAAATTAGAATCCTGAGCGTTAGCGAGGGAATCAAAAGAGCACGAGGTGAAAAATCTTTGCACTCGAGTGCAACACGTAACTTTTCATTCCACCTCAGCGAGGAAATGACTAAATGCAAAAAAAAAAAAGTTGTATGATATATTCGGCACCATAGAGGTAGCAGTAAATAGGTTTAATGTTTTTTTTTAATTCACAAACTTAGTGCACACGATGTTCCAAATTCAATTTACTTTATCCTCTAGAGAATAAAAACGGCTTTTCCACTCAGATATTGAAGATTAAAAATACTCTTTCCGAGATGGTGGGATGAAAAGTCTTTTAAACTACGCAGTAAATTTTACAGTTTTCAGTAATAAATTGAGCAACTCACGAGATAGGCTTATATTGTTTTGTAATCATTTATTGAAATACATAGCTCTCCCAAGACATGGCGGGTCGCTATTTATTAAAAATTAATACACAATATATAACATACTACCTATATCAATCAAAAATATATGCTCTTATCAAAATCCATTATTGCTTAAAATGGTATCAAAAATTCATCCTGACAAACATTCACATTCAAATTGGGGATAATAAAAACTTACATTAAAATTGGTAACGTGGAACTCCTTCTGTATCTCCTGAGGCTTCAGCTTGGGGGGTGAACTTGCCCCAGGGAGAGACATGGTATGGAGTCTATCCCCATACATGAGTACGGCGTCTATCAGTGCCGGTTTCCAATGTATGTAAGGCTCAATGTGTTCCACCACAATGCCCATTATAGAGTTGGCTACGTCCTGGGGAAGTTTAAATATAGTGAATGTAATAATCCTGGGGAAATATTCTAACACAGCCAGTCTGACTACGAACCAAATAGAGCTTGTATTGAACAGATAGATAAATATACACATATTTACATACAGACACATAACAAACAGACATATGTCTCAAATTGAAAGGCATACTGCTAGTCAAAAACCGATTACCATGCATGGACGTATCCGTTTGTTCTGTGTTTTTATACCAAAATATGTATTTAAATATAGTATAGCATCATATTGACTTAGTTTCAATAGTCGTAAAGGCTTAGAAACATATGTAAGAAGGAAAATAATTTCTCAAATATGAAATAACTAAGTAATGATTTCTTTATATGGATAATGATTTATTTATATTGATAGATAGTGAAACAAATCACGAAGTTTTTAAAACACAGAGATACGAATGCACCCTCATTGTCATACATCTGTGCATTCCCTACTTGCTACAAATTAAAGTGATGCACTCAAACCTGGTTATCCCTATTAAGCTGTTCCATAAAGTAGTTCTCCCCCTGCGCGAGCTGGCCGCGCACAGAGGCGGCGCTGCGCCCCACGCGCGTGAAGTACGTTCCGATAGCTGCGTCGTCTAACGCTTCTACCAGCTCTTCTTCTGTACCGTTAGAGAAGTGTGTGTGTTTATTTATTAAAAAAAAACAATTACACAAGCAAATTACCTAAAATATATTATATGGATGCTGATAAGCAATAATATGTCAACCCACGAAAAGTCAAGATTTTGATATATTCATATAATGCATCACGTATTTAAGATTCTACAAAAGTACATAAAAATAGATTCATATATCACACAAAAAGAAATTATTGCTTATCAGCATTCATATCAAAATACAATGTGTGCACATGTGCGCTGTATAAAACAAAATTAAAATTATATCTAGCAAAAGATCCTTAAGCCGTTTTTCAAACAGCTAACAGTTACAAAAGCCTTAACTTGAAATTTACACCTAAATCCACCCCATAAATCCCAAAACGCACACTTCTCACACAAACACACACTTCTCACACACAAACACACACTTCTTACACCACTTCTAATACCTTCTTCTGCGCCGTCTTCACCCTCCCTGGCTGGTGCTCCTCGCTTCTCCTTAAGCACAGATGTCAGCTCATTGGTAACGGTCACAGGGTACAACTTGTATGGAGCTAGGCATTGCTTGCGATCTAGACCTCCCTGGGCAGCTGAAAAATACAAATTAATATCCTGGAACATTTTTCATACACGGCCAATCTGATTCCAAACTAAGCAGAGCTTGTGCTGTAACCAGATAGCTGATGTATACTACTTTTTAAGAACATACTTATATAGGTATATGATATTTACATCCATTAAGCACAAACAGACATATTCATGATCACAAATGTTTGTCTTGGGTGGGAATTGAATTCGCGACCATGGCTACAGTTTATTTATTGAATTTTCAAACATGTAGATACTCTTTTACTTGTAAATATAGCTATTTTTTGTTGGAGGACCAAAAGCTTTCCAAAATGTGCATTGTGTAAAGTTTTAACTTAAAAAATAGACGAGCCATTTATAGGTCCTCTCTGATAGATATACTTATTGTTGTTTTTAAAATTATAATGTAAGTATAAAACAAAAAAAGATATTTACTTAATAAAATGATACATACTAAGTTTGTCTATAAACTCCCCAGGACTGGCGAACACCATCAGCGCTGGACACGACTCCGGAGGGACATTTTCAGGCTCCGGCTCGGGTTTTTCTTCACCCTCTGTCAAATTAAACATAGTATGATATTAAAATTTGAAAATATGTAATGTAAAAGAAGATATTCACAAAACATATTGAAGGATAATCTTGCTGGTTTCTTTTTGGTAAATTAATTATTTCTTTGTCTTTTCCTACCCATATTTCCCCTTAAGATCGTACCAAAATGAATGATTTTCACAGGGTCGGCAACGCGTGAGTAACGCCCCAGCCATCGGCCAAGTCAGTTATATAGCCTATTATATAGTGTAGGGTACAATAATCACCTCCACCGGCCTCTTCATCCTCGTCCTCCTCATCACCTCCGCCCCCCTCGCCGGGCATCTCGTCCAACAGTCGCTGCATACGGATCTCATCACCTGACAGATGATAAAATAGTAAACCAATTAAAGATAGGCCATTTATAGCCAATAATGTCGTAACACATTATTCATCATCCGCAGAGCCAGGGGAATGCCAGGGGAAATAAAACAGACACATACCCCGGAACGGATAAGATAATTTATTGTTTTTTTTTAATAAACTAGAAAGTGTTAGCCTTAGATGGCTTTTACACCCTTACACGGACTGTTTTGGTGAGCGTAGCGTAAATAACTTCATCAATCATATCGCACTGTAAATAACCACATCAATCGTATCGCAGTGTAAATAACTTCATCAATCATATCGCACTGTAAATAACTTCATCAATCATATCGCATTGCAAATAACTACATCAATCGTACATACCCTTCCTGATCCTCTGCGCAGTCAACGCCCCCTTGTGCAGTGTGGGGGCGGGATCGAACACCACTACCTTCCCTCCAGCTGCCATCCACACGCCGAGCTGGTGGTAGTCGCCGACCAGTAAGGAGACAGAGGTGGGGGAAGTGTGGTCGTTCCACATTTTGGTGAGGGCGTCTTTTATTTCTGGATTTAGAAAAAATATGTTTATAAAAGACGTTCATCTTGTTTTTATTTAATTTAATTTACTAGATTCACAGCTACAGCCAAAAATAATCACATTGTATAGAAATATCATATAACTAAAGTGACTTATAACACAGCGTATGTAATATACAATAAAAAACTTAAGAAATAAATAGCAAGAAACAGATTGTGGGTCGTCGCGTGAGTGGTGTAGCGTTTGTGTGTGTGTGTCTGTGTGTTTGTGTGTGTGTGTATATTTTTTGTAAAGTACATAATATATGTAAACTAAATTAATAAAAAAATTAAAAATCTTGTTCGCATAACATAGAAGTGTGAAATTTTGCAAATATTAAATAGTGATAATTCCAAATAGGTTTCACAAATATTTTAGTTATTTCCCCAACAATTGCTTAAAATAAAATTATACAAACGTTTCATAGTTTCTTCCTTCTCTTCTTCTTCTTCACCTTCGCCTAGCTCCTTCTCTGGTTCTTCTTCACCACCTTCCTGCGAGGTGTAAGGATATCGGGTGTAAGAATATCTACTTTCTGTATTCCAACGGGAAAGGGAACTACGCGGGTGAAATCACGGGGTGGAACTTGTAATATTTAAAACATCTGTGCGAATGTTTGTAATTAAATTCCTCCTAAACGACATATATCATACAAATAATGATCTATCATAGATTTTTATTCTTTCAAATCAGCCTTCACAGGCACTTATGAAACGTTGACTCTAATGCTCGGTTCAGAAGATTGGTAGCTGAGAAGGGCCGGCAATAAACTCAGCAATAACTCTTTTAAAAAGTTTTTAACACATTTTTTAGTTAGTCTTTCTAGATAATCATTATGATATGATGATAATGACATACCCCAGCTGGTTCATCCGGCAGCCTCAACGGTAGCTTCACCGGTTCTCCAAGCTCAATGGAGAAAGTGTTGGCTCCCATCTCAAACTTCTCCGTCAGATCCTCGGGGAGAATCTCCTTCTTGCCAGTCTTCTTCATGTGGTTAAGATAGTACTCCGCGCCGGCATCTGTATATAATAAGGTTGTTTATTCAATAGGAAAATATTGTTTTACTTATAAATGCAAATGCTTGTGAAATATAGGGATGTGTTTTCACTCTTTCACCCCAGAACGGCTGAAGGAATCGCGATGAAATTTGACAAAGAGTAGAATGTCTGTAAATAATTCTTTCACCAATAGAAAGCTACGTTATTTGTGCTTGTCATAGGCTATATTTTATCTCTGTATTTATATGGGAACGGGAAATGCCCGAGGCGGAATCTAGTATACATATGAGAGCTAGTGATCCGCCCCGGCTTTGCACGGGTGCAATGCTTATAGGCACGCGTCGACATCACATCACAAACCTAAAAAATAACAGTATTTCACTACTATTTAATGGATGTTATTATACATATCAACCTTCCTCTTCAATTACTCTATCTATTAAAAAGACCGCATCAAAATCTGTTGCGTAGTTTTAAAGATTTAAGCATACATACGGATATAGGGTTAGAGAAAGTGTCTTTGTTTGATACTATGTAGTGAAACATGAATTTGGTGCGTCAAAATATGAATATACTAAATGATAAAGATGATAATAATGTTGTTGTTGGTGTTGTAGTCTCACCGAGGAGGTTGTACATGTGGTCCTGGTGCATGTGCGGCGGCGGCACGGCGGCGCTCGCGGCCGTGAACGCGGCGGCCGCCGGCAGCGCCAGCGCGCGCCCCGCGCCGTCCTCCTCCTGTACACACACGCACACACAGGTCATACACATCACATACACACACTTCTAATAGTTTGTCTTCCTCCTGTACACACACCCACACGTCATACACATACACACACTTCTAATAGTTTCTCCTCCTCCTGCACACACACCCACACACATACACACTCATACACATGCACATACTTCTAATAGGCCACCTCCTGTTCTATTTGAACGCATTTTTAACGCCCGTTAAAAAACACTCTGCGTGCGTATGAGGCCTAACCGTTAATGCTCTGTAACCAAAAACTGTGTACGTCTGTGTACAAGGTACGCAAATCTGCTGCAATCGGTACGCGTGCGGCTTGTAAAAACTCACTATACTGTATCTCATAAGTTACGGTTACAGCTCGCTAATCAGTACCCAGGTTAAAGTCAACTCATCCGTGTAAAGGTGTAAAGTTCTCCTTTATAATATTAATGTGCTAAGTCATCCTCACCCCAACGCCAATCTTCTCGGCAGCTTTGCCAATCGCAGTGTTCTCGCCGCGCGGTCCCATCATAATGGCAGCGGTGCCTTTCGAAATCCATTCAAACGCTTTGCTCTGTAATAAATATAGGCGTTATCAAAGTTAATGAGTTTGTATTTAATGTTACTGTGTATATGTGGTTTATTGTGATATTGTATATAGACTAGAATAGAGTGTCCTTTTAAATAAGCTATAAATAGAACAATATAATTAATTGAGCGATATATTCATTAAAAATTAAGTTTACAAAAATGAAATTCTAAATGGGTATGTCCTTTTTAACAGTTTTAGCGTTTAATATTACCTATACAGTGTATGTATTTTTACAAGATTCAATCTGCTTGTATTAATATTAAAATTTAATAAAATCGGCTTATTATAGTGAAAGTATTTTGTTCCCAAAAATATTGTGTATTGTACTTAAATCATTTAAAAAATATGTAATCATTATAATTTACCGTGCATTTAATCCAATGTAAATCAGATATGTACGCATATTCTATTAACAGTAACATAAATTAAATATTATCTCAACATTACTTTTCTAACAATACAATTTACTAAGATCATAAAAACACTCACATCCAACTTAGTCTCCGGGGCGCCAATCTCAGCATTCAGCTTAGTAGCGGTGATAGAAACCGGTGATATGTTGAAGGTGTCATCAGACCCTGGAGCCAGGTTACCCATGATCACATCAGCCAGTTCCTGCACGTTGCTCTTCATGCGGACTAGACACGCCGCAGCTCGAGGCTCGCTTGATGGTGCACCTGGGGTTAAAAACATACTTTTCAATAAATAGAGACAAAAAAATATATCCTGGGACATTTTTCACTCACAGCCAATCGGATTCCAACGTAAGCTTCAAATTGAGCTTGTGTTTTGGTAGCCAGATATATGATATACTACTTTTAAATACATACTTATATAGATATTTACATCTAGACACAGAACAAACAGACATATTCATGCATGTTTGTCCTGGGTGGGATTCGAGCTCACGACCGGCGAGCGGCGGCTTGAAAGTCAGGGTCACTAACCACAAATCCAACCGGCTGATAAATATTAGTAGGGATGTTAAATCTATATATAAAACAAAGTCCCCGCCGCCTCTGTCTGTCTGTCTGAACGCGATGAACACAAAAACTACAGAACAGATTTTCATGCGGTTTTCACCAAACTACGGAGTATTTCATGGGGAAGGTTTTTATGTATAATACATCAATTTGGAGCCGGTAGGTGGCGCTGGTGGGCAGGACAAAGTCTGCCGGCTCCGCTAGTTATACATACAACCTTACCATTCTCATCGCATCCATGAGGATCGAAGAAGTATAAGTGGTCGTCTTGCAGCCAGATGGCCGTGGAGCCGCCACGGGCCGTCACCACGGCGTGAGTGTGCTCCTTGAACAGGCTCTTGAGAGACTCCTTGAGGGACATCACGCCGGAGGACGGGTCGGCGTTCAGTTGGCCTGGAGTTTTTGGGAATAAGATTTTTTTATCGTTCTACTAGCATTGTTATAACCAAGTAAACGTTATTCAAATAATGCAAAGACGTAACTTAGATTTAAATTTTAATAATATAATGCATAGATTTTATGATTTTTTTGCGGAATATAATTAAAAATACAAGTACTTAAGGTAGTAGTGCTCAAAGACAAGTGTTTTACAACGTGTGAACTGATTCAGAGTGACAAATAAGACTATTTATCAAATCAATATATCCTAAAGGATGTCTCAAAACAATCAATGTCTCAAAACTTATACGTATATACTTTGATACATTTCCATACATTGATATTTTAAGATTCCCTTCATTTTTTGACAATGTTAAATTTAAGAGTCTAAAGTTATGGAATGGACATCTATCTGAAGAGTAAGTATACCCCTACATTTACAGGATTGGCCCTGTTTTTAAAAGCCACAAATAGCGTTAACATGATCATATAGCCACACAAAACTAAGAAGTCGGTTAATATTTTTGTTAAAAGAATGATTAATAATATTGTAGTCTTATATAATTCCATAATTTATTTGTCTTGACATGAGATCTGACATTCCACCTATTTAAGAGGGTTATATTTTTTTATGTTATATATGTTGTCACAAAAATGTATGGCTTTTGCATGGCGGAAACGGTAATGTGTAATAAACCCAAATACTGTGAAATTTACACCCAATAAATGAATTTCAATTTAAATGAATACTTGCCTGAAATAAAGGATTTATTATTATTATTATTATAAGCTTACCATTAAAAGCACTATCAGTAACATCAGCTTCGATACAATCATATTCAGAGATCTTGAACCGAGGCAGTACATCACAGGCAGCGAGGGTACCACTCGGCGTGAGAACTTCTTCTTCACCACCTTCTTCATCCATGCGTGGAGAATCTAAGCTGATGCCCATCTTTTCTAGATGCTCCATGGTGGTTTGGTAGAGAATGTCACCGCGGATGAGAGTCTGAAATGGTGGAGTATCAAAATATTAACAAACTAGTTTCCTATGGGATCTTCAATTTTCCCGGCATAACAAGTAGCCTAGGTGTTAATCCAGGTAACATCTGCGTTATAAACTGTGCATACAAGAAATAGCTACAGCCTACCTCGTCGAATCATCTGGTGTCGAGTCGACAGTCCACAGTCCACAGTCCACAGTCCACAGTCCACAGTCCACAGTCCACAGTCCACAGTCCACAGTCCACAGTCCACAGTCCACAGTCCACAGTCCACAGTCCACAGTCCACAGTCCACAGTCCACAGTCCACAGTCCACAGTCCACAGTCCACAGTCCACAGTCCACAGTCCACAGTCCACAGTCCACAGTCCACAGTCCACAGTCCACAGTCCACAGTCCACAGTCCACAGTCCACAGTCCACAGTCCACAGTCCACAGTCCACAGTCCACAGTCCACAGTCCACAGTCCACAGTCCACAGTCCACAGTCCACAGTCCACAGTCCACAGTCCACAGTCCACAGTCCACAGTCCACAGTCCACAGTGTACAGCCTACCTCGTCGATATCATCCGGCGTCCACTCGGAGGCGGGCAGCACGTGCGCCATGGCGAGGGCGGCGAGCGCGACGGGCGTGGCCTGGCGCGCGCGGTGCTCCTCGGGGAAGCGCTCGTCGCCCTCGTGGAAGTGGCCTCGGACCACCCACCTGTTCGGTGCCACCGCTGGACCATCGAACAACATTAACATATAGGCCTTTACACGCGACTTAAAAACTCACGCGACAGTGAAAAACAACTTTCAGAACCGAGCATTAATAGTGACTATTCATAAGTGCTTTATTGGGGCCTATTTGAATAAACAATATTTGATTTTTGTTTTTTTTTTTATTTTTTTTTACTAGTGACTAGGTTGAAATTGTGTATTTATAAAGTAGTTTAAAAAGGGGACACCCACAGCGCTGTTGCTTAAATCTACTACGGTTGAGGGCCCTCACCGATTGCCCGTGTAAAGGTGAAACAGCCATCAGAGGTAAAAACTTCTGGTCCCATCAAAAAAATAAAGTTAATCTGGTTATAATAGCAGAAGATACTCAAAAAATGTTGAATGAATCCTAGATTGGAGACTTCTGCATCATTTACCTAAAGTTACTAGGGTTGTCAATAAAATAGCCACTTTTCTCCAAATGCCAGCCTACTTAGCATAAAAATAGGACAGATAGATATCACTATCAGTACATGGTATAAAACAAAGTCGCTATCCGCCGTCTGACTGTCCCTATGTATACTCAGAACTACGCAACGGATTTTGATGCGGGTTTTTTAATAGATAGAGTGATTCTTAAGGAAGATTTTTATGTATAAATCATTACGCTATGACGAATAGGAGCGGAGCATCAATTAAAACTGTTGCAAAAACGGGCAAGTGACGCTAACGAAGTTGCGCGGGTCACCTAGTTTATTATAAACATTACATTATAAATAAAACTCACGTTTAAGCTTATTAACCGGCTCAGGTAAATCTCCAATCTGTAGAATGCTTATATCCGATATGCTAAAGGGTTTCTTCTTGAGCGAGGCGGCGCTGTCGAGCAAGTGTTCGCAGAGACGGGAGACGCGCGTGAAGTAGAGAAGGCACGCCTTGCCGCCGTCTCGGAGACCCACCTGGGGTTACGAAGTAGTATTATACAATCCAAAAAAAAAATACCAGTCGAATTGATAACCTCCTCCTTTTTGAAGTCGTTTAAAAAAAGTAGCCTTAAAGTAATTTTGAAGTAATGTTAGAGTAATATTAAAGTAATGTTAGAGTAATATTAAAGTAACCTTAAAGTAATATTAGTGCAATGTTAAATTAATAATGAAATTGATTAAAAATCACCAAATCATTTGGGTGGTTCTCAAGTGTCGGGAAGGTAAATAAGTATTATATTTTTACTAATAATAAAAAAATAAAAAATAAAATCTATTTTTGTGTGTGTGGCGAAACCGCGCAGAGGCAGCTAGCTTATCATATTTGGATGCTGATAAGCAATAATGTGTCAACCGACAAAAAGTCGAAAACAAAGATTTTGCTACATACCCTATGTCCGTATCTGTCCGCAGGCCACGGATGGTACACATAGTACTTGCCGCCCTCGTTCCAAATAGCCACTTCATATTCACCGGGTATCTGAAATTATTGGAAAATATTTATTGACAGCCATAGAAAAAATAGTAAAACTACAATAAAATCTTTTATATATCCAATGCCCTGCGGATTAATTTAAATAATATCAGCTAATTATAATATTATCGATACAAGTATAACTCTTATTTGACAAAGATTATAAGTTTTTAGAATAATTTTAGTAGTCAGTTTGTTACTTAGCCAAAAAAAACAAGTACCTATTTTATTTATTAAATGCATAAAGTATTCCTTCAAAGGTATAGTTACCTTGTTCTTAAGCAAGCATTATTCTTATATAAATATTTACCTGCAACAATCCAGCATCAGATTCCTTGAAGAAGTTCTCAATTCCTCTGCACAGATCAAACACCTTGGGATTCGAAGATATTAACTTTCCCCATACAGCTATACCACGCTCCTAAAAGAAAAGTTAAAGACATATCCGTCATTTTTCACGAATCTGTAATAGTGTGAACACGGGCAATTAAAATTATAGCCGCCCATACAAATCAAAATAATAATTCGTGAAAAAAGACGATAGGTTAAAAAACAAGAATCATCTTTAAAGAATTTGTGTCAATGAGTCCTTACCTTATGTTTGTATTCCTTGTCGCGTATTCTGAAGGTTTCCTTCAATTCTCCTAGAACCAGCCGCCGGATCGGGCCCCCTCGCTCCACTAGAGATTCCTGCAACATTATTACTTCTATTTATAGCAAATTTCTCATGTCTGTATGAAGGTATGTAGGTACGTCTTTTAGTTAGTTGTCTTTTATTTTTAGGACTCATTTTATTGTAATATTTTTTTTTTATTAAGGATGGGCTTGCATTTGGTCTCTGACCCGTCCACACAAGACGCTGCCGAAACCTAGGATGGAGCATGCTTGCCCAGAAGAAAGTGTTAATTAAATTAATTTGTTAGTCTATCAGTATATTAGCCTATTACTCTGTTAGACTATCATTCTGTCACTCAGTTAGCCTGTTAGTCTATTAGCTTATTTATCTGTTAACCTGCCAGTCTATAAGCCTTTTACTCTGTTGTCATCTTCTCAGTAGAATCGGGCCTAAGGCTATCCACGAGGATATCCTGCCGACGCAAAATAAAGTCTGTTAGCCTATCAGTCTATTAGCCTATTACTCTGTTAGCCTATTACTCTGTTAGCCTATCAGTCTATTACTCTGTTAACCTATCAATCTATTAGCCTATTACTCTGTTAGCCTATTACTCTGTTAGCCTATTAGTCTATTACTCTGTTAACCTATCAATCTATTAGCCTATTACTCTGTTAGCCTGTCAGTCTATTACTCTGTTAACCTATCAATCTATTAGCCTATTACTCTGTTAGCCTATCAGTCTATTACTCTGTTAACCTATCAATCTATTAGCCTATTACTCTGTTAGCCTATTACTCTGTTAGCCTATCAGTCTATTACTCTGTTAACCTATCAATCTATTAGCCTATTACTCTGTTAGCCTGTCAGTCTATTAGCTTATTACTCTGTTAACCTATCAAACCTTTAGCCTATTACTCTGTTAGCCTGTCAGTCTATTAGCTTATTACTCTGTTAACCTATCAATCTATTAGCCTATTACTCTGTTAGCCTGTCAGTTTATTAGCTTAATATCTGTTAGCCGATCAGTATATTACCCTGTTACTCTTTTAGCCTATCAGTTTATTAGCTATTACTCTGTTAGCCTATCATTATGTCAGTCAGTTAGCTTGTTATTCTATTACCCTATCAGTATATTAGCCTATCACTCTATTAGCCTATTATCCTATCAGTTTATTCATCAGTTAGTTGGTATGTTGGTGAGCAAGTCCTCACCCTGTACAAGTTGTAGCCAAGGTCGAGCGTCTCGTCGAGCGTGTCCTCGTTCCAGGCGCGCGCGCGCAGGCGGCGCAGCACGGCCAGCGCAGCCACGCAGCACGCCACGCTCGTGTACGACTTGAATATCTGGTATCTACACCACGCAATCATCTATATAAGTATACTAGCTGCCGCCCCGCGGTTTCACCCTCGTAGTTCCCGTTCCCGTGATCACTTAGGGGGATGAAAAATAGATGTTGCCGGATTCTCAGACCTACCGAATATGCATATAAAATTTCATAAAAATCGGTCAAGCCGTTTCGGAGGAGTTTAATCACAAAAACCGCGACACGAGAATTTTATATATTAGAGTTAAAAATTAATCCCTATTTCCCTTGGTCTGTCCATTAATCACGTGAGGTTGAGGAGAAAATCACGAAATATCACAAGGCTTATATATAAAATTCTCGTGTCATAATGTTAGTTAACCTTTCGTTAGTCCTCCGAAACGGGTCGACCGATTATTATGAAATTTTATATGCATATTCAGTAGGTCTGAGAATGGGCTACTATCATACCCCTAAGTGATCACGGGAACTACGCGGGTGAACCGGTAGGGCGGCAGCTAGTATTTATATAAATATAATATAGCCTTGCTAAGTTTCTTGCTGGTTCTTCTCAGTTTTGACTTCTAAACTAACGCTTTTTCTCATAAGTGCCTAATTGGAGCATAAACTATATTCATTGCCTTTAATTTATTTTCCTACCTGTGCAGGTGAATGATTGTAAAAATAGAGGAAGACCGAAGAAAGTATGGATGGATTGTGTGTAAGGCGATATGTATAAGAGAGGAGTGATGACTGAAATGTCGGCTGACAGAGAGGAATGGAAGAACACACGTTATGCCGACCCTGCTTAAGGGGGATAAGGGCAGGAAGAAGGGAAGATTTTCCTACCTGTAACTCCCCATATGCCTGGTGCCTCTCAGGATCCACTTCTCCACGTCGAGCTGGTGGAACTGCGAGTTGAAGTTCTGGTCTGCGATGTCAACTGGACTGAATAGGACCGTCTCCGATTTTGGACGAGGTAACATGTCGTCACTGAAATGGTAGAAGGGCTTTTATTAATAAAATTGTTCCATACTAAAAAACGTTTCAGGCAGTGAAATCTTCGCCACAAGATTAGTATTAGATCTAAATTGGTTGTGAAAAGAGTAATTGCTGAGTTTATTGCCGGCTCTTCTCAGCTAGAACAACCTTCCGAACCGAGCATTAGAGTCGACGTTTCATAATTGCCTGTGAAGGCCTATTAGAATAAATAAATAAAATTTCATTACACCATCACTTTTATTAACATCCCCCTGGTATTATAAAGTCCATAGGCGGTGGTGACCGTTTGCCATCAGGTCGCCTGTCTGTCGAAAAAAACCTACTAGTAACTATAGCTCATCTTACCGTCCGTAAGTATGACCATCAGTGCCAGGACAGTGTAGGAAGAAGTTTTCACCACGGAGTTGCATGATTTGGTCCTGGGTCACCGCTGCGGGACCTCGTTCCGGTTGCATTGGAAGCTGCTGGGGTGGCTGTTGGTAACGTCTAATCTTTATTTATTTTAAATCAATCAAAATAAATCAAATCAAAATCTTTTTTATTCAAATAGGCCTCAATAAAGCACTTATGAATAGTCACTATTAATGCTCGGTTCTGACAGTAGTTGTCAAAGTGGAAGTCAAAGTCAAAGTGGAGAAAGCATGAGCATTTACATGACATAAACCATGATGAATAATTGGAAAATATAAGAAAGAAGGTGACGCAATTCTATGTAAATTCTTCAAGTCATCTCTTCTAGACTGCGCATTAAAGAAACCTTATTTATTTTATGAACGGCCAGTGATTATTACACTATTTAAATCCAGATTAGATACAAAAAGATATGTGAATCCACAACCATTCAGAGCTTCATATCATGCGCTTAAGTGGTCAACAGAGAGCCTTACGAAGGCAAAGTTTTAGCATGTTTGAAGTTAGCTGGCAAATCAGAAGAACCAGGGAAATAAGTGAATTAGTTTTTTAAATAATATCATTAAAATTCTATAATATATTTTATTTGTTCCTAACTATGATACATATTAAATAGAAAACCATTAACATGTGGCAAAGAATAACATATAGAATCAAATATAAATATGCCAATCTCTTCAATCAAAACAATAAATCAAAAAAAGTACACAAAAATCCACTTACATCAATCGGTGTCTTCTGATAGAAATCCCTCACCTTCCTCCGAGGAGTGGCTCTAGAAGTGGCCAAACTGACCGCGCTCAATGAGCACGTCGGATATTTACCCTGGATACACAATTGCAAATTAGCGTCACTCGTCCGTTGCTCCGCTCCCATTTGTCGTATCGCGATGATATAAAGCCTTTCTCAATAAATGGACTATCTAACACCGAAATATTTTTCAAACCAGACCTGTAGTTCCTGAGATTAACGCATTCAACAAAACAAAGTCTTCAGCTTGTATATTAATATTATAATTAGTATAGATAAATGTCCCGGGACATATTTCACACACGGCCATTTTAATTCCAAGTTAAGCAGAACTTCTACTGTAACCAGATAACTGATTTACTACTTATACAACTTTTAAATACATATTTTTATAGTTATTTATATTCAGAAAAAGGAACAAACATGTTCAGGGGTGGGAACTGGGTGGGATTCGAACCCACGACTGGTGAAACTATATACCTGCATAATATATAAATACTAGCTTCCTATCCGCGATTTCACCCGCGTTCCCCGAAGTCTTTCACGTTCCCGGGATAAAAGTAGCCTTTTTCCTTTCCCAAGCTCTCGTCTAAATCTGTACCAAATTTTCTTAAAATCAGTTGGGTGTTTTTGGCGTGAAAGCGTAACAAACTGACAGACTTACATTCGCATTTATAATATTAGCATCGTTATCAAATTGACTTATATGAACACGAAATAAAGCTCAAATTGAAAAGATAGATTGCACTATAGCCATCTCATTCCTTCACCATTATTATCTTACCTCTTTCATCTTCTTCTCGATCAAAGCATTCTTGTTGAGGCTATCCCACTCACTCCTACAGTGAATCTTCAAAGCCTTGAGATCCAATTCATAGTTCGGTTCTCTTTGTAGAGGCTCTTTTTGTACCACCTAATTCACAGAGTAGATATTTCAATTAGTAAATGAATAAAGAAGATCCTGAGACATGTTTCACACACGGCCAATCTGATTGCAAACTAAGCAGAGCTTATACTGTAACCAGATAGCTGATATACTTACCTACATATTACTTTTAATTACATACATAATAATCATACTAATATCTACAATCTCAAAAGACATGTTTTTACCTCGATACTAGTAAGAACAATTTGAGGTTTAGGGGATGTTTTTTTGGCCGCATCTAAATCCCCATAGTTCCCGAGAAAGTCCAGAACAAACGATGTTATACCAGCGTACCGAAGGAAAGCTCCAGCACCGAATCTAGAATATAACAGAACAAGCATATATTTTCATTTTCAATTAGTCTCGGTAGGTGGCGCTAAAAAAATTTTTGAATTTCTAAGGAGGTAGGGCGCAACGGATTCGTCCGTTCGAAATTGGAGTAGCCCGACTGGGGTAGCACCTCCACCTTACAGAAGACCGCAGCCAAAAACCCCTACATGTAGTGTTGTGTTCCTGCGGTGAGTAAGGTAGCCAGAGCTCCATGAGGAGACGCTATAGCGGCAGTGGGGGGACCAGGGATGGAGTAGCGTCGCAGGGGTATGCAGGAGTGATACCTGTTTAGCCCTTCGACGAGAAGTGCATTGCGCTTTGTTCCTTTCACTGCATTTCCTTTCACTTTACAGTTGCTCTCTTTTTTATAGGGTCGGCAACGCGTGAGTGACGCCTCTGGTGTTGCAAGCGTCCATAGGCTACGGTAACCGCTTCCCATCAGGTGGGACCGTATGCCTGTTTGCCACCCTTGTGGTATAAAAAAAAATAGCATAAAGTACTCACAATTTGTTCGGTTGTCCCAACTGGTTGAGCATGTGAGGGTCGAAGAGGTAGCATACTGTTCTGACTTGGCTGTCAGAATCCGGGGACGGGGGGTGGCCCCATATGAGGAAATGTTGGTCATCCCCCACGGTCAAAATCATCATGTATGTACTACCAATTTTCTTCTCCATTAAACTGTTGAAAGTGAAGAACAGTAATATAGATAAATAGAGTTTATTGGCGGCTCTTCTCAGTAAAAACAACTTTCAGAACCGAGCATTAATAGTGACTAATGTGACTATACATAAGGGCTTGCAAAAGCCTATTTGAATTAAACGTATTTTGTTTGTAAAGATAGAGATTTGTTAGTTTGTAATCTCAAAACTACTGGGTTAATAGGCTTAAAGATTTAAGCTATAATATTTTGAAGTAACATGACCTATAACTTCATTAAAAGAAATATTGCTATACATATTACGTTGGACCATTATTTTCAAACGGTATGACCAATTTAACACATTTTGGAAATCTTCGAAAATCTCCAAAACTACCTGTCCCATTCCAAAAATTCCTTCACCAATAAAAAGCTACACTATCCACCCCATTTCCCCGAGTTCCCAGGTAAAACCACGGGTCAAAAACTACTGGATATCTCACGTCATCAGATCCGGTTCAGCCTGTATGTTGTCCGGGTGCTTAGCCAGTATACCCCGTTCTTCTTCAAGCATTTTCACAGTGTACTTGGTGTCGTGGAGGAAGAAGGATGTAAGGAGCTGATGCAGCTGAAGCTGGGGTTTACCTGGATGGAGTTCAGTTTATCTTACCACCTACTAATTATTAGGGTTCCAAACCCAAAGGGGTTGGCTTTGTGGTTAGTGACCCGACTTTCAAGTCGCCGGTTTCGAATCCCACCCAAGACAAATATTTGTATGCATGAATATGTCTGTTTGTTCTGTGTCTGGATGTAAATATCTATTTATGTATGTATTTAAAAGTAGTATACATAGTTTATCAGCTGTCTAGTTACCATAACACAAGCTCACTTTGAAGACTACTTTGAAATCCGATTGGCCGTGTGTGAAAAATGTCCCGTGATATTTATTTATTGTTTATCTACTTATTAAGGTTACCTAAACAGCTGCAGTGACTTAAATAATATCCATCATGACACTTTTGGCTCGTTGTCTATAAATGCACACTTTCCCGGAAGTACCTGATCTTCGGTCCCTTATATTGTTTATTTTATTGCTTTTGTTTAGTCTATTTTAAGTATATTTTATTTTTCTACTTTATAGATCTGTGTGTCCTGCTGTGTTTCATAAACCATAATAGCTAGACAATTGAAATATTCACAGACAAGTATTTATATGTAGCTCCTATACAACAAACATGTTTTTTTTATGCAACAAAGCCAACCAATCAAAAGACCCTCTCTTCTTCTTCCTTCTTATCATTTCTTCTCATGACTTACCCTTATAACACTTCATCCCAAGCATACACTGCTTGTAATATCTGTCTCCAGCTTCGATCAGCTCGTCCACGTCACTCCTAACCAGTTCTGCAGGAGTCTTCTCTTCTAGAAGAGCACGGCACACCACCGCTATGCAACCCGTTTGTGATCCTATGTTGTATGAAATAAGACAACATTTTTGATGACATATATCTTTACATACTATAGGACAAAGTCGCTATCCGCCGTCTGTGTGCTTAGATCTTTCAAACTACGCAACGGATTTTAAAGCGGTTTTCAACAATGGATAGTGTTTCAATAAGAAATTTATGTATAAGTAAAAAATATTATAATAATGATGGCGATGCTTGTGTACAGCCTTCGTTCTAGCAGGACTACTTAACATTATTCTAAAATAAATTGTTAAAACTTGTTTTGAAAAGAGTAATTGCTGAGTTTATTGGCGGCTCTTCTCAGCTAGAACAACCTTTCGAAAGAAACATTGTCGACGTTTCATAAGTGCCTGTGAAGGTCTATTTGAATGAATAAATATTTATCGTTTCCCATATTCAGTTCACAATTAAATCTAAGATTATTTTGAAAAGAGTAATTTACAAGTTTAGGTATTGCCTAATAATTGAAACTATATTTATTTTGAAAAGAATGATTGCAGAGTTCTTGCTGGCTCTTCTCAGCTAGAACCTTCTGAACCGAGTGTTAGAGTCTAACTATTCATAAGTGCAACTTACCACAGGCAGTTGAGGAATACTTCTTAGAGTTGCATCCGATTGATCCTTGGAGAATCATTTTATTCTTCTCCACTTGTGAGAAATTATGCCAAATCTATAACCAAATTAATATGATTTTATAAAAATACCTTTACAAAGAATGCTTTTTTAGAACAAATTTGGTTAGCATTAAAAAATGTTATAGTGAGCCAACCTTAAAAGGTAGACATATGCCGTTGTGGACTTTATTTTAGAACTTTTTAAGAAGAACATTTCCGTCATACAATTTTTTTTCGAAACTTTAACCGTTTACGCAGCCGAAGGTCTTAAATGAAAATAAAACACCCGATTTTAACACATTCTTCATAGGTGATCTGCTACTATTGGTCATAGCGTGATGATAATAATATATAGCCTATAGCCTTCCTCGATAAATAGGCTATCTAACGCTGAAAATATTTTTCTGAGACTAACCTTTTTCAGCTTATTATATTCGTAAAGAGGTTTTGTTATCTCGTTGGGAGGGATCCTCAAACGTTTGGGTCTGGCCCTCCTCCTCCGCTGGTACGGAGGGACCCATTTGTGCGTCTTGAACTCTGGCTTGTCTATTACCTAAATGGAATAAAAAATTAAAAAAAATCTAAGTCGTTCTTTCAGTTTAGACCCAAAAAAGGCATTTAGTTTATGAAGGCTCGGAAGTCAGGCTTCAACTGAGAAAGCACAGTAAGGTTACATTTTTATCCGGGATCTTATATATTCCCGGGACATAAAGTAGCTTAACTCCTATCTCAGGATCTGTACAATCTGTGTACCGAGTTTCATTTAAATCGGTTCAATAGTTTTAGCGTGAAAGCGAGATAGACAGACCGACAGACAGAGTTACTTTCGCATTTATAATATTAGTATAAATTAGTATAGATTAGTAGGATAGTATTATAGATAGTATAATTGGATGCTGATAAGCAATAATGTGTTAACTCTCATAAACTTGATTTTGAGAAAATGACGTTTAAAGATATGTGATGTATGTGATTTACCGCTTTTTGTATGATATAAATAAATTTTTTATGTACTTTTATGTTTTAAATGTCTTGAAACCCTTTGCTAGAATGTTAAATACGTGATGCACAGTAAAAACATATCGAAATCTTTGTTTTCGACTTTTTGTGGGTTGACACATTATTGCTTATCAGCATCCATATATAGTTACGATAAAGTTATATGTACTTACTATAGGCGGCATCCTTTGCGGTGGAGGCGGCGGTTTCCAAGGCTTCGTATGTATTTTAACTTTTGTTATTTCTGGCCAACGACGTTTGAATTTCTGTTTCCTTAACATCGACTTGTATGCTGCTTCACTGTTAAAAGTGTATATATATAAAAGACAAGCCCCTCCCGTTCCCTGGAGATCTTCCATTTTCCCGGGTTTTTTTTTTAATGAACTAGAAGGTGTTAGCCTCAGATGGCTTTTACACCGTTACGCGGAGTGTATCGGTGAGCGCAGAGGGCTCTCAACCGAAGGAGAATTTAAGCGACAGCGCTGAGGGTGTCCTGCGGGACCGTGCCTCGACTCAGGGCGTCGCTGGGGGAAGTGGGGACTCACTTGGCATGATTATTTTCCATTTTCCAGGGCATTTAGCCTATGTACCTATGAATTTAGGTAATAAAATATCTGTGCTTCAAATTTCATCCAAATCCATTCAGTAGTTTTTGCGTGAAAGAAGAATAACCGCCATCCACCTATACCTACCTACTCACAAACTGTCGCATTGAAATGGAATGAAATATATTTATTAATTCAAATAGGCCTTCACAGGCACTTATGAAACGTCGACTCTAACGCTCGGTTCGGAAGGTTGTTCTAGGTGAGAAGAGCCGCCAATAAACTCAGCAATTACTCTTTTCAGAACAAGTTTTAACAATGTCTTTCTGCTGTCAGAACCGAGCATAAGAGTGACTGTTCATAAGTGCTTGTACCTATTTGAATCTATACTAATATTATATATGCGAAAGTAACTCTGTCTGTCTGTCTCGCTTACACGTTAAACTGCAGAACCGATTTAAATTAATTTTGGTACACAGTTGGTCTAGAGCCTGAGAAAGGACATAGGCTACTTACCTACTGTTTAACGCGGGTGAAACCGCTGGGAACCACTAGTATTTTTTTTTACACAATATTAGTCTTTTAATCCATTTATAATATTAATAGGATTGATTTGACTCACTCTCTGGCAACTTCAGAGTCAGTCTTGTAAGCTTCTTCCGGCTCTTCTGATGGCGGCAACTCCTTAGATATATTCTTCTTTACCTTCTCATGTTTCTTCTTGTCCGGCGGAGCGTCCCCCGCCGCTGGTGGTCTGAAAGTTTAAGAAGCTTAAAACAGAGCTTTTTTATTAAGTTACGTCCCTAATCATTAGACTTTTTATACCACAAGGGTAGCAAACAGGCCCTCGGCACCACCTAATGGGAAGCGGTTACCGTAGCCTATGGACGCTTGTAACAAAGCGTCACTCAAACGTTGACGACCCTGTAAAAAAAGGAGCAACTGTATAGGCAGTGAAAAGGACAAAGGGCAATGTACTTTTCGTCGAAAGGCTAACCAGGTATCACTCCTGCATACCCCTACGACGCCACTCCATCCCTGGTCCCCTTAATGCCGCTACAGCGTCTCCTCATGGAGCTCTGGTTGGCTTTTGGGGTTCGAATTTCTAAAGGCCAAATATTCGTATCTATGCATGAATATTTGTATATTCTGTGTCTGGATTTAAATATCTATGAATGTATATACAGTAAATCAGCTATCTGGTTACAGTACAAGCTCTGCTTAGTTTTGAATCAAATTGGCCGTGTGAAAATCAAGATAAACTAACTTAGCATCGACTATCGTCTGTTTCTTTGGAGAAGCCTCCGGTGCTGGTCTGAAAATTAAAAACAAACTGAGTAAACAAAACTTTACTGCAAGAAAAATATAATTACGATATCAAATAAATACTGTTATCGTCATCAGCTCGTATACGTCTCCACCGAGGAGGTCAAGCCTTATACCAAAACATATTCCAACTCCATACTAAATTTTATTAAAACCGCTCCAGCTGTTGGCGACAGCCCGGTTGGCTTTGTAGTTAGTGACCCTGACTTTCAAGGCGCCGGTCGTGCGTTCGAATCACATCCAGGCCAAACATTTTGAATGCATGAATTTGTCTGTTTGTTCTGGGTCTGGATTCTGGATGTAATCCTACTAATATTATAAATGCGAAAGTTTGTAAGTATGGATGTATGGATGTTTGTTACTCTTTCACGCTCCAACGGCTGAAGGGATCTGCTTGAAATTTGGCACAGAGCTAGAATATGTTCTGGAATAACACATAGGCTACTTTTTATCCCGGGAACGCGGGTGAAACCGCGGGGAGCCACTAGTTATCTATATAAGTGCTTATTTAAAAGTATTATATGTAGTATCTCAGCTATCTGGTAACTATATCACAATCTCTACTTATTTTAGAATCAGATTGGCCATGTGTGTAAAATGGTTACTTATTTATAATATTATCATCATAATCAGCTCATATACATCTCCACCGAGGAGCTCAAGCCACCCCTAAAAATATTTATTATTTACTTACACAATATTATTTATTTAATCATTTATATTAATGCGATTTATTCATTATATAGTTAAAAAAAAAATAGCAAATAACCTAAATGCAAAATCAAACACCATGTGAAATGAGCTTAAAAGCTCGATATTCTAAAAGCACTCACATTTCAGGCTTAGTTTTTGGCTCTTTATCTTTTGCATGATACCTTTCGCCCGCGTATCCACTCGCTTTAGGATTATACGACATTATTTTTGTCTATATTTTTCAATTAACTTGTAGCCTACAAAAAAACAATAAAAATAAATAGCTTCGTCCGCGATTTTACAGGATTAAAAAATTTCAGGGATAAATATTTGAAAATATAATCGTAGAAACTTAATTTACTAGCTCCAGTCCGTGGTTTTACACGCGTTTCCGGATCTTACATTTTCCCGGGATAAATTAAGTGTTACCTCAAAACAAAGTGCCAAGTTTACTTATATCCCGTGACTCGTTTTTGAGTAACGAGATCAAAAAAATCCATACATTTTAGATGATAAATGTTTGTATATAAATAAATAAATTTACTTACTTTTTGTCAGCCATACGTCTGAGTAAATTGGATCAGCAAGTTTCTCTTAAAACTTGTATAACCTTTTATTTTTGCATATGTTTGTTTGATATCTGAAACGACCATAACAAAATTAGTAATTTAATTTACTTTAGGTACAAATTTGCAACCACATTAAAGTATGCGCCTGACAGTAAAGTAGGAGCAAAGTATTCAACTAGACAGTTTAGTATTAATAAACTGTAGGCTTTAATTGAGATTTACTTTACAATGAAAATCTGTTATGTTAAAGTTGTTTAAATGTCCCGGGATATAATTCCTTATAGCTAAAGAGGGTAAGTTTCTGTAAATATTCTATATTCCAACGGAGCTCCTAGATTAAGCTTATATCTTAGGTAAATAATGGTAGTATCATAAATAAATAGTAAGTACCTAGTATTAATAATAAATCGTGTTTAATATATAAATAATCTTACCTTAGTTTTTTTTTACACTTTTTTTATTTGTTTTTTCTAATATTTTTTACGAATTTTTCGACATCTCATGGATTGTGTCCATGGATTTTTTTGTATTTTTTTGAAATGTTATGTCAAACTTCTTTATCGTCTTAAATTTTGAAAATTTAATCTTTATTTTATTTGATTGCCAGCATTGGTTTGAATTATAAATATTTTCCCCAAAAAGGTTGTTATTTTAAACAATTTTTTTTATCAGTCTCATGTCGATTTAAATATGCTTTATATAGATACCTATAGATATTATTATTAACATAAATTTGTGTGTTTATGGAAACAAAAATTTTATTTTTATAATTAGTTACCTACTTTTAGTTTTAGAAAGGTTATTAATTAAAAACACATGCAAAAATTTTTTACTCATTTTTTTTTTTCATTTTACATACCTACCTACCCAAATAAATACTTATGTACTACTTATATAACACACATAACACTATCAACAATAAAACAAGCTGTCACCATAAAAAAATCCGAAGACTCCCATGGAATTTAAAAGCCATTAATCATTAAATCCCTTACTATAGAGTAGAGAAACTGCAAGTAACGCCGGGCTAATCTGCTAAGTAGCAGATGTCATTTCGTAGATTGTACACGGTCACCCGAACGGTGTGGTATGGGGAAAAAAATTGTGAGGGTTGCCATAGTTAAATAACTGCGGTTCCGTATCTTTACTTATAATAAATGCGAAAGTAACCCTGTCAGTCTCGCTTTCACAATAAAACTACTGAACCGCTTTAAATGATATTTGATACACAATTAATTCATTTTTTTTTACCGTAATACCAATTATGTTTTTCGTGCGTATCCTGAATGAAGATAATATATTTGTTTATTATCTCGTATCTAGTAAACATTGGATGCATTTGGATAGTTTAGGTATCTAATACGATACATTCATTTTTAAAACCTTAGTGTCTTAGGATGAGAAGAAAATCAAAAAACCAAGTTATTAATCTATATATATAAAAATGAATTGCTGTTCGTTAGTCTCACAAAAAGTCGAGAACGGTTGAACTGATTATCTTTCCTTGGTTTTGAAATGTTCGTGTGGGTCCAGGGAAGGTTTAAAAGGTGAGAAAAATGGCATAATTGCCGGGAAAGTAGTTTCTGAGATTATCGCGTTCAAGCAAACAAAGAAACTCTACCGCTTTATGATATTAGTATTGAAGTATAGATTGGGGCAGTACGAAGTGTGCCGGGTCAGCTAGTTTATTTATAATTATAACGACTTTTGCCAGTAATACTTATAATGTACATTATATTTATAAAAAAATATGAGATCAACTTTAAAAACTAACTTAAACACCAAAAATATGTCAAGTTTTATTTTCGATAAAAAATAATAAAATCGTGTAAAACCTTCTTTTAATTTTAAGCTATAGCTATTTATTTAATACTGAACCCTAAAAAGGAGCAGGTGTGAATGCAATAGATCGAATCTTTACATCTTCGTCACGCGACGGCGGTATCCACAATCTATGAATGTATTTATCCTTGCTATTTGAGAAATGATATGTATTTTTTTTATTTCGACCCCCAAATTTGATATGGTAACTTGCTTTCTTACTGTGTTCTTAGACCGGTTGGCTTTGTGGTTGTGACCCTGTCTCTCAAGCTGCTGGTCGTAGCTGGTAATCAGACAGCTGATATACTACATATACTACTTTTAAATACATACATACTTGAAATCGACGATCGAATTAGAATCGACATTTCATACGTGCCTGTGAAGGCCTATTTAAATTAATAAATATTACGTTTCATACCTTAAAAGTGGAAGAAGAAGAGAGAGGAATAATTTTTTGGTGCCCCCCTCAGACATAACTGCCCGGTTGGCTTTGTGGTTAGTGACCCTGACTTTCAAGCCGCGGGTTTTGAGTTCGAATCCCACCCAGGACACACATTTGTATGCATGAATATGTCTATTTGTTCTGTGTCTGGATGTAAATGTTTATATTAGTATTTATTTAAAAGTATTATATGTAGTATATCAGCGATCTGGTTACCATAACACAAGCTCACTTTGAAGCTTACTTTGGAATCAGATTGGCCGTGTGTGAAAAATGTCCCGGGATATTTATTCTACTTCTGTATATATAAAACAAAGTCCCCGCCGCCTCTGTCTGTCTGAACTCGATGAACACAAAAACTACTGAACATATTTTCATACGTTTTTCACCAAATTACGGAGTATTTCATGGGGAAGGTTTTTATGTATAATACATCAATTTAGACCCGGTAGTTGGCGCTGGTGGGCAGAACGAAGTCTGTCGGCTCCGCTAGTACAGTGATGTAATAAACTTATTTGATGTAAATTTAAACACACAAAGTCCTTGAGATGTCATGAGTGACCGACATTTTGTTTGGTTACCGCTTGTCTGCCAAATTGAAGTCGCAAAAACTTACAGTATATCGTTGTACATAATAATTTGGAGTGTTTAAGTTTGTACGCGAGTTTAATGGTCATCACATTACGGCTTTAATTTATTGTTTTGGTGTTTATTTTCATCCTTTTTGGGTGTAGGTTTCTAGAGATATATTTTATTGAAAAGTAAGTACATATATTTATTTATATATGAGTTTATTGTTAGCTTATTTAAGTGAAATAAAACCTTGTGTAACGAATGTTAGAGTTGAAAATACATTAGTGCCTGCACTTAATTTATTATTATGTTTATTAACGGGACGATTCGCGGTTAAAAATAAATTACAATTTATACTAACTATAATCCTACTAATATTATAAATGCGAAAGTTTGTATGTATGGATGTTTGTAACTCTTTCACGCTCCAACGGCTGAAGGGATCTGCTTGAAATTTGGCACAGAGCTAGAATATGTTCTGGAATAACACATAGGCTACTTTTTATCCCGGGAACGCGGGTGAAACCGCGGGGAGCCACTAGTACAATATAATTCAGGCCACGGCCGCTCCGCTCGCGCAGGCCACATTAAAAATTCCGCCATTTTGTGTCCCGAATTTTTAATTACATAGTTTTTTCTTCCTTGCTCGTCCATTGGTCGACCATTCGGGCCCACTCGGCTGCAAACGTCAACGCGTTCGGCTTTTTTGTCTGCCTGCCAATTGCTTTCTCGGAAACTTATTAAGTAAATAAATTTAATTTTTAAACGTTTAACTTTTGAGTTTACACCGGCTTTTGAACGTTTCCTGATAATTTTGAATTGCCAGTGAATGTGGTACCTTGATTAATTCGCGACGGGACGTGAGTTTGAGTCCTGGGCAGGATTATTGTGTCTGTTTGTTTTGTGATCCAATATTAATATAATAATATGTATTTATAACTATGTATGTACTTATTCGAGAATACCTGTTATTGGATTCTTGGCATTATTCGTCGATGTTACAATATTTATTTCTAAAACAAATCAATAAATATTATTTTGGTTACAATAGTACAAACTCTGCTAAGTTTGAGGTTAGGTTGGCTATATGTAAACAAAATGTCTCGAGTTTTATTTCATTAGTGTATTGCCTTTGTGGTTATCCTGATTTCCAAGGCGCTGGTCGTAGGTTTGATACCCCATCACATACATTTTTGTATGAACATGTCTGTTTCAGTTTTATGTCTGTTTAGATGGGCTATTTGTGGACTATGTTCCGGACTATTTTTTGACCCAACTTTTTTTTAAAACTTTCAACTGAAATCTATTCTGAATTAGATTTCCAATTTTAAATAAGAATCACTATATTTCTACTAACAATTTGTCGAGTTCTAAGTAACCATAGTATAGGCTCACGATTTAACATCTGTACGTTGTTTTCTCAGAAACATTTTGCCATGGTCAGCCGTGGAATGGAAATTAAGTGCAAGCGACATTAAAACTTTACTAGGGATGGGACGTTGACGTGTCGATAAACGGAAACTATCGATAAGACAAAATGGCCGACTGGTTGGCTCTGCGTTTATCTTGTGTAAGTTTTCCTGGGAAATCCTCCTCTTATTGTAGTCCATAAGCGACGGTGACCGCTTACCATCAGGCCCTTTGGCTGTATACTACTGGCGATATTTTAAAGGTGTTAGTTTTGAGAGAATAATATTTGTATAATTATAACCTTAAATAAATAAATAAATATCGCAGGATTTTTTTAACATACGTAAAATTTTATTCCAAACTAAGTACAGCTTGTGCTATAACCAGATTGCTGATATACTACTTTTAAATACAGACCTACTTAGGTTAGATAATTACATCCAGACACAGAACATGCAGACATATTCATGCATACAAAATGTTTGTCCTGGGTGGGATTCGAATCCACGACCAGCCTTGAACGTCTGGGTCACTAGGTAACATAATATATTCCATCTGCATCAATATTGAACACCTGTACCTAATTCACCTACTTAAATCACGTGTCAAAATATCGATAAGTAATAAGTATCGATACATGTTGCCCCCATCCCTATGGCCATAACTAAACGGCCCTTAAGCTAAGAACACTACACCTATTGTAAGAAAAATACATAAACGTTTGAGGCACATTCGTTAATATACGCTACATTAACGTATAAGTTATTTAACTTGTCGCTCCCCGCGGTTTCACCCGCGTTGCCGAAGGATCTTCCATTTTCCCGGGATAAAAAGTAGCATATGTCCGCGACTTTTTCCGCGTGTAATAGTGACTTTTTGGGCAGCATTTTCTTTTAATTTGCATAACCTTTTTGTTTATGAACCGATTGACACGAAACGAAATGAAAATGTCCCAGTATTTAACTCTGAACTCAATCTCAATATAAAACAATGAATAAATAAATATCCTGGGACATTTTTCACACACGGCCAATCTGATTCAAAACTAAGCAGAGCTTGTACTGTAACCAGATAGCTGTTATACTACAAATATTACTTTTAAATACATACTTATATAGATAATTACATCCAGACACAGAACAAACAGACATATTCATCCATACAAATGTTTGTCCTGGGTGAGATTCGAACACACGACCGGCGGCTTGAAAGTCAGGGTCACTAACCACAAAGCCAACCTATCGAATGCCCATCATGACAAGGCTACCGTCTCTACAATATCATAATGAACAAGTATCTAATTAGATACCGTAAGTCGATATCGATTCGGTTTCTATATCTTGTATCCTTTTCTATCACTATGATGTCATGTGAGAAGGATGTATTGAGGGGAAACTGCGATGTATGTATTAAGGAATACAAAGTCGGAGGCGTAGGGAATGAGCTGATTTGTTTGTTCAAATGCTAGCGCGTAGATAGGACATGTTTTTGAATGATGGTAGTGGGTTCGAATCTGAACTAAGACAACGATATGATATATGGAATGACATTGAAAGATATGATTTTATTCGGATCAGTTGTTCTGAAGCTTTGTTATTTGTATTGACATATTTTGATTATATATTTATATAGTTTACTGTGCTACCTTTGTGTTTTGAATTTATATTACATTAGCTGCCTCCGCGCGGTTTTACCAGCGTATTTCCCGTTCCCGTGGGAATACAGGGATAAAATATAGCCTATGTTACTCCCGGATAATGTTGCTTTCTAATGAAAAAAGAATTATTAAAATCTGTCCAGTACTTTTTGAGTTTATTCGTTACATACAAAAATACAAATCTTTCCTCTTTATAATATAAGTGTAGAAGTGTAGACTTGCTTCCGCTACGCGATTGCTCCCATATAGTTCCCGTTTCCTTAATAATATGGATATAAAATATAGGCTTTATTACTCCCTGATAATGTAGCTTTCCATTGGTGAAAGAATTATTAAGATCGGTCCAGTAGTTTCAGAAACAAACAAACAAAAAATCAAATCATTCCTCTTTACAATTCTAGAGGCGCTATCGGAACTCTAGAGGAAAAGTAGCCTATGTCCTTTCTCAGGCTCTAGACTATCTGTGTACCAAATATCATTCAGATTTCTTCATTACTTTTTGCGTGAGTGTAACAAACGTACATCCTTACAAACTTTCACATCTATATATATAAATCAAAATCCCCGCCGCCTCTGTCTGTCTATCTGAGCGCGACGAACACAAAAACTACTGAACAGATTTTCATAAAATTTTCACCAAATTACGGAGTATTTCATGGGGAAGGTTTTTATGAATAATACATCAATTTAGAGCCGGTAGGTGGCGCTGGTGGGCGGGACGAAGTCTGTCGGGTATATAATATTAGGATTCGTTTAGTAAGTCGTCCACTTTACTCCCGTGCTGGAGGCCTATATAAACAACCGTCAGTCCTTAACAATGGGGCCCAAATGAGGGCCGCCATATTGAAAAACAAATTAACAAAACCCCCATATCTAAATAAATACATCCAGACGGCATCTCGCACGTATGTGGGTGAAAAGGATAGTTACTACGCAAGACTAAATTATGAAATAATAAGAAGAAAAAAAAAACACTAAACAAATAAATATCCCGGGATATTTTTCACACACGGCCAATCTCATTTTAAACTAAGCAGAGCCTGTACTGTAACTAGATAGCTTATATACCTACTACTGTATATTTTATACTACTTTTAAATACATACCTACTACATGTATAATTGACATATTCATGCATACAAATGTTTGTCCTGGGTGGGATTCGAATCCCCCATAGTCTGATGGGCTAGCAAAATTTGAAGAAAGAAATATCGTGACTTCAAACATGTACCTACTGTAGGTATACCTATTGAATGAAATAAAATAATTTTGATCGCCAGTTATTATTATTGATTGTAATATACATAACGTTTGTTTGATCTTGAAAAACCCACCCAAATAAATAAACCTAAAGAAATCAAATAAAATACCTATTGTATTAAAACTTTTGAACAATTATATACAGTTAAACTAGCTGCCGCCCCGCGGTTTCACCCGCGTAGTTCCTGTTACCGTTCCCGTGATCACAGGGGTATGAAAAATAGATAGTAGCCGATTCTCAGACCTACTGAATATGCATATAAAATATCATAAAAATTGCTCAAGCCGTTTCGGAGGAGTATGGTAACTAACATTGTGACACGAGAATTTAATATATTAGAATATACAGATCAAGAACCTCGTCATTTTTTTAAAGCATTTTAAAACATTACATTAACTGTCAAAAAAATAAGTCTAACCTTCAAAAGCCATTCCATTCAAAAAACTTTCTACATTATTATAAACTATAATACAAATAGCCTCTTTTGCTACAGTTTATACAAATTTATACAAAAGGGAATCAATTGTAAATGCAAATACAGCTCGTATGTCGGATGCATCCGGGTGACAAAGCTATGCAATAAATCTTTGCATTAGTATTGAAAAGTATGTGTTATACGTTATTGTGCGAGGCGATACTATACGGTGCTATATAACTGAGTCATTAATAGTGAATGTGTCACATAGTTTTATTTTATTAATTTAGTTATTTATGCATAAAATTTTATGTTTGTGTTTTTGTTGTGATTTTTTTCTGCAAAAGTAACTGTTTGATTAGTTGTACATTCATTAGTAAAGGCCTTTTTAAATAACATAAATGACACATTTTGATACATAATTTTCAAAGTTTAATTTATTCCTAACTTTAATATAATAAATGAAAAAGTAACTTGGTCTGTCTGTCTTACTTTCACGCTAAAACTACTGAACCGATTTAAATTAATTTTGTTACACAGATTGCCTAAGAAAGGAAACAGGCTACTTTTTATCCCGAGAAATGGAAGATTTCCTAATTTATATTTTACTAATAGACCTGTTATATGTTCAATGTCATATTAATTACCTAAAATACCTTAAAAATACCTAAGTCGTTACACATTTTCCTGTCGCTGGCTGTGGGTAAGGTGGCCAGAAGGCTGGTTGCATTACCTCTTTGAATAGCCAGGCTTATTCGTTGTCCGAGGTAAGAACCAGCCCTCTGGTCACCAGACACCTTATTATTATTATATGTTCTATATTTTACTACTAGCTATAAGATAGCCGAGACAGTGTAACAGCTACCTGTCGAATGAATAGACTGGATTTCTATTTTATTAAGTGAACAGGAAATGGCGATATTTTTTGTCAATGACAAGTTTTAGGGGTCCGCAGGTCACATTCCTAATATGTATATTAGTGTATTTTCTAGGAATTGTGAGTTAAAAAAACCATTCTAGAATATTTTTTTATATGGCCAATCTGATAGTAGTTGATATACTACTTTTAAATACATACTAATGGAGTTACTAGCTGCCGCCCGCGGTTTCGTCCGAGTGGAATAGTTACTCTGGGCTAACGCTAAGTTTCTATAAACCTTCCTCTTGAATCACTGAATCTTTATAGATCAAAATCCGTTGCGTAGTTTTAAAGATTTAAGCATACATAGGGATTGTTGGCATTTTGTCTATTATACATTGCAAAATTAATCTGTTTTTGAATATCTTAGTACTGGCAACTCGGTCACTGAACAGTATAAAAGCAATGGTTGCCCTTAGCTCACCCTCTTACCTCATTCAATCTTCGACTAGACTAGATCGTAATTATCACCTTCATAGTGGCCATTATAATTGAGAATATACAGATCAGTTTAATTTAGAATTCAAATCATATTGTTTTCTTCTACCCGTAATCCTATTTCCTATAGGTTATGGGCCCAGTAATACTTTCGTAGATAATTTCTTAAGCTCTTTTCACTACCTACCCGTATTTTTTTTTTTTTCCTCACTTTTATACCACGCCACGTTATGGATAATTTGAAAACTAAACGTAATATTAAACCTTTCAACGGTGAAAAGTATAGTATTTGGAAGTTCCGGATTCGCGCATTGTTAGCCGAACTTGAGGTTATCAAAGTAATTGACCAGGAACCCACATTACCACTAGAAGCCTGGGAGAAGAATAACCGAATCGCAAAAGGTATAATCGTCGAGTATTTAGCCGACTCATTTGTTGGTTTTGCGGGAGAAGATTTCACGGCACGAGAAATCATCAAGAATTTGGACACATTATACGAAAGAAAAAGCTTGGCGACTCAATTGGCGATACGTAAGAAGCTACTGGGTTTGAAACTACAAGGCGACACTCCGTTGGTCAAGCACTTCATGATCTTTGATGATCTCATCACTGAGCTGTTGGCGGCTGGTGCAAAGATGGAAGAAACCGATAAGGTATCTCACTTACTTCTGACATTGCCAACATCATACGACGGTGTTATAACTGCAATCGAGACCTTATCTGAAGACAATTTGACTTTGGCCTTCGTTAAGACTAGATTACTCGACCACGAGGTGAAAATAAAAAATGAGGGTAGTGACACACATAAAAAGATTCTTCACGTCGAAAATAAAACTCAAAACTACAACGGAAGAAAATTTGAGTACACCAAGCCTAATAATTATCAACAAAAGCTGAAGTCTAAGAAGAAATCCTTCGTCAAATGCCATCATTGCGGACTGTTAGGATGGCGGCCCGTTGGTCCTTTTTAAGAAAAAAACACCACTTTGCTATAAAATTATTTTAATCAAAGAAAAGACATACAGACAGAAAAATTTATATAACTGCTCTACGAGCACGTGTAAAATTCGCCTTTTATACCATCCGCGTAAACGTGGAGGCGACGGGGGTTTGCGCTTAGTCGGCAAAAAAAATGTGGAATGTACATAACATCTCCCCCCTTAGACTGAGCTTTATTTTTTTTTTAATATTATAAAGCGAAGAAAAAATAAAAATGTAAATGAATGTCGTAAATTAAAATAAAAAAATTTTATGATGAATTTATAAAAAATAAAACTCAGTTTAACAATATAGGCACAATAAAAAATTTAAAAAGATATTAAAATTATTACAAGAACTTAGTTTAGAGTTAGAAGTTACTGAGATTTCTGGTTGATTTATCTAAATTTCTAAAAGCAGCTTTGTCTCGCTTTATTTCTAAATTTGGAAGACTTTTAATAGACCTTTTATCACTTTCTAAATCAGAAATTTCAGTGAGTTCTATAGAAACATTTTTGTTAGTAGTAAGTTTCTTTGTGTTGTTACAATTGTTACAAATTTGGATACAACATGTTGGTGTAAAATTACTACAACATTTTTTATAAATTTTATAAGTAATGTAAACAAAAATTACGCAAATTATTGTATATGTTAGTCCTGAATAATAATTGCCATACTTAATAAAATGGGACTGATTTTCACTGCTACGAATATCATTTTCTAAATTATCTAATTTATGAGAAGCTAACTTTAGCGATTCCAAATCGATATTAGATAAAGTAATTGGGCTTATGGAATGGGATGTTACATTTTCAAAATTATACTTGCAACAGTCGTCTAATGTCAGATCGAAATTTAAGGTTATTTGACTCGGTACAGTGGATTTATATTTCCTTGTAGGGTAAAATTGTAGTGTTTGGAAATATGCCACACAATCATTTTTTATGGATAAGATTCCTGTTCCTTGAACAATGTAGTCATTTATATCATTATTGCATTTCATTGTTAATTTATTAGGTTTAGATTGAACATAAATATATCTTTTATCATTAAGTTTTTGCCAGATATTTATGTTACCATAAACTACTTTAGAATCACAAATTTGAGGAACTGACAAGGTAACCTCCGTTATCAATTTAGATTCACATGACGGATTATTAATTGTTGATAAAATTGATGGAGTAGGACAAATAATATAGTCATCATTGACGTGTTTACATTCATTAATATTATCTAATAAAGCATAGTTCAATCTGTCATCCGTTATTGCTACGTAACGCTTAGAAGGGTGTATTAAAACATATGTTAAGTATTGTTTATCGTCGCGTGGAGTAGGTAGCGGTAAATTCTTATATAGACTAAACTTAATTGGGCTTATTAGTGGTACTTGTATTATAAACATTAGTTTGTTATTATAATAATACACAGTTAATTTAGATAAGTCAATTATGGTGTGTATATTATGCAACGTCAATGGAATCGGAAACTCTGAATTTCTTTTCAATGGGATACCTTTTGATAACTCATTATACATCTTTAAAGGAGTTATGACGTATGGATGTAAAATATTTGCTTTAGCGAATAAGATAGAATTTAAGATCGTGTCTAAAATATTAGAAATAGACAACAATGAACCTTCAATAATATTGAACATAGAGTTAATTTTTTCTAAATTAATTAAATTATTATTAGTCTTAGCATTAGAGAGAAATATATAATTAAGTTTTTCTATTTGATTGTTAAGTCTAACTTCATTATTATTTATTTTTTGTATAGAAACGTTAAAATTATTAATTGTAGAGCGAACAACATGGATGTTATCCTTCATCAAGGAGTAAATATGATTTTCGTTCTGTTGACATGTGTCAATAGCTTCGTCATATTTTCTAGCATCGTCAGCATCTAATGTACCGAAGAAAAATTTCAATATTTCGCCACCAAATTCGAGAGCGCGTTTTTGTCGGTTATCCGAAATGAGATGCGATAGAGATTCAAACTTAAGATTATTAGTATTAATAAGTATTTCTAAGGGGTTAATAATATCTTTACATTCTACATTAATATTTACTATATTATGAGCCTTTTCACAAAATAACGATATACTTTGGATAGATTTTTCTATCTTTTCCATGTAAGGCTTAATAGGAACTATATCTACATACGTGATAACATTCCAATAGTCATTTTGGAAATAGACAATAGATGTAGGGTCAAAATAAATTCCTGGACTATGCTGAATTATTTCAATCGGCTCGGAAATACTTGGACACACGAGGTATCTGAAACAAATATATATATTCACGCTGGTTTTATCTCGTTAACATGATATTTTACATGTTTCCTATTAACACAAAGGGTGACGTTAGTTTTACCGTGTGTTTTAATTATCTTATAGGGTCCTTTCCAGACAGGAGATAGAGCTTTTCGAAGCCTATGATGATATTTTAAATAAACTAAATCACCTGTTTTATATGATTTTTCTCGAGCTGTTGAATCATAATACTTTTTAGATAACTCTTTACTTTTAATCATATTTTCTATAGCCTTTTCACGAGAATATTTTATCCTATATTGTAGTGTGCGAATATATTCCTGGTAAGTAGTATTATCACTTGATTCGTAAACACTACTTGGAATTATGGGCTTATAGCCGTATAAAAGTTCGAATGGTGTAAATTCGGTAGTACAATGTGGAGTTGTGTTATAAGAAAGGATCGCTGTGGCGAGATAGCAATGCCAGTCGTCCTGTTTTTCATTAACAAATGACCTTAAGTACTCTTTAAGAGTAGCATGACTACGTTCTAGTGCACCATTTGTTTGAGGATGATAAGGTGTGGAAAATAGATTTTTAATTTTAAGTAACTCTGTTAGTTGCCTAAATAACTCGGAAGTAAAGGATGTACCTTGATCGGTCAGCAAAATTTTTGGGAAACCGAATAGTGAAAAGAAATTAATAAGATTGCGTGCAACTTCATCAGTTGTACAGGAAATCATGGGATAGGCACACGAAAATTTTGTTAAATCATCCTGAAGTGTTAAAATGTATCTGAATTTTTGAAGACCTGCTTCGGGTAAAGTACCTACAATATCGAGAGCTAATCTTTCAAATGGCCTAGTACTTGTGGAAGTAATAACCATTGGTGCTTTATTAGAAGCTCGTAAGGGTTTGTTAACTTGGCACATCTTACAATCTTTAACGAATTGTTCTATATCTGAACGCATACCTTTCCAATAGTATGAGGCTTTAATTCGGCTTAACATGCGTTTAACACCCGGATGACCGGATATGGTCGTTCCGTGGTTTTCCTTGAGAATTTTAGGAATTTCGGTAGGATTTGGATAAAGTATTTGATTTTTATGAATATGAACTTTAATTTTAGTGCCATGAAAAATGTATAAAATCATATTATAAATCTTGACATAAACCAATTTAGTAAACGGTTCAGAAAAGTCAGGTAAAGCTAATTCTTTGTCATAATCTTTTTTAGAAATAATTTCGTCTCTTAATTTAACTAGTATACTGTAAATAGTTTTATAACTCGTTTCATCAAAATGATGAACCTTAGTAAATAAGAAATAAAGTATCTTATTGTGTTTACAGTTGATTGTTTGTATAGTGTCAGGTTCGCGTTCACCTGCACGGAATTCCTCAGCATTATCTAACATTGATAACAGCTGTTCGCAATGCGGCATTGAGTAATCTAAATCTAAGGAAGCTGGACAAGCAATAGAGTTGATTTTTGTTGAATGCAAACTTTGATTATGTTCTTCAACTTGTGTATCATAATCAGAAGTAGTTTTTGTAAATTGCTTTCTAAGATATTGTTCATAAGTAGTTGAATTTAATTTGGAACTTCGAATAGTCACAGCATTTACTGGATAACGAGATAACGCATCTGCATTACTATTTACTCTGCCAGGTTTATAAACGATCTCGTATTCATACTCTTCGAGTTTTAAACGCCATCTTAGTAAGCGTCCACCTGGATCTTTCGCGTTAAATAACCAAGTTAAAGGTCGATGATCTGTTACGATTTTAAATTTATAACCATAGAGATAAGGCCGGAATGTATTCACGGCGAAAAGAATAGCGAGAAGCTCTTTTTCAGTTGTCGAATAATTCCCTTCTTGTTTGTTTAATGTTCGAGATGCATATGCAATGGGTTTATCCTTGCCAATCTCACCCTGGGATAAAATTGCGCCGACGGCATAATTCGAAGAATCCGTCGTTACTATAAAGGGCTGAGAGAAATCTGGATATTGTAATAAGGGAGCTGAGATGAGCTTTTGCTTAAGCGTTTTGAAAGCTTGTTCTTGTTCATGAGACCAGATGAAAATAACATCTTTTTTCAATAAAGATGTGAGAGGCTTTGTTATATGAGAGAAATTCTCTATGAAACGACGATAATAACCTGTTAATCCAAGAAATGATTTTACATCTTTAGGAGTTTTCGGTGTGGGAAATTGAGAAATAGCCTTTACCTTGTCGGGGTTAGGCGAAACACCATTGTCTGTGATAACATGCCCTAAGTAAGCGACTTCCTGTCGTAAAAATTCACATTTGTCGGGCTGTAATTTTAAATTTGCCTCTCTGAGTCTAGAAAATACAGATTCAAGTTTCTGTATATGGGATTCAAGGTCATGGGAATAAATTATGCAGTCATCTAAATAAATATAACAATGAAGACCTTGTAATCCTGAAAGGGCTAAATTCATCATCCTTTGAAATGTCGAGGGAGCATTTTTTAAGCCGAAAGGCATTCTTGTAAACTCAAATTGACCTGAAATACTATTAGTTGTAACACTGAATGCTGTTTTTTCAGTGTCCTTGGAATTTAATAAAAGTTGATGAAAACCTGATGCTAAATCGAGTGTACTAAAATATTTAGAATGACCTAGTTGGTCTAAGATGTCAGTAATAAGAGGGAGAGGATAAACCTCTGAAACTGTGACGTCATTTAAACGTCGATAATCTATAACAATTCGCCATTTTTGTTTACCTGAAGCATCTAATTTTTTGGGGACCACCCATACGGGTGCATTCCAAGGAGAAGTTGATGGACGAATAATATTCTGATTAAGCATTTTCTTAATTTGTTTTTCGACTTCGTCTTTATGAACTTCGGGGAAACGATACGACTTTACATGAATAGGGGCTGCATCCCTAGTATTTATAGAATGCTTAATAATTTCTGTATGGGATAAAAATTCACCATCAAGATGAAATATATCTGTAAATTTAGAAAGGCAGTTTATTAACGCTTTCTTTTCTTGTGGATTAAGATGAGAGCACCTTATCTGCTCTAAGACTTTCTGAGATCGGTCGATGTCTAATGCATCTAGTTGATTAATCCGTTCGTGTTGTTCGTCATTAATTTTGGAAGCTGGCATTTCAAATGGTGTTAATTTGACTTGAAAATCGTCAATTTCAATTTCAGATTCAGTGGTGTTGAGAACCGAAACATTGACTCTGTTATTTGATTTTAAGTTAACTATACAGTTAGCCAAAAGTACACCTTCACTAATTTTATGATCTAATATCAAAGCTTCCTTTAGTTCAGCAATTTCTGATAGATTTGAGACTGAACACTCAATGACAGTTTCTGACCTCGGGGGTATGACATATGATGGTTTGCTACAGCAAATAGGTATTTCGTAATTCTCCAAATTAAGAGTATTGGTAGAATACTGAATGTCTATTTTGAAATGTTGTATAAAATCACTACCAATAATACCATCGTAGTTTAAATTAATCGTATCGTCAATCGCGTGGAACAAATAGTCAAATATTATTTTTCTTGACGAAGAAACGCGATGTTCAAAATTAAGTTTAATAGAACCAAGAGATTCGCAATAGGAATCGTTGTCACTTAAGCCTTTGAGTTTTATAATTTCAGGGTTAAGCACTGGTTTATTACGTAAACTAGAATGTTTAATAATTGAAATTGTAGATCCAGTGTCAATCAAAAAGCATAAAGGCTTGTTATTATAATTCGTTTTTAAGTAAACGTGAGGTAGAGAAACTTTGTTATTAATGTTATTAATAGTAAATGTATTCTCACGTGAAGGATTTGAAAACTTGTGTGCATGAACCTGTGTTGAAGAAAATTTAGGAACACAGTTTGAAGGACTTTTAGTCTCTTGAATTGCACTAACCTGTGTTGGGGAAAAATTAAGAACACAGTGTGAAGGACTTTTAGTACCTTGAATTGCACTAACCTGTGTTGAGGAAAAATTAAGAACACAGTTTGAAGGACTCTTAGTACCTTTATGTGCGGTAACTTGTGTTGAAGAAAATTTAGGAACACAAGATGTAGAATAATTTAAAGATTTCGTGTCATTTAAAATATTACGAGGTTTCGGCAGACACGCAACCGGAACCCTATTTAGTTTAAAGTTACACTTTCATCGTTAGTGTCAACATAATGCACATTAGAGCGATTATCGCTCGACATTTTACTCGAACTCGGTGGAAGTGCACTTGATAGTGTAGAATTACGAGCATCGGTATGCGAATAATTATTATTTTTAAATTGAAGTTTGCGACATTCGCCTATCAAATGACCTCGTTTTTTACAGTATGCACATAGTTTATTTGAATCAAATTGAAAATTTGATTTGAATTTGTTATTGCCAAATTTACTTGGTTGAATATTATTATGTGAATTTAAATGATGGAAATTTGGAGTGGAGTACTTATTTTTATTTTTGTAACACTCCGAAGCGACATGACCGCTTTTATTACATGTTGTGCATTGTTTATTAGAACGAGTTGAGAGTTTAGTTAAATTGAATAACTTTTCCTCTTCAGTAGCATGTGTAATCGCTTCTGATAAGGTTTTAGGATTTCGACATCGCACAATATGTGAAAAGTTATTGTTTAAGCCTAACATAAACGTATTTAGGGCTAGATCCTCCATTGCGGCTATTCGACCTATTAGTTCCTTGTCGTTATCGCAGCTATAGTGGATGTCAGATTGAAGTTTTGTCAAACACGATTCAATTCTAATGGAAAACTGCATAACGCTTTCGGAGGGCAATTGCTTACAGTTTTGTAGGTCAACTAGTAAATGAGTGGAGTGTTTTTTTTCTCCAAAAGTTGTCTTGAGAAACTGTTTTATCTCAATCCAACTATCAAATTTTTTTAGACAACAAGCTAATTGTGCTTTGCCTTCCAATTGCGATATGATGTATTTACATAAGACGTTCTGTTGGTCTGTTGTAGCTAATGCAATTGCATTTTCGCAATTGGTTAAAAACGCGGGCAATAATTCGCGATCACCAGTATAAGGTTTAATGAACTTTGTGAGGACAGACAGAGTAATTTTTTCAGCCATTTTAACTTTTGGTTTTGGCGCTGGGCTATCCTCAGAAGAATCGGAACTAGATGAGGATGCGACTTCTTCAGATGTCTCCTTTTTAAGAGGCATTAAATATTGTATACAAATTAATTATCGAAGTAAAGCACTACAAACCATCAGACACAAAAAAATTGCATTAAAATAATAAATAAACATGTTAATTTAATTGAACAATGTAAACGATGTAAATAAGTAAAATTTGTAAAATAAAGTTCAGATAAAATGGGAAATTCTTAGAAAATTATTAAAAGATAAAATAAATTGGGAAATTGCACATTCACTTGGGAGCACTTTTAATTGGGAGCACTTCACTAGAAAGATAAATTACTCACAGTAATGCCGAAATTATGACAGCATGCGCGAACATTCTGGATTGCCACGTAATGCAGCGAGAAACAGCGTGACCTGGCGACTCAAGGAGTCGTATTGCAGGAACGTGTCGTGACGTCGCGGACACGCGGTTAGTTAGACCACGTGGCTGTGATGGTGATGAGCAGTTGGAGTCCTCGGCAAGACCTCGATGAGATGTCTCTGGATGATTTAAGTGATGCGGGCTCACAGTCGAAACTGGAGGCTGACCGTCGACCACAGGGTAGCAGAGTGTTTTCGGTGGTGATGCGGGCTCACGCTTCACAGCGGAGGCTTACCGTCGATCACGTGGAGTGCAGCAGCGCGGGCTTAGGCTTTTGTGGAACCCAAGGCTTATCGTCGACCACAGACACTTAGGACCTTTACAATTACGGAGCCAACAAATATAATGGTGCAGACGAATGGAACGAGTTCGCGACGCCTACACCTATAGATCCCAGAACTTGACGGTTTTTCCTGGGATTCCACTTCTGACACCAAATTTGTTAGGATGGCGGCCCGTTGGTCCTTTTTAAGAAAAAACACCACTTTGCTATAAAATTATTTTAATCAAAGAAAAGACATACAGACAGAAAAATTTATATAACTGCTCTACGAGCACGTGTAAAATTCGCCTTTTATACCATCCGCGTAAACGTGGAGGCGACGGGGGTTTGCGCTTAGTCGGCAAAAAAAATGTGGAATGTACATAACAGGACGCAGAGGTCATGTCAAAAATGACTGCTTTTATTACAAACGGACGAATCAACTTCATAAACAAAAACCAGTAGACAGACCCCGAACTGTCCAAGTAGTGGAGCTCACTGAGGGAGCGGCAAGTTCCATTGAAGCTTCCGGATTTGCATTCATGGCTGGTTTTCATGAAGATGGTACAGACGGAAATCAAATAACTTTCCTGCTTGATTCCGGAGCATCTGACCACATAATTAACAGGGAAGACCTTTTCTTTACCTTTATAAATTTAGTTCCACCGTTAAAAATCTCCATAGCTAAACACGGTGAATTTATTACAGCGACCAAAAGAGGGACATTACAAGTGACCACCAACACTGGCATCCAAGGTACACTAGAGGACGTGCTGTACTGCAGCGAGGTACCGTACAACCTACTGTCTGTCACAAAAATGCAGCGTGCCGGGTTGACGATCACTTTCGACGAGACTGGAACCAATATCAGTAAGGATGGTAAAGTACTGATGCAAGGTATGTCAATTAATAATCTAATTTCTATTGATTTTAAGGTGAGAATTCATCTTTCTGTTTCTCAAATGTGCAAGAGTGATAAAAGTAATTACGATTTGTGGCATCAACGGTTAGGCCATATAAGTAAACAAAAGTTTTTAATTTTAAAAAATTACTGTATGATTGATGATGTAAATTTAATTGAGGTTATATCGCCTGATAACAAATTATGTGAAGCTTGTATAAACGGGAAACAGACACGATTACCATTTAACACCTTGAAAGACAAAACTCATACTAAGCGACCGTTATTTATTGTGCATACTGATGTGTGTGGGCCGATCACTCCAGCTACAATCGATAATAAGAATTATTTCGTTTTATTTGTCGATCAATTTACTCATTACTGTGTTACATACTTGATAGCGTATAAATCGGATGTGTTCTCAGCTTTTAAAGATTTTGTGGCAAAAAGTGAAGCTAAATTTAATTTAAAATTGGTTAATTTGTACCGTGATAATGGTCGGGAATATTTGTCTAGTGATATGAAAGAATACTGCGTTTCTAAAGGTATTTCATATCACTTTACTATTCCTAGAACACCACAGCAAAATGGCGTCTCGGAGCGTATGGTTAGGACAATAACAGAAAAAGCACGTGCTATGATTAACGGGGCTAAATTACCTAAGTGTTTTTGGGGCGAGGCAGTTTTAACTGCAGTATATTTAATAAACCTTACACCTACCCGCGCTTTGAAGCAAACTAAAACTCCTTTCGAGTTATGGCACGATAAAAAACCAGTTATTAGGTATTTAAAAGTTTTTGGTTCTACCGTCTATGTGCATAATAAAACCAGTAAGACTAAATTTGATGATAAATCTTGGAAAGGTATTCTGGTAGGCTATATTCCGAATGGCTATAAGGTATGGAACACAGAACGCGAAAAATATGATACAGTTAGGGATGTCATTGTGGATGAGGTTAATTTTCTGCAGTCAAGGCCTGCTTTAAATGGTATTGAAAGAAATTATATCGAACATTTCCATGATAAAACTGATGAAACTTCTAAAGTGTCAAAATCAGTGTCAATAAAACCTCATTGTGACAATTCGAAATCTGATACGATCAAAGCTGATAATACCAAATCTAATAATTTAAAATTAGATAATCCAAAATCAGTAGGATCAAATTCAGATATTTCTATATTAAGCGATTCAAAATCAGTTTCAAAATCTGATGAATCGGATAGCTGTAGTAAAATTCGCAAATTAAATGATTATAATAATATATCAAAGCCAAATGTTGATGACAAAGACAAAGCAAGTACCAGTAAAACTTGTTCATCTGACAATAATATTTTTGATTCAAATCGATTGAGAAGGAGTGTGAGGCTAAAAGGTCGTCCCCCCGTATCTTATAAAGAAATTGATATTTTATTGTGTGCTGAGTCAAATAGTTACAAAGTACCCACTTCATTTCATGACATACAAGATCATGATGATAGGACTCTCTGGGAAGGTGCAATTAGGGATGAGTTAGATTCACTTTTAGCTAATAATACTTGGACATTAGTACCTAAACCTAATAGTAAAAATATTATAGATTGCAAATGGATTTTTAGTATTAAAAATGATGAGTTTGGTAATCCATTCAGATATAAGGCACGTCTTGTAGCCAGGGGTTTTAGTCAGGAATATTTAACTGATTATAATGAAACTTTTGCCCCTGTTGCTCGTATAGCTAGTTTTAGAGTCATGATTAGCTTTGCAAATCAATTTAATTTATCGGTTCATCACATGGATGTCAAAACGGCATTTTTAAATGGTATTTTAAAAGAAGAGATTTATATGCGAGTGCCAGAAGGGGTAGTTTGCAATAAAGGTGATGTTTGCAAATTAAATAAAGCTTTGTACGGACTCAAACAAGCTGCTAGGTGTTGGTTTGAATTATTTGATCAATGTCTTAAAGAAAAGGGGTTTATAAATTCATCAGTAGATAGATGCATATATATTTTAGATAAAGGTGACATTCATAGAAATATATATATATTGCTGTATGTTGATGACTTAGTTCTTATAAGTTTTGATCAGCAATCAATAAACAAACTTAAAGATTATTTAATGAGTAAATTTAAAATGGTAGATTTAAATGAGATAAAACTGTTTTTAGGCATTAAAATTACTCGAAATAATGACACAATAACTTTGGATCAGAGTGCATATATAAAAAGTATTTTAGATAAATTTGGTATGTCTAACTGTAATCCTATTAGTACACCTTTAGAGAATAAACCTAACTATGAAGCTCTAAACTTAGACAGTGAATATAATGCACCGTGACGGAACCTTATAGGGTGTTTAATGTATGTTCAATTGTGTACCCGGCCTGACTTAAGTATAAGTGTAAATATTTTAAGCAGGTACACAAACAAAAATAATAAAGAGTTATGGCAATGTCTGAAAAGAGTGCTTAGGTATTTGAAGGGCACAATAGACTTAAAACTAACATACAAAAGGTGTAATAATTTTATTCATACTTTGTGTGGGTATGTCGATTCAGATTAGGGTGGTAATGATGTCAATAATCGAAAAAGTACCTCTGGTTATTTATTTAAATTATTTAATAGCTGTACAATAACATGGAATACAAAGAGGCAAATGTCTGTAGCAGCTTCTTCGACTGAGGCTGAGTACATGGCATTATTTGAAGCTGTAAAAGAAGCATTATGGCTAAAGTCTCTGCTGATTAGTGTAAAAATTAATATTGTCAGTCCAATTGCGATATATGAAGACAATAAAGGTTGTATAAGTATAGCGAATAACCCCACTAGTCATAAAAGGTCTAAACATATTGACATCAAGTACCATTTCACGAGAGAGCAAGTCGAAAGCAATGTAATTAAATTGTTTTATATACCCACAGGTAAACAAATAGCGGATGTGCTGACAAAGCCGCTACCAGCTGTCTCCTTCAAAATATTTAGAGAAGAAATTGGTTTATATTTTTAATAATTGTGCTTATTTTGTTTTGATGAATTATTTTATGTTAATTTATTGATTTTGATGATATGGTTTGATTAGGTTTTCCTGGGTTTCCCTAATCCTAGCAACAAATGTTGAACCATAATTAATGTAATACTCCCAGCAACCACTTTGAATGTTTTGATAATGATCTGGTTAATTTAGATATTTATAATTGGAAATAGATAATAAATTTTAGTTAATTGGTGATTAATTTTGAGGGGGCGTGTTGGCATTTTGTCTATTATACATTGCAAAATTAATCTGTTTTTGAATATCTTAGTACTGGCAACTCGGTCACTGAACAGTATAAAAGCAATGGTTGCCCTTAGCTCACCCTCTTACCTCATTCAATCTTCGACTAGACTAGATCGTAATTATCACCTTCATAGTGGCCATTATAATTGAGAATATACAGATCAGTTTAATTTAGAATTCAAATCATATTGTTTTCTTCTACCCGTAATCCTATTTCCTATAGGGATATAGGGACAGAGGAAGCGACTTTGTTTTATACTATACTAGCTGCCTCCCCGCGGTTTTACCTGCGTAGTTCCCGTTCCCGTGGGAATACAGGGATAAAATATAGCCTATGTTACTCGGGGATAATGTAGCTTTCCAAAGGTGAAAGAATTTTTGAAATCGGTCCAGTAGTTTCGGAGCCTATTCATTACAAACAAACAAACAAACAAACAAATCTTTCCTCTTTATAATATTAGTATAGATAGTGAAGTATAGATTCCGAATGGCGCCTTATTTCGTAATGTCTTTCATATGTCCCGGGACATTCTACACTCAATTATATCTAATTAACAAAGTCGGACATAACCAAAAGCGAGTTCCAAATCGATACCGGGAACAAATCATTAACCGGGGAAAATTTAATGGGGACTTAGTGTATTTTCCTAAATAACCCTCAACAAAAAGTTTTTCAAATTGCTAAGGTATAATACTGCTTGAAATATGTGGTTGTATGTTACAAAGGAGTTCGAATTTTATTTAAAAGAAAATAAGGTTGAAATTACATCGTGTTTGGTGAGCATTGATGAAATTTTTGCGTGTTCTAGTGATGGGCATTTTGAGAAGGATTTATTTTGATTTGAAAATCTATACTTCACTACATATTATAAAACAATGTCGCTTTCCGCTGTCTGTCCCTGTCTTCTTAAATCTTTAAAACTACGCAACGGATTTTGATGCGTTTTTTTCATAGAGTGATTCAAGAGGAAGGTTTTTATATACAATCATCATCATCATCAACAGCTTATATACGTCGCCACCGAGGAGTTCGAGCCTCCCCTAACATCGAGGGGGTTTAGGCCATAGTCCACCACGCGGGCCTAGTGCGGATTGGCGGACTTCACATGCCTTTAATTGTGATATCTCAGGCATGCAGGTTTCCTCACATCCTTTATATACAATACACGCATAATATGTTAGAGAAACACTGTCAATTTTTGAGGTTTCTAATGTGATGTAAAAGCATAGCATGCATGCGAAGCCGGGGCGGATCGCTAGTTGATAATATATAAACACTTTTTTACAGAAATAATTATTGTTCGGAAATATTTTTGTTATGTGAGTAATAGTAATACCCACCGGTCCTCTTAATAAAGAAACAAATCGTTCCTCTTTTTAATATTAAGTACAATAGATTAAATATAATCCCCCGGGTTTTTAGGCACTAAGTTAAATGTAAAAATATATGTAACCTTAATAAAGAAATATAAATAAATTAAATAAATTAACAATAACTTACTAACCCATCACTACAACCAAAGTAGCTGCAATTAAAAAAATCCATAGAACAAAAAACTATGGCGAAATTATAAGAAGGGACGCAACCAAATGCTCTGAATGGCTTTAAGTTGTATTAAGGGATTGTTGACATATGTCGAATTGTATTATATAAGTCACACAGGAGTATTGCAATGTTAATTATAGCATTTGATTGTGTTGGTTGGCAATGATCAACTGCTTAAGAAGTGGCACTTCATTTATTTCTAGCTGCCTCCGCGCGGTTTTACCCGCGTAGTTCCCGTTCCCGTCGGAATACAGGGTAAATATAGCCTATGTTACTCAGTGATAATGTAGCTTTCCAAAGGTGAAAGAACTTATGAACTTCTATAATATAAATGTATGACGTTTGATTTAAGTGTCAGTCGCTTTAATTCGATAAGATTCATTGTTAAGGCAGAACAACGTCTGTCGGGTCAACTTGTTTATAAAATAAAATAAACATCCTGAGACATTTTCCACACACAGCCAATCTGATTCCAAACTAAGCAGAGCAGGTACTGTAGCCAGATAGCTGATATACTACATACCTATAGGTACCTACTCCGTTTAAATACAGACTTATATAGATAATTACATACAGACACAGAACAAACAGACATATTCATGCATAGAAATGTTTGTCCTGGGTGGGATTGGAAACCACGACTCGCGGCTTGAGAGCCATGGTCACCACAAAGCCAACCGGGCTGCCAAATATATTTCAATTTCGACATTTAATATATATAATAAAACCAGTGTCCGGTCTGTAAACTCATCTATATGACATTTCTCGCTTTGTGTGCCTCGCCGACGCACTCGTGGCACGATATAATATTATATACCATAGGAGTTAAGTCCTATATGATACTAGTTGACCCACGCGACTTCGTCTGCATCACATTTTCCCCGTTTATGCAACATTCTCACACTTCCACCCGCATTTTGATATATTTTAGTATCTTTAATATTATAAGTGGGAATGTAACTTTGTCTGTCTGTCTCGTTTACACGGTAAAACTACGAAACCTTATATGAAATTTGGTACACAGAATTTGTATATACCTAAGTTGAAGGGCCTCGGAATTGCGGGCAAACCCGCGGGGAGGTAGGTAGTAATCTAATATGTCAACCACGTGTTACAGATTCTGAATGAAATTTGGCACAGAGTTAGTCTGTTCTAAATTATTATTTTTTAAACAAATAAATCTAATATACATATAATATTCTCGTGTCACAATGTTAGTTACCATACTCCTCCAAAACGGCTTGACCGATTTTTATGAAATTTCATATGCATATTCTAGTCTTATAGTAGGTCTGAGAATCGGCTACTACCTATTTTTGATACCCCTGTGATCACGGGAACGGGAACTACGCGGTTGAAAAAAGCTAGTAAAAATTTAATATACTAACAAACTCTATAACGCTTAAAAACAAAACCTAAATAAATAAAATTATTATTTGACAACTTTTTATTAATTAGTAAACTTACTAACCATAGACTAAGGATTGTTTGTTCGTCCACCCTTGTCTATGATTATGAAGCGGAATTTAAAAAGTAACCTGTGAGATTATGGTCGCAATAAAAAGTAAAAAAGGGACCACCCGTCATATATGTGACACTTTATACATGGTGTATTCGTTTTCGAGTGTATTAGAATGCCGTGGTGGCTCAGTTGGGAACGCACCGACTCACGATCATGAGGGTGCCGGTTCAAATCCCTGGCCCGTACCTCTGAGTTTATAAAAACTTACGTACGGATTCACACCACTGGCTCTCGGTGAAGGAAAACATCGTGAGAAACCTGCATGCCTGAGATGTCACTATTAAAGGCTTGTGAAGTCCACCGCCGCACTAGGCGCGCGTGTGGACTATGCACCCCCTCGATGTTAGGGGAGGCTCGAGCTCCTCGGTGGAGACGTATATGAGCTGTTGATGATGATGATGATGATGATTAAGCTGAAAAGTGTGTTTGTTTATTTCCTTGAACGCGTTAATCTCTAAAAAATTCGAGGAAGGTTATAAGCTAAATATCATCACGCTACGACTAATAGGAGCGGAGCATCAATCAAATATGGACAAATGACTAACGAAACGCGGTTTAACTAGTAAAAATACAGTATCAACCTGTACAGGCTAGGTAACGCCGTGTGTACACTAGCGCAGCGCGACGTGCGACATTTGTCGACAAACAGCCAGTGTACACGCGGCCGAAATCACATCCACACTAATTTGTATAAAAAACAAAACATGAGAAGAATATTTGTATCTTTGTTTAAACATATGTATTAGATACTCGTATTTTCTCACTGAATAATGCACACTTCTGAGAAGATTTAATTAATTTCTTACGGTTCAATGACTCGGAAGCAATTAGATGTTGTTTGTTGTTAGGAAAATACTTTTAACAAATCAGAAAATCAGTATCAATCTATTAAATAAAACATCTAATCATGATCAGCTCATATACGTCTCCACGCTCGGAGCTCGAGCCTCCCCTACAGCCTCTAAGGACGGAACATGCCTTTAAAAATAAAATAAATATCCCGAGACATTTTTCACCCACGGCCAATCTGATTCCAAACTAAACAGAGCTTGTGATATGGTAACCAGATAGCTGATACTACATATACTACTTTTTAAATACATACTTATCTATATAGATATTTACATCCAGAGTTCCAGACACAGGACAAACAGGTATATTCATGCATACAAATGTTTGTCCTGGGTGGGATTCGAACCGACGACCCGCGGATTCAGAGTCAGGGTCACTAACCACAAAGCCAACCTGGCTGTCGAAACCGTTTAATAGTGACATCTCGGGCATGCAGGTTTCCTCACGATGTTTTCCTTCACCGAAAGCCAGTGGTGTGAAGTTTTATAAACTCAGAGGTACGGGCCAGGATTTTAAGCCACCAAGGCTTTATATATTTAATAAACATCTGCGTAATACAAAATGTAGATAAAAAAAATAACAAAAATCTGACAGATCCCGCGCGATTAGTTTCAAATTTCACAACTAAGAACTAGTTCAAAAGAGACCTTTTTGAATTTACATCAGTCTTAATACCTTTCATTGCGATTCAACCAAAGTAATTTCAACCTTACCTTGTAAAAAATAGAGTCCACATTTAATGTATTACTTTTATGCCTTTCGAAAATTTTGAATTGTAAAAACTAATTTATTTATGCAGATATTAAATTGAAGTGTATATTGTATGGTAATAGAAATAAAGTTCAAATTTACTTGAAAATTACTATATAAGTTGTACAAATAGAATTGTTATACCAATTTCGACGCGTTCAAATTCTATTGTCGGCGTTAATCCTGAGAGAATGGCGTTTTTTTTCAATCATTTGAAGGTGCAAAAATGCTATTGTCGAAAAATTTTTGCTTTACCAAAGTGTAACTCTATATTCTTATACTTGTCAATGGTTTTACAAATTAAATTTTATGGTAGAAGAAACCGAAATGGACTTGTTTTTATTATTTTTCGGTGGCATTAAGAATTATTATCTCTTACAGGATACTCATTGTTTGTGGTGAGCTACACAAATATTATAAAGAGGAAAGATTTGTATCTTTGTATGTCTATACTAATATTATAAAGAGGAAAGATTTGTTTGTTTGTTTGTTTGTTTGTTTGTTTGTTTGTAATGAATAGGCTCCGAAACTACTGGACCGATTTCAAAAATTCTTTCACTTTTGGAAAGCTACATTATCCCCGAGTAACATAGGCTATATTTTATCCCTGTATTCCCACGGGAACGGGAACTACGCGGGTAAAACCGCGGGGAGGCAGCTAGTAACGAATAAACTCAAAAAGTACTGGACCGATTTTAATAATTATTTTTTCGTTAGAAAGCTACATTATCACTATGTTACTCCCTGATAATGTAGCTTTCCATTGGTGAAAGAGTTATTCAGATCGGTCCAATAGTTTTTAAGTTTCGTTTCATACAAAAATAAGTATGTTTCTTTATAATAGTTATAGTCTCGATTAAAATATTCATGTATACTTAGTGTAGAAAACTGACTGTAGTATGTAATTTATATAATACTAGTGGCTCCCCGCGGTTACACCCGCGTACCCGCAGATCTTCCAATTTCCCGGGATAAAAAGTAGCCTATGTCCTTTCTCAGGCTCTAGACCAGCTGTATATCAAATTTCATTTAAATCGGTACAGTAGTTTTAGCGTGAAAGCGTAACAGACAGACAGACAGAGTTACTTTAGCATTTATTATCTACCCATACTATGTATATATAGGAATCATTTAATGATAGGACGCAAAAAAAAAACAAAAACTAACCACAGTAAAAACATAACATTTAAAAATAAATATTTATTTTACTAGCAATATTATAATCGTGCCAAATTTAATACCATATTTAATCAAATACCTAAATATCAATAATTTCTTAGTTGAAAAAAAATTAAAGAAGTAAAAATAAAATCGTAATTCAATTAAAAAGAATTGTTGTAATATCAAAATGTCTATATTTCTTTTGTAACTCGTAAAGTGTAGTTATTTTTAAATAACCCATTCGGCATTATAATGTAAGTTTAGTGTTGGGACGGTGTTCGATAATATCGATATCGATATTTTACAGATCGAGATACTAAAGCGACGCGCGAAGACGTATAAGTAAGGTTTATGGTAAAACTAGTGGCTCCCCGCGTTCCCGGGATAAAAAGTAGCCTATGTGTTATTCCAGAACATATTCTAGCTCTGTGCCAAATTTCAAGCAGATCCCTTCAGCCGTTGGAGCGTGAAAGAGTAACAAACATCCATACATACAAACTTTCGCATTTATAATATTAGTAGGATAACGTATGGCAGATTTTTTTGAGTAAGTATATTTAATATTTTACAAGTGTTTTTTAAATGTTCGAGAATTAAAGTTTACTTTTTTTATACCACCTTAGCAAACAGGCATACGGTCCTATCGGATCGCCAACCCGATTGCCAAGCGCGGCGAGTATCTGGCAAAATCCCCCCAATGATAAACACAGTAAAGACCAGGCCCCCAGTCCCCGGCGGCCCCGCTAGTCCTGGCTACGGTAGCGGTCATGGTAACGGCGGGGCAGGGGGTGCTAAGAATCTCCGGCAGAGATCTGGCTACCACCCCCGACGAAAACTGGCCCTGGTAACACACAACATACGCACATTGAGGACAGACGAGAAGATCGTTGAGCTGGAAGAGGAAATAAGTAGGTTACACTGGGACATCATTGGGTTATCCGAAGTCCGAAGAGAGGGCGAGGACACGATAACCCTGAAATCCGGTAACCTACTTTACTACCGGGAGGGCGACCAACAGTCCCAAGGTGGTGTCGGGTTTCTCGTCCACAGGTCCCTCGTTAACAACATTATTACCATCGATAGTGTGTCGAGCAGGGTTATCTACCTGATACTCAGAATATCCGAAAGGTATTCGCTGAAGGTCATTCAGGTATACGCACCGACCTCGACACACTCGGATGATGAGGTAGATGCTATGTATGAGGACATTAGTAGAGCCATACATGCATCGAAAACCTATTTTAATGTTGTTATGGGGGACTTCAACGCGAAACTGGGCAAGCGAAGTGATGATGAGTTGAGAATGGGACAATTTGGCTATGGGCAACGGAACCCCAGGGGACAGAGGCTGGCCGACTTTTTGGAGAAAGAGGGACTCTTTATGATGAACTCTTTCTACCAAAAGCCGCCTCATAGGAAATGGACCTGGATGAGCCCCGACGGTTCTACAAAAAATGAGATAGACTTCATCATGACGACAAAAAGACGGATATTTAATGATGTCTCTGTGATTCACAGGGTGAAAACCGGAAGTGATCACCGCATGGTAAGAGGCACATTAAATATTAACGTCAAGATCGAAAGATCTCGTATGATGAAGTCCACGCTCCGGCCTAATAGCGCCCATATCCAAAACCCCGAGAGATTCCAACTTGAGCTGACAAATCGCTTCGATTGCCTAGACAGTTGCGTTTCGGTGGACGACATTAACAACAGGTTGGTAGAAACTGTCCATAAGGTTGGGGCAAAGTTCTTTAAGCCCCATCGTAAAGATAGACCCCAAAAACTCTCGGCCCAAACTCTCAACCTCATGGCAGAACGACGCTCAAGGGTGTTGCAGTCTTCCGATGACGCAGAAGCACACCGGCAGCTCAATAGACGGATATGGAAGTCCTTGCGACACGACGTGCGTCTCTTTAATACTAATTGTATTAAAGAGACGATAGAGCGGAACCAAGGCTCCAAGGTGTTTGCAAGGAACAAGTCTATTGGGCAAAGCCAGTTGACGAAGCTGAAAACGGAAGATGGCAGCATAGCGTCGACAAAAGCAGAGGTATTGAGGGAGGTCGAGAGGTTTTATGGACAGTTGTATACCTCGGTGGCCAAACCTGTTAGCAGCTTGGCCAAAGACCCTAGAGCCAAGCTAACCCGACACTATACCGAAGATATCCCGGACATCAGCCTGTACGAGATTAGGATGGCCCTTAGACAGCTTAAAAACAACAAGGCGCCGGGCGAGGACGGTATCACATCAGAGCTTCTGACAGCGGGTGGAACACCGATACTTAAAGTCCTTCAGAAGCTCTTTGATTTAGTCCTGCTCGAGGGTACAACGCCAGAAGCATGGAACAGAAGCGTGGTGGTCCTTTTCTTCAAAAAAGGGGACAACGCCTTATTGAAGAACTACAGGCCCATCTCGCTTCTGAGCCATGTTTATAAGTTGTTCTCAAGGGTCATCACGAATCGTCTTATGTGCAGGTTCGATGACTTCCAGCCTCCCGAACAAGCCGGGTTCCGAAAAGGCTTCAGCACCATAGACCACATCCACACGCTGCGGCAAGTTATACAGAAGACCGAGGAGTATAACTTGCCACTATGCTTAGCGTTTGTGGACTATGAGAAAGCCTTTGATTCGATCGAGACCTGGGCAGTGCTGCAGTCTTTACAGCGGTGCCGTATTGACCATCGGTATATCGAAGTGCTGAAGTGTTTGTACAACAATGCCACCATGTCGGTCCGAGTACAGGAGCAGTGCACGAAGGCAATTCCATTGCAAAGAGGCGTGAGACAGGGAGACGTTATCTCTCCGAAACTGTTCACGGCCGCACTGAAAGATGCCTTCAAGCTCCTGGAATGGAAAGGATTCGGCATCAACATAAATGGCGTGTACATCACTCACCTTCGGTTTGCTGATGATATCGTGGTCATGGCAAAATCGCTGGAAGACCTCAGCACAATGCTCGAAGACCTCAATCGAGTCTCCCAACAGGTGGGCCTTAAAATGAACATGGACAAAACGAAGGTCATGTCGAATGTCCATGTTGCGCCCGCCCCTGTACTAGTTGGGAGCTCCATTCTCGAAGTTGTTGACGAGTACGTCTACCTAGGGCATACGGTCCAATTAGGTAGGTCCAACTTCGAGAAAGAGGTCAATCGTCGAATCCAACTCGGCTGGGCAGCGTTCGGGAAACTCCGCGACATCTTCTCGTCCAAAATACCTCAGTGCCTAAAGACGAAAGTCTTCAATCAGTGTGTGTTACCAGTGATCACCTATGGCTCTGAAACGTGGTCTTTCACTATGGGCCTCATAAGAAAGCTCATGGTCACACAGCGAGCTATGGAGAGGGCTATGCTCGGTGTTTCTCTACGAGATCGAATCAGGAATGAGGAGATCCGTAGACGAACGAATGTCGCCGACATAGCCCAGCGGATTAGCAAGCTGAAGTGGCAGTGGGCGGGGCACATAGCTCGTAGAACCGATGGCCGGTGGGGCAGACGGGTTCTCGAGTGGAGACCACGCACCGGCAAGCGCAGCGTAGGGCGCCCACCTACAAGGTGGACTGACGACCTGACAAGGGTCGCTGGAACCCGCTGGATGCAGGCAACCTACAACCGGTCTGCATGGAAGTCGATGGGGGAGGCCTATGTTCAGCAGTGGACGTCCTATGGCTGAGATGATGATGATGATGATTTATTAGGAATTATAGGATAGGAATTTAATGTAATTTACTGAGACAGTAAAATTTTACATAATGACTAGCTTCAGCACCACGGTTTCACCTCTTTAATCATTCATTTTTATTTATGTATATAGTAAAACATAACTTCTATACAATATAGACTATAAATAATATATTCCATAATTAAGATACTTATTTCACTACCTACATTGCTCTAGAACTTTTTTACCATCAAAAACTAAACCATTTACCTTAAGTACTTAATTCATGTCAAAAAAATAGTATTTTTTTTTATTCGGAAAACATACAGTGTCTTAGATTCTAATTAAAATACAAAAAAACTATATTAACACCATTTAACAGTTTTCACATGTAAAAATCATGTACATGTAAAGAACATGTATCAATTAAATAATCGATAAAACTATCGACACTTAACCCTCCTCACTATGTATACACAGAAATGACTGCGTACATTCATTGCTCGAACGTCGAATGAAAAAAGAAACGTCAGAAACGCGTGTGACCAGCCTTAACTAACCGAATTCATCCCTATTGTCAAATTTTGAACAGAAAAAGTTCATTTCAAAAGGAGTTTTGTGATCAAACGTAACACGACCGATTTACGTAGACCTCCACACCGCGTACAAATTATAGCCGCCCTCGCGCGGTTTTACTCGCGTAGTTCCCGGTTCCGTGAGAATACAGGGATAAAATATACCCTATGTTACTCGGGGATAATGTAGCTTTCCAAAGGTGAAAGAATTTTTGAAATCGGTCCAGTAGTTTCGGAGCCTATTCATTACAAACAAACAAATCTATCCTCTTTATAATATTAGTAGAGATGAGAATAAACCGTAGGTCTTTATAAATTGGTAACTTCACGCACGTTCATAGATTTAGAGAAATACCTTCTTTTTTAGGTGAAGGTCTCACTTTATTTAGCCAAATGTTAAATAGATGTGTCTAAATTGTTGTGTTGCCCTAGTATGGGGTCGTAGGTCTATTTCCGCTACTTTAGTTTGTTTTTTTAAAGCAATTTTGCCGAGTTACCACTGTAAATTTGTAGCTGCCTCCGCGCGGTTTTACCCGCGTAGTTCCCGTTCCCTTGGGAATACGGGGATGAAATATAGCCTATGTTATTTATGAATAACGTAGCTTTCTATTGGTGAAAGAATTGTGCAGATCGGTTCGGTAGTTTCGGAGCCTATTCGTTACAAACAAACAAGTCTTTCCTCTTTATAATATTAGTATAGATAAATAACTAAGCGACAGAGTCATCTTAGAATCGATGCATGTTTCTATATATATAAATGGAGTGTATGTTTGTACGTCACACGCTATGATCTTAGGACCGGGTCGTTTAGAATATGATTGTGTATGCTTCAATAATCTGACATGTGAGTTGGAACGAGGTGGCTTGATACTTGATATAATAATATTTTATTATGCACCTGGTTTGTTGAAAACGATTGGCAGAATTTTAATTTTAATTAACATTCAACATAAAAAAATGTTCTACTTAAAAATCACTAACGGCTCCCCGCGGTTTTACCCCCGTACCCGGGAGATCTATTCCATTTTCCCGGTATAAAAATTTGCCTTAGCTCTTGCTTAACTCTTTGTGTACCAAATTTCAATTAATTCGGTTTAGTAGTTTGGCGTGAAAGTGAGGCAGACAGAGTTACTTTCGCATTTATACTATTAGTTAAGATACATAGATACTAAATAAGGTATTTAAAACATCAAAAAGAAAAAATAATGATAGTAATACATATTTTGTTTGCAATTGGCTTTGTGGTTAGTGATCCTGTCTTTAAAGCCGCCGGTTGTGGATTCGAATCCCATCCAGGACTAACATGTGTGTGTAAGAATATGTCAGTTTATTCTGTGTCTCTCTTAAGAGTCAGGGACTCTAACCACAAAGCCAACCGGTCTGTCAAATTGTAATAATATATAAATATGGATGTTTAATTTAAAATTTATAATAGCAGTAGGACCATGACTTCTCCATCCGTCTCACATCTCAAAGCGATTATTTATTTTGATTAATTACATTGAGTTAGTTAAATAACAAAAATCACTTAGTGTTGGTTACTCTCCGCGGGTCGCTCTATTAATATACTTTTATTATTGTCTATGGAAGCTTAGAGATCTGTGGGTAGTGGGGAAAACCCTCGCTAATATTATAGAACATCCTACTCATATTATAAACTAGTTGATCCGCGCAACTACGTTGGCATTATTTGCCCGTTTTTGCAACATTTTTGATTGATGCTCCTATTGGTCATAGCGTGATGGTATATAGATTTTGCCTTCCTTAATAAATGGGCTATCCAACACTGAAGTAATATTTAAAATAGGACCTCAGGAACTACTCCTGAGATTAGCGCGTTCTTGCCAACAAACTCTTCAGCTTTATATCTTAGTATGGATGCGAAAGTTTGTATGGATATATGCTGTATTTCACGCAAAAAATTTGCCTACTTTAAGTAGGGTAGAGCGGGGCTTGTTGAGCATAGGGGCAAGTTGGGCAATCGAAATATCTCGGAAACTATTCACCGTACGTATAGACATCGTATGGCGGAAAGAGGGAGGCGCGGGAGAGATAAACATCACGCGATCGCTAGTGGCTGCTGGGTAAGCGAGTTACGTGCACGGGCGTTTTGTTTATTTTAAGACCAAAAAGTAAAAACGTCATTTATCGCAAGTTTTCGTCTGGATTAGTCAAATGTTATTTGTTTTTAATCAGGTAAGTGTTAATCTTCCATATAATTATCGTACTTTTGATATGCAGAGAGGTTCTGGATACAATTCTCACGGTTTTTCTATAACCTCACTTTTATTTTGAAATTCTGGGTTGGGGTTAGTTGAGTATCGTTGCTCAGCTTACCCCATGATAATTACGTAAAGAAAATTACTTTAAGTTTTGTTGTTCTGTCACTAAGACAATTACCATTAAGTTCCAAAGATTAATTATTATTTTTAAGATATAAGCTAAGTATATGAGTAATAATATAAAGAAATAAGTCTGATTTTAAACAGAAAGACTGAATCTAATGGTGAAGTTATTCCTAAGATACGTTATTGTTTTCTTGATTCTACTTTTGGTTAATTATTCAAAGAATTGCTATAAGTTTTGTTTTCTCTGTCACTAAAAGACTATAAATAAAGAACTGATTGTTAAACACTTATTTTATTTCATCACTAGTCAACATTGAACCTATGGTTTCATTATACTTTCTTAGTGCTCAACTTGCCCCACACCTTTGCTCAACTTACCTCACCTATGAGGTACATTGAGCATACTTGACTTTCTGCATTAAAACAGCTGTAGCTCTTCAATTTTACTTATTACAAAAAAATACTATTGACACTTTTGTTAAGCGATAAACAACAAATCCATCAAGCCGCATAACAATTTATAGAGACTTATCATTAAGGAGCTACATCCGTTCAAGTAAAAATTTGCTCAACTAGCCCCGCCTTACCCTATCTTATGTGTTAATCCCGGTTATGAACTATATATGTATCAAATTTCATTTAAATCCCTTCAGTAGTATACGCGTGAAAGACTAACAAACATCAATCCATACTCACAAACTTTCGCATTTATAATATTAGTAGAATGTACAGAACCATACGAACAAAAACTCATTCGAGACTAACCAATATTTAAATATATACATACAAGCTGGATTATACAGACGTACTTGTGTTTTAAATAAATAATAATGTTATTTATCAATACTTATAACATTTGTATTTATCCTAATCTAAGTATATCTATACTAATAATATGTATAACTAGCGAAGCGACGAGCCCCAGCTTCGCACGGGTGCAATGCTTATACATCACATTAGAAACCTCCAAAATTGTCAGTGTTTCTCTAACATATGCATGTATTGTATATAAAAACCTTCCTCTTGAATAACTTTATCTATTAAAAAAAGCCACATCAAAATCCGATGCGTAGTTTTAAAGATTTAAGAAGACATAGGGACAGACATCGGAAAGCGACTTTGTTTTATAATGTAGCGATGCTGTAGAGTTTGTTTGCTTGAACGCGCTAATCTCAGGAACTACTAGTCCGATTGGAAAAATTGTTCCAGTGCTAGATAGCCCATTTGTTGAGGAAGGCTATAAACCATATATATCACCATGCTACAACGAACAGGAGCGGAGCATCAATCAAAAATGTTGCAGAAACGGGCAAGTGACGCTAACGAAGTTGCGCGGGTCACCTAGTAATATTATAAATGCGAAAGTTTGTGAGAATATATGTTTGTTACTCTTTCACGTAACAACGGCTAAAGGGATCGCGATGAAATTTGGCATAGAATTAGAATATGTTCTGGAATAACACATTGTGACTCGGGCATGCAGGTTTCCTCACGATGTTTTCCTTCACCGAAAGCCAGTGGTGTGAATCCGTACGTAAGTTTTTAAACTCAGAGGTACGGGTCTGGGTTTGAACCTGCACTTTCATAGTCGTGAGATACATTCCTCATTAAGCCTCCAGGCGTATAACTGCGTGAGATCAATAAATAATTAATAAAAAGGAGACAAATATAAGGACGGAAGCCACATATCATATTAATGTTTTTTTTGTGAAAACAACACTTAACAATTAATAAAAATATATATATATAAATGAATATATAAAATTATTTATATGAACATTATGTATTTATAATAAGACATTTATTTATGATGTATTGCTACAAAAAGCGTTACTTTTGTTAAAGGTGTCTCTATACAATCTGATTGGAACGCAGCGTTTTACATCTATACCGATTTGAAAAATTATTTCAGTGTTAGATAGCTCATTCATCGAAGAAGGCTATATTCTACATATCAGCACGCTGCATTCTCCCCATACTTACATATGGTATAGACTTGGTCTTTGACAGATCAGCGGAGGTCCACACTCGGGGTTTGCCAGCGAGCCATGGAGCGCAGTATTCTTGGTGTCAAGTTGAATGACCGGGTGAAAAACACAATACTGCACTCCAAAACGATCACCGATGTCACGGCTGCTAAATTAAAATGAAGATGGGCAGGCCATGTCAGCCGCATGTTGGGCTAATATAACAGCTAACAGGGTCCCACTAAACGTTAGACGACATCGCGGCAGACCTAAGAGGAGATGGCGAGACGAGCTGGACCATATCGCAAACGACTGGTCCAGCAAAGCTTAAAACCGGAAAGAGTGGAGACCAAAAAGGAGAGGCCTTTGCCCTGCAGTGGAGTATAATAATAATAAAAGATAACTTATCTATATCGCTGGCCTATAACATAAGTTGATACAGACTTTGGTACTGCAGCGTTTTAAAACAATATCATATAGACTATGTATAAATAGAACAAGAACATTATTACTAAGTTTATAATCTGTTGAATTTACCTTATGAATATAGAATAAATAATATTGATTATTATATAATGTTGCAGCGTGTTTAAAACCTTTGCGACTTATTCCATTCGGTATGAGACGTCCTTACCTCACGCGTAATATAAGAATGTCCGTCTGACCAACCAGTTTGTTCGTCGGAATTCATAATATATTATTGTGTATAATATTTAACGCCTTACTGGTTATTGTATAAAATAATATCTACTTTTTATATTTTTACAAGTTTTTTATTAAAGCTTGCAATGCTTGTTTGTTACTCTTCTATACTAAGCAATATTATAAAGAGGAAAACTTTGTTTGTTTGGTGGTTATAAAATAGGCTCAAAAACGACTCGACCGTTTTTAAAAATTCTTTCACCATTCAAAAGCTACATTATGCACGAGTTACATAGGCTATAGACTATCTGTGTACCAGATTTCATTTAAATCTGTCCAATAGTATTAGCGTGAAAGCGAGACAGATAGACAGAGTTGTCAGAGTTACTTTCGCATTTATGATATTAGTATGGACTAGCTGCCTCCGCGCGGTTTTACCGGCGTAGTTTCCTTTCCCTTAGGAATACTGGGATATAAAGCCTATGTTACTCCTAGATAATGTAGCTTATTGATGAAATCATTATTTAGATCGATCCAGTAGTTTATACATACAAAAATACAAATCTTTCCGCTTTATAATATTAGTATAGATCAATTTGAAGCCCAAACAAGCAGATCCTTTGCCAAACACTTCCAAGGTATTTAAGCGAAAAAATTCCTCACGATAAAAAAAATATTTTAGCTAAATTAACAGGGACGTAGTGATGTACCTTTATCGATAAACACAAATGGCAACCGTAACATCGTAAAGCAAGGTAACAGCACTTAACTAAGCTATCGAATGCGTATAGGCATATGTCAAACCGTCAGACCCCCCTGTTAAAAGTGTATTTGTCATAGACTAAAGATGACATTTAGAGGAGGTAGGGCGCAACGGATTCGTCCGTTTGAAATTGGAGTAGCCCGACTGGGGTAGTACCTCCACCTTACAGAAGACCGCAGCCAAATAACACTACATGTAGTGTTGTGTTCCTGCGGTGAGTAAGGTAGCCAGAGCTCCATGAGGAGACGCTGTAGCGGCAGTGGGGTGATAGGTACCTGTTTGGCCTTTCGACGAAAAGTACATTGCGCTTTGTCCCTTTCACTGCCTATACAGTTGCTCCCTTATTTACAGGGTCGGCAACGTGTGAGTGACGCCTCTGGTGTTGCAAGCGTCCATAGGCTACGGTAACCGCTTCCCATCAGGTGGGACCGTATGCCTGTTTGCCACCCTTGTGGTATGAAAAAAAAACATGTCAAAATAAATTTAATGCCAATTTTATACTTATAAGGTTTTTTAAACTTTCGCGAACTAAATTCATGATTGATATATTATTATCAAATTAATTAATGATAAATTATTTGATGTAAATTTATATCTATACCTATGTATATATAAATAGTATATCAGCTATCTGGTTAGGTTACCATATCACAAGCATTGCTTTATGTTGTATGGGAGCCCCCCTTTAAATATTTATTTTACTTATTGTTAGTATTTGCTGTTATAGCGGCAATATAAATACATCATCTGTGAAAATTTCAACTGTCTAGCTATCACCGTTCTTGAGATACAGCCTGGTGACAGATGGACGGACAGCGAAGTCTCAGTAATAGGGTCCCGTTTTACCCTTTAGGTACGGAACCCTAAAACAAAAAAACCCTATTTTGGTGTTTTTTTTGCGTTTATTAATAAAACTAATAACCGGTTTCAAAATATAAAATTATTATATAAAAGTAGGTAGATATCCAATTCAAAAGCTTACTCTGTGGGCTATATTCTTTGACGTCTACTCCGGCATTTATCGGAAGGTTTAAGATGCAGATATGAGGCTATGATTCATGAGTTGTTTTTATTCTTTTTCTCCCTCTAATGTACCTGTATTTAAGTAGTACCCTAGCAGGACATTTAGGTGACAACGCGTTTAGGGTACCGTAGGATAAAGACAGATTTAAATCTTACTTTGACTGGCTTTGTTGGAGACTTTCAAGCCACTGGTCATGTTTTTCGTTTGTATGAGAATGATTGTTCTGTGTCTGTATCTAAATCTATACCAATATCTTTGATAATATAATGTCCATCTTCAATGACTAAAATTATAAATGTAATAGTAACTCTGTCGGTCCTTCTCTCTTTCACGCAAAACTATAGAATCGATCTAAATGAAATTTAGTACACAGATAGTCTAGAGCCTGAGATAGGACATAGGCTACTTTTTATCCCGGGAAAATGGAAGATCTCCCGGGTACGCGGGTGGAACCGCGAGGGGCCACTAGAATTTATATAAGTGTGTATTTAAAACTAGTATATGTCGTATATCAGCTATCTGGTTACAGTAAAAGCTCTGCGTCGTTTGCAATCAGATTGGCCGTTTTTTAATAAAATATGATATTAATTAATATTGTTTATTTATCACGAACATTTTAAGACTAAAAACAACCATTTTAGGATACGGAGTGGCCTGATATTCAATTTTCCCGTGATATAAAGTAGCCTATATGCTAATTCAGGTTATGAACTATCTATATTCCAAATAACATCCTAATCCGTTCAGTAGTTTCAACCCTGAAAGAGTAACAAACATCCATCCCTCCATACTCACAAATTTCGCATTTATAATATTACTTGTTGACCCGCGCAACTTCGTTAGCGTCACTTGCCCGTTTTAGCAACAGTTTTCATTGATGCTCCGCTCCTACTCGTCACAGCGTAATGATTTATACATAAAAATCTTCCTTAAGAATCACTCTATCTATTAAAAAATATCGCATCTAAATCCGTTGCGTGGTTTTAAAGATCTAAGCATACATAGGGACAGACAGACGGCGGATAGCGACTTTGTTTTATACTATGTAGTGATAGCGTACAGAACCCAGCTTTTTCCAAAGAGGTCACCCTTAGCCCTGCCTTCGCCGTAATCGGTCAAAGCCCCTCCAAGCTTTAAGTGCATTCAGAAAGCTCTGCTCGCGCTTGCCATATCCGTCTGTCCCTCACATAACTACGGAACATATCGATATCTGTTTGTATGTTTCTCACCTCATAACTCGGTAACGATTATTACTTTTTTGTGTGTAAAAGTAAGTTTTTTCTACTTTTTGTTTATTGTTGAGTGCAAATCTACTGTAATGTTATAAAGTGGGTTTTTGTTTATTTGTAATGGATATACTCGAAAACTAGTTGACCATTTATATACTTTGTGCAATTTACGAAACAAAACTTTATCAATAATTCTAGTTATAAAGAAACGTTTATTTTTACTACGAAGTTGGCACACATTCTCTTATCCAATCACAAAGGTCAATTCTTTAATTGACCAATGCGGACGAACCGACAGTGACATCGCGCCGCCATGTTCTGTCCGATCTGTCATTTTTCGAAAAAGTGACGTAGAATAGGTCCAAGCGCAGCCATTGTTGCAACCACGATCCTATGAAGACGTCGACGCTAACTATCATATGTCAATATTTTCGATATAAAGTTAAATTTGGTTGGCTTTGTGGTTAGTGACCCTGACTCTCAAGCCGCGGGTCTTGGGTTCGAATCCCACCCACGACAAACATTTGAATGCATGAATATGTCTGTTTGTCGTGTGTCTGGGTATTAAATATCTATATAAGTATGTATTTAAAAGTAGTATATGTAGTATATCAGCTATCTGGTTACAGTACAAGCTCTGCTTAGTTTGGAATCAGATTGGCCGTGTGTGAACAATGTCCCGGGATATTTATTATACTTATTATTTTCATTCCAAAGTAACATGTATATAAATATACTTCATACTGCCCCGCGTGTTCACTCGAGTTCCCGGTATATAAGTTAGCCAATGTCCTTTCCCAAACTCTAATCTAAGATCTATGTCTGTACCAACTTCAATCAAAATCTGTTCAGTAGTTTAGGCATGAAAGCGTAACATACAGAGTTACTTTCACATTTATAATATTAGTAGGATTCAAATAGATGGTCATTGATGGTAAGCGGTCACCTTATGGATATTAGCTATACTAGAGCTCCTGTCAAATTGTTAAGGCTAATATGTTTTTACCGATTTTGGGTTTCTAAGCTTCTCGGACTTTCAAGCCATTGGTCGTGGGTTCGAATCTCATCTAGGGCACACTGCTTTCATTAATATGTCTGTTTTTTTGTAATTAGATTCATATATCTATTCTATATGTTTTAGAGTCGCCATTTCATAAGTGCCTGTGAAGGCTTGTTTGAATTAAAAATAAATTTTACTTTCAAATAATCATCATCAACAGCTCATACACGTCTCCACCGAGGAGCTCGAGCCTGTCCTAACATCGAGGGGGTTCAGGTTTTAATTTAATAAATTATTTGAAAGTGGTAACTAATAAGTTATTACAGGCTCTTCTTACAGAGATAAAATTTTGCCTATGCGACTCGGAAATAAAATTTGCTTTCTATTGGTGAAATAATTATTTAGGTCAGTCCAATAGTTTTTAATAAAAATGGTGCCGTGTCTCTAGATTTTACTCGTTTACGTACAAAAATACAAATCTTTCATTAATGTTAGTAAAGCATATATCTAAAATGAAAACTATATTAACTCTATAAATTTATATAAGACAGCCCGGTTGGCTTTGTGGTTAGTGACCCTGACTCTCGAGCCGCCGGTCTTGGGTTCGAATCCTATGACAAACATTTGTATGCATGAATATGTCTGTTAGTTCTGTGTCTGGATGTAAATATCTATAAATATGTATATATTGAAAAGTAAAGTAGGTATAATAGGTATGTAGTATATCAGCTATCTGGTTACCATAACACAAGCTTCATTTGAAGCTTACTTTGGAATCAGATTGGTCGTGTGTATATAATGTCCCTGGATATTTATTTATTTAAGTATTGTTTTTATATACCTACCCTTTGTAGGTATTATTGACGTCCAAGCCCTTGGTCATGGGTTAGAGTCCCACCCAGGACAAATTGTGTGCATGAACATATTATATATTATTAGTATTATAAGAATAGATCTTCATTTAGTATTTTTAAAGGTCGAATACCTAAAGTGTGATAATAAAAACAAAACAATTAATTTAATTTTCCATTTATTTATCAATAATAGTTTACATATTTTACATGTTATTTACAATATTTAAAGCTTGCCGTGAGTTTGTGAATTTGAAAATAAATTACATTGAAAAATTTGAAATAAATAAAAAATTACAAATTGTGAACTTAAAAAATAAATAGTTGAGAAAAAAATATAAAAAAAATTATAAATTTTACAACGGCATAATAATTAAGCGATTATTTACAATTTGACACAAACAAATTAATAATATCACTAGAAACGTCGATGTTTAAACGAAAAATAAATAAATAATAAAAAATATTTATTTTCCAATCGAACACCGACACTGGCACATCAAAATACAATACAAAAGTTTTTTTTACAATAAATAAAAATAAATTTATTTGGTATCGAAAAAATGCTCATACAAATATCACTATTATTTTCACTCGCACTAAAGTTATTTAAGTCAATTAGTTCATCCATACTAATATTATAAATGCGAAAGTAACTCTGTCTGTCTGTTACGCTTTCACGCTAAAACTACTGAACCGATTAAAATGAAAATTGGTACACAGATAATCCAGAGCCTGAGAAAGGACATAGGCTACTTTTTATCCCGGGGAAATTTAAGATTCCCCGGGAACGCGGGTGAAACCGCGGGGAGCCACTAGTTACTAAATAAATCCCCGATGAAAAGTGGTTTTGTCTGTTTTTGGCGTCATAACTCCCAAATGAATGGACCAATTTCGATGCGCCTCCCTCTGATTGAAAGCTGATATAATCGAGAGTATTCTTAGATATGTTGAAAGAAAATCGGTTCAGCCGTTTGAAAATCATTAGCCTTTCCAAACAGATACTAAATGCTTTAAAATTTCTATAATATATCATAGTATTTTCAAAATAACAAAATGTTACATTTCATAAGATTTTTTACCAATATTATGATCCAGCATAAATATTTAAGTAACAATTTCAAAAGACTTAAACTGTCCCAAAGTAACTTTAGTGCGAGCTTTCACATACAAAAGCTATCTGAAAGCCTGCTGACATTTCTCCACTTGACTCAAAACTTTCCCTATTCTCTCATGAAGTATTTTACCATTCTTCTCCGGCAGAGGAGGCAGAATATCCCTTATTACTGCCGAATTCTTTCCATGAAACATCCTACTCAGAGTTCCACCTACAGAGGACTCGTGTAAACCTCTCAAAGAATCTATAGTCCTCTTCCTAAACACACATAAGTTATCTAACATCAAATTATGGTACACATTATACTTCTTCAAAAGCCTATAACCATGTAATAGGCCCGATTCGTTGTCTAGGAACAGAAGTAGACCACTATCGATCTTTTTAGCCAAATTATGAGCCGGTCCATCCATAATGTTAACATTCCATTGAAAGTTAAATAAATTGTTAACTATCCTATCCAAATTAGCAGTGAGATAATCGAATATAATCAAATCAGACCATTGTGCAAGCTCCACAAACAAATTTATAGTTTTCCTATTTAATTCTGCATTTATATGGTTGAAATTTGCTATGTCTTTCTTCGTCGTTTTAGCATTCTTTCTCAGTTTATCTAAAAACAGCTGTTTAGATTCTACAGTGTCATTTTCTTTTACAGACATTTTCATTACGTCAATTTTATTCAAATGTCTGTCAGCTGGTTTGAATATTTCTGGTATCGTGGCGAAATCTAAGCTTGGTATATACTGTGTTAGTACCACAGCACGATTTGCGCTCCACTGTGCTGCAGCTATATCATTTGCAACGTTTGACCATAGCTTGTCTTTCAGATCTACCACTTTGACTACAGAAGGTGCAAGGTTTGTCAAATTTAGCAATCTTCCGACGTAAAAACTGAATATCTCTCCTTGGATTTGATCTGTGTTTTGTCTGTAACGGACGCAAGCTTGCACCCCATCTCTGAATGTCACCAATCTATTTTGCATTCTACCACAGCCTACCTCCATCTTCACAACTTCACTCTGGTCGATATATTTCTCCCAGATCTCAGCCGTGTCTTCACCGTAACCCTGTGGCATAGCATTCTCTATTTCGGGACCCCAAAATATATTTTGGTACAGCACAGTCGATTCATTTGGTACAAAACTCACGTTCGCTTTTATTGAATGATTGATTTTGTTTATCTTATTATCTTTTAGTATGTCTTTCATGTCATCTGTTAATCCTTTAGGGTATACCTCCTTATTGTATTTAGGTTCGTTGCCTGTAAAGGATACTTTAGCGAATCTGTCATCGTCTTTCTCAGTCTTTATATCATTGTCTTTGAGAGAATTTAATGTCCTAATAATGTGTGGTCTAGTATTATTTATGGCGAGTTTCCTAGGACTAAATTCATTGTCTCTGTGGCCTCCCACTAGGATAATTCCAATGGAGAGGCCAAAAACAAAACTAATAATAACACTTAGTATACAATAGCTGTACAATCCCTGATCCTTCTTCGTTCTTCTTGATTCTTCTCTATTTATATAATTATCGTATAGTATATAGGATTTGTTTGTTTCTTCTGTATTTGTATGTCGCATCTTCTCTTTCTCTTCTATAGCTAATTTTGTCACTCTTTCGATGTCTTCTAGTGTTGGTAATCTGTTACATTCTGGGAATGATCTTCCTTCTGTCGACTCCATTTTGATTCCTTCTTCTTTCAGTCTCTTGATTTCATTGTGATCTGTAACAAAAGAAATAGATGTTGTAAATATATATTGCAATAATTGATTATGGCGATAACCCTGTTTTTGTTAGGGAAGGGAAGAATGATGATGATGTGGATATTAGGTAAATGATTTTAATAAATTGGGTAACAATTTTAAACATTTTAATAGTGTATCAATATAATATAAGAAATATAGATTTACGTTTATAAAAATAATAACTAATAACAAGGAATAACTGAAAAGATTTAGATGTCCAATTATTTATATAAATTTTCAGTATTTCAGGTGATCTAATGTCACGATAAAAATATCCTAGACATATTCTATCAACATGATAATTTCATCAAAATCTTTACAGCCCTAATTAACTATTAAAAATATTTAACATTTACAATAATAGGATAATACTCAAAATAAAAATACAAGAGGATTTTCATTATTTTTCTTTTCACATAAACGTGTTACAGTCATTTATAAAACACAGTCGTTTGTCTAATTGTCTAGACGTTAAGACTAACACATTTACTAGACAGATGATGATGTGTTTCTAAAAGATATTAAGAGTATAAAATAGAAAAAAAAATGTTCGCTTTTCTGTTAAGCTTATATTAGTACTATAAATTATAACCTACTAGCTTCCACCCCCCGGTTTTACCCGTATTCCCGGGGTACCTTTATCTTCCCGGGACAAAAGGTAGGTTAGGTACCTAGGTAAGGTTATAGTCTATCTCTGTACCAATTTTCATCAGTTCAGTGGTTTAGGGGTAAAAGCGCAACAGACAGTTACTTTCGCATTTATATTATTAGTGTGATTAAGTAGAATTATTATTATTATCGCACTCTGAAATCCGTATATATGTCTATACTAATATTATAAAGAGGAAAGATTTGTTTGTTTGTTTGTTTGTAATGAATAGGCTCCGAAACTACTGGACCGATTTCAAAAATTCTTTCACTTTTAGAAAGCTACATTATCCCCGAGTAACATAGGCTATATTTTATCCCTGTATTCCCACGGGAACGGGAACTACGCGGGTAAAACCGCGCGGAGGCAGCTAGTATATTATAAAACTCAAAACGTCTGTTCATCATGGTCCTACATTACACCATAAACAAACAGCTTCTTTTTTTCATCCCAAATGTCTATTATACAGATGAATTACAGGGAGCTGATAGTACCACCCTCCAATTATCAGGTAACCTTCAATTTACTAATAATAATTCAATTAACGGGGCGGTCTGTGTGTGGAATTGTTTTTGTGGTTCCGTGCGGTTGGTAGTGTGGCTCTCAAACTGAGTTAAAAGGGGACATTGTTGGCGACTGGCTGGAACCAGCTCTCTTATTTTCAAAAAGTACTTGTTTTTGTTTTGGAATGGCTTTGTGCCTTTTTTTACTTGTCAGTTTTGTTTTCAGTGTGTGTCGAATATGTTGTCTATTTTTTCTTTATTAATTATTATAATTCTTGTGAACCATCATAGTTTTAATTAATCAGTCCACTCCTTTCCCGAACAGACATGTTGTCCCTTTTGTAAATTATAAGAGAAAATAAGGCGGTTGGTAGTGTGGCTCTCAAACTGGGTCAACAGGGGACACTGCCCCTTAAGTAGAATATAAAATAATGTGTGGCAAAATGAGGGACAAAATACCTATTGGTGATTAATACCCTGGGACATTTTTGCACGCGGCCAATCCGATTCTAGAGCTTGTGCTGTGTAAGTAACTATAGCTGATATCATCATCATCATCAGCTCATACACGTCTCCACCGAGGAGCTCGAGTCGCCCCTAACCATGAGGGGGTCTAGGCCATAGTCCACCACGCGGGCCTAGTGCAGATTGACGGACTTCACATGCCTTTGATTGTGACATCTTGGGCATCCAGGTTTAATATAGCTGATATACTACTTTTTAAATATATACTTAATAAAATTCACATCAATAATATTGCAGAATAAAAAACGTAAGTAAATTGGTTTCAAGTCTGTTTGACAAGAAATTTGTAGCATATTGATTAATGAATTTTTCACTAGAAATAAAATAACCTCTTATGACATTGTAACATACGAATACATACATGACTTAGTTATCCTGGATGGAAATCTAATGAAACACCGGTTTAAAAATCGCATATTATAAAAACAATTGCCTTTCTATAGTCCCCAAAGCCCCTCAAAATGGCGCTTAATAATGTTTGAAATCCTTAATAAATCGCACATCACAAAAACAGTTGCCTATTTCTAGCCCCCAAAGCCCCTTAAAATGGGAGCCAGCTTAATAAAGTTGAGTGCCCCAGCACCCCCAAAGCCCCTAAAAAGAGTGCTATTTTAAATAAAATCCTTAAAAAATCGCACATTATAAAATGATACTATTTTCTAGCCCCCAAAGACCTTAAAACAAGGAGCTATTTAAATAAAGTTTGAGAGCCCCAGGCCTAAAGCCCCGCCCATTCGGGTCGCGTGCTTCACAGAGTGGATACAACCCGCGGGGGGCTGACGACACAATCTCACATTTATGAATGACAATTAATATTAATGAAGGCAAACAATGGTGGTTTTTGTATGTATTTAAACATGTCCCAAGTTGTTTGTTTAACGAAAAAAGATTTTTATTAAATAATAAGTTATTGTTACGATTTTTTTGATTAAAAGTAACAAAAGGAAAGTTAGATATTTAGTGACATACTGTTTACATATAGCCGAGATAAAGCTTTTTAATCATTCAAAAACAAGTTTTATATTATTGTTATACTTTAGTTCTCTTAATTTCATAGATAACTTTGTGTAATGAAGAATATGTGTTTATTTCTTATCTATATAAATAAAAAATAAACTTTTAGACTCAGCTTTAAAGTCAACAAAGGCCTATTTAAATTGATGTAATTTATTATCAATATATAAAACAACATATAAATAAAATATTAATATATCACATCAAAAACAGTGGCTTTAAAAAAACTATGGGCGTATTAATTACTCTGAATAGTTACCGTATCTCTAACAAGACTTTTTGTACCAGCGTCCGTCTCAGCGTTTTATTTTTTAATGTTCTTTTTTAATTCTTTTTTTTTTCATGCCCGAGGTTTTTTTACTTACCACTGCTTGTTAGGGACTTTGTTGAACACAAATTTATGTCACGGCTCGGTGGGTTTTCCCGTTTTTTACGATTCCGAATGTTTGACGAGTAATTACTGGTTTATTCGACTAATAATGTTATTAGTACGTTTTTGTTTTTTATATTATTTTTTTTAAAGTTGGTAATACAGTTTATGGTCGTTTTGACGTTTAAAATATTGTGTTATAGTAAAATGTCTTTCAGCAGAAAAGTGATGTAATGTTTTCGCAAATGGAAAGCTTCATTGTCAGAGGTCTTTCGATAAAAAAAAAAAACATTATTTTTGTATGAAGCTCTGTTTCTGGAAATATAGCTTAATAAATGCATAAATTATTATAATAAGTAATCATCACTACATATTATAAAACAAAGTCGCTTTCCGCTGTACGTCCCTGTCTTCTTAAATCTTTAAAACTACGCAACGGATTTTAATGCGATTTTTTTAATAGATAGAGTGATTCAAGAGGAAAGTTTTTATACAATACATGCATGTTAGAGAAACACTGTAAATTTTGGAGATTTCTAATGTGATGTACAAGCATTGCACCCGTGCGAAGCTCGGCTTCGCCAGTTACTTTATACAACTTAATATATAAAGATATAAGACTTATTTTGTGACAAAGACACTGTGGTTATTGATTGGAAAAAAGACAAACTCATACATCAGCTTAAACAATTTATCCTGATGGAAATCAATGTCATTTTAAAATGACAACTCTTTTGATAATGTCAAAGATTTTTTATCAAAAAAATATGTCGGAACAATAATATGTTATCAAAACACTTTGACATGTATGGAGATGCAATAAAAAGGACAAACAAACGTTTATAAGACAAGATGTATTTTATGGGCGACACGGGACGCTTTTTTTGTTTCCCTTTTGCATTGTTTAGTCATAAACTGCGGTTGCATTTAACAATAAATGCTTTTGCACTTTATATGTATTACATTTTACATATAAAATTCTCGTGTCACAATGTTAGTTACCATACTCCTCTGAAACGGCTTTACCGAATTTAATATGCATATTCAGTAGGTCTGAGAATCGGCTACTATCTATTTTTGATACCCCTGTGATTACGGGAACGGGAACTATGCGGGTGAAACCACGGGCGGTAGCTAGTATCTATATAAGTATTTAAAAGTAGTATATGTAGTATATCAGCTATCTGGTTACCATATCACAAGCTCTGCTTAGTTTGGAATCAGATTGGCCGTGTGTGAAAAATGTCCCAGGATATTTAAAAGTAGATATTTGATGAACCAAACATTTCTATAGACACAAATATTTGTCTATCAGAATCAAATTCATGACTACCAGTTTGAAAGATACTGTATCTAATTAAATTATATTGTGTTTTTTGACAGGCTAAGTTCTGTCTAATACAATATTGTGAAAAAGTAATTCAATTTCAAAATGGCGTCTCAATAATTTTGACAGATCGCTTTCTCCCCGATTAAAAGTGATGACAGGTCATTTTCAAAGTAAATAAATACACAACACTTCGTAGTGAAAGTCGGTTAGAACGCTTGACCTGAAATTACAAAGGTAGGTAAGTGGATGGGTGACCACTGCAGTATGGTGTATATAATCTTAATATATATAAATCTCGTGTCACAATGTTTGTCCTCAATGGACTCCTAAACCACTTAACCGATTATAATAAAATTCGCATACCATGTGCAGTTCGATCCAACTTGAGAGATAGGATAGCTTACATATACTCGGACCCGGTAGGTGGCGCTGGTGGGCAGAACGAAGTCTGCCTGCTCCACTAGTAATATTATAAAGATGAGGCTTTTTGTTTGTAACGAATAAGCTCCGAAACTATCGAACCGATCTGCACAATTCTTTCACCAATAGAAAGCTACGTTATTCATAAATAACATGGGCTATATTTCATCCCCGTATTCCTACGGGAACCGAAACTAGGGACGGGTAAAACTAGGTGCGCGACGGCGACTAGTAATATTATAAAGAAAGATTAGACTTTTTGTTTGTAACGAATAAGTTCCGAAACTAATAGACCGATCTGAATAATTCTTTCACCAATAGAAAGCTACATTATCAAAGAGTAACATAGGCTATATTTTATCCCTGTATACCTACGGAATTAAACGGAAACCGCGCGGCGAAAGCTCATTCTAACTTAATATTATAAATGCGAAAGTAACTCGGTCTCGCTTTCATGCTAAAACTACTGAACAGATTTAAATTAAATTTGGTACAGAGCCTAAGAAAAGGACATAGGATACTTTTTATCCCCGGAAAATTTCCCGGGAAACCGCGGGGAGCCACTAGTTTAAAATTAAATCTAGACTTCCAAGTTGACCTAAGAAATCAACATAGATCAATCGTCTGTACGTTATAGATCTTATGAATCGATACTATCGGTGAGATCGAGAGGTCTCGATTGCGGAAATATCGATAACGGTCCGATTTATAATCGTGATGATTCCACTCATTGTTTGTGTTGATCTAGGTAACTATTAATTTTAAGATGAAAATATAACGGTTGAATCTCTTTATCTACACTAATATTATAAAGAGGAGAGATTTGTATTTTTGTATGTAACGAATAAACTCAAAAAGTACTGGACCGATTTCAATAATTCTTTTTTCATTAGAAAGCTACATTATCACTGAGTAACATAGGCTATATTTTATCCCTGTACTCCCATGGGAACGGGAACTACGCGGGTAAAACCGTGCGGTGGCCGCCTCAGTCGGTGAAATTTCATAAAGCCGTTTCGAAGGAGTATGGTAACTAACATTGTGACATTACATGTATTGCAACTAACTGTCCATTTATTACAATAAAAGCCGTTGTAATTTCGCCAAAAAAGGCCTTCCACGTCATATTATCATAATAAAGGGCAGAACAATAATATTAGTGAATGCAATGCCTTCAAAATATTATATTATATCTGAGTCAATATGGCTTGCGTATATGTTATTTGTCCGCCCACGCGGCGAGACGTCCACTCGTAAATATACAGATATCTGGTTTGTGCTTCCGTCTGTACGTTTGTTTCGTTTTATATGAACAATATGGTGTTTTTGGTGTCCAATAAATATATTGTTTCACTCGCTGTTTCCCGGGATCCTTAGTTTTCCCCAGATAAAGATTAATGTGTGGATTACGTCGTGAATTACACATGTACTACTTTGTATTTAAATATAAGACTTACTTATTTAATTTGCTTGTGTAATTATTTGTTTTCTATACTATAATCTATACTAATATTATAAAGAGGAAAGATTTGTTTGTTTGTTTGTAATGAATAGGCTCCGAAACTACTGGACCGATTTCAAAAATTCTTTCACCTTTGGAAAGCTACATTATCCCCGAGTAACATAGGCTATATTATATCCATGTATTCCCACGGGAACGGGAACTACGCGGGTAAAACCGCGCGGAGGCAGCTAGTCCCTAATAAAATATATAAAAAGTAACATAATGTGTTATTACAGAATATATTCTAACTCTGTGCCAAATTTCACTGCGATCCCTTCAGCCGTTGTTGCGTGAAAGACTAACAAACATACATACTCATAAACTTACGCATTTATAGAAATCTGACAGCCGGTTGGCTTTCAAGCTGCCGGTCGTGGGTTCGAATACCACCTAGGACAAACATTTGTATGCATGAATATGTCTGCTTGTCCTGTGTCTGGATGTAAATATCTACATAAGTATGTATTTAAAACGTAGTATATCAGCTATCTGGTTGCCATAACACAAGCTCACTTTGAAGCTTACTTTGGAATCAGATTGGCCGTGTGTGAAAAATGTCCCAGGATATATATTGTTATTAAAAAATAGTTTTGGTCCGTTTATATCGATTCTGTATATCGATACATCGGTTAAATCGAATGATCGTTATAGTCACGATGACTCGGGCGTATCCAACGAGTCCTAATTCAGATGATTAATGATTTTCTTTGATCGGTCATAGACTAAACTTAAATGGTGGAGTTTAAAAATGTCTTCCGTAAATGACAGATATTTAGAGTAATCTATACTAATATTATAAAGAGGAAAGATTTGTTTGTTTGTAATGAATAGGCTCCGAAACTACTGGACCGATTTCAAAAATTCTTTCACCTTTGGAAAGCTACATTATCCCCGAGTAACATAGGCTATATTTTATCCCTGTATTCCCACGGGAACGGGAACTACGCGGATAAAACCGCGCGGAGGCAGCTCGTCTATACTAATATTATAAAGAGGAAAGATTTGTTTGTTTGTTTGTTTGTTTGTTTGTTTGTAATGAATAGGCTCCGAAACTACTGGACCGATTTCAAAAATTCTTTCACCTTTGGAAAGTTACATTATCCCCGAGTAACATAGGCTATATTTTATCCCTGTATTCCCACGGGAACGGGAACTACGCGGGTAAAACCGCGGGGAGGCAGCTAGTTTTTAATATTTTGTAATCGTAATATAGTATTTTTAAAAAGTCAAGCTTAGAGACAGACAAATAATGTTTTTTTTGTTTTACGCCAATTAAATTTTTATTGGATGCAATTATAGTGTGTGGCTCCCCGCGTTCCCGGGGAATCTTCAATTTTCCCGTGATAAAAAGTAGCCTATGTGTAAATCCAGGTAATAAACTATATAAGTGCCAAATTACATCCAAATCCGTTTAGTACTTTTTACTTGAAAGAGTCACAATTATACATCTGTATATATATATAATATTAATCTTCAATAAATAAATAAATATGTATTTTTGTTTATTTGATTTAAATAAGCTCCAAAACTACTGGTTCGATAAAAAAAACCTTTAAGTGTTACATAGCTCTTATAGGGTATAGGCTTATAGGCTCTATATGAGATCACGCTACGACCAATAGGAGCGGAGTATCATTGAGTAAAATTGACATAGTAGCCTGATTTGGGCCATTTTATTTTAACGTCAAAAATGCCTACTTGCCTCTCTGAAAACGTATCTATTCTTTATTATAATTTCCTCAAAGAATCGATTGTATGTCACCGGCTGAGTCGACGGCGTGTAGTCGGACAGATCTTATCATTGTTACGGACCTACTTTTTTGTCGGAATCCATCTTTTGGGACCGTCGATTGTTGTGCGATGAATTAAGTGCATTTTATGTTGTGAGTGCAGATTTTTATTTTATGATTTGTTAAGAGTTTTCTTATTTTATGCTTAGCCGCTAATCTTATGTTTGGTTCCCACATTAGATGTTTGTATGTTCGTTGTATTTATAAATTAAATATCTACACAAATATTATAAAGAGGAATGATTTGTATTTGTGTATGTAACGAATAAACTCAAAAGTACTGGACCGATTTTAATAATTCTTTTTTCATTAGAAAGCTACATTATCACTGAGTAACATAGGCTATATTTCATCCCTGTATTCCCACGGGAACGGGAACTACGCGGGTAAAACCGCGCGGAGGCAGCTAGTATTATATATAGAAATGTAAAAGGTGAAAGTTAATAACATTGTTTAGCTATATAAAAACCGTTACCATAGTAACCAAATAAACTAACAATATAAAATTGTTTTCGAACTGAACCAGCACAGCATAAAGTGAGTAATAAAAATAACTAGACGATTCCGAGTACGCCCCATTAATCATTATTGCATGCAACACGGGCCGGCGGTTGGTTTTACTGCTACATTAAAGTGAGACTGCGCCTGCGCAGACGTGGGGATTTCTGTAACTATTTTAAATTCCATTAAAGGTCCTTCTGCAACGCAGTTTTACCCACTTTTCTAGGGGATCAACAATTTTTCTAAAATTTGTATTTTTGTTCGTAGTCACTTAGGCCTCATAGCACGAGCGTTTTTTCAACGGACGCTAAAAAAACGTTCAAATACAACATATTGCAGTCCCAAGTATATATTCACACGACAGCGTTTTTAAAACGCGACGCTTTTTTATCGAGCGGTGTTGCATTTACAACTTTGGGGGTTAGAAATAGAGCATACCTATTATGGTACTTGGAAATGCATTTGTTGTGTTTGAACGCTTTTTTAACGTGCGTTAAAAAAACTCTAAGGAACGACAAAATCACCTAGTATGTACAAACAATCATTAAACAATCCTTTCTAATGAAATTGTTTCTTGAGCAAGCTTATGAGGGAAATATGCAAACGAATTTCTACATATACCAGACTGGCTGGTCGCCTTGGTGGTTGGCACCCGAGATTCCAGACGTGCGTTCGGTTCCCGGGACAGACATTTGTGTGCGCAAATTTATCTTACTCCCTACTAATATAATTAACACTTTATTATTCTCAGTAATTATCAATATAAGTACATACATTATTAATTTTTTTATCTATATATACAACTTAAACTAAATAATAATAAAAAAACATACTTTAATAGGATCATAATAATATTATGATCATAATAATAGTACAAATATTTTAATAGGTTTTTTTTTTACTTTTTTTTATCAACAACCAATATATTATTAATATCACAATATTTACATACCAATTACAAATAAATATATACAAAACTTTTAAGTTAAAATACACAACAAGTTAAAAATATTATATAATTTATTAACTATAAAATGTATCTATATAATAACTAGTGGCTCCCCGCGGTTTCACCCACATACCCGGAAGATCTTTCATTTATCCAGGATTTAAAGTACTTAGTCTATATCTGTGTACCAAATTTCATTTAAATCGGCTCTGTAGTTTTAGCGTGAAAGCGAGACAGACAGAGTTACGTTCGCATTTATAATATTAGTAATCCCGGGAAAATTACAGTTCCCAGGGAAGTTAACAATCATATAACTGTCTTGCTTAAAAAATACGTCAATTCAATTTGATCATTTTTGCATACATTAACGACATTGTCATAAAAAAAAACTACTCAATCGATCACTCTTGACGGATTTACGTCTACCGGGGACAATGTCAAACCATTAAATATTTAACCTTATCCCTATAACAATAAATATCATTTTCAATTGGAGATTCAAGATCTCCTTTCGCGATTTGAAAAGCAAAGTTACTAGTTGCGTTTCCTTTGGACTCTCTGCCATTGAATTAAAGACGATTTTCAATTGGTTTTCGCTTGTTTTTATAATGTTCCAAGCCATTTCTTTCCTGACGACTGTGGACACATACAAGATGTCAGATTGATAAAAACTACACTTTTTGTATTGATTTTCGATGTGTTATTTACAATTTCACTCGAAGATTGAATTTAATGGATACATTTTGGTTTAATGTGACAATTTTGTGGTTTTTGTTAGGTCATCTTCAAGGGGGTTCCGCCGAGCGGTTTTACCGGCATAGTTCTCGTTCCCGTAAGAGTATTGGGATAAAATATAGCCTATGTTACTCCCTGATAATGTAGCTTTGTATTGGTGAAAGAACTATTCAGATCGGTGCAATAGTTTTGGAGCTAACAAACAATAAATGTGATGTTAATATTTATATAAGTACTAGTGACTCCCCGCGATTTCACCCGGGAGATCTTCCTTTTTCCCGGGATAAAAAGTAGCTTAAATCCTTTTTCTGGTTTTAGACTATCTGTGTACCAAATTTCATATAAATCGGTTCAGTAGTTTTAGCGTGAAAGTGTGACAGACAGAGTTACTTTCGCATTTATAATATTAGTTAGGTAGGATGTATTTATTCAGCTATGTTCTTAGTATATAGTACCACTAGCTGCCTCCGCGCGGTTTTACCCGCATAGTTCCCGTTCCCGTGGGAATAGAGGGATAAAATATAGCCTATGTTACTCAGTCATAATGTAGCTTTCTAATGAAAAAAGAATTATTAAAATCGGTCCAGTACTTTTTGAGTTTATTCGTTACATACAAAAATATAAATCTTTCCTCTTTATAATATTAGTATAGATATAGATATATGGAAAAATGTCCCGGAATATTGTTATTTATGAAATGTACAATCCGTCAAGCTATTTTATGTGGCTGACACAGCTGTGTATGAGCTCGGAGTTAAGTTAGTGCTATTAACAATGAACGTAACCTGATAGTCCAGCCCAAGAGGTCTCATGTTACCTGCTAAGTTAGTTTCACCGCACCTACTTAATCAATGTAAAGTTATGATTAACTTAAGTGCCATTTTAATGGACTAGAGTAATTAAACGTATAGAAAACTTAATTGAAAATTATGCTTTAGAAAAAAATATCCTGGGACATTTTTCACACACGGCCAATCTGATTCCAAAGTTAGCTTCAAAGTGAGCTTGTGTTATGGTAACCAGATAGCTGATATACTACATATACTACTTTTAAATACATCCTTATATAGATATTTACATCCAGACGCAGGACAAACAGACATATTCATGCATACAAGTGTTTGTCCTGGGTGGGTCAGGGTCACTAACCACAAAGGCAACCGGGCTGTCAATTGATTTAGGCTACTTTTTATCCCGGGGAAAATTAACATTCCCCAGAAATATGGGTATAATAAAAAACATTTTCAAACAATATATTAAACTCGAGTTAACAAACTATAGAAATGGTTAAACCCATCTTAAGTTTTATAGTCTCTAGCCACGGACCCTTCGAGATGTCATTCACAACAAACATACAATATACATTAAATTTTATAGTTTCAACCTTATTGTTATAGAAATAAGATCTATAATATTAATTTCTAAATGCAAATGGTATTTTTGTATACCTCGTTATAGGTATTTACAATTTGTCTTGACATTTTATACTATAGCGCGTTTAAACTGAGTGAATACCATTTTGTACTATGCCTAGACTAAAGGTAACAAGCTGGTTCGATTCCCGCCTGAAACAAACATTTGTCGAGGACTAGTCTATTTGTTCTGTATCTGGGAAACTAATATTATAAATGCGATTTTTGAGAATCTATGTTTGTTACTCTTTCATGCAACAACGGCTAAAGGGATCGCGATGAAATTTGGCACAGAGTTAGAATATGTTCTGGAATAACACTTAGCTACTTTTTATACCGGAAAAATTTAAGTTCTCTTGAAAACGTTCAATCAAACTTAATTATGTTTTATAATATACTATTTGACCCGCGCAACTTCGTTAGCGTCACTTGCCAGTTTTTGCAACAGTTTTGATTGATGTTCCGCTCCTATTCGTCATAGCGTAATAAAAACCTTCCTCTTGAATCACTCTATCTATTAAAAAAAACCACATCAAAATCTATTGCGTAGTTTTAAAGATTTAAGAAGACATACGGACAGACAGCGGAAAGCGACTTTGTTTTATAATATGTAGTGAAATGCTGAGTTTCACAGTTGAAGGCTGCCTACCGAGCTGGTGGTAGCTTCAGCAGCTTTGACCTTCACAAGGAGAATTTATGTAGGGGCCCTTTAAATGTTGATACATCAGTAAAACTTTCTCAGAATTTAATTAATAATTGCCCGACGATCTTTTAGGAAATTTGCTCAAAAAAAAAAAGAACAATAATATTGCCAGAATCCGATAAGTTGGTAGATTTTTTATTTAAAAATATAAGTACGTTAGTGGCCTGTGCCTGATGGCGAGTGGAAAAAGGTAGGAATTAAAAAAATGTAAAAAAAAAAAACTAAAGCACAGGTACACAAGTATATGTATGAGCATGAATGATATGGGCTGACGGTTTGGGTAGCGTCAGCAGAAGTGTCTGCGTGTATTTGAAAAATATAAAAAATAAATTGAAAAAGTTTTTAGTTGTAATTTTTCTTTGTCAAGTGCTACAAATTTTGTTATGTTATTTGATTCTCCGATATCTTAGATAATTAGTTATGAAATAAAATGTAATTTATGCTCAGTTTGGAATCGTGTTTGAACATAGTCTAAATTGTCATAGGGTATTTAAAAACCTAATCTATTTTATGACAATTTTAATAGACTTAAATTAATTTAATTCAATTTACTAACTAACTAACTTAGCTTTGTTTTCCACACTCTGATTGATAGTTAGTTTATAAAAGACAAATGCCTTTTTATTTGCATACCTATAGTTTCCATATAAACCTATCTTAATTACCAAAAATAGTTAAATTTATCCCCAAAAAAATTCAAAAAGTGTTGCCAACAAACATTCCCCCAAAAACATAATTACTTTAAAACAAATATATTTAAACAACCTAATTATTATTCCATTCTGTCTACCCTACCCACTATCTGAGTTGAAAAATTTTTGAAATACCGCCGGGCGGCGCGGGCGCATGCGATGCTATCGGCCGAAACGCAGGGGTTTGATCCCGGCTCGTACAACCGGTTGTCTAGACATCTCTATCTGTTAAATAATCGTTTGAATCTACACATATATATATCGACTAATGTTGTACGTTAATTGGTAAGTTGGGAGTTCGAATCCATTTTGGGACAAATTTTTGTGGAGTTAATATATATTCTGATGACCTGTAATACATGTCGTGTAGACCTATCACAGGTACCAGTCTCTTATTATGTATTTGACTATGAATAAATAAATAAAAAAAAAAAAAAAAAAACATTGTTAGAGTAATTAGGTATATCTTTTGGAACGTAAGCAACTTTTTTTGTGAAAGAAAATAAATTTTATATATTATTATTATCCTGGGACAAATATATCATGAGACATTTCCACGGCCAATCTGATTCCAAACTAAGTAGAGCTTGTGTTATGGTAACCAGATAGCTGATATACTACATACTACTTTTAAATACATACTTATATAGATATATACAATACACCCAGACACAGGACTCGAACTATTTCTAAATAGTATAAAACACAGTCGCTACCTCTGTCTGTTTCTCCGCTCACGTCTAAACCACACAACTGATTATAATATGGCTTTCACTAATAGATAGAGCGATAAACGAGGAAGGTTTATGTATATAATTTATAAGGATTTTGTACAAAAAAGTCAAAAATATGACGAATTTTCGTTGCGAAGTCCGAGGTCGCTAACTCGCTAGAAAGTAATAAAATAGAAATAAAACTTAGACTTTATATTTTTCATGTTATTTTTTGTAAACATCTCAGTAGATTATGTACCATTAAATATATATCTTTTGATTTATGTTAGCTTGTATTCGAATAGATAAAAGTCGACAAATTTGTGATGTTGGCATCGACAAATTTATGAGTCTGTCGCCCGACTAGGCGAACCGGTCAAATACCTAACTAGAATTAAATTATTGAAATCCGATCATTTGTATTGGCACATGCAAACATATCTGTTATCAACGAACAATGTCATAAAAATCTCTATTAAATAAAATCCTTTTTTTTATATATAAAAAAATAAATAAAACATAATTTATGGCTGTCAGAATGACATTTAAAAAGGTTACAACCAAATATGAGACGTTTGGCACAGCATTTAAATCGAATAGACCAATATTTGCAAAAATAAATGGTTGTCTGTAAAGTCGGTTTACTGACGATAGTTGAACGTGACAACGTCTTGCATCGCTCACTCAAGTAGGAGAGAGACGGATGTCGAACGCTGCCGAACGCAAAGGCCGATTGTGCTTCTTTGTCGCTCGTTCCGCGCTCTTGCTTGCACTTCAAGCCTTACATGGGACGCCTCAGAGCGAGGTAACGCCGCATGAGTCATGTTTTTTCGTGCGTGCAGCCGGCTCTATCGAATTATAAGACGTTGTCACGTCAAAAAAAAGTGTGTATGTATTAGTGTACACACGTAAGAACTGAAACTTCTTTAAGACATCATTTTTCGAAAAATCATTTACTATTTACAACTTCACAGAATTTGGTTGGATAAAGCTATATAATAGATAAAGTTTATGCAAAAGGCTTTTATTATGGACAGTCCGTACATACGTCGTTGTTGTCAACTACATATTTCACACAGCACAATATGATGTAGTGACTTAAATAAGTATTTGTGATTGTTTTATTAATTATACTTAAATTTGTCCTTTTTATAAATTATTAACTAACATTTCAAAATCAAAATAAAAAAATCAAAATCTTTTTTATTCAAATAGGCCTCAATAAAGCACTTATGAATAGTCACCATTAATGCTCGGTTCTGAAAGTAGTTTAGATTATAAGATGTTTTCTAACAAAAATTGAGTCAATTGTTACTTGAAATAAATGAATTATTATAATCATAGACATGGATACAACAAAATATGGCTATTAAGAAATATTAAGGGATTTTTTTTACATTGCTATAAAATTTCTCCCATAAACCGCTAAAGAAGTTCCACTTCAAAAGAATATCACAAAACAAAAACTGAACAATTAAAAACGTTTAAAAAGTCGCCGAGGTGCGTTCTGATATCGCAAAACGTCTAATTGTCTTCCAATCGCTCAGTTTATTCGGGGAATAAATACCGTTGGGAACACAAAGAGATTCCATCGTCATTAGCTCCGAAGTATACCTCCTCGTGGTTTTTGCTCGAACCCGATTCAAGGTTCGGCACAGTTCGGAATTCGCATCAAAGTTACTCTAGAATTATTTAGCGTGTTTTTTAAAAAACGCTGTTAATGTTTTTGATATTTAACCATGTCTTTTGTCACTTTAATATTGTTTTAACATTTTTATAAAACACTAGCTGCCTCCGCGCGGTTTTTCCCGCGTAGTTCCCGTTCCCGTGGGAATACATGGATAAAATATAGCCTATGTTACTCAGTGATAATGTAGCTTTCTAATGAAAAAAGAATTATTAAAATCGGTCCAGTACTTTTTGAGTTTATTCGTTACATACAAAAATACAAATCTTTCCTCTTTATAATATTAGTGTAGACTAGCATCTGACGGCGTCTTCGTCTCCGCGTAATAATTACTTTAAACCGCGACTTCGTTTACGTAAGCTCTCAAATGGAAAATTATTTATTGTTGCTCCGCTCCTATTGGTCGTAGCGTGATGATATTCAGCCTATAGCCTTCCTTGATAAATGGGCTATCTAACACTGAAATGTTTTTACAAATCGGACTACTTACTAGTTCCTGAGATTAGTGCCTCCAAGTAAACAAACTCTTCCGCTTTATAGATTAGTATAGATTTGTGTTTTAGCGTAATAATATAAAAATGCTGAAATAAATACGGATTGCGATGATAAAAGAGGATTTAATTCTACGCCATTACTCTTTTGTGGCATTTAAATAAATAAAAACTTAAAATAAATTTTTGAAAAGAGTAATTACTGAGTTTATTGCCGGCTCTTCTCAGTAAAAAACGACTTTCAGGACCGAGCATTAATAGTGACTATTCATAAGTGCTTGATTGAGGCCTATTTGAATAAAAAAGAATTTGATTTTTTTGATTTGATTTTGATTTTGAAAAGCACTCCATTTATAAATACAAATATGAAATTGAAAAAACCATATGCTCCTATTACTGCGCATGATTTATTCCGTGAAGAATTAATAGTCAATTTAATTACAACCATAGAGCTAACCAATTTGTTTTAAAGCTTCTGTTATTTATGAATTGGATATATAAAAAAAAGTTGTTTATGAAGTAAATCATAACATGAGTATTAACAAAAAAAACTTGGGACATTTCTCACACGCGGCCAATCTGATTCCAAACTAAGCAGAGCTTGTACTGTAACCAGATAGCTGATAAACTACTTTTAAATACATACTTATTAATGGCTCCTCGCGGTTTCACCCGCATTCCCGGGGGATCTTCAATTTTCCCAGGGTAAAAAGTGGCCTATGTGTTAATCCAGGATATAGATTATCTGTGTTCCAAATTTCATCCAAATCTATGCAGTAGTTTTTACGTGAAAGAGTAACAAACATCTAACCATACTCACAAACTTTCACATATATAATACTAGTGGCTCCCCGCGGTTTCACCCGCGTTCCCGGGATAAAAAGTAGCCTATGTGTTATTCCAGAACATATTCTAGCTCTGTGCCAAATTTCAAGCAGATCCCTTCAGCCGTTGGAGCGTGAAAGAGTAACAAACATCCATACAAACTTTCGCATTTATAATATTAGTAGGATTTGTATATAGATATTAACATACCTACATGTTCATGCACACAAATGTTTGTTCTGGATGGGATTTGAACCCACGATAGGCTTGGAAGTCAGGGACACTAACCACAAAGCCAACTAAGTTAGTAATCCTACATCACTACATAGTATAAAACAAAGTCGCTATCCGCCGTCTGTCTGTCCCTATGTATGCTTAGATCTTTAAAACTACGCAACGGATTTTGATGCGATTTTTTTTAATAAATAGAGTGATTCTTAAGGAAGGTCTTTATGTATAAATCATTACGCTATGACGAATAGGAGCGGAGCATCAATCGAAACTGTTGCAAAAACGGGCAAGTGACGCTAACGAAGTTGCGCTGGTCACTAGATCATAAATAAGGTAGGTATGGTTTAAAATAAATAGCGAATAAAACTCTAATACAATTATATGGTTTGCCGGTTTTTTATCACCTATTTAACATTAATATAAATTTCGATTCGCTTTAACTTGATTCAAGGATTTTTTTTATGAATTTATTAATAGAAATGTTTATATTATATATGATTTTATTGCGTACGCTCGTCGTAAAATACGCCTTATGTTGAAAATAAATGTATAATGAGATATTTAAATGATTATTTACACAAAACATTCGTATTTACTTAAGCCGTCTATTAGAAGGCATTTGGCAGATATTTTATGACAGCCGACTATATAAATCTTAACTTATAAATAGCTGTTAAGATTCCGTCGTCGCAAGTGTTAAATGATACACGTGTTAGAGGGATTTTCATAAGTTAATTTGTTAGGTTATTTTTGATTTAATTTTTATTTTGTGTGTTATTTGAATTTTCCTTTAAGTGTTATTAACAAAGGTAATTATTAATAATAACAATATTTAGGTTGTAAGTAATGGATATTGTTCCTCCAGAACCCCCCGATCCTCCGGATGATTCCAATGCTATGGATTCATCTGTTCCCCTGTTTACCCCAAGTCCAAGTGGGGTGAAACGACGTATTGATAATGAGGATACTGTTCAACCCTCCAAAAAAACTATTACAGATCCAGCCACTGCATCCCCGTCTATACAATCTGTTTACATGCATCATAGCTTGACTATTGGTTTTAAAGCTTATGAGAAAAATGACAAAGGTCCTTTCTTAGTCCACGTATCCAGGACTGAACCAGACCCATCCGCTGGGTCCAGTATAAGACCTATAAAATTCGGCCAGTTCCTAATAAATAATAAAATTAAAAACATTAGTCCTGGTGGCGTAAAGAAGGTTGGACGGAATAAGATAGCAGTTGAATTCATAACAGCTACAGACGCTAATAACTTCCTTGACTGCCCCATCCTAACTAATTATAAATATGTAGCTTCAATTCCCACTTATAACATAACTCGTATAGGATTAATCCGTGGCATTCCTGTTGATTTGTCCATGGATGAATTAGTTGACTCAATAATTTTACCTGACATCTGTGGTTATGTTTTGAAAGCTCGGCGTCTCAATAGAAAATCAATTGACAACGGTAGGATAACTTGGGTCCCAACACAAAGTGTTGTAATAACTTTTCATGGCAAAATTCTCCCCTCATATGTATATGCTTTTCATACATCTTTACCCGTAGAGACTTACAATTTCCCAACGATCCAATGTAACAACTGCTGTAGGTTTGGTCATGTTAAAATCCAATGTCGCTCCAAGCCACGTTGTCTCCGCTGTTCCCAACCTCACTCTGGCGACAGTTGTGATGTTACAGAAGAAGATGCGACATGCTTGTTGTGCTCTGGAAAGCATTTCGCTACTAACAAGTCTTGTCCCGAACACAACCGTCAGAAAAACATAAAGATGTGTATGTCTCAGGAAGGCATATCCTATGAAGAAGCATCATCACAATTCCCGTTAGTTAAAAAATCATACTCTGATGTTGCTAGGGAAATTTTTTCCCAGTCTTCTCCCCCTTCCTTCTCCAACCGTACAGTTCCTACTCCTTCCTCTTCTTATAGAAAAACAGTATTTTCTGAGCGCCGTCCCCATGCACCATTAGGGAAATCTTATGATAGGGAGGCTCATAGAGCCATTGTTGCTGACTGTCCTTCACTTGTTCCGAATGGTTGTGCTCTACCCTCTCCTCCTAATCAATCTCCTTATAATAACTCGCCTGTCCCTAATAATAATTTATTAGATACCATTTTAACTCTTTTAATTACTTTATTATCATCATATAGTAATAACATACCGTCCAACGTTGCCAATAAACTTGTTCAAATTGCTTCTATGGTAAATAAAAATGGATCCAATCAGAATCCTTCAATGGAATGCTAAAAGCGTGAGACGTAAAAAACATGAACTTTGTCATCTTTTTAGTAAATTCACACCTGCCATTGCTGCCATCTCGGAGACCTGGTTGGTGCCCGGATCTCGTTTTCGTGTTCCAGGTTACCTTTGTCTTCGAGATGATAGGGATGATGGGTATGCTGGATGTGCCTTATTAATTAAACATAACTTTTTATTCACTAGAATTAATATACCATCTCACAGCTCTAATATTAATGCTGTTGCATTAAGAGCTTTTAATATAACATTCCTAAGTATTTATATCCCTCACCCCCTATCCTCACTTGATCCTGAGCTTCGCTCTATCATCTCTTCCCTCCCTTCGCCTATTATTGTAATGGGCGACTTTAACGCACATCATGTTACTTGGGGTTCTAGTCATAGTGACTGGTTTGCTTCAATTATTTTAGATATTCTTGATGATAATGGTCTCTGTGTGATTAACGATGGTTCCCCAACTCGTAGAGTACTTCCTACACAAAATGCAAAAAGTGCGGTGGATCTCACCCTTTGCTCATCACGTATATCCCCTCTTCTATCATGGAAAATTCTTTCATCCACTTATGGTAGCGATCATTTCCCCATATTAATCTCTTCCTCCCATCAGTCACCAAACTTTTTTAGTCAGCCCCCTCTTCTTAAATATAGATTGTCTAAAGCAAACTGGGATTCTTACTCATCCTCTTTAGATAGTAAGATAGATACAATAATTAACATGGAACCGTATGATCCGCTATGTTTATATGAAAAATTTATAAATGCTATTAATTTGGCTGCTGAAGATAACATCCCATTAAAAAAAAGAGGTAATTTTAAAATCTCTCCTCCTTGGTGGGACTCTGAATGCACAGCAATCGTTCATGAACGTAGTGAAGCAGAGCTGACTTACAACTCAGACATGAGCACGGAAAACTTCCTCTCCTACCAACATACTGCCGCAAGGGCACGCAGACTATTATCATCAAAGAAGAAACGGGGTTGGATTCGTTTTTGCGAATCACTATCTCCTCGCACTCCTTCATCTATTGTTTGGAAGCAGATTCGTAGATTCTGCGGATCTCTCAAAATTGATAACATATCCTCAAACGACCCTTCTTCTTGGTTTGAGGCTTTTACCGACAGATTAGCCCCTCCCTCTGTCCCTTCTTTGGACTCTCTTCCTATCCTTCCATCCTCTAGTATATCGCAACATGGAATGAATTCTTTTTTTACATTTAACGAACTTCATAGGGCTCTAGATGGCCTGGTTGATTCCTCTCCAGGGATTGATGGTATACCATTCTCTTTTTTATGCAAGGCCAGCGATAAGACCAAACATTTTTTTTTAGACCTTATAAATTCATTTTTTGAAAATGGAATCGTACCAAATTCGTGGAAAACCCAAATTATCATCCCTCTTCTAAAACCGGGTAAGGATCCTTCTGATCCTAACTCAAGAAGACCGATTGCTCTATCGTCTGTCCTCGCTAAAATAATGGAACATTTATTACGCAATAGATTAGAGTGGATTATGGAGAACAGAGGAATACTCGCAAAGTCTCAATTTGGATTTAGGAAAGGTATGAGCACTCTAGACAGCCTGAGTATATTAACAACTGATATCCAGCTAGCTTTTAACGAAAAAAAATATCTCGTGGGTGTATTTCTGGATGTTGCAGCTGCATATGATAATGTTCTTCTTCCGGTACTCAGGAATAAACTTCTCCAGCTGAGCGTCCCTGAGAGGATGATCAGATTTATATGCAACCTATTTATGCAAAGAACTGTTATTGTAAGATCCCAGAGTTGCTCATCACAAGAAAGATTTATTTGGAAAGGTCTCCCGCAGGGATCAGTTCTCAGTCCTTTACTATATAACATATATACTTATGACCTAGAGAACTCAGTAAAATGCTTCTGCCAGGTTCTACAATATGCTGACGATCTGGCTCTTTACACAACATCCAGTTCAGTGCCAAAAGCTGCAGATCATCTGAATGATGCTCTTCGTTATCTGAATTACTGGTTAGAAAACAATGGCCTTACTCTATCTGTCTCAAAAAGTTCCCTTGTCATCTTTACTAGAAAACGAGTGATTCCGAATATTAATATTTATTTTAATGGAGAAGAAATTCCCTTATCTGACCAAGTTAAGTTTTTGGGTATAATCTTAGATGCTAGAATGACCGGTACTTCACATTTTTCGTATATATCACAAAAATGTGAAAGGGGCATCAACATTTTACGATGTTTGTCTGGTGTATGGTGGGGAGCACATCCTTATACCCAAAAATTAATCTATAACGCTGTTATACGCAGCCATATGGACTATGGATCATTTCTTCTAGATCACTGTAATAGGGCTGGCATTGTCAAGTTAGATAAAGTTCAATCCAGGTGTCTGCGCTTGATTCTGGGAGCAATGAAATCCTCTCCCATCAACGCGATGCAACTAGAATGCGTAGATCCTCCCCTTTATCTCAGAAGACAGTATTTGTGTGACAGATTTCTTTTTAAAATTTCTCAAAATTATTTACATCCACTTTTCTCCAAACTCATCAAGCTTTTTGAATCATCTCCTGATAGGAATAGGTCCATGGACAAGTTGCCTTGTTTAATCCGTAGTTATGCCTCCTTCTCTCGCCTTCCCCATCCAATAGCTAAACTCCAATTAAACCCTTTATTCTCGATTAGCTATGAAGCCCTTATACATCGTCCATCAGTTCTTCTTAGTATAGGGATAAACAAAGATACCGATCATGCTGACCAATATTTTAAAGAAGTATTGTCCACGAGATGGCCAGGATGGTCTTATTTATTCACGGATGCTTCTAAAATATCAGACCAGGGTTATGTGGGTTCCGCTGTTTGGTTCCCTAAATTTAAAATCATTTTAAACTTTAAATGCCCCCCTATTACCTCTGTTTTCACAGGGGAAGGCATTGCTATTCTAGAAGCCATTTTATATGTTAAGTCGCATAACCTTAACAAGTCTATTATATTTACAGATTCACAAGGTTGTCTTTATTCAATTATTTCCAATCCTTTCCGCTCCAAATCCAAACATCCAATTATCCTGAAAATTAGAGAAGCTTTATATAACTGCTTTATTCAAGGTATAGACGTGGTTGTTGCGTGGATTCCCGGCCACTGTGGCATTCAAGGCAATGAAACAGTTGACTCATGTGCTAAGAATGCAATTCATACAGGATCTATTCAATACTCGAGTTTATATTCTGAGGATACATGCACACTCGCTAAGTCTCGTTTAGAAGGATCTTGGAAGAAATTATGGGAAATATCACGTCGAACCAAGGGTAAATACTATGGGGACATTCAACCTTCTATACCCAAGAAACCATGGTTTTTCAAATATCGGGATTTGAACAAAACTGTTACTTCGACAATTTGTCGTTTACGTTTAGGCCATTCTACCACTCCTGTTCATTTACACAAAATTAGAATCAGGGACCACTCACTTTGTGAATGCGGTTTGGATGAGGGTAACTCAAATCACATTTTTTTCTCATGCCCAAGAAACCAACAGTCTCTCTATGATGTGCTTCCTTCTATAATTCCCCGTCCTACTAACATTAAATGTTTACTAACCTTCATAGATTCTCCCTTTATTTACATTTTGTCAAATTTTATTAATACTAATAACATTAAACTATAGTGTTGTTCTGTATATGTGTGTGTCTGTCTGTGCGTGTTTTTTTTTTTTTTTTTTTTTTTTTTTTTCCATTGTGTCCCATCATTCCATAGTTCCATACTAAGTGTTGCCAATATCAATGTGTATATATATATTGTACAATGTGAACGTTTAAATGTGTTATGTGTTTATTCCTTTAAGGTCAAAATTCAACGTAAATAATATAAAAAGTCAACTTCGAAAATTATGATCCCCGTCGTTTATCTTTAATTAACGTGACACTGGCGGAATTGTGCTACTGGCTACAGTCGCCAATTAAATAAAGAAGAAGAAGAAGAAGAACTTATAAATAAGCTAGCTGCCTCCGCGCGGTTTTACACGCTTAGTTCCCGTTCCCGTGGGAAAACAGGGATAAAATATAGCCTATGTTACTCAGTGATAATGTAGCTTTCTAATGAAAAAAGAATGGTTAAAATCGGTCCAGTACTTTTGAGTTTATTCGTTACATACAAAAATACAAATCTTTCCTCTTTATAATATTAGTGTAGATATGTACTAAAATGTACTTATTATAAATGCGAAAGTAACTCAGTCCGTCACGCTAAAACTACAGAACCGATTTAAATGAAATTTCATACACAAATAGTCTAGAGCCTGAGAGAGGACATAGGCTACTTTTTATCCCAGGAAAATGGAAGATCTCCCGGGTACGCGGGTGAAACTGCGGTAACCCACTAGTCTATTCTTCGAACCAATTTATCTATTGGTTTTAAAAAAGTAATAGTTCAGCGACAATGTAAACTTAATAAAATTATCGAACCGGTTTGATTGTTATACCTTTTTTTATAATGCATTAAAAATGGCGGACGGTCACTCGGGTCAGCTGATAGTAATGTCACCGATCCTTAGACTAGACATCCGGTAACTTATTTTTGCTGAGCATTGGCGAACTAACATAATGCCAGTCAACTTTTGTAAAAAAAATCATGACACATTCATCTTAAACTAGTGGCTCCCCGCGGTTTCACCCGCATACCGAGAGATCTCCAATTTTCCCGGGATTAAAAGTAGCCTATGTCCTTTATATTGTATGTGTACCAAATTTCACTTAAATCGGTTCAGTAGTTTTTGCGTGAAAGCGAGACAGAGTTATTATAATATTAAGTATAGATTACTATAATTTATCGTCATATGTAAAATGACCTTTGGAAATGTCAAAATAGCCAGTGGCATAGACAATGTGAGTTGTCAATATATTGTAAAAGAAACATTAATAATTACAATAATAGGGGAGCCGAAGAGGGGATTCTGGGAGTTCCTCGAGCGCGGCAGATTAGTATATGGGAGGTACCTTAGGTCTAGTTGAGTGCCTCAACCAAATCTAAGCTCTCCATGTGGAGCCGCGCGCGTACAGCAGCCGATCAGATTAGTAAAAAAAAAATTGATAGGTGAAGATACTCGAGCGTGTCAGATTAAAGTATGGTGGTTTAATCACATGCTGAAAAGAGTGTATTTCAATAATCTGACGATTTGAGCGTGACGTATGGGAGTGAGAGGGTCGCAAAGTTGCAAAAAAAAATCGATGAGTGGACATTCTCGAGCGCGGTTGAATTTATTTTCATTTTAGAGAGAATAATTCAAGGATCACAGAAATCATATAATCTGCCGATTTGGACAAGCCGAAGTAACAAAAAGTTAATTCCTTAGTTGCTATATAGTTTCAAGCAGCAAGGGTAAGCTCAGAGACCCTTGATACTACAGAGCTATAATTTGGTGTGGTAGTAAATATTAACTACATCGACAAAGTTAAAACATAAAATCTAGAAAAATATTATTTTTAGGGTTCCTTCCATACATGTAAAACGGAGTCATTTTTTATTCGCCATTCCTATAGTAGGGCATATCGTTCGATAGCTAATTGTTAAATAGTTAGTTTGCAAATAACGCTAAACCATTGTTTGTAGATATGTAAAAAAAAAAACATCCTAGTAGTTTAAATGATGAATGTACAAGATTAATTAATTTATTATATTACTATTTATTATTACATCTTCGCAAGCTCGTAGACGCTTGCCCCACCGCTAAAAGAGAAAACATCATATAACCTTTTTTTCTTCATATTATCTGATCTTCAAAATCCAATAGGTCTCCACGACGCTCGAGGACATCCCCGATTAGCATCGGCGCCTCCCCAGCTACAACAGTCGATTGGTTTTAATAAAATCTTTTTTGAACGATGAATAATATGATGTTTGACCTTTTGTGTTGTTTTATTTTGTTTTAATATTCAACTGACGGCAAAATACCTAGAAAATGTTTCCAGGTAGGTATTAGTCAGCGAAGTGGTATAATTTAATATAATTTATCTTGCATCCTCTGTGGTGACATTGTCTCTCATGTCTGACGAGGGACGTCGAGCCAGCGCTTCTTCTACGTATCGTTGTGTGTGCGGGTCCGCTCTCCGGCTCAATCTCCACTTTGCGCGGTCTGTTGCATCCTCTGTGGTGACATTGTCTCTCATGTCTGACGAGAGACGTCGAGCCAGCGCTTCTTCTACGTATCGTTGTGTGTGCGGGTCCGCTCTCCGGCTCAATCTCCACTTTGCGCGGTCTGTTGCATCCTCTGTGGTGACATTGTCTCTCATGTCTGACGAGGGACGTCGAGCCAGCGCTTCTTCTACGTATCGTTGTGTGTGCGGGTCCGCTCTCCGGCTCAATCTCCACTTTGCGCGGTCTGTTGCATCCTCTGTGGTGACATTGTCTCTCATGTCTGACGAGGGACGTCGAGCCAGCGCTTCTTCTACGTATCGTTGTGTGTGCGGGTCCGCTCTCCGGCTCAATCTCCACTTTGCGCGGTCTGTTGCATCCTCTGTGGTGACATTGTCTCTCATGTCTGACGAGGGACGTCGAGCCAGCGCTTCTTCTACGTATCGTTGTGTGTGCGGGTCCGCTCTCCGGCTCAATCTCCACTTTGCGCGGTCTGTTGCATCCTCTGTGGTGACGTTGTCTCTCATGTCTAACGAGAGACGTCGCGCCAGCGCTTCTTCTACGTATCATTCATTCTGTTCAACCTCTTCGTTGCATCCTCTGTGGTGACATTGTCTCACCACGACCGTGAGAGTCATGTCTTCGTGTACAGCTCTATTTAAAATTGTGAGTCCAAAAAAAAATCAATTCCGTGAGAATTAGTCATAGTTCCACACTGTCATGTATAGGAACAATAATGAAAATGTCACCGGTCGTGACTTTTGACCTAAAGGGCTTGAAATTACGAGATCACGAATACTCGTACAATAGGACTTAACCCACGCGGCCATCTTTGGGCAACCTTTTTTTTTATTCCGTGTAGCCTTTGACATTGATATGATTGAATGGGTTTTTGGAATGCGTTTGAAAAAACTGACCTCCAGTTTAAAGGATGAATGGTTGAATAAAAAATGTCAAAAAGGATTTGGATTTAAAAAGCTTTAGTCATGTGTTAGAAGTCTTTGGTACCCGTTTTATTGCGACATACAAAGTAAGTATATATACTTATTTAGACATAGACAATAGATCTAGTATAGTATAGTATATTTCGACTTGTTTTTAAACTAGTATTTAAGTAAGTAGTGACAGACATTTTTTATACACAATTTAAAATATATAAGTATTTATAAAGAACATGTCATTAATAAAAAAATTAAAGAGATGAAATAATTGTTTGTTTTGGTTGGACCAATCTGAATAAGAAGGCGTTAATTTTTTGAGTGACATGCTATATTTTAATTGTTTATTCCTACGGGAACTGGAACTAAATTCATATAACTACAAAATATCAGGTTTCTGTTTTCCTACAGTGTGCACGGAGTTTCGCCGTGAAGATAGACAACATAAGCCATCTTCGGGTGCATCAGCGCCAGACGGACTAGGAGTCAAAGTGGTCGCCATGGCCGTAATCGGTCGGACCAATCATCATCATCATCATCATAAATATTTACCTTTATCAGGTATCGAATATGTAACAGATTATATCTTTTTGAATAATCGGACCTAAAACTATACTCATATTATAAATTGTTTTTTTGATCCAATTTGAAAAATGATTTCAGTGTTAGATAGCCCATTTATCGAGGAAGGCTATATGCTATATCATCACCCTACGACGAATAGGAGCGGAACATCAATAAAAATGTTACAAAAACCTCATCGTACCGTCAGTTAGTTCTCACACATTTTTTCCACATTTAAAGTAAAGTAAATTTTCTACCATTTTAATGGCATTTTTATGTATATTTTCGACCATACGACACTTTTAAAAACCAAAATTGTATTAAAACACTCTAAAATCAATAATAAATTACAGGTAAATCAATTAAAACAACAAACATAATGATAAAGAAGACATAATACATCATTATAACGCAATAACATTGATTAATGATTATTTAATGATTACTTTTTGTTTTTCAAACTGGTATACCTAACTATGTTTAACTATTATAAAATAAATAAATAAATATCCTGGGACATTTTTCACACACAACCAATCTGATTCCAAACTAAGCAGAGCTTGTGCTGAAACCAGATACCTAGATTTTAGCTCTATACCGGTTGGTTTTGTCATCATCATCATCAGCTCATATATGTCTCCAAAGAGGGGACCACGCGCCTAGCGCGCACTTCACATGCCTTTAATAGTGACATCTCGGGCATGCAGGTTTCCTCACGATGTTTTCCTTCACCGAAAACCAGTGTAAATCCGTACGTAAGTTTTTAAGCCCAGAGGTACGGGCCAGGGGTTTGAACCTGCACCCTCATGAACTGTGTTTTAGATTTTGCGGTAGACACTGCGGTATGACTAATTATGTCGAGTTATGCATTATTCTATGACTAAACTATTGTGAATGCTTCATAGCGATATTACGTTACTCTGGCCTTTCATTTCTATTAAACTAATGTATAATAATGCTAGAAGGATATAAACTGGCGCAAGTAAATTTAGATCTAATCTATGTTACTTTAAAGTTCACTTTGGATTATATCTTATGTTATTACAGTTAGAGTGTATACTTTGGTTCGAATCGAAGGTAGTACCCAATCAGGGGGGTACTATAAAGTACCCCCCCCCCCCCCCTTTAACCCTCTACTCAAAAAAAACACACATCAACTTTCAGAACCGAGCATTAATAGTGACTATTCATAAGTGCTTTATTGAGGCCTATTTGAATAAAAAAAAACCCAAGGCAGATACTACTCTATACTAATATAAAAAGGGTAAGGTAATGTAGGGGGTAATCTCTTGATCTACTAAACCGATTTTCAAAATTATATCACCAATAGAAAGCTGCGTTATTTGTGTGTGTCATATGTTATTTTAACCCTATAATCCAACGGGAACGGGTGAAACCGCAAGGCAGATACTAGTACTAAAACAACATATAAACATGTCATTAATGAAGTCATATAAGATTGTTATCGTCGCCATCTTGTCTTGTAATAAACGATTGAAATTAAAATCAATACCTAATTTTATATGTAAATTTTTGTTAACCATAATTTTGTTAAGCTTGTGCGATGTTATTATCATTATACTAACTAATATTATAAATGCGAAAGTATCTCTGTCTGTCTCGCTTTCACGCTAAAACCACCGAACCGATTTAAGTGTAATTATGTACATAGATAGTCTAAAGCCTAGCCAAAAATTATGTTCTAGAGCTAATTTTATACACTAATACCAAACTAAGCAGAGCTTGTACTGTAACCAGATAGCTGATATACTACTTTTAAGTACATACTTATATTATGTAGATCTTGAAATTGTAATGCAGTTTTCATTCAAAAATTCTGTGGTTCGTAGGTAGTATATCAGCTATGTGGTAACAGTACAAGCTCTGCTTAGTTTGGTATTAGTGTATAAAATTAGCTCTAGAACGTAATTTTTGGCTGCTCTATATTACCCTTATACTAGTGGCTCCCTGCGGACCCGTTTACCCGGGAGATTTTCCAGTTTCCTTGGATAAAAAGTAGCCTATGTCCTTTCTCAGGCTCTGGATTATCTGTGTACCAAATTTCATATAAATCGGTTCAGTAGTTTTAGCGTGAAAGCGTAACAGACAGAGTTACTTTCGCATTTATAATATTAGTATGGATTACCGTATCTATACTAATATTATAAAGAGGAAAGATTTGTTTGTTTGTTTGTAATGAATAGGCTCCGAAACTACTGGACCGATTTCAAAACATTTTTTCACCTTTGGAAAGCTACATTATCCCCGAGTAACATAGGCTATATTTTATCCCTGTATTCCCACGGGAACGGGAACTACGCGGGTAAAACCGCGGGGAGGCAGCTAGTTATATTATAAAGAGGAAAGATTTGTTTGTTTGTAATGAATAGGCTCCGAAACTACTGGACCGATTTCAAAAATTTTTTCACCTTTGGAAAGCTACATTATCCCCGAGTAACATAGGCTATATTTTATCCCTGTATTCCCACGGGAACGGGAACTACGCGGGTAAAACCGCGCGGAGGCAGCTAGTAATTCATATGAATGTAAATTTTATTATGATCGTACGGGAACGACATGCGATTTCGTGCTATATAAGTTTGCAATAAAAATGTGAATTGTGGCCGCCATAACGCGGCGGGTAAGTATCGACGACACATAAAAGTAACATAATAAAAATAACACTTTTTAAACCGACTTGTTAAAGGGGGAAGTTCAGTTTTAGTTGTTTAAAAATATGTGTTAGATTTTTGTTGGTTAGACGTTTTTATGTATTTTTAGGATAATAATGAATTTAACAATTTGATTTTATATACCTATTTATAATTTTCCTTGGTTAAGAGAATATGAATGTGATAAATAAGGTATTTATTTGCTATAATAAATAATTTTATTTATTTATCACAAAAACTTACAGATAACATCAATGAATAATATATGAATGTGAAGTATGATTGTCATCCTTATTATTTATTTATTTACGCCAAATAGTGTGATACAAAAAAAAATATAATAACAAATCTACTTTTACTACTTTACTATTTCTTTGTTTCAAAATCAAAATCTAAAATATTTTTTATTCAAATAAGCCTTTACAAGCAATATTATGAAAAGTCACTATTAATGCTAGTTTATTGTTACTCATATGTAAAGATATATTTCATTTAAATGACTTATTTGTATGAAAAATGTTTTTTATTCAAATAGGCCTTCACAGACGCTTATGAATAGCCAGACTCCTAATGCTCTAAACTTTAAATAATCAGTTATTTTTATTCTCATGTTAAAACCTAACTTAAAACTATATTTTATAAGTAATAAACCAAAAATCATTTACCAACCTTTTAATAAAAATCCCAAACAGTACTCCTTCTAACACAATTACAATAAAAACACACACAATCACAAATTTTAATGTTTTCCACACAAAAATAATTAATTTTTAATAAATTTAAAACACGTCTTTACTCCTTCGAAGTTTTTAAAACACTAAATATTTCGACGCATGCGGCTTTCAATATGGTGTGTTGTTGTCCCACTCGCACGTTGTATAATACGTAAGTGTGAAAGAGACGGGTATAATGGCATGCATTATTGTGCTATGTCGCTGTCTTTTTTTCAGATTTCTTTGAACGATCGAGTAGATCTATAAAATGTATAGTAAACCCGTGAGTTATGCTCCGACGAACACCGGTACAGTATTCATTAACATTATATATATATATAAAGTTGTTTCGAGTAGTTTTTCACTAATATTATAAAGAGGAAAACTTGATATATCCTGGGACATTTTTCCAATCTGCTTCCAAACTAAGCAGAGCTTGTACTGTAACCAGATAGCTGATATACTACATATACTACTTTTAAATACATACTTATATAGATATTTACATCCAGACACAGAACAGACATATTCATGCATGCAAATGTTTGTCCTGGGTGGGATTCGAACCCACGACACGGCTTGAGAGTCAGGGTCACTAAACACAAAGCCAACCGTGCTGTCTTTCCTATAGAAACATATAAAAGACTTCAACGAGATGCCTCATACATTTTCTTACTATTTATCTAAACTATTATAAATTTGTCTCTAACTTATTATATACTAGGCATTCAGTTATCCTTTCTTATATAGATATATTTAAGCTTCATCATCACACACTTTAGCATAAAAATTACAGACTAGTACAGGTATATTTATTAAATCTTCTACTACTAATATGATATTTATTATTGACAAAACATTTACATAAATAAATAATGAAAAATAACTTATATTTAAAAAAAAAATCCCTAAGTCGTTACATATTTTCCCAAGCTCCATAAAAAAATCTAAAAATCTATCTATCTATCTTTAAATCTTCTTTAATATGTCGAGAAAATGAAGAATCAAAATTTCATATCAGAACAAAACCACTATATATTATAAAACAAAGTGACTTTCCGTTGTCTGTCCCTATGTCTTCTTAAATCTTTAAAACTACGCAACGGATTTTGATTGAACTCTCAAGCCACGGGTCGTGGTTTCGAATCCCACCCAGGACAAACATTTGTATGCATGAATATCTGATTCTGATCTGTCTGATTGTTCTGTGTCCAGATGTAAATATATAAGAATCGACGTTTCATAAGTGCCTGTGAAGGCCTATTTGAAATAATAAATATATTTCATTTCATCTATACTAATATTATAAAGAGGAAAGATTTGTTTATTTGTTTGTTTGTAATGAATAGGCTCCGAAACTACTGGACCGATTTCAAAAATTCTTTCACCTTTGGAAAGCTATATTATCCCCGAGTAACATAGGCTATATTTTATCCATGTATTCCCACGGGAACGGGAACTACGCGGGTAAAACCACGCGGGGCAGCTAGTTATCTATATAAGTATGTATTTAAAAGTAGTATATGTAGTATATCAGCTATCTGGTTACAGCACAAGCTCTGCTCACTTTGGAATCAGATTGGCTGCGTGTGAAAAATGTCCCAGGATATTTATTATTATTAATCTAATATTTTTTTTCTGAAACATTATTATTTGGTTAGTTTAACATTTTTCTCATATTAAATGTGTAAAAAATAATCATCCAAGCTTAAGAACATATAAGGATACTAGGTATATATTTTAAAAATCACTTTAAACTTAAAAATAAATATACACATTAACAGACAGACAGTAGGAATTTTATGCATTCATATTGAAATTCAAATTATTACTAAATTGATGTAATTTAAATAAATTCTTTTGTTCCCAAATACCACGCAATAAACCCCTCGGGTATGATATTATAAATGCAATTTAAGAGAATGTATGTTTGTTACTCTTTCACGCAACAACGGCATAAGGGATCTAGATAAAATTTGCCACAGAGTTAGAATATGTTTTGGAATATCACATAGGGTACTTTATCCCGGAAATTTGAAAATTTAATATAAGCGTTAATTAGTTTTCCATCGCTACTAGTGGTTCCTCGCGATTTCACCCTCATACCTGGGAAATTTTCCATTTTACCGGGATAAAAAGTAGCCTATGTCCTTCCTCAGGCTCTAGACTATCTGTGTACCAAATTTTATTTAAATCTGTTCAGTAGTTTTAGAGTGAAAGCGAGACATACAGACTGAGTTACTTTCGCATTTATAATATTAGGTAATCAGCTATCTGGTTACAGCACAAGCTCTGCTTAGTTTGGAATCAGATTGGCCGTGTGTGCAAAATGTCCCAAGTTATTTTTTCTAACCTAGACTTTTATTCATACCACAATCCTACTTTTTTGTATATTTATTTAATTTATTTTTATTAAGGTTAAAATCTACAACAATAGAAAGTTAAAGATATAATTAAAATAAAACAAAGTTGAACTACAATACGCAATCAAGAAACAACTTTGCACTACCCGAGAATCGAACCAAACCCCTCACTTGTAAATTTCAGCCGAAAAGTCATCAACCTTTATTGCAACGTTGTTGTCCTTTTCACTCTTAGTGTGAGTGCACAATATAATCAGGGCGGAATTGAACCTGCGACCGCGCGGGGCGACGTCAAATTAACATTGTTGGGCTGTGATGGATTTCACACCTGGGTGAGTAAGGGCACGAGTATAATGAGACAAGTTTACCGACTTTGAAAATAGGAGGGTTCTGATAAAAATAATAAATATCCCGGGACATTTTTCACACACGGCCAATCTGATTCCAAACTAAGCAGAGCTTGTGCTGTAACCAGATAGCTGATATACTACTTTAAATACATACTTATATAGATATTTACAACCAGACACAGGACAAACAGACATTTTCATGCATACAAATGTTTGTCCAGGGTGGGATTCGAACCCACGACCCGCGGCTTGAAAGTCAGGGTCACTAACCACAAACCCAGCCGCGCTGTCAAAATTAATAATTATACAATATAATGCCCTTTTGTATACAAAATAAGAATAAATCAGATGTAAATCTAAATATTTGCAGTGTCATATACCTATACGTATTATAAAGCGGTAACGTTTGTGAGTTTGTGACGTTGCAAAGGGTAATCTCTGTATCTACTGAACCGATTTTCAAAATTAATTCACCAATAGAAAGCTACGTTATTGTGGAGTAACATAAGCTATATTTTATCCCCATGCTCTAACAGGAACGGGGACTACACGGGTAAATACAATCAATTGTAATGTTGTGTGTTGTCCGGAACAAATGTAAATATCCTATAAATAAATAAATAAATATCCTGGAACATTTTTCACACACGGCCAATCTAATTCCAAATTAAGCATCAAAGTGAGCTTGTGTTATGGTAACCAGATAGCTGATATACTACATATACTACTTTTAAATAGATACTTATATAGATATTTACATCCAGACACAGGACAAACAGACATATTCATGCATACAAATGTTTGTCCTGGGTGGGATTCGAACCCACGACCCGCGGCTTGAGAGTCAGGGTCACTAACCACAAAGCCAACCGGGCTGTCAATGTTGTGTGTTGTCCTGAAAAAATGTATTTTCTTTATTCTTTCTGTCTTTCCTTCGGTTGAGAGCCCTCTCCGAAACAGTCCGTGTAACGGTGTAAAAGCCATCTGAGGCTAACACCTTTTTTTTTTTTTTTTTTTTTTTTTTATCGCTGGGAAAAATGCGTTACGCATACCCTCCCCGTCGGGGGACAGGGAGGGTTATGTGGGACTCCCCGGTTGCTAGTCAACCGGTATACCCACTAAACGACCCAGCGGCACTCCTTCCTCGCCTTTGTGGGGGGGGGACTGGGAATCTGGCACAGCCCTTGCGTCCAGTCCCCCCCGGCGACCGCCCGCCCTCTCGGCGGGCCCTTCTCGTCCCCCTCCCGTGCTGGGAGGGGGATCTGGGAATGACCGCGAGTGCTCGGCCATTCCCTCCCGCTACGGTGGTGAACCGTGCAATGCGGGAGTGGGCGCCCCCGCGCCCTTTCTCCCGCTGGTCACCACCGCCTAGGGGGGGAGGTGACGGCGATCGTACTGTCGCCGCCTCCCCCCCCTCCTCCGCCGGCGGAGCTGTGACGCGAGGGGATCGTCCTCCCGCGCACGCTCCGCCGCCTCCTTCTGCGATATCACCTCTTCGCAGAAGGAGGCTACCGCCGCCCAGGCGCTCTCGCTTCCCAGCATGCCCCTAATCACGCTGGGAAGCGAGAGATCGGGCCCAACCACCGCCGTCAGACCGCGGCGCAGCTCCGACCAAGCCGGGCACACCTCCAGGGTGTGCTGCGCCGTGTCCTCTGCCGCGCCGCAGTCGTGGCACGCCGGGGACTCCTCCCTCCGAATCCGGTGCAGGTACGATCCGAAGCACCCATGCCCGGACAATACCTGCACCAGACGGAACGAGAGGAATCCGTGGGACCGCTCGAGCCACTCCCGCAGGACCGGCCCCAGCGCGTCCAGGGTCCGGCGACCGAAGGCGGCGGTGGCGAGGTCCTCCGCCCAATGGTGGACGATGGCGTCCCCTGCCTCCCGCCGGACGGCCTCCCGCTCTTCCGCGGCGGGGCGCTCCCCAAGAGCTCTGCGCCGTGCCGTCCACTCATACACTCTGGCGAGCACCCACGCCTCGAGCATCTGAGGCTAACACCTGCTAGTCCATTTAAAAAATCCTGTCTTTCTTCTTTCAGACCACCGTGCTACCGTCATTTTGTCTACACCCTTACATTTCCCACCAAAAAAGGGCATCCGAAACCACACATAACCGCTGCGACGCGAGTGATCAATCATTATCGCGAATTCTCAATCCATTGCAGTAATTAGATTTGGTAAAATAAATAAAAAAATATATAACAAAATGGCGGCCGTGCTCGGAACAATATTTAATATAATTAATGAATGTTATTGTACAATTTTAATGAAAAAAAATACGCCATTTCAAAAGAGATTCATCATTTTAATTAGTTTTTAATATGGTTTGGGGTTGTTCACCTGTGGGTACTTTAGTACCCAGTACTACCCTCAGTATGTCTGGTTGTAAACATATATGTAAGTATGTATTTAAAAGTAGTATAATAATATGTAGTATATCAGCTATCTGGTTACCATAACACAAGCTCACTTTGAAGCCCACTTTGGAATCAGATTGGCCGTGTCTGAAAAATGTCCCAGGATATTTAATTCATATTTTATATACCTATCCTGGGATATTATTTACAAATGGTCAATCTGATTGCAAACTAAGCTGAGCTCATGTAACCAGATAGATTTTAAATACCTTTTATAATACTATGTGAATATTTTTACTGAAACGCCATACGTCCCTTAGCTACAACTTATAACACATTTACTTATAACTTACAACTTATAAGTCATTTTTACCAACTTTTCAGGAGACAAAAAAAACTGTAACTTAAAAGGCCAACCGACTTGCGCGCTGTTACTACTTTTTGAATTAAAGCTTCTTATTGCTGAAATCTATATCATGTGAGCGCAGGTTCGACGCGCAATGAGCAGCTCTATCCAATGGGATTAAAATGTAGAAACTGCCAATTTTCGACTTGAGCGGTGTTGTAAGCTATATGTAAATAAGCCTATCCGAGATTCGAACCTAAGGTTCATTAACAAATATAGAAAGCTACACACTAACGCCAGTTTAAGTACAGTCATCCACTTAAAGTGTTATTGACACGGAATCTCTCGGCCGAAGAAAAATAAGTCGGAATCCACTTGATAGTACAGTCCACCGAGAGGGACTGCTGCGAACACTTTAACCATAAATAAACAGTGTATTTTTTAATACTGTATCAATATGACAGCCCGGTTGGCTTTGTGGTTAGTGACCCTGACTTTCAAGCTGCTGGTCGTGGGTTTGAATCCCATCCAGGACAAACATTTGTATGGATGAATATGTCTGCTTGTCCTGTGTCTGGATGTAAATTAAATATCTAAAATATATATGTATTTATAAAAATAATAATGTATAATTATGTAGTATATCAGCTATCTGGTTACCATAACACAAGCCTCATTTGAAGCTTACTTTGGAATCAGATTGGCCGTGTGTGAAAAATGTCCCAGGATATTTATTATTTTATTTATTATTATTAATGATGATTTTTATATATTTACTAGCTGCCTCTGCCCAGTTTCACCCGCATAGTTCCCGTTCCCATGCGAATAAAGGGATAAAATATAGCCTATGTTACTCCCTGATAATGTAGCTTTCCAATGGTGAAAGAATTTTTGAATTCGACATAGCAGTTTTTGAGTTTATTTATTATAAACTTATGATTACAAACTAAGCAGAGCTTGTACTGTAACCAGATAGGTGATATACTACTTTTAAATATATACTAGTGGCTCCCCGCGGTTTCACTCGGGTACCCGGGAGATCTTCTATGTTAGTATATCCTAACTAATATTATAAATGCGAAAGTAACTCTGTCTGTCTGTCTGTCTGTTACGCTTTCACGCTAAAACTACAGAACCGATTTGAATAAAATTTGGAACACAGATAGTCTAGAACCTGAGAACGGACATAGGCTACTTTTTATCCCGGGAAAATTGAAGATCTCCTGGGTACACGGGTGAAACCGCGGGAAGCCACTAGTAAACCAATATTTCTTAACTCTAAGGTGGTATCAAGACACTACTAACATAGTGAACCTTAAAAACAAACACAGACAGAGTCAGGATCATTAACTAGTTTGAGTAGACAGCGATGCATTCCCCGGATGGAATGTCTTAACATTGTACTGTTAAGGGTGTGACAAGTGAAAATATCCCGGGACATGCTTCACACACAGCCAATCTAATTCTAAACTAAGCAGAGCTTGTACTGTAACCAGATAGCTGATATACTACATATACTACTTTTGAATACATACTTATATAGATATAGTGGCTCCCCGCGGTTTCACCCGCGTTCCCGGGATAAAAAGTAGCCTATGTGTTATTCCAGAACATATTCTAGCTCTGTGCCAAATTTCAAGCAGATCCCTTCAGCCGCTGGAGCGTGAAAGAGTAACAAACATCCATACATACAAACTTTCGCATTTATAATATTAGTAGGATTTATATCCAGACACAGGACAAACAGACATATTCATGTAAATGTTTATCCTGGGTGGGATTTGAAACCACGACTAACGGATTAAAAGGCAGGGTCACTAACTACAAAGCTAACTGGTTTGTCAATTAAAGGTTTATATTCAGACTATTTAAGTGTCAATTTATTTATTTACCTATAGCTTGGTTTGATTTCACTAGGATTTTCAGCTTTTTTTTTGACATTACGACCGTTATTCTATCAAAAACAACCAAATCTATTAAGGTACTTTCAAGCTATGGCGGTACCATAGAATATAGGAATACATTTTAATAAATAAGATTCTGATAAACAAGCAGATTTTATAACACTAATATAAAAGGTAACAAACATAAAAAAAAATCATACAATTTTTATACATACTCTATTATTGAAATAAAGCAGAACAACATAGACAAACAATTTTTTTTTTTACCAGAAACGCAATTATCATAGACGAAAAATTAAGTTCTTAAAACAAATATTTGTTCATGCGCATGGTTCAGCGCCTTAACAGTCGATGGGCGACGCTCCCTTTGTTCGGTGGCTTTGCTTGCTATCTCACTGATTTATTGTCCATCCGTCTGTCTGTCGGGTGCGGCCTGTGTGGAGCGGTTTATCCATCTAACCTTATTTATTTATTTCTCGTACTTTTGTTTGTAGAAATAACTCAATTAGTATATAATACTTATTGTCGGGGTAGTGGTTTTTGAGATAACCTATAACATACAAACATGCACTTTACAATTTTAGTAATTGATACAACTTGTTGTACCTTATAGCCCTTTGACGAAAACTACATTGCGCTTTGTCCCTTTCACTGCCTATACAGTTGCTCCCTTTTTTACAGGGTCGGCTACGCGTGAGTGACGCCTCTGGTGTTGCAAGCGTCCATAGGCTACGGTAACCGCTTCCTATCAGATGGGACCGTATGCCTGTGTGCCACCCTTGTGGTATGAAAAAAAAATACATTTGTGCTTTACTTACTTCTAAAGTAGGTACTCCCCGCGGTTTCACCCTCGTTTCCTGGGAACATTAAATTTTTCAGTGATATAAAGTAGCTTATTTTAAATAAATCTGTTTTCTTTCTTTTCTTTCTTTCTTTCTTATAGGTATGTTAATTCGGATATTAAACTATCTGTGTTCTAAATTTCATTCAAATCCGTTCGGTAGTTTTCCCGTGAAGGAGTAACAAACATCCATCTATACTCACGAACTTTTGCAATGTTTGTTCGTCTACACTAATATTATAAAGAGAAAAGATTTTTATTTTTGTATGTAACGAATAAACTCAAAAAGTACTGGACCGTTTTTAAAAATTCTTTCACCATTCGAAAGCTACATTATCCACGAGTAACATAGACTATATTTTATCTCTGTATTCCCACGGGAACGAGAACTACGCGAGTAAAACTGCGCGGAGGCAGCTGGTTAAAAACCACAATGGCTGCTTCCCGCTCCCCGCTCCGCTCATGACTACACCACCACCCTTAACCCTCTTGTCCACTAACACAAGTTTTTTGTCTGTCCGTTTGTCATAATAGGTGGTTATCTATTTAGTGAGCCTGTTCTGGGGTGTGATTCACTGGTTTAGGGTTCCTTAGGATTGTTGGAAAACCCTTTTGTTTGCTCCACATTTTTATGTTCTGTGTCTAGATGAAAATATCTATTTAAGTATGTATTTAAAATGTGGTATATGAAGTATTTTAGCTATCTGATTTTCCACGTGTGAAAAATGTATCAGAATTTATTTGTAAACGAACTTTCGCTCCACGTTAAATTTTCTCGGGATACAATGCACCCTATGTGTATGACAAAGTGCCAAATTTCATTTGCATTCCTTTAGCTGTTCTGGCGTGAAAGAGTAACAAACATACATCCATACATTCTCAGAAACTTTCGCATCTATCTATACTAATATTATAAAGCGGAAGAGTTTGTTTGTTTGTTTGGTTTAACGTGCTAATATCATTAACTACTGGTCCTATTTGAAAAGTTCTTTCAGTGTTAGATAGCCCATTTATCGAGGAAGGTTAAAGTTATATAACATCACGCTATGACTATTAGGAGCGGAGTATATAACGCTAACGAATTTGCGCGGGTCAACAAATTTTTAAAATTTGTAGGATTTATTTATTTGTACGGAACCGTATCTCTTATTAATATTTTATAACATTAGGTAAGGTCAGTTTATGATTTAATTCGTTGTTTGTAGAGTCTATGGTTAACTCACTTTTTTTGTGCGCATCAATTTTATAATCTGTCCCTGTGTCGTTGCTTAGGGAATTCGGGATAGGGTCAAGGGTGTGTTGGGCGTGGGGATAAAAAAAAATGTTTTTAAATATATTTTTTAGTAAGTTTTGTGTCTTTAGATGGACATGTTTATCTGATCCCATACTAAGCTAAGCTTGTACTTTAGTAACAGAATAGCTGATACATTAATTAATACATACATACTTACTGGTTGCGTGCAAGAAATAATAAATAAATTAATATCCCGGGACATTTTTCACACACGGCCAATCAGATTCCAAACTAAGCAGAGCTTGTGATATGGTAACCAGTTAGCTGATATACTACATATACTACTTTTAAAAACATACTTATATAGATATTTACATCCAGACACAGAACAAACAGACATAAAAAACAGACAGAAAAATGTCCCGGGATATTTATTATGGTACAAAAAAAATTTTTACAAAGAAATAGTCAGCAAAAGAAATCAAACCCCCGACCTTTACCTTAATTACCAACCCAACTGTCCATCCATAATAATAACAAAAACAATTTTATCAGCAAATAACTGTTACTCAGTCTAACAGCTATACTGAGAACAATAAAAATCATAGAACGGAGTAAATCATAAAATTTTTAGAAACATATAACTATTATTTTACCGTTTTACCAAACAATATAATAATATTACTTGTCCCGTTAATTATCAAGAAGTTATAAGTCCCTTTTCACAGCTATAAACATTACCTGAAGTTAAAAAGAGAGGCATATATCGCGACAGAAAGAGATGGCGTCCTGTCATGGCGGCCATCTTAAATATTGACAATAATGCCTCCCCGCGGTTTCGCCCGCGTTCCCGGGGATCTTCAATTTTCCCGATAAAAAGTATCCTATATCCGTCTCCTGTGAGAATACGGGGATAGAATATAGCCTATGTTACTCCCTGATAATCTAGCTTTTCAAATGTGAAAGATTTTTTGAAATAAGCACAGTAGTTTAGGATTTATGAATAATAACAAACCTGATACCTAATAGAAATCGAATCTTTCCTCTTTATAATATTAGTAAGATGTAGACAAAAACTAGCTGCCCTGTGAAACTTCACATTTTCCCCCATATCATCATTCCATCGATACTCCGCTCCTATTGATCGTAGCGTTATGTTATATATCATATTTAACTTTATAGCATTCCATGAGAATTGGCTAACCAACTGAACCAATCTGAATAATTCTTTCATCAATAGAAAGTTATATAATCAGAGAGTAACATAGGCTATATTTTATTCTCGTATTCCTACGGGAACGGTAACTATACGGGTGTGAACTACATTTGAAAAGCCTGAGTAAATCCTTCGGGAACACGCGTAAAACCGCGTGCGATAACTAGCTATGTATTTATTACTGTCAAAGTTTTCTTGACAATAAATTCTGTCTACTATACTACATTCCGTCTCGTGGTTTCACCCACATTCCCGGACTATGCTTTTTTAGCCCAACCTCTATACCAAACTTCGTTAACATCCGTTTGACGTGAAAGTGGTACAGAACAGACAGACAAATATACTTACGCATTTATAAATATAGGGTTATAGAACTGCGATTAACTTGTGAAAAACAGGCGCTAAACATAATAAATGTGAAACAAACCACAAATTTGACCGCATGCGCCATTTTAAACCCAATCATATATTTATCACGCAGCGCCATAAGGGGCCCGCATTTGCAACATTTTTTTTATAACAAAAAATAACTTTATAATGTTATTTTAAAATTTTCGCTGATTCCCGTCAATTTTCGCACATCAATGTAATGTAAACTTTTTGGAGTTTATTTTAAAATACATATTTGTTTGGGAACGTATTCGTAAACGATATTTGCGACAAATTTGTGTGGACATGGCCTTACTAAATTGCTGTGGCAATTTTTTATGTTTTCAACTGTCCAGATCTATATCTATACTAATATTATAAAGAGGAAAGATTTGTTTGTTTGTTTGTTTGTTTGTAATGAATAGGCTCCGAAACTACTGGACCGATTTAAATAATTCCTTCACCAATAGAAAGCCACCTTATCTGTGAGTGTCATATGCTATATTTTTTCCGTTTATTCTTACGGGAACGGGAACTACGCGGGTAGAACCACGGGATTGAAGCTGGTTTTTAGTATCTTACTATAACTACTTAATTTTATTTCCCTTCAGCCTTTCTGGCGTTAAAGAGTAACAAACATACATCCATACATTCTCACAAACTTTCGCATTAATAATATTACTAGTTGACCCGCGCAACTTCGTTAGCGTCACTTGCCCGTTTTTGCAACATTTTTTATTGATGCTCCCGCTCCTATTCGCCGAAGCGTGATGATATATAAGCCTATAGCCTTCCTCAAAAAATGCGCTATCTAACACTGAAATAATTTTACAAATCGGACCTGTAGTGCCTGAGATTAGCGCGTTAAACCAAACAAACTCCTCAGCTGTGTAATATGTATTAGTATAGATTAGAATTTTGTTCTCCTATTTGTAATAACTTTCTTTACCTTGGGAGTGTAGAAACATAGTAATTCTCATTAGAAGTGGTTTTTAATTACGTTATTTATGCAAAAGTCCCAACGGGTGAGTCAGAACGCGGAAGCCGCTAGGCAGGTGGTATTCTCAGGAATTAATGTGAGCTTTAACTGTGTACAGAGACGTATTTAAGGATAACATCATAATCAGCTCGTATACGTCTCCACCGAGGAGCTCGTGCCACCCCTATCAATGAGGGGGTGCAGCCCATAGTCCAGACGCGCGGGCCTAATGCGTTGCGACTTCACATGCCTTTGATTGTGACATAACGGGCATGCAGGTTTCCTCACGATGTTTTCCTTCACCGAAAGCTAGTGGTGTGAATCCGTACATAAGTTTTTATAAAACTCAGAGGTACGGGCCGGGGTTTGAACCTGCACCCTCATGATCGAGAGTCGATGCTTTACCCGTGTTGTAACTAGGCTTACTGATGGTGAAATAATTTTGAAAACCGTCTCAGTAGATCCAGTGACTACCTCTTAAAACCTCACAAACGTTACCTCTTTATAATATTAGTATAGATGAATAAGTTCGCATATCTTAAAAAAAGGAATTTATTTCATGTCATCAATATTATCTTAAATAAGGTTATAAAGTCAATTTATAAGTAAATTAAACCCAAGTACATTACTGGCGTTTATTCTACAAAAACCAAACCGAACCGTACCAAATAGAGACGGAACAAAAACTAGCTAACAGTCGACAACCGATAATAGTAAAGAGCGCAAATTACATGGTTTTCTTTGAAACCCCCCGTCTTGAATACCGGAAAGTAGTTAGAAACACTGTTTATGCATATTTGTAGTCTGTAAGGTCTGTTGCATCCTCTGTGGTGACATTGTCTCTCATGTCTGACGAGGGACGTCGAGCCAGCGCTTCTTCTACGTATCGTTGTGTGTGCGGGTCCGCTCTCCGGCTCAATCTCCACTTTGCACGGTCTATTGCATCCTCTGTGGTGACATTGTCTCTCATGTCTGACGAGGGACGTCGAGCCAGCGCTTCTTCTACGTATCGTTGTGTGTGCGGGTCCGCTCTCCGGCTCAATCTCCACTTTGCACGGTCTATTGCATCCTCTGTGGTGACATTGTCTCTCATGTCTGACGAGGGACGTCGAGCCAGCGCTTCTTCTACGTATCGTTGTGTGTGCGGGTCCGCTCTCCGGCTCAATCTCCACTTTGCGCGGTCTGTTGCATCCTCTGTGGTGACATTGTCTCTCATGTCTGACGAGGGACGTCGAGCCAGCGCTTCTTCTACGTATCGTTGTGTGTGTGGGTCCGCTCTCCGGCTCAATCTCCACTTTGCGCGGTCTGTTGCATCCTCTGTGGTGACATTGTCTCTCATGTCTGACGAGGGACGTCGAGCCAGCGCTTCTTCTACGTATCGTTGTGTGTGTGGGTCCGCTCTCCGGCTCAATTTCCACTTTGCGCGGTCTGTTGCATCCTCTGTGGTGACATTGTCTCTCATGTCTGACGAGGGACGTCGAGCCAGCGCTTCTTCTACGTATCGTTGTGTGTGCGGGTCCGCTCTCCGGCTCAATCTCCACTTTGCGCGGTCTGTTGCATCCTCTGTGGTGACATTGTCAAATCAAATCAAATCAAATCAAAAATATTTTTATTCAAATAGGCCAATATGCAAAGCACTTATGAATAGTCAGACTCTAACGCTCGGTTCGGAAGGTTGGTTTTGCTGAGAAGAGCCGGCAATAAACTCAGCAATTACTCTTTTTAAAATAAACTTAGATTAAAATACATTTGAATGAAGTAGTCTCACTGACAATATCTGCGTGGTAGGGAATGACATAAAAGAAAAAAAAACATAAAATAAAGTGAATATTCATAAAAACAAAAACAAACCTGAGCAGACCAGTCCCCACAAGCAGCACCTGTTCACAAGCATGACGCATGTGGCAGCCATCGCCCTCTTCGCCATATTTTAGGGAAGTGAGCGACCCGTCACACGACGCCGCCGCAAGCAAAGACTTTTAAGTGAGCATGACTAACCCAAGCCTGCTACAAAACACAATTATCAATTAATAAACGAAACACACACACCCAATGTTATCAGCGAGACTATTAACATACTTATATTAGGTAATTTACAGTATGAGTATAAGCATAAATGTATACAAGTTAAATAAATCTACAACCAAGCATTATTATCATTTAAATATTCATTTATATTATAGTAAGCCCTTTTTATTAATACGGCTTTGATATGGTCCTTAAATTTTTGCGAAGGCAAATTTACAATTGATATAGGGATTTTGTTATAGAAGCGTGCACACAGTCCTAAAAATGAACCTTGCACCTTTTGGAGTCTATAAGCAGAGGTCACAAGTTTGTGCTTATTTCTTGTATTGAGGGAGTGCAAATCACTGTTTTTAATGAAACTACTAATGTTATGATGAACAAATAATATGTTTGCATATATATACTGTGATGCAACTGTGAGTATGCCGATTTCATGAAACTTATCTCTGAGGGACGTACGAGAGCCTAAATTGTAAATAGCTCGTACCGCTCTCTTTTGTAAAATAAAAATAGTTTCTATATCCGCACCTTTGCCCCACAGTAGAATACCATAGGACATAACACTATGAAAGTAACTAAAATATACTAGTCTAGCCGTATCTACATCTGTAAGCTGTCTAATTTTCCTAACTGCGTAAGCTGCCGAACTGAGCTTTCCCGCAAGTGTAGAAATTTGGGTGCCCCATTGAAGTTTCGAGTCAAGAGTAATCCCTAAAAATACTGTTGATTCAACAAGATTCAAAACTTCATTATTTAGCATAAGATTACAACCTACTTTTTTTACATTAGGTAACGCAAATTTAACGCATTTTGTTTTTTTCGCATTTAAAACTAGGTTATTTACAGTAAACCATTTTAATACCCGGGCCAATGCACAATTTACATCGTCATAGTTGGATTTAAGTCTATCAACACTAAAAATCAGTGAGGTGTCATCAGCAAACAGTACAATTCCACAGGTATTTTTTACATAAAAAGGGAGGTCGTTAATATAAATTAAAAATAAGAATGGACCTAGAATTGAGCCCTGTGGTACACCCATACGCATAGAAGAACCAGATGACTTAGCCCCATTTACATCAACTCTTTGGATTCTTTGGCTAAGATAAGATTTCATCAGATCAAGTGCAATGCCTTTTACCCCGTAATATTTTAACTTACGCAATAGTGTCTCATGATCAACACAATCAAAGGCTTTAGAAAGATCACAAAACACTCCTATAACATTTTGTGATTTTTCCCAAGCATCAAAAATACTCTTTAAGAGAGCTACCCCAGCGTCAATCGTAGAACGACCCTTGGTGAAGCCATATTGTTCCCCGTGTAAAATTTTATTGAAATTAAAATGAGAAAGTAGTTGTACTAATATTATCTTTTCAAATATTTTACTTAAGACTGGCAAAATGGAAAAAGGCCTGTAATTTGAAGGATCACTAGAATCTCCAGTTTTAAATAAAGGTATTACTTTACTATGTTTCATCAAATCCGGAAAAGTACCTAAATCGACACATCTGTTGAAAATAAAAGCTAAATGAGGAGCAATAGGTTCCACAATACCCCGCAATACAGCAACAGATATGTCCCACAAATCACCAGTGCGTTTAATTTTTAAATTTTTGAACGTTTTCACTATTTCATTGGACGTAATATGCTTAAACTTAAATAGCTCATGGCACTCGGATACATGATTTCTCAAAATTGCGTCAGCATTTACAGGTGAAGAATTTAAGGAGCTAGTTGTAGCTACAGGTATGTCCCTAAAGAAGTTATTAAAAGCTTCTGCTATTTGACCATCATCTCTAATAAGTTTATTGTTAGTATTTAACTCAATACGCATTTTATGCTAAGATTTACCTGTTTGAGAGTTAATAATATTCCAAGTAGCTTTTACTTTGTTGGTAGCTTGGTTGATTTTGTTTCTCAAATAAATTGATTTAGCAAGAGCGCAAACTTTTTTAAATATTTTAGAATAATTTTTAACATACTCAATGAAACTAACATTTTGATTAAACTTCTTCATACCATACAGCTCATACAACCTAGTTCTACTTTTATAAATTCCAGCCGTCGCCCAATCGTTAAACTTGATCTGCTTATTTTTATTTAAGGTCCTAGGTTTAAAACTATTATCAAATTCTTTCCTAATAAAATTAAAAAGTTCTTCATAAAGTCTATCTGGTTCCGCATGTGACATGTCAATCGAAGCAATATTTTTATTTACATTGAATTGAAATCGCGTCATTCTATTTAAAGTAATAGGCCTACATGTTATTTTGTGCGGAATGTTATTTCCTTCATTTAATAAAACTACCTTTTGACCACAATGATCTGAAGTTAGCTCACTAATAATACATTTTTCAAATACATCACAGTTGCAAAAAACATTATCTAGGCATGTGGCAGTGGTTGCCGTAATTCTAGTTGGCTCTTCAAATAAATGGGATAGATTAAATGATTTAAACAAAGTGATCAACCTTACTGATGTAGGCGAGTCTATCAACAGGTTTACGTTAAAATCCCCACATACTATTAAGGATTTATTTTTAGTTTGAGCTTTCTTAAGAGCGTCTTCTATAACTAGTTCAAACCTACTAAAATCACTAAGAGGAGGACGGTACACACAAACTATAACAAATCTATCAAGTTCTACACATGACAATTCCACAGTACGTTCGATTGATAAATCTACAATATCTTGGCGATTCTTACATTTGACATGATTAGATATAAAAATTAGGCTACCACCGTGTATCGCCGATCTTCTAACGAACGAACTCATCAACTTAAAATTAGGAATATTGAGCAATAGCTCATGGTTCTTTAACCAGTGTTCAGTAACACAAAAAATATTAACCTTATGGTATTCAAGGAACAATTCTATCTCTAGTTCTTTACCAGCTAAGCCCTGTATATTTTGATGTACAATATTTAAATGGTTGGGCTTAGTCTTTGTCGTACTTGAAAATCCTCCCCGGATGCCTGGTTAACATCAATAACATCAGGCGCAATAGTGTGTCCAACCAAGATATTGGTTTGGTTATATATGTGTATATTACCGGCTAACAATGTAGCAATTTGTCGCTTAAACTTAAGTGGCAGATAGAGAGTATCTCTTGTCAACTTAAAATTAGAAATAACATTGTTCATATCGAAATAAAACATGCCGTCACTATGACGATTATATAAATTATACATAGTCATATTAAGGTTATGTATGTGCGTGTTCTGTTCTTGAGATAATGAACAAGAATAAGGAAAAGCACACATGACAATTTTACATTTAAACTGATTCCGTAGGTCAAGCAACTTATCAAAACTGTTTATTATATCCTTTTTATTAATATTTAAACTATCTCCGCATAAAATGATAACAGTGGTATTTTGATGTAGGTCATGTGAATATATTTTATTAACTAACTGCTCATAAGACGCTCCCGGGTAACATTTATTCAACGACCGTTCATTGATTAAATTATTGAGAATAGGGCCCAAGTCTTTTCCAATATTATCACTTATAACAATTGTTTGCCTACTGTGTGATTCTGAGTTTATATTAACGGTGCTATCCTTATTACTATCTAATACCGCCTGTGCACCTAAAGTAGGGCTTGTAGTTAAGCAGCTGCAGTGGTTATTTGCGATGGAGTCGAGACGCTCCTTATTATATTCTCCTAACCTAATTAGCTCGTCTGTCGCTAGGATGTGCTCGCTGATTTGTTGTTGAGCGTTAACATATTTCGCGTTAATATTTTCTAAGTTTTCTTTAAGATAATCAATTTTTTCAAGTAGGCGTATAGTATTAATATCGTAAGTATCCTTGTTTTGCTTTATTTTAATCTGGCTTGTTTTTAATTGGCACTTTAAGCTAAAACGTTCATTTCTTAATAACGAATTTAGGTTTCTCACAATTTTTTGTTTTTTCAAAAGTTTTTGTGTCTTTTTGATGATCTTATTGAATTTAATGTACTTTTTAAATGATCTTTGGCTATTAATGTGAATATTAGACCTATTATAAGACGAACTAACATTAGGAATACCTTCATTGTCAGACGTCAAATCGATAGTGGACGGGAATTCCTCAGATACCTTATCTACACGAGTGCCGAGTAGCTCCTCATACAGGCTCCGAGTAGTGTCACTTTCTCGGGCAAAATTGGCAGCCTCTAGTTGTCTAATAGACCTATGTGCCTCATTTAGGTTGAGCTCGAGCTCAGTGATGCGACTCAGAGCCCTTACATGAGTATCGCTACACTCACTAAACGAATCAACATCTGCCTGGAGTCGATTACACCTATCCACAACGTCCGCATACTTAGAATGAAATGATTTTAATTCTAATTTTTGTTTCGCGTTTTTTTCAAGAATATTGTTGATTTCTTCCTCGCTCTCGTCCCGCTCCCTCAAAAGCCGGTTGCAGAGGTCCTGAGACTTCTTCAGTTCCTGCAGTGCAACTTTCAGCTTGTTCTCCATGTCGATAGCTGTAGCCTTGCGCGTCAGCATTTTTGGCTCGGCGATTAGAGGGCAGGCGAGCGTGAAAATAAGAAAACACAATACGTTAATATATATAGAAATATCTACCTATTAAATAAACTAGACAATAGATAAAGGGAAAATAAAATAAAATCAGTCAGAAAAGTTAAGTAGATTAATAATAGAATAGTGCAAATAAAAAATAAAATATGAATGATTTATTTATATGTAGATAGAATGTAAGAAATTAGAGATTTGTTATTTAATAGGTTTCAACAAATATTTTATGTGCATGTAATACAAGCGCGTATACTATAATTTACTAAGTACGTATCTAAATTATGACTACAAATGTGAATAATCAAAACTACGACTCATAACAAATACTACTATGAAAAGAACAAACAAATAAATTTTACAAACGAAAATTACTTCCCTGGCCAAGGCTCGAACGTGGTGTCGTTCCGATCCAGCGAAGTTGACTCGAGTTCTTACAAACTGAGCTGTTTAGTATACAGGGTGCCGGGTGAATTTATTGATCACATTCGCCAAAATGATTTTATAACTACTTAAGTAGGTATGACGATGTTGATGATTTTATGTCCAACCGCCACACTAATAAATTAATTAGGAATGTAATGTTGTAATTGTTTATTGATTCTATAATCCTGTCCGATTTAGGTATCACGGTAAAAGTCTATTTATGATAGTTATGATAGCACTTTTTTACACATCCGTTAATAGTTTTAAAAAGTCACTGGTCGAATGTTGTCGTTCACTGGTACCGGGATTGTGTTCAATCAATTTTTAACACTTAGAGTATCCGTATTACAAAAATAACATTTGCACTTAAACACTACAACTTATGCTATATAATGATTATGATTTTAGACACTAACAATAACTTTATTAATTGATTTTCAATAAAAATCAAGGAGCCTATGTTGCTTGACCATCTGACAGCTGTCTCTCATGTCTGACGAGGGACGTCGAGCCAGCGCTTCTTCTACGTATCGTTGTGTGTGCGGGTCCGCTCTCCGGCTCAATCTCCACTTTGCGCGGTCTGTTGCATCCTCTGTGGTGACATTGTCTCTCATGTCTGACGAGGGACGTCGAGCCAGCGCTTCTTCTACGTATCGTTGTGTGTGCGGGTCCGCTCTCCGGCTCAATCTCCACTTTGCGCGGTCTGTTGCATCCTCTGTGGTGACATTGTCTCTCATGTCTGACGAGGGACGTCGAGCCAGCGCTTCTTCTACGTATCGTTGTGTGTGCGGGTCCGCTCTCCGGCTCAATCTCCACTTTGCGCGGTCTGTTGCATCCTCTGTGGTGACATTGTCTCTCATGTCTGACGAGGGACGTCGAGCCAGCGCTTCTTCTACGTATCGTTGTGTGTGCGGGTCCGCTCTCCGGCTCAATCTCCACTTTGCGCGGTCTGTTGCATCCTCTGTGGTGACATTGTCTCTCATGTCTGACGAGGGACGTCGAGCCAGCGCTTCTTCTACGTATCGTTGTGTGTGCGGGTCCGCTCTCCGGCTCAATCTCCACTTTGCGCGGTCTGTTGCATCCTCTGTGGTGACATTGTCTCTCATGTCTGACGAGGGACGTCGAGCCAGCGCTTCTTCTACGTATCGTTGTGTGTGCGGGTCCGCTCTCCGGCTCAATCTCCACTTTGCGCGGTCTGTTGCATCCTCTGTGGTGACATTGTCTCTCATGTCTGACGAGGGACGTCGAGCCAGCGCTTCTTCTACGTATCGTTGTGTGTGCGGGTCCGCTCTCCGGCTCAATCTCCACTTTGCGCGGTCTGTTGCATCCTCTGTGGTGACATTGTCTCTCGTGTCTGACGAGGGACGTCGAGCCAGCGCTTCTTCTACGTATCGTTGTGTGTGCGGGTCCGCTCTCCGGCTCAATCTCCACTTTGCGCGGTCTGTTGCATCCTCTGTGGTGACATTGTCTCTCATGTCTGACGAGGGACGTCGAGCCAGCGCTTCTTCTACGTATCGTTGTGTGTGCGGGTCCGCTCTCCGGCTCAATCTCCACTTTGCGCGGTCTGTTGCATCCTCTGCGGTGACATTGTCTCTCATGTCTGACGAGGGACGTCGAGCCAGCGCTTCTTCTACGTATCGTTGTGTGTGCGGGTCCGCTCTCCGGCTCAATCTCCACTTTGCGCGGTCTGTTGCATCCTCTGTGGTGACATTGTCTCTCATGTCTGACGAGGGACGTCGAGCCAGCGCTTCTTCTACGTATCGTTGTGTGTGCGGGTCCGCTCTCCGGCTCAATCTCCACTTTGCGCGGTCTGTTGCATCCTCTGCGGTGACATTGTCTCTCATGTCTGACGAGGGACGTCGATCCAGCGCTTCTTCTACGTATCGTTGTGTGTGCGGGTCCGCTCTCCGGCTCAATCTCCACTTTGCGCGGTCTGTTGCATCCTCTGTGGTGACATTGTCTCTCATGTCTGACGAGGGAGGTCGAGCCAGCGCTTCTTCTACGTATCGTTGTGTGTGCGGGTCCGCTCTCAAAATATATATTCTAAAGGTAGGTCCCCGCTATGTTTGTCATATGGTACAGTACCTTAAAATAAAGGGCGTTGCATCGAGTAATATAATTGAATTTTGTTTTCACGGATATATAAATAATATTGTAAAGTCCACGCGATATACAAAACTTATAATAATCGGTATAATTCTCATGAATAATATTGATTGGATTAAGTTGTGTTTATGTTTGTTTATTAAGTTAGGGATGCAGTAGGTATATATCAGTTTTACTCGCGGGTCTACCCGTGTTACTTGAAAAATATTATTCTTTTCGATATGGGAATACACATTCATTATATTTATATTTAATTATTATTTCCATTTAACGTAATTAAGCTTATTTTATGAGCTCGGGGCTTGAAGGGATAGAAAAAAGGGAATATTTATTTTAACTACTTGTGACAAAATAAATAGGTAGGTAAGGCGGGGCTAGTTGAGCAAATTTTTACTTGAACGGATGTAGCTCCTTAATGATAAGTCTCTATAAATTGTTATGCGGCTTGATGGATTTGTTGTTTATCGCTTAACAAAAGTGTCAATAGTATTTTTTTGTAATAAGTAAAATTGAAGAGCTACAGCTGTTTTAATGCAGAAAGTCAAGTATGCTCAATGTACCTCATAGGTGAGGTAAGTTGAGCAAAGGTGTGGGGCAAGTTGAGCACTAAGAAAGTATAATGAAACCATAGGTTCAATGTTGACTAGTGATGAAATAAAATAAGTGTTTAACAATCAGTTCTTTATTTATAGTCTTTTAGTGACAGAGAAAACAAAACTTATAGCAATTTTCTTTGAATAATTAACCAAAAGTAGAATCAAGAAAACAATAACGTATCTTAGGAATAACTTCACCATTAGATTCAGTCTTTCTGTTTAAAATCAGACTTATTTCTTTATATTATTACTCATATACTTAGCTTATATCTTAAAAATAATAATTAATCTTTGGAACTTAATGGTAATTGTCTTAGTGACAGAACAACAAAACTTAAAGTAATTTTCTTTACGTAATTATCATGGGGTAAGCTGAGCAACGATACTCAACTAACCCCAACCCAGAATTTCAAAATAAAAGTGAGGTTATAGAAAAACCGTGAGAATTGTATCCAGAACCTCTCTGCATATCAAAAGTACGATAATTATATGGAAGATTAACACTTACCTGATTAAAAACAAATAACATTTGACTAATCCAGACGAAAACTTGCGATAAATGACGTTTTTACTTTTTGGTCTTAAAATAAACAAAACGCCCGTGCACGTAACTCGCTTACCCAGCAGCCACTAGCGATCGCGTGATGTTTATCTCTCCCGCGCCTCCCTCTTTCCGCCATACGATGTCTATACGTACGGTGAATAGTTTCCGAGATATTTCGATTGCCCAACTTGCCCCTATGCTCAACAAGCCCCGCTCTACCCTACTTTTTGCAAATATAAAATTATCTGTTAGATTTATTTAAAATTAACGTGAAAAGATGTTTCATACATTATAATAGTCAACAACTAAACCTGTTCTCTATATCTCTCTTCTTCTCTATAACTATGAAAAAAAAAATATTTTTTTTATAAGCTAGAGCTTGACCGCGATCCCACCCTGATAGTAAATAGTGATGCAATCCTTGATGAAAGGCGCCTAGCTTATTAAAAAATTAAACTTAAATTCTTTAAGTCAAAAACAATTAACAAAAGAAAGTATCTTAAATCAATAACGATATCCCAAAATTATTGCACGTAAATTTTGCGAGCGCCAATTTAAAAGACACACAAACATAATTTACAACTCTGATGTTTATTTAAAATATATCTCTCGAACAGCGGGTAACTGTTTAAATTGTAATTTTGAGCCAAAACAATCCATACTACATATTATTAAGCTGAAATGTTTGTTTGTTTGCTTGAATCAAATCAAATCAAAAATATTTTTATTGAAAATGAATAATCAGACTCCGATTTAAAAACCTTTCAGTGTTAGATAGCGCATTTATCGAGGAAGGCGATCTATCTATACTAACATTATAAATGCGAAAGTAACTATGCTAGTCTGTTTGTCTGTTTATCCTAAAAACCACTAAAATAACTGAAAACTCCAGAACCGATTTAAACGAAATTTGCCATAGGTACAGATAGATTAGAGCCTGGGAAAGGACATAAGCTACTTTTTATCCCGGAAAATGGAAGATCTCCCGGGTACGCGGGTGAAACCGCGGGGAGTCACTAGTAGGCTAAATATCATTACACTAAGACTAATAGGAGCGGTCCAAAAACAGGGAAGTAACGCTAACGAAGCTGCGCGGGTCAGCTAGTATAGGTAATAATAAATAAATATCCTGAGACATTTGTCTCACACGGCCAATCTGATTCCATACTAAGCAGAGCTTGTACTGTAACCAGATGGCTGTTATACTTTTAAATACACACTTATTCGGTTCAATTCCCAGCCGGGACAAATATGTGCGTATGAACATGTCTGTTTGCCCTGTGGCTTGATCTAAATGTCTATATAAGTATGTATTTAAAAGTAGTATATGTAGTATATCAGCTATCTGGTTACAGTACAAGCTCTGCTTAGTTCGGAATCAGAATGGTCAAGTGTGAAAAATGCCCCAAGTTATTTTAATTAATCAGTAAACTTCGAACGCATGTTTTTATTTCAATCAAATGTAATAAAAATTATAATTAATTGAATAAAAACATAAATTATCGAACTGACCGCCATTATTTATCGTATCGATATTACACAGATCATATAATGTATAGAAGACTGAGCAGCCGTGGTGGCTCAGTTGGGAACGCACCGACTCACGAACATGAGGGTGCCGGTTCAAATCCCTGGCCCGTACCTCTGAGTTTATAAAAAACTTACGTACGGATTCACACCACTGGCTTTCGGTGAAGGAAAACATCGTGAGGAAACCTGCATGCCTGAGATGTCACAATTAAAGGCATGTGAAGTCCGCCAATCCGCACTAGGCCCGCGTGGTGGACTATGGCCTAAAACCCCCTTGATGTTAGGGGAGGCTCGAGCTCCTCGGTGGAGACGTATATGAGCTGTTGATGATGATGATGATGATGATAGAAGACTCTCTGCAACCGCGGTTCTACCCGCGTAGTTCCCGTTCCCGTGGGAATACAGGGATAAAATATAGCCTATGTTCACCGGAGATAGTGTAGCTTCCCAACAGTGAAAGAATTTTTCAAATCGGTCAAGTAGTTTCGGAGCCTTTTCAATGCAAACAAACAAATCTTTCCTCTTTATAATATTAGTGTAGACTAGCTTTCGTCTGGTAGTTTCACCTGCAACCTTCGATTGTCCCCGGATAAAAAGTAGCCTGTGTGCTATTCCAGAATATAATCTAACTCTGTGCCAAATTTCTTCCAGATTCCTTAAGCCGTTGTTGCGTGAAAGATTAACAAACATCAATTTATATATAGATACTTACATACTTTCGCATTTATAATATTAGTTGGATACTGTAGTAAGAGTGTATTTAATTAACAAAACCTTTTGTGTTCATGAACATATCAGCAAATTTATCATCATGAGCCCATATACGTCTCCACCGAGGAGCTCGAGCCTCCCCTAACAACGAGGGGGTGTCCATAGTCCACACGCGCGCCTAGTGCGGTGCGACTTCACATGCCTTCAATTATGACATCTCGGGCATGCAGGTCTCCTCACTATGTTTTTTCCGCAGCAGATTTATATCTAAGCATTATTATTAATATGTATAGGACGCATTTAAAGTAGTATATCAGCTATCTGGTTACAGTACAAGCTCTGCTTAGTTTGGAATCAGATTGACCGTAAAAAATATTAAGGGATATTTACCTTTACAATTTCAAAATTGGTTATAAATAACTTAAAGATTATTTTTACATGCTTTTATATTTTAATTCGCATTAAACAGGTAATTAACCTAACGCGTACGTTTTATGTCCGATTTTATTGTTTCAAGAGCCATATCTTGATCCTCAATAACTTTATTTCTGTGTTTTAAATGGTCTCATTAAAAATACAAAATTTTGCATTTTTTATGTATTATGCTTCACCTTTTTGCATTCTTCGCTTATGTTTGGATACACTGAATAATTTTGTTTTTTATAATGATAAATTAATAACAATTTTAGAAATTTCTTTCTCTTTGGTATGGTTAGGCTGATAGTAATGTTATTAAAACATAAAAATAACTGACATATTATAGAAGATTTTTAATGAATAATAATATGTTATCTTAATGTACTTATAGATTGCCTATTTGTTTATTTAAACGACGATTATTAAACTAAAACAATTTAATTAGCTTAATAAAATACTATAGCACTAACTGCCACACCAAAAAAAATACTCACATGTGACAGCATATTTTCACTATTACTATTTCTCTTCTTTTGACGTGACAACGTCTTATAAATTGGTTTGCCGGGTGACACTTCAAGAAACTGCGTTACGCTCCGCTCACGTTACGTCACGTTATGTTTTAAATTGTTACTATTATTTCATCCTTCTTCCTACTATACGAATGAATATTCACATTAAAATTATTTTACCACTCAAAGTCGTTGTCACGTAAAACTTTCGCCCGTATACCGACTTTACAGGCAACCAATTTTTTTTTAATGAGGGTTTTGTCAAAAGCGACTATGTCACCTCACATCAAAATTAACCAACTAAAATTATATTTCATTCTTATGATACAATATCCAATAAAAAAAAAAACTTAAATTTAGATTTTTACTTTATAAGTGTAGCCAATACTTTACACCGCGCGTTTTATGTTTATATCAAATTAAAAAAGACCCCCCGCCATTGCAACAAGGGTCCCACACAATACAGTAAATAATAAAATAAATAATAATAAAAATAAACACATTAAAATGAGTTTTACGACAGTTTTTTGAGACCTTATTGGTTATACTTGTGACATAGATATTATATTACTTGTTATTATTTTAAGAGTTCAAGGTTAGTTCTACCTAATTAAGTTGGCTTTCGGTAGTCGTTGGTTCGACTCCCGCCTATGGCATCCTTGTTGCAGCCGCAGGAGACTTTACTTTATGTCTTAGGGTGGTCATCGAAAAAAAGTAGCTAGTCGTAGTAGTAAGTAGTAGTCTTATGAGTTGTAGGTTATGAGAAAATATATGCTTGTGTGTATTTAGATGGTAAGCCAATACTTAAACTTAATAATAATTAAACTTAATGTCAGATATCGGTGACCGCTTACCATGAAAAAAAAATACTCTTTGGTTGTTAATAGGATTTTAAGTACTTACTATTACATATACATCACGGTATTTCCCAAATTCCCAGGGAATTGAATGTTTCCCAAAAAAATATAAACATAGCTAATGTCACTCGGAAATAGTGGAGCTTTTTATCAGCGAGATAATTATTATAATTGTAAGAGTAAATCTAAACAAACAGTAGAAATATAGCTTATGTCGCTCGGAAATAGTGGAGCTTTTTATAAGTAAGAGAATTATTATAATTGTAAGAGTAAATCCAAACTGACAGACACACTTTACCTATATATAAAAAGTTTTTAATAATAGAATCGGTTGACTAGACAGGTGGTCTAGTAAAATACCACAAAACCATCAATTAATAGTTAATTTAATAATGTCAAATTCCGCCAAAGAAAATAAGCGGCGAAACTATAAAAATGTCAAACATCAATATCTATGTCTGAAAAAAAATATTTTTCTACCAAAAAAAATCGGTCATAGAAAAAAATCCCTACATACCTCATTTTAAACATGAGTAAGATACGATCAAAACTTTTTTTCAATAATAAAAATAGATTATAATCGTACTCCCGGATGTCTTAGACATATTAAAAGCGACCTTTCTATGTGAAAGAAACCAATAAAAAAAAGCCCGTATCAAAGTAAACATTCAAAATATCCAAGATGTCTCAGTAATATCATTTTTAAATTCTTTATGAGCTTCAAAGACAGCTCTCATAACTGGGCATAAAAAAAAAGTACTCCGTCCCGCTCTAACATTGAATATTAGAAAGAAATAGAGTTATCTTTATCTCAAACGAAAGAGAAACAAGACGGACGAGGAGGTCTTTTTTTTTTTAAATATGTTTCTTTTTTAAATAAACGCCGCGTCGCATGCGGGGAGACAAATGTGAGGCATTCGTTTTGTGCATGTATTTAGATGTTCGATGTCCTTTTTAACTTTTTTTAAACTCGTAGGTCTTTTAATACTGGCAACACTGCATCGCTTGAGACAAAGGTATGCTTACTATTTATGTAGCATTCTTTTCAACTTAAGATATTTTATTTAAATAGTTTATAAACTAAAAATTTTATTAAATTTATTTATTACTAGCTGCCTCCGCGCGGTTTTACCCGCGTAGTTCCCGTTCCCGTGAGAATACAGGGATAAAATATAGCCTATGTTACTCGGGGATAATGTAGCTTTCCAAAGGTGAAAGAATTTTTGAAATCGGTCCAGTAGTTTCGGAGCCTATTCATTACAAACAAACAAACAAATCTTTCCTCTTTATAATATTAGTATAGACAATAATATTGTCAAAATATAAGTGGAAAGATATTTTTAAACAGCATATTTTATTTGTCTATACCACACAGATCTGTATAGACCTTTATTTTGTCCACGGACAATTTTATAATGTCGTTATTGGACCATAAACATTTTTTTTTTTACGATCGCGAAAATGCCAAGTGTGATCGTTTCCTGACTTTTTTAAATTATACAGAGCAGTGAGTAACAGTGTATTCAACCACATGAAGAGCAATATTATTTGGGTAAAGATTATCTTAATGTTATGTTTATTTTGAGATATTAAATGAGAAATAAATATACTGGATTGCACTTAAACACCAGCTCTCCGAAATCCATGTGTCGATTTACTCCATGTATATTTTATTTACGGAATAGGTTGGTACACTATCTTAGACATAATTTTGAAACAATATATTTTTACTAGCAACCCGACCCGACTCCACACGCTTATTAAATGTTGTCATAGTTCTATAAATAACACACTAAACAATAATAAACTATACGTATAAACCTTCCTCTAGAATCACTCTATTTATTGAGAACCGCATTATAATTCGTTGCGTAGTTTACAAGATCTAAGCGGAAGCGTCTTTGTTTTAGACTTTTTATTTTATAAGCAAATTTTGTCATAAATATGTCCTAGTTTTTTTTTATACCACAAGGCTGGCAAATAGGCATACGGTCCCTAATGGAAAGCGGTTACCGTAGCCTATGGACGCTTGCAACACCAGAGGCGACACTCACGCGTTGTCGAGCCTGTAAAAAAGGGGGCAACTGTATAAGCAGTGAAAGGGTATTTCTTTCTTCCAAGCATCCTTCCCTATATACCCTCCTTAAAATATTATGATTATCTTAACACCTTTAATACAGCAAAGGTCGATCGAAAGAAACCTATATATTTTTATTACCACGTAGCCGAAGGCTTTTTAAAAGTCTTATGAATGAAATGACTAAGCTCGCGATTCTTTTGAGCTTTAAAAACATTAATAAAAACTGTCAAAAAAGTACGGTAATGAATAAGTTGGGATGACGATTTTTTTTTATATTATAAAAATTTGTGCCTTTAGAAAATACTTTGAGTCAGTTCATATTCTAAAAGGAAAAAATATTTCGGGATTTTTTTTCGTCAAAATTAGGTAGGTACATTGTATTAAGTTTTGGATGACTAAAGTATTTGTTTTTATTTTATTATTTATTTATTTAAAGCCTTGGTTGTCCCACTGCAGGGCAAAGGCCTCTATTTTTATTTATTATAGTAATATTTACCTATATAATTAATTCAATGATTTATTTTATAATAATAATTTTAAGTTTTTATAATATAAGTACCTATATTATGAGTTGAATTATCACCAAAAATAATGTCATTTAACCTCAAAAGATTTCCATCAAAGCCGCAAGATAACAATACCAAAAATAAATGACAAAAGATTCCGTTTCTGAGATACGCGCACACAGCCGAGCTTACATACTTGGGTTTTGTTGTTTTTTTTTTATTGTATTGCCGGTTAAAATATTCCTTGCATGTCTGCCCTAGAGTCATCAATAATAGTCTCGCTGGAGCCTTTATATCTCACGGTACGATTTAAAAAAAAAATATCCCGGGACATTTATTTTAAATCTGTTGTTAGTTTGCTTGAACGCGCTATTAAAATCTAATCATTTTTTTTCCTTTTAAAGATAATGTTAGCTCAAAGTAACTATTCCACGCGGACGAAGTCGCGGGCAGAAGCTAGTTATAAGTAAAATAAATATCCTGGGACATTTTTCACACACGGCCTATCTGATTCCAAACTAAGCAGAGCATGTGATGTAACCGGATAGCTGATATCTTTGATTGGCCGTGTCTGAAAAAAAATCCTGGATATTTATTTTATTCATAACTAGATTATGCCCGCGACTTCATCCACTTTGAGCTAACACTAATTTTAAATGGAAAAAAAAAAGATTTTAATAGGGCGTTCAAGCAAACAAACTCTTAAGCTTTATATATTAGTGTAGAAGTGTAGATAAGGGATAATGTATCAACCCACAAAAAGTCGAAAACAAAGGTTTTGGTATATTTTTATAATGCATCGCGTATTTAACGTTCTACAAAAGTGTTTCAAGTCATCTAAAACATAAAAGTACATAAAAAATAGATATATATCATACAAAAAGTCTTAAATCACTTTCTCAAAAGCAAGTTTATGAGGGTTAACACATTATTGCTTATCAGCATCCTCTAAGAATCGTAGTCGTCACGTGATCGTCCCGTTAACTGTAAACTCCAAACAGTTTTGTATGTCAAAATCAGTTATACATACTGCAGTGACTTATGATCGAGCCCCAGTGGCGGAATACCTTATATTTATACGCTTTTAGGGTTCCGTAAGTGGAATTAAACACCCTTTTTTACTTACAATGTAATTATTGTAAGGCTGGTTGGCTTTGTTAGACTGAGAGGTACTAGTCGCTAGTCGTGTGGATTTCCACCTAGGACAAACATTAGTGAGCATGAACATTTTTGTTCTATGTCTATATAAGTTTTTTTTTATACCTCGACGGTAGCAAACAGGCATGCGGCCCACCTGATGGAGAGCGGTTACCGCAGCCTATGGACACCTGCAACACCAGGGGCATCACGGATGCGTTTCCGACCCTTTAAAAACCTATTAACTCCTTTTTTAAAGAACCCCATACAGTATAGTATGTATTTAAAAGTAGTATCTATACTTTGATTGAGAGCCCTCTGAAAAAAGCTATCTGGAGTCCACTTGAGACACCTTCTAGTTCATTAAATAAAAAAGAATAGTACCTACATGTAATATAGTATATCAGCTATCTGGTTACAGTACAAGCTCTGCTTAGTTTGGAATAAGATTGGCCGTGTGTAAAAAAAAAACTGAAGAGAAAGAAAGAGAAAAAAGAGAAGAAAAGAGAATTGAAGCGACAGCGCTGAGGGTGTCCCCCACGGGACCGTGCCTCGGCCCAGGGCGTCACTGGGGGAAGTGGGGACTCACTTGACATGATTATTTCTGAGTGAAAAAATACACTATATAGTATTATTTTTATTTCAACCGAGGCTATTTTGTTGTGTAAGTACTTAAATACAGAACCCTTTATTAAGTTGTTAGATACACGCTTACCACCGTTTTTATGGCCATGTCCCATGGAAAGGGTAGCCGTCGGTGAATCATACGTGTTTTTCATTGCCCCGGGCTGTTTTTTGGCCCCTTTTTATCTTTTTTTGTTGAATATCTGTTGTTTACGTCAAAGAATTACGGATCAATCGATTTGTTTAAGAATTCCTTTCAAAACTGGTAACTATATGAAATGTATGAGTGACTCTCGTTCCCGGGGGTTCTTCGATTTTCTCGGGATAAAAAGTAGCCTATGTGCTTTTACAGAATATATTTTAGCTCTATGCCGAATTAAATCGTTCTGGCGTGAAAGAGTAGGTAATAAACATACATCCATAATACATTCTTACAATTTTTGCATTTATAATATTAGTAGGCTTTATATAAAAGACGTATTTTCCGATTTGAAAAATTATTTGACTTTTGAGTAGCTACATTATCTCCAGCAAACATAGGCTATATTTTATCCCCGTATTCCCACGGGAACGGGAACTACGCGGCTGGCAGCTAGTTACTAATAAGATCTGGAAGTTGCCAAAAAACCTTTCCTAAACCTCGAATTATACTGCCTAGTAATGAGGTTAAAATATGTCTTAAATTCCAACCAGACAGCCCGGTTGGCTTTGTGGTTAGTGCCCCTGACTCTCAAGCCGCGGGTCGTGGGTTCGAATCCCACCCAGGACAAACATTTGTATGCATGAATATGTCTGTTTGTCCTGTGTCTGGACGTTAAATATCTATATAAGTATGTATTTAAAAAGTAGTATATGTAGTATATCAGCTATCTGGTTACAGCACAAGCTCTGCTTAGTTTGGAATCAGATTGGCCGTGTGTGAAAAATGTCCCGGGATATTTATTATTTAGTAGTTTCGGAGCCTATTCATAACAAACAAAATTTTCCTCTTTATAATATTAGTGAAGTAAAAAGAATAGCTATCGAATACTAATTGTTTAATTAAGTCAAATTAAAGCTTGTTTAATGTATTATTTTTATTATAACACTAAAGTTAATATGTTAAAACCAAACACTCATGTTTAAGCGTAATATTGACGTATTCACACTATTAACAAAACTGGTTTTCACCAATTTTTGTTAAGGCGAAGGCGGTTAGTTGCTTTGATACAGTCTCACGGCATAATATGTGGTTTGATTCCCAGACATACAAACAGTGTAGAAATAGGACTGTTTTTTATGTATCATTATTACGTTGTTGGTTGAGGAATGAGTATATTAGAGGAAGTTTGAAAGTAGCGCCAGTGACGGAAAAGATGAGGAGTAATAGGTTAGCGTGGTACGGGCATGTAATGCGGAGAGATGATAGTCATGTGACGAGAAGAATGTTAGGATTGGAAGTGGATGGATATATTAGCAGAGGTAGACCAAAGAAAAGATGGATGGACTGTGTGAAAGATGACATGAGTAAGAAAGGAGTAAGTGCTGAGATGACGACTGACAGAGGAGAATGGAAGAAGAAGACATGTTGTGCCGACCCCACGTAGGTGGGAGAAGGGCAAGACGATGATGATGAATTACGTTGTTGGTAGGTATATATAGATATCTAAGTTTATATGAAACTAGCTGCCTCCGCACTGTTCCACCCGTGTAGTTCCCGTTCCCGTGGGAATACGGGGATAAAATATAGCCTATGTTCACCGGAGATAGTGTAGCTTCCCAACAGTGAAATAATTTTTCAAATCGGTCAAATAGTTTTGGAACTAATTCAATGCAAACACACAAACAATCAAATCTTTTCTCTTTATAATATTACTATGATATATAATAAAAATGCATTAAAAATATCATTCATTACATTTACTTCAGTTTTATTTGTAATTTGTAAAATAGCTAGGTATTCGGTTACCATTGAACATACGGCCTTTTCTTAGTTTGTGATTTCTGAACATTATGAAAAAATATCCCTGATTTTATTATTATTTAGTATCATAAAAACTGTTTAGCTTATATTTTACACACCTTTTTTTCTGAATCTCAACACCATCGCCTTAAATTAACATAATCAAACTCAAAACTGGCTTCATTTATTACCGTCCAGTCTGTCTGTCCGTCACAGTGCGATGCATAACATGAAATATCCTTTATTAATAAATAACATATAATAAATTACAATTTACAAAGCAATTGACGCGCATTCATAATAAAGACTTTAATCAAACTGATGATTGACATTTCAAATAAAATCACTAATTTATTCATAACTTGAAACTTGCACATAGCGACAGGAATAATCTACCTACTTTCACACAAATGGATCAAGGAACCAGACATGAGAGACAATGTCACCACAGAGGATGTAACAGACTGCGCAAAGTGGAGATTGAGCCGGAGAGCGGACCCGCACACACAACGATACGTAGAAGAAGCGCTGGCTCGACGTCCCTCGTCAGACATGAGAGACAATGTCACCACAGAGGATGCATAAGCAAACATACCTGGATATTTCATTTTAATTATTTTATACCTCCACGTTTAGTGAGGTCCGTATAAAACAAATTTCTACAGAGAAACCGTCCCACAAGACTCACAAAAATGTACTTAAGTCAATGTGGAGATGTTTTCGCAAAAACAACAACTTCTTTGCTTTATAAAGAAAAAGAGCGCCAAATATTCAACTAACCGTTAAACACACTGTAAATTCGGGCTCCGTTGTGAAGCTGTGAAAGCTTTTAGAGTGAGCTTTGTAAATACATCGCGGAATATTGTATGGCTATAGACTAAGCAGAGCTTTTCTTTATCAGATAACTGATATACCTATACCGTATTTTGTTTGAGTACTTAGTTCCCTTCTCGTAGGTACTTGGATAAAATACCTATGACACTCACAAATAATGTAGCTTTCTATTGGTAACGGAAATAATTATTCAGATAGGTCCTGTAGTTTCGGAGCGTCCCAAAAATATTGATATTTCCTCTTTATAATAATTAATTAGTGTAGATGTAGGTAGGCAAAAATACGAAGAAATACTTACAAACCTTTTAAGAAAATCACTAGTCAGTTTCTTAAAAAATTTCATCACTACATATTATAAAACAAAAGTCGCTTTCCGCTGTCTGTCCCTATGTCTTCTTAAATCTTTAAAACTACGCAACGGATGCTGATTTGGATGTTGAAGTTTGTACCCGTGCGAAGCTGGGGCGGGTTGCTAGTTAATATTAAAAGCTTACTCTAAAACAAAATTTCAGTACCACAACATCGTCGCTCGCCAAATATCTTTGTCAAAGCAAAAAAACGGACTAACTGGTCGAAACTATTCGTGGAAAAACTGTGGCATACCTACACGACGTACGTAATGAGTTTAATTATTGAGGAACCGCAACAATTGTGAAAGACTTGTTATAATGTATTTTAAACTGTGGTATCTGCCCTACAATTATCAGCTAACAAAGGACTTTCAACCTTAAAGTAATAAGAATAATGTCTCGTTATATCTCATCGGTGTAACAAATAATTTGGTAGCTCAAATTGGTCCGCCCGTAACGATGTTTTTTGCCCCGAAAATTGTTAATTTTTGGGAGTGGTCTCCTTGGCCACTCCCAAGTAATTGGTTTATGATGTGAAATTGCGGTGGGTCGCGACAGACGGACAGTTATACTTACTTTTTTATGTAGTGACATAATTTTCGGGGTATTTGACATAAGAATTTGCATAGTCTGTGCTGTGCTATTCTTTCATATTTACCGATGACATATTTTGATCTATATCTATATATATAAAACAAAGTCCCCGCGCCGCCTCTGTCCGTCTGTCTGAACGCGATGAACACAAAAACTACTGAACAGATTTTCATGCGGTTTTCACCAAATTATGCAGTACTTCATGAGGAGGATTTTTATGTTTAATACGTCAATTTGAACCCGGTAGGTGGCGCTGATGGGAAAAACGATGTCTGCCGGGTCCGCTAGTTATATCTAGTAGGTTTGTAAGTAAAAGTATCTAGTAGGTACTTATATCAGCTAGATATCTGGTTGCCATATCACAAGCTCTGTTTATGGTGGTAAATTTAGTAGAATATAAAATTGTTTTTATTTAAACAAGCTTTCCCTTGATGAATATAAAAGAAGTAAGTATATCTATTAATATAGTAATAGCAAAACAAGTAGGTATACCTAATTAGATTAATAGCTGTAACATTATTCACACACGGCCAATCTGATTCCAATTTAAGCAGAGCGTGTACTGTAACTAGCTTAGATAGCTGATATACCTACTACTTTTAAAAACATACTTATATAGATAGGTAGGAGGTAATATTTACATCACGGCAAATCAGAGAGATGTTTGATTGAATGTTTGTCCTGGAATCAAAGGCACGATCAGCCTGATAGGGTCGCTAACCACTACGCCATTCGGGTAACCAAATGTCCGTTATTTTGCGACCATCAATTTCCTGCTCATCTTGACCCTTTGAAGTCTATTTTACCACATCCTGTCATTCTAAAGGCTTCATTAAAATATTGTTTCTTATATCTGTCTATCTATTTATATTAATATGGGAAGCCGTGGTGAGTCACTTGGGAACGCAACGACTCACGATTATGAGGGTGCAAGTTCTAACCCTTGGCCGGTGGCCCGTACCTCTGAGTTTATAAAAACTTACGTACGGATTCACACCACTGGCTTTCGGTAGGAAAACATCGTGAGGAAACTGCTTGCCCGAGATGTCACTATAAAAAGTCTGCCAATCCCAAGGCCCGCGTAGTGGACTATGGCCTAAGTCCCTCGTTGTTAGAGGAGGCTCGAGCTCCTCGGTGGAGCTGATGATGATGAATAGTAATATACCTATATTGTGGTAGCAGTATGGTATACTCTACTAATATTCTAAATACGAAGGTTTGTGAATATGTATGTATGGATAGTTAATTGTTAGTCTTTCACAGAAAACTACTGAAAGGATTTGGTTGCAATTTGGAACACACTTTTATCCTGGGAAAATGGAAAATCCTTTTGGAACATGGGTGAGACCGCAGGGAGCCACTAGTAATATCTATACTTATACTATAAATGCGAAAGTAACTCTGTTTATCTGTCTGTCTCGCTTTCACGCTAAAACTACCGAACCGATTTAAATGAAATTTGGTACGCTGAGTCTAGAGCCTGAGAAAGGAAATAGGCTACTTTTTATCCCGGGGAAATTGAAAATCCCTTTGGAACAATGGTGAGACCGCAGGGAGCCATAAAGCTGAGGAGTTTCATCTATCAGACGGATCGTCTCCCTTGACACTTTTTTTTTTTTTTTTATTAAGGATGGGCTTGCATTTGGTCTCTGACCCGTCCATACAAGACGCTGCCGAAACCGAGGATGGAGCATGCTTGCCCAGAAGAAACCTATTCAACCTAGCCTTGAAAATTACAAGATTGTAGGCGTCGGGAAACACAGACGCCGGAAGCAGGACGCCTGAAGCGGACTGCTGTAGGTAATAAATAAATAAATATCCCGGGACATTTTTCACACACGGCCAATCTGATTCCAAATTAAGCATCAAAGTGAGCTTGTGTTATGGTAACCAGATAGCTGATATACTACATATACTACTTTTAAATACATACTTATATAGATATTTACATCCAGACACAGAACAAACAGACATATTCATGCATACAAATGTTTGTCCTGGGTGGGATTCGAACCCACGACACGCGGCTTGAAAGTCAGGGTCACTAACCACAAAGCCAACGTGTCCTCCTAAAATTATAAATACGAAAGTTTGTGGATAATATTCACTGAATATATGTATGGATGGTTAAATTGTTACTCTTTGAACTACTGAACGGATTTGGTTGCAATTTGGAACGCACTTTTATCCAGAGAAAATTGAAAATCCTTTTGGAACATGGGTAGGTAGGTATATCCTAATATTTATAACTAGCTGCCTCCCCGCGGTTTTACCCGCGTAGTTCCCGTTCCCGTGGGAATACAGGGATAAAATATAGCCTATGTTACTCGGGGATAATGTAGCTTTCCAGAGGTGAAAGAATTTTTGAAATCGGTCCAGTAGTTTCGGAGCCTATTCATTACAAACAAACAAACAAACAAACAAATCTTTTCTCTTTATAATATTAGTATAGATAAAGCTAAAGAGTACATCCATCACATGGATCGTCTCCCTTGACACTGCTGCAGGTAAAAAATGAAATAAAATCCACATTTTGTGTAAAAGCATACTTTATTCTTATCATATACGATCTTCTACATCGATTATTTCACAGCTTTGGTCTGTTTAGAGCGCACCATCATAACAAAATAAAATTCTCACCGAAAAACATATAAATTTGAAACTTAAAAAATGGAAAATAAACGTATAAAAAAAACTAAGATTGCGCGCTCTATCTTTCTTAAAGTCTACATTCCCGCTTTCCTTAATCCTTATATCTACGGTAAATAAATTTTTAAACCTTAAGAAAATGATACAAAAAAAAAAACAAATTTCTAGCGATCTGCCTAAAATGTGCGATTCTCAATCATTGTACTTACACATTTTTTTTTATTTATTTATTTATTCAATAATCTATACATACTTTTTTATCTATTTTAAAAAAATATAAAAAATGCACTTGAAAAATTCGGAAATCAAAATCCTGAGCACCAGACGGAAAGAAAAATGTAAAAACGAACATTTACAAAAAAAAACACAGCGTCGTCCACAATATACGCTAAAAAATATTGAAAAATATTTTAAAATTTAAACCATGGGGGCGTTTTTTTTAATATCATATATAGCTATCCTTCTTCAACTATCATACTAACTTGAGAAAGCTAGATATCACAGATAAACTTCACACGATAGAAGATGTTAATATTGGGCCCTTTCACATATCATGGACAAACGCTCGGACAATAAACAAAGTCACATATCTAATAAATACCGTCCGTTTCATGTGAAACTATTAAAAACGTGACTCATAAAAACACTTTGGCAAGACTTCTTTCAAAACGAAAACTAAGTTATTTTTTTTTTTCATAAAAAAAATGAAAATTGTGACGTCAAAACTTTTATACCTAAACTATATTTTTACCCCCCAAACAGTTTCATTGTTTCTCTACATAATTGCCACGTAAATTCGATAAATTATCACTTTGTTATAATAATTATCTTTCATAGATCACCGCGTTATATTTTTATTAGGAAAAAAATTAAGATTTAAGTATTTAAAAAATATAAAACCAAGATGGATGCCGCACAAGCAGCGCTTAACCGACATATTACTAAACCATTTAACTGAGATGCGTAGGGAAAAAAAACATTTTTTCGATATAAAAAAAAATGGTTAAAAATAACATTTAAAGAGGCCTGGCTTATCTCAAACAATGGCATAAAAATATAATTAATATGGTAACTATTTTGATTACATTACTATATTTTTTGACAATTTTTACATTGATCTGTAAAAAATGACGCCGGAAAAACGGTCGATAGAGTCAAAATTAAATTTTTACGATTTTAATTTGGAAAAAAATTGGAATAATCTTAAAATCTCGCGACATTTGGTAGAAAAACTGTTTAATTTTAATTGTTTCAACAAAATCGACCATTAACCGTTTTATTTAAAGGAGAAAATATTATTTACTAATTTAAATTTACATATAAAGAAAAAACTAAAACAAACATAATAGACTTTAAAACAAGTGATAAACATAATAAATGAGGATCCATAAAATACGTCACGATTGACTCTTACTATATTTTTCCACCCCCCATAATATCCAACGTATTTTACGCACGACCCCTTTGCCCTGATAAAAAAATATTAAAACAGATGTATGCACTTATTGTTAAGACAGAAATATATACATTAAATGATGTAAAAAAATAACTTATATATAAAAAACTAAAACTTAGAAAAATGCGATTTAAGAACTGATTTTTTTATAAAATTATGATTCAAAATGTGTTAAAACCACAAATAAAGAGTATGAATGTGTTTGGATCGCCCATAAACCACGCTATGTCCATACCTAGCTGATATAGCGTGTGACTAGATAAATATTTACTCCATTTATGGACGATCCTTTACTGTGATGGTGCTTTGATAAATGCAAAAGGAGATTTTTTTAGTCATAATTTCAAGAAATTTAAAAAGGGATTTTATATTCAAAAATGACATGCTTGCAGTTTTGTCAAAAAGATTTGTCTTGCCAAGTCTGATAAATTATTTTTTTTGAAAAATCTAGCTTGCCCGTATTTTGCACATTCATACCTTTATAAAAATAATATATATAATATGTACTTAAAAAAATCTGTACAAAATATCTAAAAAGCGGTATATAAGTAAGTTTTTCACAGTTTTATTTGTACAATAATTGTTTTACAATAAATTATTATCAAGTATGTATTATACGAGATTGGTAATTTGGCTGAAAATTTGTATTTATTATGGAAATAATCTTTCATGGGATTTCATCCCACTGTCTGAGCCAAAAAAAAGCATCTATATATTTATTTTATATACAAAAATAATTTTATATTTTACGTTTTATATGGCGATACCTTTACATTTTCCAAATTTTACATTTCCATAATAAATACAAATTTTTTTTAATGTGAAAAATTCGACAAGACGTACAGCCCCTATTTTTCAATGAAATATTAAAAAAAACATGATTTATAACTGATTACCGTAAAAAAAAATGGATTTTTTGTCAAAAAAATATGGTTTAAGCTAAAATGAGCTTTAAAATAAGTGCGTAAGTTCCATATCCAAAGTATTATTTAGAAGAAAAAATTACCAGAAAGAAGCCGCACGTATTTATGAATAACCAATAAAAAAAAATATAAGAAAAATACAATGTACCTTAAAATTAAAAAATATATATTAGTTATGGATAATAATTATTAAAAAAAAAATAAACCGTCGAGAGATTGTCGTCGTTTAGAGAATTTTTTAAAAAACTTTTTATTTTTATTTATTTATATTTTCGAAACTTTGGAATGTCCCTCATCACTGGAGAATCCTTGAGATATCCTGGAAAAATGGAATTTTTTATTAACATTAAAAACTAAAAAAAAAGATCAAGTGTGGGTAGTATTCGAGGACGGAGGAACTTATCCCTACTCATTTATACTAATACTAGTGGCTCCCCGCGGTTTCACCCGCGTTCCCGGGATGAAAATTAGCCTATGTGTTATTCCAGAACATATTCTAGCTCTGTGCCAAATTTCAAGCACATCCCTTCAGCCGTTGGAGCGTGAAAGAGTAACAAACATCCATACATACAAACTTTCGCCTTTATAATAGTAGTAGGATTATAAATGCGAAAGTAACTGTCTGTCTGTCTGTCTGTCTTGCTTTCATGCTACTACTGAACCGATTTAAATTAAATATGGTACACAGATAGTCTAAAGCCTGAGAAAAGACATAGGCTACTTTTTAACCCGGGAAAATGGAAGATCTTCTTGGTACACGGGTAGCCACTAGTAAATATCCTGGGACATTTTTCACACACGGCCAATCTGATTCCAAACTAAGGAGAGCTTGTGATATCGTAACCAGATAGCTGATATACTACATATACTACTTTTAAATAGATACTTATATAGATATTGACACCTAGACACAGGACAAACAGACATATTCATGCATACAAATGTTTGTCCTGGGAAGACCAGGTTTGCTGGACTATGGACTGCGTAGTGTGGACTACAACCCCTCGATGTTAGGGGAGGTTCGAGCTCCTCAGTGGAGACGTATATGAGCTGATGATGATGATTAGACTAAACAGGTATGTGGTAGACTCACCTCGTATCTATGTAGTAGTTGTGGACTATTGTAATGTGAACTGTCACTATAGAAGAATGGTCTCTTCATTGTATTTTGCCCTGGGGAAGAGAAACATATACTTTTAATCGAGATCTTATAATCTTGCAGGGAAGCTCATCTCAGCTGCTTACGCGGTTACAAAAACCAGACTACTTACGTATGTAGAAACAACTAGATTAGTCTATTTCAGTTATTTTCATAGAGTATGGCAATAAACTCAGTAATTACTCTTTTCAAAAACCAACTTAGATTTAATACAATAGTGATTTTTACAAAATGTGTGAAATAGCTTGTAGTGAACATTTCACTGCCAAGGGTATTTTTCTAACAAGTAATCTGATACACTGTAAAAGCCCTTTTGATATTAAGTTTTCTTCGCTAGCTTAAATTTATAGATAGGTCAATCCTGAATATCTTTGGGTAGTTTGTTGGAGAAGCGTATACATTGCCCCTTAAATGAATTTTGACTTTAATTTTTTTGAATTTTTGACTGTAACAAGTAATCTGATATTGGCTAGTGTTAGTATATATATATTGATGGAATAGTTTAGATATACATACTTACATAACTGTGTGTGTGCGGCGAGTGCATTCTGCTTCGCGATCAACAACTCTGCGCCCGGCCGCGCCGGCGCCGGGGGGTAGCCTGGGGGCGGAATATGTATGTAATAATAATAGAAACCTTGCAACTGTAAAGGTAGTGTAAATGTTATAAATAAATAATATATAAACAAACTCCCTCGCAATACATTCATGACATAAAAAGCAGCAATCCATACTAATATTATAAATGCGAAAGTAACTCTGTCTGTCTGTCTGTCTATTACGATTTCACGGTAAAAATACTGAAACGATTTAAATGAAATTTGGTACACAGATAATCCAGAGCCTGAGAAAGGACATAGGCTACATTTTATCCCGGGAAAATTGAAGACCCCCGGGGACGCGGGCGAAGCTACGGGGAGCCACTATTTCACTATATAAATGTGTATTTAAAAGTAGTATATGTAGTATATCAGCTATCTGATTACCATATCACAAGCTCTGCTTAGTTTGGAATCAAATTGGCCGTGTGTGAAAAATGTCCCAGGATATTTATTCATTAATATTTAACTGAGCCACCATGGCTTCAATACAATAATAATAATCGTTTGTTTGCTTTCATGTGTACATAAGTTATCCTACATTATAGCATGGTCACATAAACCAGTATAATTAACAAACAAATATAAATACCTATCTGGTTACCATAACAAAGTTCACTTTGAAGCTTACTTTGGAATCCGATTGGCCGTGTGTGAAAAATGTCCCAGGATATTTTATTGACTCTGCCTAATTTTATCTAGATCCCTTCAGCCGCCATGAGTGAAAGAGTAACAAACATCCTGACATACTTTCATACATATATATATAGATATACATGAAAACGAAATATATATATACACTACCTGTGACGTTATTGTGTCCATTTGGCGGGTAGTAAGGGCTGCCTTGTGGCTGCATCACGCTTTCACACCCTGAAACAATATATATCACATTAATTTTCTTTTGTGACTACCCTATTATACTAAAAACGAAAAAAAACTCAACTAACATCTTTATATACTAGTCCCTCCCTGCGGTTTCACCCCCGTTCCCAGGGAATCAAAAACGTGAATCATAAACCCGGGATAAAAAGTAGCCTATGTGCTATTACAGATCATATTATTATTCCAACTCTGTGCTGAATATCATCATGATAGTATTCTGGAGTGAAAGAGAAACAAACAAACTAGTGGTTTCCCGCGGTTTCAACCCCTTAGCCTATGTCCTTTCTCAAACTATCTTTGTACCAAATTTTCAGTAGTTTCAGCGTGAAAGCGAGACAGACAGACTGAGTTACTTTCCCATTTATAATATTAGTTAGACATACCGTTTGTAGTTTCTGGTTCCCTTTTGACTTGCTGTTGGATGTGTTCAAGGATACGTTGCTGGTGTATCAGCCTCCGCTGGTCGTGGTACATTGTGCTTGAGTCTGTGGGACAGAGACAACAATATATATTTATACATAGGATAAAAAGAGATAGCCAGTGAGAACTATGTATTATATGTAAATATCTATATAAGTATGTGTTTAAAAGTAGTATATCAGCTATCTGGTTACCATAACACAAGCTCACTATGAAGCTTACATTGGAATCAGATTGACCGTGTGAAAAATGTCCCAGGATATTTATTATCTTTATATAAAGAAATAAAATAAAAAATAAATATCCTGGGACACTTTTCACACACGGCCAATCTGATTCCAAACTAAGCAGAGCTTGTGCTGTAACCAGATAGCTGAGCTACATATACTATATTTTAAATACATACTTATATAGATATTTACATCCAGACACAGAACAAACAGACATATTGATGCATACAAATATTTGTCCTGGGTGGGATTGACACGACCGGCGGCTTGAGAGTCAGGGTCACTAACCACAAAGCCAACCGGGCTTCCAAATATGTATAAAATCTTAATTTATATAGTATATTGGCTATCTGGTTATAATACAAGCTCTGCTTACTCTCCAATCAGATTGGCCTTCAATAAATGTCCTGTCATCTACACTAATATTATAAAGAGGAAAGATTTGTATTTACCTCCGAAACTACTTGACCGATTAAAAAAATTCTTTCACCAATAAAAAGCTACATTATCAGGGAGTAACATAGGCTATATTTTATCCCCATACTCCCACCGGAACGGGACCTAAAGTAGTACAAACTCACCTAGCTGGTCCTTAGTCCGTTCATACAAAAACTTCTCCTCCTCAGCGTTGATATCAATCTCCTGTTTAATATGACTTTCATTGAAGAAGTTCTGGTTTTCCGGGATCCTGTGCTGTTCCTGCAGCATCTGGATGTTATGCTGCTGGTTCCTCAGCACTTCAACACTATCGTTATAGCTTGTCTGATAATAATCATTCCTGAATGGCTTCTCGCTGAATCCGTACACGTCTAGCTTTGGGTAACCGTTTTCCATCACAGATTTTTGGTATGTATCGATTTTTTCATAACCATTGTGACTTTTGCGTTCTAAAGCGTATTTTTCGGCTTCCTTATTATATTCCTCGTTGGTCTGCGGTATGTAGTCTTCGGGCACTTTTGTGTAGTCTTTCGGCTCATATTTGTTTTTGTCATCATTTGCGTACACGTTTTGGTAGCTGTCTAGTTCCGATGTGTAGGATTTTTCCGACACCTCGCTGTAGCTGTTGTTGGGTTGGGTGTCGTCTTCTTCCGACTGTACGGGGTCGGTTTGCATGAATGCATCTTGTTTTTTCGGTTTCATGTGCGAAGGTTGGCTTTGCGGTGACACGCTGCTCGCGATCGCGTTCAAGCTTTGTAAGCGGTATGCTAGCTGTAAGTTAATAATGAAAATGTTTTATATTAAAGGGAATTTGAAATATTTATGGTTTTATTATTTACTAAAATTGGGAGGTTCATTAAAGCAAAATTATAGAAAGAAACATATTTATGTTATGCGAGACCAACAGACAACAATTAACAATTTTGTATAACTGTATATCTATATCAATAAGTACAGATAGCAGTTTTACAAAAAATAAATAAATTTTTAACTACCCAGATTACGAATACATTCATGAATACTGAATGTTCTCATGTTTTTACGATTTTTCCATATCTTATGTTAAAATAAAGTGTTATTCTATAGATAAAAAAAAATAAACAGGAGCAAATCATACAAAATATCAAAAATCTCTAATATCAAAGGCAACTAAATCACTGTTGACCAATGTAGTATATAACATCACGCTACGACCAATAGGAGCGGAGCAATGCAATAACGGGGAAGTGACGCAGATGAAGTTATTTTTTTTTATACCACGACGGTGGCAAACAGGCATGCGGCCCACCTGATGGAAAGCGGTTACCGCAGCCTATGGACTGCAACACCAGAGGCATCACGAGTACGTCGCCGACCCTTCAGAAGCCTATTGACTCCTCTTTTGAAGAACCCCATACTGTATTCCCCAATCCACAATTGGAGCATCCGTGGGAGGAAGTTCCTCTGGAAAGTTAGTTTAGTAGAAATTAAGGTACAAGACTCACGCTCGGATCCTGGGCCTCGCAGCCGATGGGGTCTGGTGTGGGGTTGGAAGGCGCATGACTGGCCACCGACATTGGCCATCTGTCCACTGGCTTTTCACTGAAACAGAAAATAATCTTAATAGATGGATGGATGGAACAAAGGTTTTGATATATGTATTTTTATAATGCATCGTGTATTTAACATTCTACAAAAGTGTTTCAAGTCATCTAAAATATTAAAGTTCATAAAATGAATTTATATCATACAAAAAGTCGTTAATCACAAAGACATTATTATTATTATCTTTAAACGCCATTTTCTCAAAACCAAGTTTATAAGGGTTAACACATTATTGCTTATCAGCATCTAAATCATACTAATATTATTAAGACGAACGTTTGGGAGCGATTATAATAAATCAATAATTAATATAAATATCCCGGGACATTTTTCACACACGGCCAATCTGATTCCAAACTAAGCAGAGCTTGTACTGTAACCAGATAGCTGATATACTACATATACTACTTTTAAATACATACTTATATAGATATTTACATCAAGACAGGACAAACAGATATATTCATGCATACAAATATTTGTCCTGGGTGGGATTCAAAAGGCGGCTTGAAAGTCAGGGTCACTGACCACAAAGGCTGTCATTGATATCTAGTTTTGTGATTATCCTAAAGCGAGTGAAACCGGGGTACAGTAACTAGTCATTATAATAAATATTACATAATACTAGTATGTCATACATAATGGTTTTTCCAATGCACATTATTTGTTCCATAAAATTTATAATCAAACAATTAAACTTCATGTATATCAATAACCTAACTAATATTATAAATGCGAAAGTAACTGTCTGTCTGTCACGCTTTCACGCAAAAAACTACGGAATCGATTTAAATGAAATTTGGTACACAGATAGTCTAAAGCCTGAGAAAGGACATAAGCTACTTTTTGTCCCGGGAAAATGGAAGATCTCCCGGGTAGGCGGGTGAAACCGCGGAGAGATACTAGTCTATACTAATATTATAAAGAGGAAAGATTTGTTTGTTTGTTTGTTTGTTTGTAATGAATAGGCTCCGAAACTACTGGACCGATTTCAAAAATTCTTTCACCTTTGGAAAGCTACATTATCCCCGAGTAACATAGGCTATATTTTATCCCTGTATTCCCACGGGAACGGGAACTACGCGGGTAAAACCGCGGGGAGGCAGCTAGTAACATATATATTTGTTGAATATATGTATTGCTCTTAATTTTTATTAAATTGTTGGAATATAAACCACAAATTTATCTTTTGCATTTTATTTTTATCTGTTTTGACAATGGAATTTATATAAATAAATGAAATTAAATAAAATAAAATTGTCATAGTTTCGTCATCTCTTTGTTTAGAAATCAATATAGGTACATATGAAACTAGCTTCCGCCCCGCGGTTTCACCCGTCCCGTTCCCGTAGGAATACGGGGATGTTATATATAGCCTATGTTACTCCGATTTGTATTTCTCTAAAACCAACCTTCCGAACCGAGCGTTAGAGTCTGACTATTCTTAAGTGTCTGTGAATTGCTGTGTGTGCCTTATTGAATACTAGCTGCCTCCCCGCGGTTTTACCCACGTAGTTCCCGTTTCCGTGGGAATACAGGGATAAAATATAGCCTATGTTACTCGGGGATAATGTAGCTTTCCAAAGGTGAAAGAATTTTTGAAATCGGTCCAGTAGTTTCGGAGCCTATTCATTACAAACAAACAAACAAATCTTTCCTCTTTATAATATTAGTATAGAAAAAACATTTTTCATTTTCATTTCATTTTCAATTTAAAAATACTGTGCGAAAAAAATTCAAAAATTCTTTCACCATCAAATAATCGGCCAAATCACGAAATGCCGGCCTATCACATTGTGCCCAGGCAGATCTAGATCGGCCCAGTTCAACGAATTGCTCACGACATATATGGATGCTGATAAGCAATAATGTGTCAGCCCACAAAAAGTCGAAAACAAAGATTTAGATATATTTTTATTATGCATCACGTATTTTACATTCAAAGTGTTTCATGTAAACATAAAAGTACATAAAAAATTGATTTATAATTTTATATCATACAAAAAGTCGTGAATCACATACACAATATGATCTTTAGACGCCATTTTCACAAAACCAAGTTTATGAGGGTTAACACATTATTGCTTCATCATCATCAGCTCATATAAGTCTATAAGTGCGGATTGGCGGACTTCACATGCCTTTAATAGTGACATCTCGGGCATGCAGGTTTCCTCACGATGTTTTCCTTCACCGAAAGCCAGTGGTGTGAACCGTACATAAGTTTTTATAAGCTCAGAGGTACGGGCCAGGGGTTTGAACCTGCACCCTCATGATTGTGAGTCGGTTCTTTCCCAACTGAGCCACCACGGCTTATGATTATCCAATTATATCAATCTTGCATTCAGTTGGCGAAAGTTTAAAACACTTGTCTTCCTCACTCAAACAAGGACATAATTATGACGTCAGTATTTGAAGGAAAGAGAAGGATAATACCCAGTTTAAAAAAGTGTCGATTTCCTTGAGGAAACTTTTGTACTATATTCATAAATGCAATCCTACTAATATTATAAATGCGAAAGTTTGTATGTATGGATGTTTGTTACTCTTTCACGCTCCAACGGCTGAAGGGATCTGCTTGAAATTTGGCACAGAGCTAGAATATGTTCTGGAATAACACATAGGCTACTTTTTATCCCGGGAACGCGGGTGAAACCGCGGGGAGCCACTAGTACTAATATATAAGGTTGTAAAGTATGTTTGAACGCACTAATCTCAGAAACTAGTGGTCCGATTTGGTATATAATTTCAGTGTTAGATAGCCCATTTATTGACGAAGGCTATAGGCTATATATTATCACGCTACGACGAATAGGAGCGGAGCGTCAATCAAAAATGTTGCAAAAACGGGCAAGTGACGCTAACGAAGTTGCGCGGGTCAACTAGTTTATAAAGAGGAAAGATTTGTTTTTTGTTTGTAACGAATATGCTCCGAAACTACTTGACCGATCCGAATGATTCTTTCACCAATTGAAAGCTACGTTATTTCCGATAGGCTATATTTTATCTTTGCAGCTCGAGCCTCCCCTAACAAAGAGGGGGTTAGCCCATAGTCCACACGCGCGCCTAGTGCGGCTGACTTCACATGCCTTTAATAGTGACATCTCGGGCATGCAGGTTTCCTCACGATGTTTTCCTTCACCGAAAGCCAGTGGTGTGAATCCGTACGTAAGTTTTTAATAAACTCAGAGGTACGGGCCAGGGATTTGAACCTGCACCCTCATGATCCTGAGTCGTTAAATTAATAAGACTTGAGACATATGATACTCGTTTCTTTATATAATTTTCCTTAATGTAGTCAACACTAATATTATAAAGAGGAAAGATTTGATTTCTTATTTGTAAGTTTGTAACGTATATACTCCGAAACTACTAGACCGATCTGAATGTTTCTTTCACCAATAGAAAGTTTACATTAATAATTTACATTACACGAAAAATAATTTAAGAATTCCTTATAAAAATCCCTACAAATCATCACTAATATTATTGAGGCGAATGTTTGTGAGTGTGTATGTTTGTTACTTCTTCACGTGTAAACATCTTAGTATGGTAACCGCTTCCCATCAGGCGGACTGTATGCCTGTTTGCCACCTTTGTGGTATAAAAAAAAATCTTACGCGATTTTAACAAAATTTTGTTTAGAGTTAGCAGACACCCTGGAACATATAGGCAAATTTATCCCGGGAAAAGAAACCCCGCGGAAAAAAATCACTAACCTGATGAGGTCATCCTTCTTGCAATCCCTGTATTTGACCGTGCGACTCTTGCGTATCACCATCACTGAGCCATCGGGGTTCAGTTTGGGTAAGTTCTGGGACGGGATGGCATCTTTGCTTAGAGTCTTCCATTGTCCTGTAATTGAAGGCGTGATAATAAATATATCTTAATATATATAAATCTCGTGTCACAATGTTTGTCCTCAATGGACTCATAAACCACTAAGCCGATTATAATAAAATTCGCACACCATGTGCAGTTCGATCCAACTTGAGAGATAGGATAGCTTACATATACTTGGACCCGGTAGGTGGCGCTGGTGGGCAGAACGAAGTCTGCCTGGTCCACTAGTCTTATATATAAAATTCTCGTGTCACAATGTTAGTTACCATACTCCTCCGAAACGGCTTGACCGATTTTTATGATATATTATATGCATATTCAGTAGGTCTGAGAATCGGCTACTATTTTTGATACCCCTGTGGTCACGGGAACGGGAACTACGCGGGTAAAACCGCGGGGCGGAATATAAGTACGTACTAGTTTTTTATGAAATAAATAAATTCTGCATCTGCTTATATTGTTAGGCTTCAATAGGCTGTATTAATGATGAGCAGGTCTTGCCTCTAGATTAATTGAAGAGGGCTTTTTTTGTACATCATCAGTACATATAATAAAAACAAAGTCACTTTCCGCTGTCTGTCCCTGTCTTCTTAAATCTTTAAAACTACGCAACAGATTTTCATGCGGTTTTCTTTAATAGACCGAGTGATTCAAGAGGAAGGTTTTTATGTACAATACATGCATAATATGTTAGAGAAACACTGACAATTTTGGAGGTTTCTAATGTGATGTATAAGCATTGCACCCGTGCGGAGCTGGGGCGGGGCGCTAGTAAGTTACAAAAATGAGGGCAAACCGCGGGGGGGAAGCTAGTTTTTATTATCTAACTACACACTGACTTTACCACGGCCAATCTGATTCGAAACAATGCATATGCAGTGCTATGGTAACCAGGTAGCTGATATACTACACTGTCTTCTATACTAATATTATAAAGAGGAAAGATTTGTTTGTTTGTTTGTTTGTAATGAATAGGCTCCGAAACTACTGGACCAATTTCAAAAATTCTTTCACCTTTGGAAAGCTACATTATCCCCGAGTAACATAGGCTATATTATATCCCTGTATTCCCACGGGAACGGGAACTACGCGGGTAAAACCGCGCGGAGGCAGCTAGTATTTTAATAAACTGTAAGGTATACACAGAACGTAAAATACATATATAAAAAACAAGAAAAACCAATGACAGAATAATGATGCAAAAAATATGACAGTATGTCTCATGATTGACACAGACAGACATACAGAAGAGGGGCGTATATCTATACTAATATATAAAACTGAAGACTTTGTTTACTTGAACGAGCAAATCTCAGAAACTATGCGTCCGATTTGAAAAATTATTTAAATGTTAGATAGCCCATTTATCGAGGAAGGCTATGGGCTATATATCATTACGCTACGGTTAATAGGAGCGGAGCATCAATCAAAAATGTTGCTAAAAGGGGCAAGTGACGCTAACGTAGTTGCGCGGGTCAACTAGTATGAAGATAATATTCAATTGATAAACATCAAAACCTCACTTCCGATTTAAAACATTCTTAAACTGATAAAAAATTACACTTTTTCCATATATGTATGTATATACAGAGTTTTACATATATAACTAGTGGGTCCGCGCGGTTTCACCCGCGTACCCGCGGAGATCTACCATTTTCCCGGGACAGAAAGTAGCCTATGTCCTTTCTCAGGCCCTAGACTTTCTGTTTACCAAATTTAATTTAAATTGATTCAGTAGTTTTAGCGAGACAGACAGACAGAGTAACTTTCGTATTTATAATATTAGCATAGATAGTAAAATTCTGGGAGTAACATAGGCTATATAGTATCCCTGTATCCCTTCCGGGAACGGGCGAAACCGCGGGGCTCGAATTACTTGAAACACAAAATGATAAGGAAAAACTAAATAGTATAATTATAATAATTTTCAGGAATTATTCAAGCTTAGAGGAAAATGAAAAATAACATACATATATGGGTATTTACGGTCCTTTCTTTGTATAAAGAAGTTTTTTTTATTATAACACAAAAAATAAATAAATCCTAATAATATTAAAAATGCGAAAGTTTGTGAATATGCATGTTTGTTACTCTTTCACGCCTGAACGGCTGAAAGGATCGAGATAAAATTTGCCATAGAATTAGAATATGTTCTGGAATAACACAAAGGTAACTTTTTATTTAGGAAACGCAGGTGAAACTGCAGCGAGGGACTAGTAATAAAAAAATTAATATCCTGGGACATTTTTCACACACGGCCAATCTGATTCCAAACTAAGCAGAGCTTGTATAACCAAATACCTTATATACTTTTTTAATATAAAATTCTCGTGTCACAATGTTAGTTACCATACTCCTCCAAAACGGCTTAACCGATTTTTATAAAATTTTATATGCATATTCAGTAGGTCTGAGAATCGGCTACTGTCTATTTTTGATACCCCTGTGATCACGGGAACTACGCGGGAGAAACCGCGGGACGGCAGCTATTATGTATATAATATATTTACATTCAAACACAGAACAAACAGACATATTCATTCATCCAACGTATTTTCCTGGGAGGGATTTGAACCTATGAACGGCGGCTTGTAAGCAGGGTCACTAACCACAAAGCCGACCGGCCTATCGCACTGTAGTACTATGTAATTTTAGCTTTACCCCTTAAACCCTCACCGTGAGTCATCAGGTTCAAATCGAGATATCATAAAGTTTAGAAGATCCATATCGATAACCGTTTATCGATACTACTCGATGACTAAAACCGATTAATCGTTACATAACAATTAAGATAATAGATAAAAAATAATCACAACTCGAAATACATAGATTAGTTTTTTGCTTTTTTTCAAGGTTTTTCCGCTCAGCTGTTAGAACGAGATGGAACTCAGCTATTTCAGTTTAAAAGAGAATGTTTGGGGCCTTGGAATTAAAATGAAAAATCTATACTAATATTATAAATGCGAAAGTAACTCTGTCTCGCTTTCACGCTAAATCTGAACAGAGGGCTTACTCCCGAAAACGATTCGAATTTGATTTTGTTTTGATTTCAATTTGAACTCCTATTGGTTAATCCTGAACCAAAAAATTTCATCTTGAACTCCTATTGGTTAATCCCGAACCAATACGAATAAAAAAATCAAGATGGCCATGGCTAAGATTGACATTTATTCGATCGGTAACGGTGTTTGACGTTTCAGAATTATAAAATAAGTTGTGTGTGGTTAATTTCTACAGAAAAAAATAAATATTTAATTTTTAATTTTTTTCTAAAACTAAATCTTGTATATTAGATTTTTAGATTAGATAAATTTATCCTAGATGAGATAACTCGATCCTGAAAAAGTACCTTTTTACTGATCGTGTATTTTGACGTTTAAAGTGGTTCCCGCCATATTATTCACAAATGTCAAATAGTGCCAGGAGCACGGATTTTTCGATTCGGTTTCGATTGTGACGAAATTCTTGATCAAAGTTAGTTCCAAAAAGTGTCACCGCACGATCGTGCGCTAGAATCGCTATCAAAAATGTATGAAATGACATTTATTCGATTAGAACTCGTTTCTCGAAAGCGTCGGGAGTAAGCCCTCAGATTTAAAATAAACTTGGTACACAGATAGTGTAGAGCCTGAGAAAGGACATAGGCTACTTTTTATCCGCGGGTGAAACCGCATGTCCTTTCTCAGGCTACAGACTGTGTACCGAATTTCATTCAAAAATCAGTATATTTTTTATTCAAATAGGCCTCAATCAAGCACTTATGAATAGTCACTATTAATGCACGGTTCTGAATGTTGTTTTTTACTGAGAAGAGCCGGCAATAAACTCGGTAATTATTCTTTTCAAAAATTCTATCCTGAATCTTAAATTATATCTATACTGAAGTTTTAGCGTGAAACATGCATAATATGTTAGAGAAACACTGTCAATGGAGGTTTCTAATGTGATGTATAAGCATTGCCCCGTGCGAAGCTGGGGCGGGTCGCTAGTATTCTATATCTATACTAATATTATAAAGAGGAAAGATTTGTATTTTTGTATGTAACGAATAAACTCAAAAGTACTCGACCGATTTTAATAATTCTTTTTTCATTAGAAAGCTACATTATCACTGAGTAACATAGGCTATATTTTATCCCTGTATTCCCACAGGAACGGGAACTACGCGGGTAAAACCGGAGGCAGCTAATAATAAAATAAGTTTGCGTGAAACCGAGACAGACAGAGTCACTTTCGCATTTACAATATTAGTTATGATTGGATTAAATTTATATAAAATTTATGACACATATGTAAACAATATTATTAATAGTACATATAATTATTTTTGTATGTTTTTCATTATCATAAAACCACAGGACGCGACGAGACAATCGGCTAACATTCCTATGGGATATCAGTTTATGACAAAGAATGGACAAAGTCCTGCGGTTTATCCCATCCCCGGGATTTGCAATTTTCCCTGGATAAATACTAGTGTGCCAATGTGTTTTGACGGACCGATTTGCTTTGTGGTTAGTGGCACTGACTTTCAGCTGGTGGTTGTGGGTTCGAATCCCATTTAGGACACCCCTTTTGGATGCATATATATATTTATCCCGGGAAAATAGAAGATCGCGGGGAGCCCACGCAACTTCGTTAGCGTCACTTCCCCGTTTTTGCAACATGTTTTATTGATGCTCCGCTCCTATTAGTCGTAGCGTGATGATATATAGCCTTCCTTGATCAATGAACTATATAACACTGAAATAATTTTATAAAGCGGACCAGAAGTTCCTGAGATTAGCGCGTACAACCAAACAAACTCTTCAGCTTTATATATTAGTATAGATATATAGAAGCAAGATTAATTTATCTGACATATTTAAATGTAAACAAAGTAATAATTAATTAAACTAATATTATAAATGTATATGTGAGTTTGTTTGTTACGCTTTTACGCCTAAACTACTAAACCGATTTAAATAGTTCTTTCACCATTGAAAGCTACATTATCAGGGAGTAACATAGGCTATATTTTATCCGTGTATTCTTACGGGAACGGGAACTATGCGGGCGAAACCGGGAGCGGAGGCGCTAATTAAAATATATTTTGACTAGTAGCTCCCCACCAGCGCCACCTACCGGGTCCAAATTGATGAATTATACATAAAAACCATCCCCATGAAATACTCCGTAATTTGGTGAAAACCGCATGAAAATCTGTTGAGTAGTTTTTGTGTTCATCGCGTTCAGACAGACAGACAGAGAGGCGGTGGGGACTTTGTTTTATCCATCCATACTAATATTATAAATGCGAAAGTAACTCTGTCTGTCTGTTACGCTTTCACTCTAAAACTACAGAACCGATTTAAATGAAATTTGGTACACAGATAATCCAGAGCCTGAGAAAGGACGTAGGCTACTTTTTATTTCGAGAAAATAGAAGATCTCCCGGGTACGCGGGTGAAGCCGCGGGGAACCACTAGTATATAATATTAGTTGAATATATATACATATTGGGAATTCCCACTGATAAAGTCATATTATATACTATAGCATAAATATTAAATGGTCGTATTAGTACGCATGATTCATTTAATAATATGCATTACAAACAGAATAATATAAAGTCAATCTCAAATTATTATATGCTAGCTTATATCCCGGGGTTTTGCTCGCACTCCTGGGGATTATAAAAATTCCCGAAATACAAAAATGTATTCCATGGTATTCCCAATGGAGTACAGCATGGAGTTCTTCAAGAAGGGAGTGAAGAGATTTTTACAGGGTCGGGAACGCGTGAGTGCCGCCTCTGGTGTTGCAAGCGTCGATGGGCTACGGTAACCGCGCGCCATCAGGTGGGACCGTATGCCTGTTTGCCGCCTTTCTACACTAATATTATAAAGAGGAAAGATTTGTATTTTTTATGTAACGAATAAACTCAAAAAGTACTGGACCGATTTTAATAATTATTTTTTCATTAGAAAGCTACATTATCACTGAGTAACATAGGCTATTTATTTTATCCCTGTATTCCTTCGAGAACGGGAACTACCTGGGTAAAACCGCGCGGAGGCAGCTAGTGTGGTATAAAAAAATATCTAAAAAAACTCTGTGCTGCGTGATCGAGTAACAAATATGAATACTTTAGTATTTATAATATTAGTAGGATTTAGAATTTAATGGGAGCATACATACATACATTTTTCCCAAATCTATTTAGTTTTATCGCAATTTTAATAAAAAAAAACTTGCACAACTTGTTAATACGTATATTTTATAAATAATTTTTCTCCTCTATATATTTTCAAAAATAAAAAAATATGAGCCTGAACTTAAGTTCAAAAGAAATTACCCAAAAACTGCTAAACGGATTTGGATAAATTTAAAACACAGTTCATAATCTGGACAAACACATAGGCTACTTTTTATCCCGGGTAAATTTAAGATCTAAGAACGCAAGTGCAACCGCGAGGATCTAATAGTGTAGAATATAATCTCGATTACGATTTAGGAACATTTTAAAAACATTTTTAAACAAACAGATGACAATATAACATTGATTTATTAGTAGTTTTAGTTAATACTAGTTGACCGGCGCAACTTCGTTAGCGTCACTTGCCCGTTTTTGCAACAGTTTTGATTGATGCTCCGCTCCTATACGTCATAGCGTAATGATTTATACATAAAAACCTTCGTCTTGAATCACTCTATCTATTTAAAAAACCGCATCAAAATACGTTGCGTAGTTTTAAAGATCTAAGGATACATAGGGACAGACAGACGGCGGATAGCGACTTTGTTTTATACTATGTAGTGATATAGTCCTGCTTAATATTACTATAGTATTAATAGTGGTTTTCCCTGACTGATAACCTGTAGTGTATCATTTCAAAATAAATTATATTTTGTAGAAATTTTGTTTGTTATAGAAGGATTCATAATCATATGTAACTAGTGGCTCCCCGCGGTTTCATCCGCGTACCCGACATCTTCCATTTTCCCGGGATAAAAAGTAACCTATGTCCTTTCTCAGGTTTCAGTCTATGTGTACCAAATTTAATTTAAATCGGTTTTGTAGTTTTGTATTTAGTAGTTCCTGAGATAAGCGCGTTCAAGCAAACTAACTCTTCAGCTTTATATATAAAACTCTCGTGTCACAATATTAGTTACCATACTCCTCCGAAACGGCTTGACCGATTTTTATGAAATTTTATATCATATTCAGTAGGTCTGAGAATTGGGTACTATCTATTTTTCATACCCCTAAGTGATCACGGGAACGGGAACTACGCGGGTGAAACCGCGGGGGGGGAGCTAGTATTAGTATATATTTACATCCAGGCATGTTGCTAGATAGGATTCAAACCAACAACCAGCGACTTGAAAGTCGGGGTAACTAACCACAAACCCAGACTTTTCAATAACATTGTATTACTAAGAATGATTATATTTAATTGTAGAAACCCAGAATTACGAACCTGATATAAATAATAACATTAAAGTCTTTAAAATTACCTAAAGTTATTTACTACAGAAACTAGTGTGTTCCCGGGGGATCTTAAATTTCCCCGGGATAAAAATTATCCTATGTGTTATTCCAGAGCATATTCTAACTGTGTGCCAAATTTCAAGCAGATCTCTTCAGCCGTTTTGGCGTGAAAGAGTAACAAACATACATCCATCCATACTCACAAGCTTTTGTTTTTATATAGCAAATAATTATTATTAGCTTTTTTATATATAAATATATTTCTTCACTATTTAATGGATGTTATCTACACTAATATTAAAAAGAGGAAAGATTTGTATTTTTGTATGTAACGAATAAACTCAAAAAGTACTGGACCGATTTTAATAATTCTTTTTCATTAGAAAGCTACATTATCACTGAGTAACAAGGCTATATTTTATCCCTGCATTCCCACGGGAAAGGGAACTACGCGGGTAAAACCGCGCGGAGGCAGCTAGTTATACATATAAACCTTCCTCTTCAATCACTATCTAGTATAAAAAACCGCATCAAAATCTATTGCGTTTTAAAGATTTAAGCATACATAGGGATATAGGGACAGAGAGAGCGACTTTATTTTATACTATGTAGTGAAGTGGGATATTATTATATGATAACCAAAACTATATTCTTTTTAGATGAGGTGTCAACCCGTTCCAGCTTCAGGAGATTATGTCTTCATAAACTTTGAAGTGATTTGATTTTCTACCTCATCTAAATGTCAGATTAATTTAAACTTGTACATACTAATCAAGGACTAATAAAAGCAATAATTCAAAGTATTGCAAAACTTCTATAACTTATTTTATTTTAATTTGATTATTTAAAACTGTTTGTTACTTTTTTAAACTTATATAATAAGTATAATGGGATGTGTCGCACTTGAACTATAATCAAAAATATATATATATACCAACTTACCTACATATAAAAAATTAATTTAGTTTGTAAAAGATTAAAAAGACGTATTATCAAGTTATTTCACAGATCTTGGAGCCTTTTTAGTAATAATGGTTTACTTAGTTCAGACTGCAATCATATGCAATTTATGATGAACAAAAAAGTGGCATTATTTAGTATTAATAAATAAAAAATTTTGTAGCACAATATTAATTTTATTTAATATTTCCATGAATAACCACTACACATAAGTTGTGTATATATGTAAGACTTATATGGCATTATTAATTTATAAATAAATATTAATATGACTAAGTATTAAAGGGACATTTTATTGTTAAAATGATACTTAATGATATGTCCTACATAGTATGAAACAAAGTCGCTATCCGCCGTCTGTCTGTCCCTATGTATGCTTAAATCTTTAAAACTACGCAACGGATTTTGATGCGGTTTTTTTAATAGATAGAGTGATTTAAGACGAAGGTTTTTGTGTATAAATCATTACGCTATGACGAATAGGAGCGGAGCATCAATCAAAACTGTTGCAAAAACGGGCAAGTGACGCTAACGAAGTTGCGCGGGTCAACTAGTACATAATAACGAGCTATGCTGATCTATGGATTTCTATATATCCTCAGAAAATATTTGCCTTCATGTTAATCCATGACATTTTCTATCAGTATACCAAGTTTCTTCTAAATCCCTTTAGCCATTATTTTGTGAAAGAGTAACATACATCTATCATCTTAAACTTTCACAACCTAACTAATATCATAAATGCAAAAGTAACTATCTGTCTGTCTTTCATGCTAAAATTACTGAATCGATATAAATGAAATAGGTACACAGATAGTCTAGAGCCTGAGAAAGGACATAGGCTACTTTTTATCCTGGGAAAATGGATGATCTCCCGGATATGTGGGTGAAACTGTGGGGAGACACTAGTTTCTAATATTAATATGATATTTACTTCACAAACAACTTCTTAAAAAGAGATATTTTTCTAAATAGAAAAGAGACAAAGATAAAATTTGTCAGAAACAAAATCATATATGATTTAAATTAAATCTACAATCAAAGTATCCCTATCTCTTTTTATCTAAATAAGATAGACAGAGATGTAAATAGATGCACCATTGAGGAGTTTATAACAAATAAATGTTAACTTAAAAGATAAAATGTTGACTTTTTGACATCTAAATCATAACATACAGAATCTTAAGTCCGTATTGTGAGAAAAAATTACTGAAATAATTTTAGTTGTATTTTTAGAATGTTATATGAGCTGTACTGTCATGGTAGAGACAGTAGGTTCAATTCTCATCTAGAACAAATCAAGCTATCGGTAGAACAAAGTTCCATGTGACTTTGTAGCCAAACCACTTTTATTTTATGTTTATGTCTACAATTAGGTACCTATATTTATTAAAATGTGGAATGAGCTCCCCGCCATGGTATTCCCAATGGAGTACAGTATGGGGTTCTTCAAGAAGGGAGTGAAGATATTTTTACAGGGTTCGGCAATGTGTGAGTAACGCCCCTAGTGTTGCAAGCATCCATAGGCTGTGGTAACCACTTCCCATCAGGGGGACTGTATACCTGTTTGCCACCTTTGTGGTATAAAAAATGAATAAATAAAAGGATAGTAATGTTTTAATATGTTGGTAAAAGTATCAATTCTCTAAACCGATTAAGAAAAAGTTAGGGTAAAAATGGTAAACTATGTGCAAATCAAACTTCAAATCACTCTTCTCTAAAGTAGGGATTTGGCAGATAGAACTTTGTTCTGCGGATAGGTTGAAATATTAGCATGCATGAGCTTGTCTCTTTGTTCTGTAGTCAGACAGGATATGTCAAAAAATACATATTGATAATCACAAAAATATCTATATTTTTGATTACAGTAATGGGAATTAGAAATATCAACCAACTAATATTATAAATATGAAAGGTTTTGAGAATGTATAGTTTGTTACTGTCACCCTAGAACAGCTATGATTTGGGGATGATCAATTGCCCCAGTGGGCCGGGAGCCCCGTATATGAAAATGTGAAATCCTGTCCGCCCTGTGTGTGAAATCTTTACCCGTCATAAGGGCCCCCAACCAATTTTTATACGGTGCCTCACCAAGGCATGCTCTGCTGGATTTGGATGAAATTTGACACATAATTAGAATATGTTCTGGAATAACCTTATGCTAAACTTAAGAAAAAATTTAGATCTCAGTAACATATGTAAGGTACGGGCAAACACTGCTTTATGCCTATGTTAGAATATTTAATCATTTCTTCTTGGTCTAACGTTCTTAAAAGCTGATTGCCGAACCGGTAGTAGCTTCAGCAGCTCTGACTTTCATTAGTACCCTATTTGGGGAAACATTGAACAAATAACAGTGAATTTTGACAATGTACAGTGAATATTCATACATTTTGGTAATTTAAAGCAAGTATTGTTAATTATTTTGATGAAAATCCATCTTGTTAGGTTAAATGCTGATGGGAAATGATGGGTTAGTATAAATCTTAGATTTAACATGTTCTTTAAACCTTTTGTGGATATGAATTTATTCGACAGCGAGGAATAATAATGTCTGAAATATTAGTATGAATTTGTCAACTATTTTTATATCTGACTAACTTAAGGAATAATATTGTGAAATGGATAGGAACATCATCTTATTGGTTATAATGTAACCACATGTTTATATGTTTTTAGTTTTTTTACTACTTTAAATCTCAACTTAGTATTTACATAAGTTAGAAACAACATGATTCTAATTAGAATCAGTCAAGTTTGCTTACACCATATCTACTTAGCAAAACAAACAAACAAACTTCATAATAAAATGTTTCCATTGATTTTACGTTCAGAACACAACAAGGCGAAGCGCAAAAGGCTCAGAGCCAAATCGTACGTCGAAAAAAAAGTAAAAAAAAACCTGTGACGACAAAACAAATAAAATCACAAGTTATGAGTCACAATGAAGCTTATGCATGTAAATGTTAAAAACGAGACATGGAAAAACCCAAAATACCTTTATTCTTACCCATGGTAGTGACGTTGTAGTCAGCTTGAGTAAAATGCAGGCTGCAAACTTTTGAGTATTTCGTATATGGTTTACCGCGCTTCAAAATAACATTCCACTTGTCCGCCATAGTAGTGTCGCGCGGAAACCGATGGAATTTCACGCTCTTCGTCTTGCCGGCGAGAGACGTACATTGTGGCACCGTGCAATAATAACCCATTTCGCAAATATCACTTTTTGTTGATCACAAACACAGCGGGTAAGTCTCGCCGCTCGCAAACAAAGGGAGAAACATCAAACAGGATGTTTTATCCGGTTGCTGCGCTGCTGAATTAATTGAAAACTCTTATTTGTTGCAATCGTTATCACGTTGGTAAAAAAATGGAATCATCACACTGTAGCCTTGAATTATTTGACATGTATCACCTTTTTCCCTTCCCACTTTTTTTAGAAAAAAAATGGCCACTTTTACGACATAGACAACCGCTTGTGACGGGACTTGAGTTGTTATGATTGATAGTGCATTGTCAATGAAATAATCGACTAACGTTTTATTGTGTCCAATCAAACGTATAGTTTGCACTTAAACATTTTTATTGATGCGTAAAATATTTTTTATATGTTTACTTCGTTGATCGGTCATTTATCAAATATTTGTTTTGATTTTTCTCTGCTTTAAAATACTTAATTGATTATTGAAAATATTGAGTATATAAAAACAAAAAATTAATATAGGTATGCGGTTATAAACTACATAATTTTAATACCGATACTTCTTACGACTAAACCGTAGACAATTTGAGATAATAGAGTCCATCCATAACCACAGCAAACTGCTCTGATGGCAACATCTGATTTTTTTCTTCTATTTTGATAAATGTCGGAGCGTGGTGTTTATGCGCGAAGTTTTGTTTGTTTTTATAAAATTCCGACTCTAAACAACTGTTTTAATAACAGGAGAACTATTTAGCTATGTTAGTTAGACCATCGGTTAGTGTTTTGAGTTAACAAGATGCCTTATTATTGTACAGTGCCCCGTTGTACATCAATGGCCGGGAAAGCGAAGAATGTTTCATTTCACCAGTTCCCAAGGGACGAGGAGCTTGCAAAATTGTGGAATAATATCCTGAAGAGAGGCAAGCCGTATACTAAATATTCGAAAGTGTGCAGTTTGCATTTCAGACCGGAAGATTATACAATAACCAGCGTTGGGAAAAACAAAGGTAGTTAGTGCAGTGCTAGTATTTTTTTTTCTTTACTAATATCACGCATAGGTTGTAGGTTTAGATGCATTGCAATAGTTTAATTTGGCTGTGGTTAATAATTTTCCCGGTATTTTTACATTGACAAGACTATCCCTGAAAAACTATTTTGTGTATATACCTAATTACGTATCTAAACATGAAAGTAAGTACCTTAGGTAAAACTCTAGACTAGACTTTAGGTAGTACTTATAAATACATCAAATTATAAGTACTAGGCCTGTAGTTATTACCTAAGAAGAAAAGTGTCTGACAATTAATATTGTACAGTTTTTAAACCTGAAACTGCCTATAAATTTTTCCTCACTAGGCCAATCCACATTAGGCCCACATGAAGGACTATGCTAAACCCCCTCATTGTTAGGGGAGGCTCATGCTCCTCGGTGGAGACTTATATGAGCTGATCATGAGGCTGTTATTCAAAATATATTTAAACCTACATTTGACCTAAAAAAATTGACATGTTTTTACTATCTTTTTGTGTAAATAATGTCTAACTAACAATAAAAAGACATAATCAGCTACTGAACTGCTCATTTCCAAATAAATAACCTCATTGATGCTAAGGTATCTCGTAACATCCTTTCCACCGTGGCAAATATATATTTTTTATGAGTGTAGGCCACTTTATTTCTGCCGCCCATGTAGTTACATATCCTCTGAAATCAAGTAACCGTCTGAAATCTGCCGCCCCTAGGCCGCAGCCTATATGGCCTATACATAAATCCAGGACTGCTTTTCCAGGTCAATGGAGGACTCTACGTAAAGATGCTATACCCACTCAGAACTTACCATCGGAGTCACCAGTACCATATCAGAGGAGTAAGCCGAGCGGGTGGATGGGGAGCAGTGCACAGACTAACGTTTTGGATCCAAGGGTAAGAATTACTTATAACTATAAATCTTGTATATAAAATTCTCGTGTCGCGGTGTTTGTGATTAAACTCCTCCGAAACGGCTTGACCGATTTTCATGAAATTATAATATATGCATATTCAGTAGGTCTGAGAATCGGCTACTATCTATTTTTGATACCCCTGTGATCATGGGAACGTGAACTATGCGGGTGAAACCGCGGGGCGGCAGCTAGTATAATATATGTATTTACAAAACTCACAGCTATTATTACAGCCTGTAATAATAGCTGTGAGCTGCCTGCCAGGCAAGACCTAATTCAATAGTGTATCTTAGGAGTAAGGATCTGAAGGAGTGAATTCCTAATTTAAGAAATGGTTTTTAACATTTAAAAATACTGTTACAAATGATGATAAATGAGAGCTTGTAAAAGGTTACATAACTAAAGAATATATTTATTTCAAATAACCCTTAATTATTTGAAATACATGTTATTAATTTATCATACATAATATTGTAAATATGGAAGATTGTAAATATGGATATTTGTTACTGTTTTACACAACTGCTGAAGGGATTTAAATGAAAAAACTCGTCCAGAGATCACTCAGAGCAGACGTGTCGTTAAATCTATTTAAAAAAATTAATTTGAAGTTAAACTATTTTAAACTTTAAGTCCGCGTACGTTAATACCAATTTTAATTATCCTGACTAGTGTGTTTACATCATTTTTCGAACTACAACAAAAACTCGAGCGCAAGTTGAAGAGGACCCTACCCCCCGCCAACCTGTGGTGTAAGTGAGACAAGTTCCTATTACTCACTCTGTCCCGTTCGATAAATAGCACACGCACCGAACAAATTGTATACAGTGAACGCTACTGACAATATAGAAATTGTAAAGGTGCTTGCACACTTATAAGTGAGTAAAAAAAAAAAAACAAAAAAAAAATGAACATGTACAGATCTCCACCTGGAACGGAACGTGGTAGCTCACAGCCAGACTTATCTAGGCTAAACATTGCGGAGGAGGATATTCCGTCTCAAATAACGCTTCGAAAAAGGAAGCAACCGGAACAAGAAGACCTCAAACTAAACTTCGATAACTTTCGTAAAGAAATAATGTCCACCTTAAATGAATTTGTTGAAACCCAAAAAAAGATAATGTGGCAAATATCTGGTGATGTGTCTTCAATCAAAGAAGATATTAAAATCTTACATGCTGCTACAAAAGACCTTAATGCAGAGCAAATCAAGATGAAATCTGACATAGCTGACTTAAAGCTTTCGAACACTAACATAAACACCAAAGTTTCTGTTATTGAAAAAGACCTTGTAAATATTAAAAGACCACTGGAATTTAATTCATCTTTTACGTGCGAAGAAGCCGTTGCTGAATTTCAAGAAAGACAATCCAGAAGTAAAAACATAATCATAGTGGGGATTCTAGAAGCCAAAACATTAAACAAAGACGACAGAATCAAATCTGACACTCAAGAAGTGACCAAAATTTTGAAGTCTTTCTACCCAGAATGTCCAGAGCCAAACATGATCCGACGACTTGGTAACTACAAACCCGAATCAAATCGGCCTTTAAAAGTATTTTTTCCATCACCAGACACAGCAATAACCATTCTGCGCAACAAAAATAAAACAACTTCTAATTCCTACAAAATATTCTCAGATCAAACGCCATACCAATAGTACTGGAGGTGGCGTTGCAAATGAATGAACGATAGTATGCCGGCTGATATTGTGATCGATGGTTGATCTTATATGACCAATAAGAAAACCGACAGTCAGCTGCTCAAGTAGCGGTGGATGTGGGTGTGAGTAGTTCCGAAAGTGGTAAAAAAAAAAAAAAAAAAAAAACATAGTACGCCGGCTGAAACTTTCATCAAATATAATTTACGTTATACTGAGCTTAAAAAAAATTGTCAGCTGCATGGTGGAGGGGGGATTCTGCGTCAGTCACTCGTACAAACTTGTAAAAAAAACACGTTCAATAAAGTCATAGTACGCCAGATGAAATTTAACACAGTGATTGTTAATATTATCAAAAGTACAAAAACATTAATCAGCTGCGTGAGTAGCGGTGGAAAGACCGTCAGCTGATGAAGTGAAAATTTAAAATATTGAGTTTTGCTACTACGCTGTCTCCTCACAAACACACATTTCAAGGGAGTTTGTAGAGCCGCTTCAGCCCATAACACGATTTTCGGGCTACCTAAGCCTATCCCCCTAAAATTTAAACGAACATATATGCGTCTTGAATTCAAAATCAAAAATAATGCCCGGAAAAGCAATTAAAGGGGGTGAGTATCTTACTTTCGATAAGTAATATTTTAAGCTACTTACAAATAATATAATTGTTTGAACCAATGTTAAACCATCACTCAAAATGTTTATATAAGAATAATAAGTAAATAATAAAATGTTTTATTTGCAAGAACATTATATGACATGATATGATCCGCACATATACACGCACGTGCAAACTTTTGTGAAAAATAATAAGAGATACATGGAGTATAATTGTGTAATATTTATTACCAGAAGTTAAAAGATGGTGAATGCTTCCTTTGTGTCTTTTCGTTGGAATTACATTATTATTATTTATTTATTTTATCTTTCCTAGTAATCCGTTTACGTGTGACGAATGGATTTTGATTATCGCCAGAGAAAGAAAAGTGGAGTCTTATACGCGAGCTAAGAATTCTGTTATAAAAAAAATGAATTTCTGGAGAAGATGGGCATAATCACTAAATTACAACACTAGGATTAATTAATTGTATTTGTATTCTGAAGATTGTAAACATGAATATAACAATGTGGAGCTAAGTAATATTTTTATTTGTGCCATTTAATTGTGACACCTTGGCTACCCACCGAAGTACCTACATTTGAAAAACAAAAAGCGTACAACAAGTGTAAAACTCTGATTAAGTAAATAAATATTATTAGTGTTTTGTTCTCTCATACAATATTATACGCGAAAACAAAACACTAATAAAATAATAAATATTAGATATACTAACAAACATAGATGCCCAAGACATAATATCATGATAAATACCTAATTTCAAAGATCTCATACCTGCTTTCATTTTATAAATTATTTTAACGTGCAACGCGACTCTATACCTCCTGTAGTAAACTTCTAAGAAGTAAATAGAATCAAAACAAAACAAAGTAAGGTAAGTGCCCCAATGATGGCCAGTTTAAGAAAAAAAACTGGTTTTTGTTAAATATTACTTTAGTAGCTCTTTTTTTATACAATTAAACAATTTTTTTTTTAATTAATTTCTTATAATTTTTTTTTAATTATTTTTTATTAATATATTTTTTAAATTTAATTTTTTCTTTGATTTTAATTTTTTATTTAATTGAATAAATATTAGTTATAGCTAATAATAATTTTTATATTTATCCAGTTTTTTTTACTATTTGTTTTAATTTTTTATATCATTAATTTTTGTAAATTTTTTTTTATTAGTTCTTTATATTAACTTTCGACATTTGTCCACGAATGGAATTATTCAATTTCAGCGTGCCAGTTATGGACACGTCTTTAGATACTAAAAAACATAACTGAAACTTTCTACTCACCGCAGTAACGATTTCCTTAAGAAAAGCCGTCGTTGTCAATTTCAAATGACTTTACACTTTGTATTCGCGCAAATTTGTACATGTAACAGATGTAGTTCCATGTCTAAGTCTATGTCACAGTGATTCCAATGTAAAAACGCTCATGTCCGCATTCTAGATATTTCTTTTATTTTTTATTCATTACTGGTACCTTGTCCAAGACTGGTGCACTTACGATGGTTGAAAAAGCAAAGATGGGAAAATAGTGCTTTATTTGTTGCACGTTATGGTTGATTTTACACTTAATGTTATTGTTATTATTGTTGTTACCTATTTAAAATTTGTCTTTTATTGCTTAAATAACGGGAATAGTTAATTGGTTTATGATGAATGGTCGTAAGTTTAAGATAATATTTTGACCATTTGTAGCTTTATTAAAAAGAACAATGGTTGTAATTTGGTGGAACTTAAAACTGTTTTTTAAATTTTGTCTTAGTTCGTTAGTAAACATATGTAGCCCTAAAAATATACGGCAGATAACATTTATATTTTTTTATATTTCCTTTGTATTTTATGTTATTTCCATGAATGCAAATTATTATTACATTTATATTATTTAAGCTTGCTATTATGCATTTCTTTTACGATAAAACAAAACAAGAAAAAAAATACTTTGGAACAATATTTATTGTTTTATACATACTAAAAACTTTTCGAAATTATCATAATTATCACTATGTCGATTGAAATTTGATAAAACTATGTTAAATAAGTTACGGGTGCAAGAACCATCGATCAGCTGGGTGGGAACAGGGAAGTTCTGTCAGCTAGACCCTGAATAAAACTGTGCATTACTCGAATAATCTGTATCTTTAGTGCGTCAGCTGACGGTCTTTCCACCGCTACCCACGCAGCTGATTGTTGTTTTCGTATTTTTCATAGTATTAACAATCATTTTGTTAAATTTCATACGGCGTACTATAACTTTATTTTACGTGTTTCGTTTACAAGTTTAGGCGAGCGGCTGACGCATAATCCCCCCTCCACCACGCAGCTGACTATTTTTTTTAAGCTCAGTATGATCAAAATTATTTATAAAAAAAGTTTCAGCCGGCGTACTATGACTTAATTTTTTTTTTTTTTTTACCACTTCCGGAACCAACCATATGCGCACCCACCGCGGGTGCGCCAGCTGACTCTTGGATTATATATCAGTCAATCGAAGTCTATCGTATAAGATAGCAACCGATCGGCGTAAAATCACTACCTAAAATGCAACGCCACCTCCCGGGCTACAACGTAAATATTTGAAGAACTTGCATGAAGAACAACAACTACGCACTCAGAATGGTGAAAAAGACTTAATAATAAAATACATAAACGGAACCCCCAAAATCATCAAGAAAACGTCAAAAAACTAAGCCAACCACCAACAGAACAATTAAATCTCAAAACAAAATATCCCAATATAACATATGAAATCAATAACAAATACAATAGTCTGAGTACAAGTCCAAAATCATTAAGATTTTTGTACTCAAATATTCGAAGCTTAGTAAAACCCGGAAAGATTGACGAACTGAAGTGCATACTGGCATCAGTGCAGGATGTTCATGTAGTAGTGCTTGTCGAAACATGGATTAAATCCGAGGAAGAAGCAAAAAGATTACATCTACCAAATTACACACACCACTACAATTTCAGAACCCATAGCAGAGGTGGAGGAGTATCCATTTTTATTCAAAATAATCTTAAGCACGAGCTTATTAGTCAACTGTGCGAGGATGATAATCATTTCATATGCGTTCACCTACAAAAATTCTCACTAAATATCTGCGGTGTGTATAAACCCGATAGAACAAACACTAAAAATTTCCTAGACACACTAACAAAGGAACTTTACAACAAGAAGAGAACCGTATTGTTTGGTGACTTTAACTTTAACCTGCTTGGCTCAGATCGCAGTACCTTGGACTATAAAAATACACTCTCAGAAAATGGCTTCACAATTTTGAATAAAATTGATACAAGACACTGCACTCGTGAAACATCCACTACCTGTACTATTTTGGACCATGTTTCTACAAATCTTAAAGGTCATGATTTCCATTTAGCAGTAATGGAATCCAGCATATCAGATCACAAGCAGATCTTTCTTGAGGTGAAACAATTTAAGCCGGAACCTATTAAGAAAATACAAACTAACACACTCTCGTATTCAAAACTGTACAACACTATCAAGGAATTAGATTTTAACAATATAGGAGCAAACCTTACAAAGCTAGGAGAGGTAATAAAAACAGCAGTTAACAAAAATACTACCACAAAAATTAAGACATTGAACCCGCCAAGAACGGAATGGATAAACAAAAACATTGTTGAAGGAATAAATACCAGGAATATTTTATGGGCACAGCACAAAAAGGATCCAAACAATCGAGAATTAGAGAAAAACTTTAAAAGCAAGAGGAAAAATGTATTCTTACACATACAACAGGCTAAAACTAGATACTACATTAAATCCTTTGACAACTGTAAAGGTAAGCCATTAAAGATGTGGAAACTTATAAATAACTTGTCAAACAATAAAAATCAAAATAGTTATGCTCCATCTAAATTACAAACACCTTCAGGTATTATAACAGATGAAAAAGAAATTACCGAACACTTCAACTCATATTTCGCTAATATAGGTACACTCTTGGCAAACAAAATAGCTCTGAAACACCACAATAGCAATGTAAACACAACTTCCCAACATACTATCGTTCCAGGATTTTCACAAATGACACCAACTAACGTAGAAGAAATCATAAAAATACTTGATAACCTAAAAACAAATACTAGTGCGGGTGTAGACGGGATAAGTGTAAAAGTCATCAAACATATAAAAATGCTCATACTGCCAAACTTGGTCCTCTGTATGAATAATTGTTTACTCAATGGTTACTTTCCAAATAATCTAAAAATTGCTAAAGTTACCCCCATATTTAAATCAGGCTCTAAATTAGACCCGGGAAATTATAGACCAATATCGGTACTACCAGTGCTCTCTAAAATACTAGAAAAACTAATACACAGAAGGCTCAGCGACTATTTAGATTCCTTCGGTTTTCTTTTCGAAAGGCAATATGGATTTAGATCTAAGTCCAATACACTAGCAGCAGCAACTGATTTAGTAACTAAAATTAAAACTAAAATAGATCAAAAACAGATTGCACTTGGAGTTTTCATTGATTTAAAAAAGGCTTTTGATACTGTCAGTCATAAGCTACTCTTGAAAAAGCTAGCATCGATAGGAGTAACAGGAAACTCGTACAAAATGCTTGAATCCTACCTAGAAAATCGTTTCCAAGTTGTTAAAATAGGTAAAAGTGTCAGTAGCCCTGAATTAATTAAATGTGGGGTGCCACAAGGATCAATAGTAGGACCCCTTCTATTCCTTATTTATATTAATAATGTACACGAATTGGGATTAAAAGGACATATAACACTGTATGCCGACGACACTTGTCTGTTTTACTTTGGCCATTCAACGGAAACTGTTATACAAGACGCTCAACATGACCTACTCATCCTCGAAAGGTGGTTCCTAGACAACTTATTAACTATAAATACATCCAAAACCAACTATATAATTTTTTCAGCTAAAAATAAGAAAATTCATAACCACAAGCATTTGGTAATAAATGGCGAGGTGCTAAAAAAAGTAAACACAGAGAAATACTTAGGCCTAACGCTCGACAGCCATGTATCATGGCAGCCACATATAGATAAAATTTGTTCGAAGCTTTCAAGTCTCACAGGTTCAATACGTGGAATGGCTAGATGTCTACCAGTGAATGTGCGGTATACTGTGTACAATTCCTTAGTTAAACCGCATATCGAATATTTAATAGAAGTCTGGGGATCGACTACCAAAACCAGTCTAAATAAAATACAAATAGCCCAGAATAAAATTATTAAAGCTTTGTTTCAATATCATTACCTAGCACCTACAAATAAAATTTATCTCGACACAAAATTATTTAACATCGTCCAAATATATCACTATAACACATGCATATTGATTCACAAAATTCTATCTAAAAACATACACACACAAACTAGATTTACATTAAAACATGAAGTACAAACACGTTCTTCACGGCGTGCACACAACCTACAATTACACAAACCAAGAACCAATCACGGAAAAAAGAACATTAAATATGAGGGAGCACAACTATACAACTCATTACCAAAATGTATAAAAGAAGTAAAGAACCCCATTCAATTTAAAAAATTACTGAAGAAACACATCTTCAACGGCCTAACTTTAGATAAATAAAATAAATAAATTAAAGAAAAAGAAAAAAATTACAAAAAAAAAAAAAAAAAAATAACTCGGCAGTGCACACGGTGCCTTATACTAATAGCGATAAGAGTGCGAAGCGCTCGGAGACCGCATGACACCAACGCCGGCCGATGAGTATTCTAAATATTTTTAACGTACCCGCATTATAGATTTATAAAAAAAAAAAATATTTAATTTTAGTTGTACTTTTGTAACTCTGGACTGTTTACAGTTTTTATATTAAGTTTGTAACATTTGTTTCTCGTTTAAGTGATTTATGTAATCTTTGAGAAATAAATAAATTTTAAAACCGTAATCTTGGCACATCAATAGATTATGTTCTAGATTAACAAAGCTTTTCTTTAATCCCGGAAAAGCTTCCCCTGTTATCGTGGGCTTGTATAATTACCCACTCATTTTCATCTATCCCTCCGAACATAATATTTTTTATATTACTTTCTCTATACATGATGTTCATTTAATATTATTTGTATTGTATTATACATTTTTTTACAATAAACATTTCAGCTGCAACAGCAAGTGGCGCAAGCTATATACATGCAGACGATGCTGGCTATACAAGCTGCTGGTGCTACTGAAGCTATCAGCGCAGTTTGCAATGGTGAGACTATTTATTTTATCCTTAGCTGTAATATAAGATTAAAGTATGCGGTCAAAACTAGGCTTTCTACCATCTGCCTCAAACGTGTACTGGAGTACTACTACTAAATGGCGGACTGTAGTCAAATTGAAGGTCAGGGATTAGAGGTGGTCACGACCCTCAGATATGAGGAATACGACTTGCGGAGGATTGAAATGAAATGAAATAATGAAATGAAATGAAATAAATTTATTAATTCAACTAGGCCTTCACAGGCACTTATGAAACGTCGACTCTAATGCTCGGTTCGGAAGGTTGCTTTTGCTGAGAAGAGCCGGCAATAAACTCAGCAATTACTCTTTTCAAAACAAGTTTTAACAATTTCTTTAACAATAATAACATTAGTCCTGATAGAACGAGCGCTATACCCATGCCTCGTCATCATTAATATAATCATTTATACTATAATAAGCTTTCTGTACCAAAGCTGACTTAACTCGTTCCTTAAATTTATTCATAGGCAATTCTAAAATATTTGTGGGGATTTTGTTATAATGATGTGAGATTGAATGCCAAATATTAATTTATCCTATCCTTCTAATGTTATAAATGTGAATGTTTGTAAGTTTTCTTTCACACAAAAACCACTGAACGGATTTAAATGAAATTTGGTACACAGATGGTTTATAACCTGAATGAACACAGGCTACTTTTTATTCTTGGAAAATTGTAGATACCCCGAGAACGCGGGTGACACCGTGGGGAGCCACTAGTTTAACATATGCCAGCAGACCCGCCAGAGTTCGTCCTGCAAACCAGTGCCAACTACCTACGTCTAATTATGTTTTCAAACCTCTTATTTGTGTTACACATCAAATTTCATTCCATTCCAAATCAGTCCAGTCGTTTAGGTATAAAGTAACAAACACACGAACTGATCTATTATATATTAAGACATAATATAGGATGCCATATTCTGTACACAAATTATTAAGTCTTAAACTTAAGCTATAAAAAACTGTAGTACTAGAAAGACTGTTTTAGGTTAAAAATGTTGGATGTTAACGGTCCACAAAAAATTTATGTTAATTGTATCAAAATACTAATTACAGGTAACCAACCAACTCCACCAGAGGAAGAAAGCTCAGAAACACCAGAAAACGAACCACCACACATATCAATCGAAGAAATAAAACGAGAAACCACCGAAACGAACGAAAATGAGCCAAAAACTGACTCATACAAATGTACTCAATGTCTAAAATACTTTAAAGACCCAGACGTTTTTCTACTTCATAAAAGACTGCATTTAAAAAGTGAGGGTTCGAGCGAGAACTGTGGAAGCGAGAAGGAGAATCTAAATCAAAACCAGGAGACATTGAAGGCAAATCCAATATTAGCTAACCTCCTCAAAACGCAAGACAGTAATATTTTTGATAGAAACGTTTTTGAGAATCAACTAATGGCAGCATTAGCTGTTAACATGGAGAATTACATGCGTATGTCCATGATGAGGAATGATCAGGAAAACTGTGATATAGAAGATATAGATAATAAATTAGTTATTGACGAATCTGTTTAGTGTTGTGCGGTTTAAGTGCTGAAAGTTTTGTGTACCAGTGAATTTGTGTCTATTGTGTCTTATCATATATATATAAAAGAAAGTAGTGTTAGTTACACCATTTATAATTCAAGAACGGCGGAATGGATTTCGCTGAAAATTGGTGTGAGGAATACCAGGAGACAGACATAAGATGCTTTATTCCGGGAAAGTTGATCCCCAGTACTTTAAATGGAAGTCAACGAAAATGGAAACCTTAAAATGCAGCGTTTGTGAAAATTATGACAAGAGCTCAGCAGATCATCTAGATATTGGTTAGATATTTTTTATATTTTTCTGGGTAGATGTTGATTTTACAAACTTTTTATACATTTTTTATGATTATCTAATTGCTATTTTCAGACTGAACCATTTAAAAATGTAAAAAACCTGTATGTGGACCTTTAGAGAAATAGTTGTTTAATAAATGATTAGATGTGTATTTAGTGTAGGTTCTTAAATGTTATTTTCAATCAATATCTCAAGAATTGCTTATAATATTTCTATATATGAGATTAACAATTGATTACCCTCTATTTACCCATATTATCATTTATTAACTTCAAAAAATAGGTTTCTTAAGTCTTCACTAAAGATAATCCCAAAAAGGTAAATATCTATCTTTCCCGCACATCAAATACATATATATAGAGATGACAACGCACAAAATTTTCAGCAGTATTATGTATTAAGACTGTACCTTTAAAATATTTAGTATGTAAAACACATTTATGCTAAAAAAGACTAAATGAAGTTATTTTAGGGTTATTATATACTTAAGATAAAGCTAAAGTGTTGTTGAACTTACTGAAGTTCATCAAAAACTGTTAGAAAGCTTTGCTGAAAAGTTCCAGCAATTATATACTTCATATAAATTTCACTAAAACAAATAATAAACTGTCAAAATAACTTTATTTAAATAATAATAATTACTCACAATTTATACATAGCCCACCTTTAGAATTAAGTTACACGATGTATATTTTTTTAAGCCCTAATCATAAGTAATTTAGACTAAAAATAATATGGATATATATTCTTGAATGTGAAATACTTTTGACATGAGAAAGACAACTAGAAAACGAGCATAATTTAATACTTTGTTCCTACCAATCATAGTAATAAATTATGATGTTTTTTTATATGTAGATGTGGCATACAATCTTCAAATTAGCTTTCAGTAAGTTTTAAACTACTTGGGATATTTTAAAGACATTGTTAATTATAGTCAGACTTGGAGAATGGTTTAATACTAGCTTTCTGTCTGGCTTCAAATTCCACACATGGCAAACATTTGTCTGCAGAGACATTTATGTTATTTTTATATCTATACTAGTGGCTCCCCGCGGTTTCACCCGCGTACCCGGGAGGTCTTCCATTTTCCCGGGATAAAAAGTAGCCTATATGTTAATCCAGGTTATAAGCTATCTTTATTCCAAATTTCATTCAAATCCATTCAGTAGTTTTTACGTGAAAGAGTAACAAACATCCATACATACATACAAACTTTCGCCTTTATAATATAAGTAGGATTTAAAGTATTTTTTCAAAAGCATACTAGGCCCGCGTGGAGGACTATGGCCTTAACCCCCTCTATATTAGGGGAGGCTCGAGCTCCTCGGTGGAGACGTATATGAGCTGATTATGTTGATTTAAAAGCATAATTTTGAATTATTTCAAGTTCATAAAAATCATTTGGATATTATATATTTGATAAAACAATGAATAATTTTAATTTATTTCTTATCTGTAGTTTCCACTATAAATGCACTCCATTTTTAGACCAAAATTAGTGTTTGCCACATCTATATTATATAAAATGTCATAAGTTTACTATCTAAGTTTGTATTATTGCTGTAAAATGGATATATCTTCAAATAAGTTGCATATTTGGTCTTAAAAACAGATATAAATAAAAAATTAAAATTTTTATGTACGTAATTTTGTTTAATGTATACATTGTATACAAGTAATTTTTTTATTAATTTAAGCACTTGCATCTTTAAATTCATCTTTAAATGCTTACCTCCAATTAGAAGAGATAGTTCACTTCTAAACTTTGTGTGACCACTTCTAATCACAGAGTTTTTAGTACTTTTCTCTTGAGAGTAAAATCATACCAACATTATTTTTCATGCAATTTCTAATGTCAATTGAACTGATTAGATTTAAGACCCTTTTCTATCGCAATAAAGTAGATATTTTGTATGTACCATAAATTTAAACTATTTTTAACTACACTTTTGATATGTCATGTTTTAAGGCAGATTGTATGTTTGACTAATCTTATTTTATTGGCCATGTATAAAGAATGTCAGGATATATCTATATAGTATAAAACGAAGTAGCTTCCCGCCGTCTGTACGCTTAGATCTCTTAAACTATGCAACGGATTTTAATGCGGTTCTCAACAATAGTGATTCTAAGTTTATGTGGATGATTTATTAAGTTTTTGTGTAAATTTTCTGAAACATGACGGTGTTTTGTTGCAACTCATGCGAAACAAGGGCGGTCTAAGTCTAATAAAAAAAACTTGCTATTAAACAAAAATGCTTAACTAAAACACCTATATATTATTAACAAAATAAAGACTGTAAAACCACCGTTTCCAGTATCGTTTTTACATCATATTTGGTGCGGTACATTAAAATTTATTATTAAATATAAACCTTTGGGTTTGACTGACCAACGGTTCTGATGGTAAGCGGTCACCCCACGATAGCAATACTATGGCTTTTTTATGATTTTGTATCTTTAAATTGACCTAAAATGAAATGAATTTTATTAATTCATGCCTGCAAGTTGGTCCTAGGCCCTATAAATAGTTTTATATGTAGATTGTCTTACTAATAAACGCTATTTAACTTAAAAGTAACAGTTAAGTTAGAAACACTCCTTTTTTATAGTCGGTTAAATTGTTCTGGGTGTAAATACATATTAAAATTTATATAGTATATCAGCTATCTGGTTACAGTACAAGCTCTGCTTAGTGCAATCAGATTGGTCGTGTGTGAAGAATGTCCCGGGATATTTTTATTTCATTTTTTTCTGGCAAAATAAATCAGTTGGGTAATAATTTTTTTAAAACAAATTATCTGAAATAGTAATTGAACCATTTAAACAAGTATATGCTTTATTTCTAAGATGCTGGGATTTATTCTGCATTGTATCTGGTGTTTTGTTTTTTTTTAACTGTAAAAAAATGTTGCCTTAAAAACACTGAAGGTTTAACCTACAGAAGTTACCAGTTTATAAATTTTTTTTTTTTTTTTTATGTTAAGTAGCGTTTATATGTTAGGTCTTAAATAGTGCCTTAGATCTAGGTTTATTGTATAAATTAGCTTTTGTATGTATATTTAGATTTTTATTTTTTAATACTTGTGTTTTTTTTATTGTTGGAAAGTCATTTGGGCAATTTTACTATGAAAAAGTATTTGAGGAAACCGGAAACCGATTATACCGATTATTTTTAAAGATACTAAAAAGAAGTTTCAATAACAAAATTCTTGTTTACTTAAAATATTTGACTGTATAAACTGGATAATTAACTTAAATTGATATAAAATAAGTATCTATGTACTTGTGAACGAAAGAAAATAAATGAATGGTTTTCCGTTTCTTCCAAAATATTTAAATAAAAACTGTATTTTTCAGTGAAATCTGAATTGGATCGAAATTGACGATTTTATACGACTTTTATACTTAATGCTTACATTTTTCACGCAATTTCAGATCTCATTTTTATTTCACTGTGATACTAATAATCTGTAAAACCCCTAATGATTTTCTTACTCTTTCTAACTCTTTTAAGTGTAATAGATTTAATAGTTTTTTTTATCAGATTGACAAACTTAGGTATTGTTAATTTAAAGCGTCCCTTATTTAACCTTCATAACATCTATACTATATAGAAAGCTGAAGAGTTTGTTTGAACGGGCTAATCTCAGTAACTACTTGTTCGATTTGAGAAATTGTTCCAGTGTTAGATAGCCCTATAAAGGCTTTAGGTTGAATATCATGACCATAAAAATTCATCGAAAAATAAAAGTAAGTTTTTAGTATTTTTTATCCCAAAATGGCCGCAAATTAATGATAAAATAAAACTACCCTAAATAAATTTGTCATGTGATAAATAAAATGCATTAATTCTAAAACATATTTACAATCTTAAACCTAATTAAGTGATTCAGTATTTAAATAAAGACTGTTTATAGATTAAAATTTTGATCTCTTTTTCACTTCGATATGTCGAAAACAAACTTAAAATATATAAATATTGTGTATGAGAATAAACAATACTTTAATTATGTATTTTTTTATTTTTCTAAAAACTGCATTACCAATATAATGCGAAATCGCCCTTTAACGTGTGCTTTGAGAATGTTGTTTGGTCAGGAAGAAAAGGGCTGGATGTATTTCAATTATATACTACATACAGCTATCTGGTTACCATATCACAAGCTCTGCTTAGTTTGGAATCATATTGGCCGTGTGTGAAAAATGTCCCGGGATATTTATTTAGTCTTTGGTGACTGAAATTCGCAGATGCGCTGTGTGGTATCTAGAGCAATCGTTGAAATAATTAACATTTTGTATACTTTGGTATAACCTACTGTTATGTAGATAGTCACGGCCCTAGTTAGGGCTACGGCCTTACCTTAAAATCACAATGCCCTGCCCTACATTAAAAATACCAAAAACTGAGATAAATTGTTTGTCTATAGAATCCATTCATTGTATCACACATGGTGATTGATTTAAGAGCCCGTTCCTCGAGGGCAGATCAATTATTATGATATATTTTTTACTTTCGCCCTGCCAGTAACCAATGATTTTAGAAATAAAAGGTTTAAATACAAAATACTTGAGCTGAGCTTCTTTAAGACTTTTAAGTTGATTTTGACTGAATATCTGTGCACATCTATGACACTTCCTTCTTTCCACACTAATATTATAATGAAGAAAAACATGTTTTTTGGGTTTATATTTATAATAAATTAACCCAAAAACTACTGTGCCGATTTTTAAAATTCTTTCACCAATACAAAGCTACATTATCAAGGAGTAACATAGGCTATATTTAATCCTTGTATCCCCACGGGAACGGGAACTACGCGGGTGGAACCGTGCGGAGGCAGCTAGTTTAATAAACCAAAAGTGCGGTGACCTTACCAAACATTTAAGTATTAAGGCTGTGTACATCTTGCATCTCACATAAAATACCTTTACATATGCAGTTTTGTACCTATACATCTATCTCTTTTCACGATCAAAACAATGTAACATGGGGAATACCCACAAATAGATTATATACCAAAAATTCCACAGATTCTACTAAAATTTACCATTTGACTGGCAGTTATAAAATTTTAAATATTAACATAATTACATACCTATATATAGGTTATAAAGTTACCATTACCTGATGACAATTGTAAAAAAAATATACTTAATAATTTTTTTTAGATTTTTAAGATGTATAGAGAAAAAACGCGGGAAACTTCGAACAACACGGGTGTCCTTTTTTCAAATTAATTTTTATTTTATGTTTTATTATTATAAGTGATCAGTGGAGGTGTTCATTGTATTTATTATTTGTATTTAGTTTATTTTCTGTAGTTTTCACATTAGTTTGCTGTATATAGGTGAGTTTTTACTTTATTTTGTATGATCGACGATAACGATCCCCCCGATCCCGGGGGTTCTAATACTTCTAATTTAAACAATAATGTAGCTCACTATGTAACAATATCAGAGCCTAATGATTCCGACTCATCGATATGCAAGAAGAAACCGCGAAAGCGGAATCACGACAAAAAAATATGCGGAAATTGCAACAGAAAAAAAAGAATAAACAAAATGGCAGGCGATAAAAATAAGGAGTCTTGCAAATGCCCGGATAGCGATTGTATCGCAGACGACGTTCCACCTGTTTCTGGGTCTTTGGACGGAACGGACGGTACTTCATCCAAAGCCTCTGAACCTGTTTCCTCAGATACCCCATCCCCACATCCCATAAAAGTAGGACGTAGCTTATACTCCGCCATGGATTCTTCACCATATACCGTACATGTACAAAAAATTGAAACAACGGTCAATGATGGTACCTCTTTTCACCCAGTCGCATTCGGCAATTTTTTGAAAAAAAATAGTTTTAAAAGTATTATAAATGGAAGTATTAAAAAAATTGGTAGGAATAGAATTTCATTAGGCTTTTCCAACTATACTGATGCCAACAACTTCATTAGTCATGATTCGATATCAAAACATAATTTAAAAGCATTCATCCCATCTTTTAATATTACTCGCATTGGCCTGGTTCGTGGGGTTCCTGCAGACTGGTCTATTGAAGAAATTAAAAATAATATATCAGTACCTTTTGGGTGTGGAGAAGTTATAAAAATTAGAAGAATTAATTTTAAGGTCATGATTGAAGGTAGTCCCTCTTGGAAGCCTTCACAATCAGTTGTAGTCACTTTTGATGGTCAGGTATTACCTAAGCACATATTTATTTGTTACAATGCTTTACCAGTAGAAACATACATTTTTCCTACCATCCAATGCTTTAATTGCTGTAGATATGGACATACAAAACTTCAATGTAGGTCTAAACCAAGGTGTTACAAGTGTGGACAAGAACATACTGGGGTGTCTTGTAAGGTTGAGGATGATGTGGCATCTTGCTGCATGTGCTCAGGTTTGCATTTTGCTACCAGTAGGGTTTGCCCAGAGTTTGGACGACAAAAGGACATCAAATCATCCATGGCAAATAAATCTATATCATATGCAGAAGCCATTAAACTTCACCCTCCAGTCAACAATAAACTATATTCCGAGGCATTAATTCAATCTTTTAATTTTAATTCTCATAATGATAGTAGTCCAATAAATTTTTCAAGTATTAACAATAGTCAAAATAATCCTAGTGGCACTACATCTTACAAAAAAACAATTTTTAAATATCCAAAAAAAGTTTCATCCCCAGTCAAAGGTTATGATAGAAAGTCACATGACCTTTTGACTAAAGATTATAGTTTCTCTCCTTCCATTAATGGCTGTGCATTGAAATCATCTGATGCCAAGGATGAATCTTCTCAATTAGCTCTTTCTGACATCATTGTTGCATTGATAAATGCACTTTCTCAGTGTAATCTTATTCCACCGTCCAACGTTGCTTCTCTTATTAATAGTATACTAAGTTCTTCTATAATCAATGGCCAAGCTAACAAACATAATTCAGTGGAATTGTCGTAGTATAATTAGTAAGAAATCTGATTTAATATACATTATAAATAAATATCATCCTTCAGTACTATGTCTCTCTGAGACATGGTTAAAGCCTGGTTCTCATTTTAGGGTGCCAGGTTTTGTTTGTGTCAGAGAAGACAGGTCTGATGGGTATGGGGGTGTTGCCATCCTCATCAAACACTCTCTTTCATACGCTCCTTTATCTCTTCCATCTCATAGTAATGATTTTTCTATAATTGCTGTGAACATATGTAATATATACTTTGTCTCTATATATATACCCCACCCATCACAACATATATTTAGAGAATTAAATAATATTTTGAAATTTATTCCAAGACCATTCTTGCTGTTAGGGGATTTCAATGCACACCACCAAATGTGGGGAAGCTCTATAACTAACTCATATGGTGAAGATTTACTTGATATATTAGACACATTTAACCTATGTCTACTTAATACAGGCGCTCCCACTAGGAGAACCGGACCAAATGGGAATATTAGTGTTATTGATTTAACTCTGTGCACTCCTGATCTATCCTCCACCTTGTCATGGCAACCATTATGCTCTACCTATGGTAGTGATCATTTCCCATTATTAGTATCATTTCCAAACCCTACTCCTGACCATTCTGTTGCACCACCTCGTTTGAAATATAAATTAAAAGATGTTGATTGGGAAAGTTATAAAGTTAAAGTAGATGAAAAAGTTTTATATTTACCTTCCATTGAACATGGACAAGAACAGTTATGCTTAAATAAATTTTCTGACTCATTATTATCTGCCGCTGATGTAGTATTTCCAAAAAAAAAAAGAAATTCAGGTAATATACCATCACCACCATGGTGGGATGAAGAGTGTACTATTGCGGTAAAGAAGAGAAAGGAATCTGAATTAGTATATCGTGGTAATATGACATCTGAAAACTTTACTGTTCTTTCAGAGATAATGGAACAGACCAGAAAACTTCTAAAACAGAAGAAGTTTGATGGTTGGCGTAGATTTTGTTCTTCCATTTCCCCCGATACCCATTCATCAATAGTTTGGCAAAACATAAAGAGATTTAAATGTGGTTGGATTAACCCTCCTAAAACAACACTTCCATTATCTCTATCTGATTCATTCCTAGATCTTCTTGCTCCTCCCAGTGTAATGGAATGTAATGAATTGATATCACTCAATGTAGGTTCATCATATTTTGATGATCACCAAGATGAGATTAATGCATTTTTTACATTGCCAGAATTACAAGGTATTCTTTCTGAAATTAAAGACACTGCACCGGGTATTGATGGCATACCATATTCTTTCCTGGCTAACCTTAATGATCCATCACTTTTATATTATCTTAACCTAATAAACTCTATTATGATTTCTGGTAATATACCAGACGCTTGGCGTAAACAAATAGTCATTCCTATACTTAAGCCGGAGAAACCGCCTTCAATCGCGTCATCATACCGTCCTGTAGCTCTGTCTTCGGTATTATTAAAAGTAGCTGAACATTTAGTTAAAAATCGTTTGGAATGGTTTGTTGAAAACAATAACAAATTATCAAAAAGCCAATACGGCTTTAGGAAGGGGAAAGGTACCATAGATAACCTAGCAATTTTCACCACAGATTGCAGGTTGGCATTCTCAGATAATAAATCGGTGCTTGCAGCATTTCTCGATATTCAATCTGCATATGATAATGTTGTAATATCTATATTAAAAATCAAACTCATTAAATTAAAAATCCCAAATTTTATTGTAAATTTTATTACTAACATATTATCGAATCGTTCTATTATTTTAAATATAGACGGTTCAGTAAGGTCTAGAGAATTATACAGAGGACTTCCTCAAGGATCGGTCCTTAGTCCATTGCTATATAATATTTATGTAAATGATTTAGAACCTATTTGCTGTAATTTTGTAAAAATTCTTCAGTATGCTGACGATTTACTTTTTTATGTTATCGACAGCTCAGTTAGTGATGCTTGTTCAAAATTAAACCGTTCCTTAGAAATATTAAAATTATATTTAGATGTAAATGGCCTTGATATATCTCCTTCAAAAAGTGTAATAGTTTTGTTTTCCAGAATGCGCTTACCTCCTCCTGTTTCAATACATTTTAATAATTTTGTTATACCTGTTAAAAATCAAATAAAATTCCTAGGGTTATTATTGGACTCTAAGCTTTCTGGTTGTGCTCATTTTGATTATATTGTTGCAAAATGTGAAAAACTTATCAATATGTTACGTTGCCTTACTGGAGTTTGGTGGGGTGCACATCCATACTCTTTGAAATTAATTTATAATGCAATGATAAGAAGTATTATAGACTATGGTACTTTTCTCTTAGAACCCGGTAATTTAGCTGGTTTTGTGAAATTAGATCGCGTACAGTCCAAGTGTCTTAGAATCATATCTGGAGCTATGAAATCCAGTCCAGTGAATGGTCTTCAAATAGAGTGTTGCGACCCCCCCTTTAAATTGCGCCGTCAGTATCTTTCTGATCGGTTTTTATCTCGATGCTTACAATATTCAAATCATCCAATTATAACGAAATTAAAACAACTATCCGATCTCACTAGGTCTTCACCGTACTGGGTTCATAAGACCCCTCCATGTTTGGTGAATAGTTGGAATAAGTATTCCTTTTTATCTGCACCTATTAACAATTTACCATTATTTCCTTTGTTTAAATATAATTTCAATTGTCTGCTCCTTTCTCCTTCCATAGATCTCGATCTAGGTGAAAGGTTGAAATCTGATTCAGAACTTAGCATATCCGAGAATATTGAACTTTCAAGTTGGCATCATATATTTACCGATGCATCGAAACCTGCTAATGGTTGCGTAGGTGTAGGTGTGTATCATTCACAGTTTACCATTACACAAAAAATTAAAATGCCTCAGGAATCGTCAGTGTTTTCTGGGGAATGTTTTGCAATTTTCAAAGCCTTAGATTACATAAATAGCTTTAACCTTTCTAATACCTTAATTTTTACCGATTCAAAAAGTGCATTACAGGCTATTCAAAAATTTCCCTTCCGGAATAACACTCATCATTCTACGGTATATGATATAAGAAATTTGTTGTATAAATGCTATCAAAAACAGTTAACCGTGAAATTCGTATGGGTTCCTGGGCACTGCGGCGTTGTTGGTAACGATAAGGCTGACAGTCTGGCGAAAGATGCTTGTCTTTCTGGTGACATTCATCCGTTTAAAATTCAACCTAATGACATTCTATTACTACCGAAAGATTTCCTGTATGAAAGCTGGAATATGCTTTGGCAAGATTCCTCAAAAATTAAAGCCAAACATTTATTTCAAATACAACCGGTTGTTCCAAAGAAACCGTGGTTTTTCTTTTTTACCCTCTCCAAAACTTTCACTAGTGTTTTAATACGCATGCGGCTGGGTCACACTTCTTGTCCGGTTCATCTGGCACGGTTGGGAATGATGAATAGTCCACTCTGTGCTTGTGGTGAGGATGTGGGTGACTTAAACCATATAATATTTTCTTGTCGCAATTTCTGCCGTTTATCATTTATCAATACGTTAATATTTTAGGGACTGTACTCGGCGTAATTGAAACTCGTAGTTGAAGTTGTTAGAATGGAATAATTTATTTACAAAAGTCCCTATTTATTAAACAAAATTAAGATCGCAACTTATGACTAATACATCGAGTAACACAGTTAAATTGTTAGGCTGTTTCCCTCTCGCTCACGCGGTCGCTTCACTCGCGAGGGCATACGGAACGTGCGCGCCGCCACATAGATCGCCGCAGCCGCCGATGAGAATGCGCGTGTGGTATGTGGCGCTACATGACTCCCCCCCTAGCGGAAGCGTACCGGCAGATTCAGGATGCGCCCGTAACGTGAAGTCTTCAAGATGGGCTTCTGTGGGGTAATCAGGTTCGATGGTGGTGATGGTATGGCGAGGTTACTTGGCATTGACAGTAACATATCTGAATCTTCATTATTATTATTATCTTCGTTAATAATGTAGGCAGGTTTCAATCTATCAATTGAAATGGTGGCGGAACGTCTCTCGGGTAGTTGGAGTACGAAAGTCTTGCTATCTCGCTCTAACACCTTGTAGGGGCCGTCGTAGGGTGGTTGAAGCGGCTTCTTTACGGTGTCGTTCCTTACAAATACATACTCGCAGGATTGTAGATCTTTGTGAACAAAAATTGGGCGTTTGTTTCCGTGCCATTTAGTAGGTGGACTAGGTTTCAGTGAATTAATCGTGGAACGCAGCTGAGTCACGTAGTCATAGTCCATGTTGTTGTTGCTAGGTGCGTCGTTGAAGAAATCGCTAGGTAGGCGCAGACTATGACCGTATGTGAGTTCGGCGGCACTAGTACCGGTGTCGGTGCGCGTCGCGGCGCGTAGTCCCATGAGTACTGTAGGTAACTCGTCGATCCAAGTTGACTGTTCGCATAGGCGAGACTTCAATGCAGCTTTCAATGATCGGTGCCAGCGTTCTATCATTCCGTTTGACTGTGGGTGATATGGCGTTGTGCGAGTAGTCTTGATTCCCATGATAGTCATAAGCTTGGTGAAAAGTTGACTCTGGAACTGTCTACCTTGGTCGCTCGTGAGTATGGATGGTAAGCCGAATCGAGTAATCCAATTTTCGTAGACTATCTTCGCGACGGCCTCGGCACATATGTTGTCGGTGGGTATTGCTTCCGGCCATCTCGATACTCTGTCGATCATTGTGACGAGGTATCGATGACCTTGTGGTGATGTTGGTAGAGGTCCGACGATATCTATGTGTACGTGCTGAAATCTTTCCGTGGTAGATGGGAATGAAGATATTCTGCTCGTCGTGTGTCGTTGCACTTTGCATTGTTGACACTGAATGCAATGTTTCGCCCAGTTACCGACGTCTGTATTCATGGATGGCCAGAAAAATCGCTGAGACATAAGCTTGCGCGTAGTTCGTACTCCCGGGTGGCTTATGTTGTGAACGGCATCAAAAGCGGACTTTCGGAATTCTTCGGGTAGATACGGTCGAGCGTGTGACGTAGAAGTTTCGCAGTAAATGGCAGTTTGAGCTTGCGGTAAAGTAACTCGCTTCAGTGATAGGTTACTTTGCATGTCGAGTTTACGTAGTATAGCGCTATCTCTTTCTTGTGCTTTTGCGATTTCTGCATAGTCCAGTGATGTCGGGCATGTGATTGACTCAATGGGGATACGGCTGAGTGCATCCGCGACGATGTTTTGGGATCCGCTGATATGGCGAATGTCGGTGGTGAACTCGCTGATAAAAATGAGTTGTCGTGCACGGCGCGGAGTCTCAGTTGCTGATGGCGGTTTTTGTAGGACAAACGTAAGCGGTTTGTGATCAGTAAACACGATGATATCTCGACCTTCGAATATTTTCTAAAATGCTTGATTGCCATGTAGATAGCGAGTAGTTCTCTGTCAAATGTGCTGTAGTTTCGCTGTGTGTCAGAGAACTTCTTTGAAAAGTAGCCTAGTGGTTGCCATTTTTCATTTATATATTGTTGCAAAACGGCTCCTGCGCATTTGTCTGACGCGTCACAGAATATAGCTAGTGGAGCACTATGTGACGGGTGAGCGAGCAAAGTTGCATTTTGTATCGCAACTTTACACGTTTCAAACGCCTTGGTTGATTCTTCGTCCCAATCTATTATCGTCTTGTCTCTTTTCTTCCCGTTGTGTAGGAATGCGTGAAGAGGTGCTTGAATGATAGCAGCGTTAGGTATGTGATCACGATAAAAGTTTATCATACCGAGGAAACGCCGGAGTTCTTCGATGTTTTTTGGTTTCGGGAACTGGCTGATTGCCGTGACTTTTTCGGCAGGCGGTTTGATTCCGTCTTTGTTTACCGTGAAACCCAAAAATTTTACTTCCGGTTGTCCGAAAATGCATTTTGAGGGGTTAATTGTGATTCCATTTGCTTCTAGTCTTGATAATACGGTACGTAGATGCTCTTTATGGCTTACTTCGTCGGGGCTGGCGACAAGAATGTCATCAACGAAAGAGAATGCGTAGTCGAGCCCATGAAGTACTTCATGAATGAATCGCTGGAAAGTCTGCCCGGCGTTCTTCAATCCTGGACACATGCGAGGAAATTCGAATAGTCCCATAGGTGTTATAATTGCAGTTTTTTCTATATCTTCATTGCGTACATTGACTTGCTGATAAGCTCTGTTTAAGTCGATTGTGCTGAATATTTTTTTATCTGTAAGCTGCGATGTGAAATCTTTGACTCTCGGAATCGGGTAGCGGTCGGGTGTTGTGACGGAATTGAGTCTTCTGTAGTCACCACATACTCGGAGATCGCCATTTTTCTTAGGTACGATGTGTAATGGTGATGACCATGGGCTTTTGCTTGGACGGCATAGGCCTTGCTCGATCATATTTTCAAACTCCCTTTTTACTTGTTCGTAGCGATGCGGTGCGACTGGTCGGGCCCGACAGTGAATGGGTGGCCCGGTTGTTTCGATGTAATGTTCTACAGCAAGTTTAGGGTTTAAATTCATTGCAGTCAATCTTGTGGTTCCCGGAAATTCCGCTAGGATGTCGTGGTAGGACTGGCGCACGTCGATACTGCGTACTGTCGGAATGTTTGTGGCCTTTACGAATGTAGTCGATGATAAACTTGTTTTCCCGTCAATTAGTCGTCGGTTCTTGATATCGACGATAAGCTGATGATGTTTCAGGAAATCGGCGCCGATTATTGGTTTGCTGATGTCTGCTATTATGAACTTCCATTTAAATGGTCGGCGAAGCTTGAGGTCAAGTTCAAGTGTTCGTTCTCCATATGTAGGTATGACTGTATTGTTTGCGGCGTAGAGTTTAAAATCGAGTGGCTTGAGAACTTCTTTTTTCCTTCGCGGTATGACTGAGATATTTGCTCCGGTATCGATGAGGAAGGACAGGCCAGTCCTTTGATCAGTGACAAACAGGCGGTATGAAAATTCTGAAACGCTGGACTCCGCCTCGTCTAGCGCCGACTCTAGTTTTCCAAATTTTGATTTCTTCTGAATGAACACGGCGTCGTGCAGCGTCTTGCATTGGCGCCGTAACGACGGTGGTATTACACTGCGGGGGCGACTATTATCTCGACTCGGAGGACGGTTTCGTTGGTAAGTTGGACGACGATGGTACGGCTGTGAGTAGTATTGTTGCGGTTGTGAGTTTGACGACTTGAGAGCAGCGACCTCTAGTGACAGTTTCTTTACTTCTTCGATCAGGAGCTGTGTGTCTGCGTGCTGGGGTGGTGCTGACGTGGATGATACTGCTGCGACTTGCGTGATTGAAGTTTCCATGATTTTATCTGCGAGGAGTGCCAGTTCGTTTAGTGCCGCCTGGGTTTTGAAAGTTTCGCTGACGGCGAGTACAGACCGAACGTGTGCTGGTAGGTGATTGGTCCACATGAGTCGTAGCGTAGAATCTGGAACTTTGTCCCGAGCGAGGTTTCGCATCCGCCGCAGCAATTGCGTTGGCTTCTGGTCGCCGAGTTCCGTTTCGCAAAGTAGTTTCTGAAGCTGCTGGCTCTCTGACTCTTCGTAAACAGATATTAGGCGTTCTTTTAGTGCGTTATACATTTCTTCGGTAGGTTTATACAGTAAGTCACTGACTTGCTCGATGTCCACTTTGTCCAATTGTGCGATTACCATCTGAGCTAGTTGTTTTTGACTCCGTTTCATGTCATCGGTAGCGGCCTCGAAAATAAAAAACCACAGGCTAGGCCTGTCACGCCAGAATTTTGGAATCCGCATGGAGAGAGCGATGCCAGCCAGTTCATGGTATGAAGCAGCAGGAACCGAAGTGGATTTGCCTTCCATCTTGGTGCTGTGTTCTTCTCTTGTAGGGGTCACCACTTTAGGGACTGTACTCGGCGTAATTGAAACTCGTAGTTGAAGTTGTTAGAATGGAATAATTTATTTACAAAAGTCCCTATTTATTAAACAAAATTAAGATCGCAACTTATGACTAATACATCGAGTAACACAGTTAAATTGTTAGGCTGTTTCCCTCTCGCTCACGCGGTCGCTTCACTCGCGAGGGCATACGGAACGTGCGCGCCGCCACATAGATCGCCGCAGCCGCCGATGAGAATGCGCGTGTGGTATGTGGCGCTACAATATCATTAAATGTTCCTTTGCCTACTTCTATAAACTGTCTACTTATATCCTTTAATATCGATATTTATCTTGCAATAGAATCGTATCTTTCATTTAATAATATAAAAGTATAATATTTTCATCCCTCTTTATGTAATCTATCATAATTCATTTCCGTATTATCCTACTCCCCTGATCCTTTTGCTTCCTTTTCCAAATTCCTCTCTATTTTTATGATTATTACATTAAAAGTTTCCTCGTTTTAAAAACTTGACATTGGCAAATACACAAGCCGTGTAATGCTACGCAAAAAAAAAAAAAAAAAAAAAAGATGTATAGATTATATAGCAAGACCAGACCATTGATTAATGTTGAGATTAGACGCCGCGAATGCGAATCCGAGCGTATTTTTTTCCGATTCTAGTAACTTTTTTTTGACAGACATTTTCATTTATAGCGCTAACCTCTTTTGCCTATTAATCTTTAAAAATTATTCATTAAACAAAGCTTTGTGTTAAAACTTATCAAACTTGTCTCATTAATTCTCTAATATTAGTAACTTACATACCTACATCAAATTTATACGGTAGGTAAATGTAGGTTATAATAAAAGTATTTCTTTCGTGAAGTCTGAAAAAAATTTTTATTAACAAAGACACTGGGTGTTATATACATAATATACATTACATATTATATTTAAGTTTTCTAATAGATGTTCTTTTTGTTCAGGATTAGTAGGTATATGAAGTAGTTAAGGCTGTTTTTTTTAAATTTTGTTAGATAGATAACACTTTATTGTTTACCAAAAGACAAAACAGTTAAAAAATTACAGTAAAGCTTAACAAATACATGCAATAGTAGGTAGGTAGGTGCCGAGACTTCTTCCTTTTTCGCGAGTAAAATAGTAGCCTATGTCCTTTCTCAGGCTATAGACTTCTGTGTGTTCAGTAGTTTTAGCGTGAAAGCAAGACAGAGTATCATTCGCATTTATAATATTAGTCAGGATTATGATATATAATGAGAAAAATTGTATGGATGTTTGTTGTTCAATCACGCCAAAACGGCTTAAGGGATCTGGATGAAATTTAGCGCTGAGTTAGAATGTGTTCTGAAATAGCTCATAGGCATATTTTTATCTATGGAAAATAAAAGATCCCACCAGAAAAAATAGAACAAATAATCTATACTAATATGTAAAGCTTTAGCTGCTGAAGAGTTTGTGTGTTCGCTTGAATGCGATAATCTCAGGAACTACAAGTCCGATTATTTGAAAAATGATTTCAGTGTTTGATAGTCAATGTGCATCAATCAAACACGGGCAAGTGACGCTAACGAAGTTGCGCGTGTCGACTAGTTTTATTATATAGATCTACTAGCGGAGCCGGCAGACTTCGTTCTGCCCACCAGCGCCACCTGGGTCCAAATTGATAATATTATTTGATAATATTGATGATATTATACATAAAAACCTTCCCAATGAAATACTCCGTAATTTGGTGAAAACCGCATGAAAATCTGTTCGGTAGTTTTTGTGTTCATCGCGTTCAGAGGTGGAGGGGACTATGTTTTATATATATAGGTATATACCAGCGTTGCCAGACGTCCCGATTTTGGCGGGACCGTCCCGATTTTTAAGCCAAATTGTAATGTCCCGCGCGGGACAGGCTCTGTCCCGCTTTTCGGGAATAACTCGACCGTGTGTGCAGCGTACTGAGAAAGCGCGCATTTGTTGTGTTTGAGGGCTTTTAACGTCCGTTGAAAAGTAACTCGAGTAAAAAAAAAAAAAAAAAAAAACGTCGTCAATATTTTTGTGACGTCTACAAGGGACCAAATTGAGAGACACGACTAAAAAAAAAAAAAACGACGTCAATATTTTACTATGTATGTCCCGCTTTCGACAAAAGAATCCCGATTTTTTCACTCAAAAAGTTCCAAAATCCCGACTTGGCAAAAAATAAATCTGGCAACGCTGGTATATACATACATATAAGCGTGCATAATGCATCTATCCTTGCATGTCTATGATATTTTTACTTTCTTCACTGTCACTCTATATTTAGTCCATGGTAGTTACACACTGGGTTTTATGCAGGGGAATTAACATTATCTTTTAACAGGAACTGTGGGTATAAAATAACTATCAGGAAATGCATTGTAAATTACCTATTTGTATTTCAAAAATATGACTACAATGTAGTCATCCTATGATAAATCTTTCTCAACGTTAAAGAAATAAATATCCCGGGACATTTTTCACACACGGCCAATCTGGTTCCAAACTAAGCAGAGCTTATGATGTCGTATCCAGATAGCTGATATATTACATATAATAATTTTAAATACATACCTACTTACTATGTATCCTGGGTGGGGTTCGAACCCACGACAGGCGCTTGAAAGACGGTCACAAACTACAAAGCCAACCGGCTTATCAATGAAATATCCTTAGATACAAATACTATTCTTTTGGCACCCTATTTCAATTAAACCAGTTTAGATGGTATTTGTATCTACCTATTTAAATTTTTTATAATAGGTACATTGCAGCCAAGCTAATTCTATAGATGTCCTTCATAGTATGAGTAGTTGCTGAGAAAAATGTCTCTGGTATACATACAGACATACATAATAATAATGCGTGTTACCTACTATTTATAACATGTATCTTTGAATTAATTGCAAAATCTACAAGTTATCTAGATTAATTTTGATAGCATAACCGGTGAAACTAAAAAAAATTAAGAATTAAGTTATTTGAACAAAATTTAAACGCTAACACATAAAAAAATATGTATGTAGCTTTGATACATAATGTTTAACTTTCTTCATAATTCAATCAATTCGCGCTATAAAACGCGCGCTTGTAAAAAAATATTAAAATGTCGGATGTACCTACTATCGTAGTGACAATGAAAAATTTATCTATAAATAAATACATCTATGACTTTAACAGTAGACTAGCTGCCTCCGCGCGGTTTCACCCGCGTAGTTCCCGTTCCCTTAAGAATACCTACTTGGATAAAACATAGCCTATGACACACAAACAACGTAGCTTTCTATTGGTGAAAGAATGATTCAGTCCCGTAGTTTCAGAGCATATTCATTGTAAGCAAACAAAAAATCAAATCGTTCATCTTTATAATATTAGTATAGATGTAATATGACAAGTTAGGAGTCAAAATAAATACACCGTGCACGGGACATTGTTTCGTGAAAAGATTTATGATAATAAACCTCCTTTCTAAGTTTATGTAAGCGTTCGGTTTCACTCTATCTATTTTATTTAAAACATTTATAGGATTTTTTTTATTTACCTCTGATTTGAACGGAATATGTTTCGCTTAATATGCATTTTTACTTATTTTAGAGTACTTGTTAATTAGTTTTTTTACTTCGTTACGAATTAGTTTTATTATAAAATACAAATTTAGGTCAAGGATTTTTAATAAATTACTAAGTAAAACGGAACGTCAAAGAACATTGAACTGTGTCAAATAAATATACTACGTATGTTGTAATACGTAGTATCTCAAATTTGTATGTGTGTGTGAGGTCATTTACATTAAACGTGAATTTTTTATTTTCATATCTCATCACTTAGTCAGTTTCAGACGGAAAGATAATTACATACACTTTTTTGTAACTAATATTATATCTTAAATTTTAATATTTCCAAGGTCACTATACGGAAAAGATTATATAAAAGTAAATTATACTAGCCGTTCCGCGCAGTGTAAATAAGCTCATAATTTCTGTGTTCCTAATTCAAGATTTTTACCCTTTCTTTGTTGCCAGACCTTGAAAGTTTATCTGTATATCTGCCGAATTTTAGTATAACTTTAAGCTACACATAAAAATAATTTTATTTAGGTAATTAACATTGTTACTATAGGTTATAAATACTCTGATCGATCAATAACAATTAATCATACATATATTGTGATTCATTATCTTTTGGACATAGCATGAGCTGCATGGCAAGGTCAATTATTGCAATCGGTTAGAAAATATAAATAAACGTGACGTATGCATAAAATTAATTTATGGAATTTACCTTGGTTTATATTTGTCATCATTTTCAAACACCATTTTCTACCAGTAATTTATTTTTAGTATAGCAACACCAACCATCCATGTGTCAGTGATACTGTTCGCTTGCGCGTGTGTGTCACGAAAAGGGGGATACCCGATATTGGATTACGTATTTTATTTTGAAATCAAAACGTATTTCTTATTCAGTGGTCTCATAAGCTAGTGCAGTGAGTACTGACGTTGCGGTATTTTTTTTTTAACTCGTGCGTTGACGCAAATCGTGAATAAGTGAAAGACCCTTTCGAGTTTGGTTAGAGCCCGACGCGAGGTACTTTTTTTTTTATTCCGTTACTATGGCGAAGCCCTTCCATCTGCCTATTGTATTAAAAAAGACTCAGCTAGTAGAAAATCGGCCATTATTAAAGAAATACATAACATCGCAGTCTTTATATCGTGAGGATGTTATTTATGAGTCGTCGAGCGGGGATTTTCTGCGCGGGGAGTTCCATAAGGTCACTATAGTAAATCGATATAAACTTCTAACGAACAGTAAGGCGAAGTTGGTTACAGTCGCTAAATGTGAGACACACGACGGCTACGTCATTGAAAAAACATCTGAGTGCATCACGAACATTATAGGGCAAGCTAACTACGATTTATTATTTTCCACTCTCTGCTCGGTAATCAGTCAGGAGCTGAAAATACGCGGGATATTATCGCTATTAACAGTGTCGAAGAAAACTAACGAAACACACAGCCAAACTGTAGAGGATTCCGTCGGCATTAAATCGGACGTCGAAATATTGAAAGCAGACATCGCCATACAAACAGAAGAGAACATTTTGGACTTTTTCAAAAAGAAAACTCCACGGAAACGGGCTAAGAGACAGAGCTTGTCCCCGTATGTTGTTAAAGATACATCTGTGTACGATAAAAAAGTGAAACGTGTTGTTATTGATCCGAGGGATTTTAAGGAGACACTGACCTTACCGTCTTCTGACAGCGATGAGTTGAAAGTTGACGAAAGCAAGTGTACGGGGATAGATTTACCAGTGATTGAAGGAAAAATATTTGATGAAAACTCAAGAGAGAGTAACATATCTTTCCATTCATTAGAAATGCCGTCGCTTTTGGATAATGTTGATAGACGTACGGCACATACGTCTCAGTATCCGATACATATGTTGGATAATACTGTTATACACGTACCAATAAAGCCGGAGAAACCGTACCTGGTTGCTTCGAAGGAGAATTTGAAAGGGTTGAGTATGAGTGAGAGGAAGAAGCTGCTGTTCCACCAGGCTTACTTGGATTATAAATGTTGCTTGGATAAAGATGAGGACGGGAACAGGTCAGTGATTTTATTTAAGTTTCCGTTCCTAAGATCCTGGGTCATTTTTCACACACACCCAATCTGATTCAAAAGCATCAAAGTGAGCTTGTGTTATGGTAACCAGATAGCTGATATACTACATATACTACTTTTAAATACATACTTATATAGATCACATCCAGACACAGAATAAACAGACATATTTATGCATACAAATGTTTGTTCTGGGTGGGATTCAAACCCACAACCAGCATTAATCCTTGATCAAAGGCCTAAGTTCAGCTTATGGATTACAAAATTATTTTTATGTTATTATGTAAAAAAGGATCTTTAAATAATTTATTTCACTTTTAAACTAAATATAGGCTTTGTGGTTAGTGACCCTGACTTTCAAGCTGCTGGTTGTGGGTTCGAATCCTACCCAGGACATCTGTATGCATGAATATGTCTGTTTGTTCTGTGTCTGGATGTAATTATCTATATAAGTATGTATTTAAAAGTAGTATATGTAGTATATCAGCTATCTGATTACAGTACGAGCTCTGCTTAGCTTGGAATCAGATTAGTAGTAAGAAAATGTCTAAGGAGATTTATTTATTATTAAATATAAATAAATTCTTACGCCCCTCGTCCCCTTTGTATATATATTATTTTACTTCTTTATTCATTTATCATGACAGTAAACAATATGAGTCATAGGCTAAAAAGATAATCAGATTTTATTTAATCTATTGATAAAATATATCCTATCTTTAGTCCTGACTAATATGATTTTAAACTATCTATACTAATATTATAAATTCATTGTCTAGGCTAAAGTTTGGAAAAGGACATAGGCTACTAGGCTACCTTTTATCTCGGAAAATTTGAAGGTAAATCCGTGGGGCGGAAGCTAGTCCTAACTAATATATTAAATACGAAAGTAACTCTGTCTCGCTTTCACGCTAAAACTACTGAACCGATTTAAATTAAATTTGATACACAGATAGTCTAGAACCTGAGAAAGGACATAGGCTACTTTTTATCCCGGGAAAATGAAAGATCTCCCGGGTACGGGTGAAACCGTGGGAGCCACTAGTTTTACTAAATAAATACGTTATCAATGGTTGTCTGTCTGTCTCAAATAACGGGCGTATAATTATGCTATCAAACATGTGGTAGATATATTATATTTACTAAAATATAGCAAATTTAACTGCGTCGCAGTGCAATTCATTCAACATTAAATATATAATACTAGCTGCCTCCGCGCGGTTTTACCCGCGTAGTTCCCGTTCCCGTAGGAATACAGTGATAAAATATAGCCTATGTTACTCAGTGATAATGTAGCTTTCTAATTAAAAAAGAATTATTAAAATCGGTCCAGGACTTTTTTAATTTATTCGTTACATCAGTGTTGCCAGCGAGGTATTTCAAAAGTGACCTGAACTGTCTAAAAAAGAAACCTTTAGTAACCTTTTGTATAGGAAAAATATTGACGGCGTTTTTTTTTTTTTTTTTAGGCGCGTCTCTCAATTAGGTCTCTTGTACTCGTCTCCAAAATATTGACGTCGTTTTTTTTTTTTTTTTAGGCGCGCGTCTCTCAATTAGGTCTCTTATACACGTCTCCAAAATATTGACGTCGTTTTTTTTTTTTTTAGGCGCGTCTCTCAATTTGGTTCAATTGACACACCTGAAACATTGAATCACCTAAAAGTAACCTTTTGTAACCTTTTCTGTGGTGTAACCTCCAAGTAACCTAACGAAGTCAAAAATCACCTGTGAGGTTACTAAAGTAACCTTCTGGCAACGCTGCGTTACATACAAAAATACAAATCTTTCCTCTTATAATATTAGTGTAGATATCACTAGCGACCCGCCCCAGCTTCGCACGGGTGCAATGCTTATACATCACATTAGAAACTTTCAAAATTGTCAGTGTTTCTCTAACATATTATGCATGTATTGTATATAAAAACCTTCCTCTTGAATCACAGAATTTATTAAAAAAAACCGCATCAAAATCGTAGTTTTAAAGATGAAGACATAGGGACAGACAGCGGAAAGCGACTTTGTTTTATAATATGTAGTGAAGAGGAATAATTTGTCTGTATGTTTATAATGATTAAACTGAAAAACTAGTGTGCCGATCACAATAATTCTTTCACTATTAGAAAGCTACATTATCAGGGTGTCACAAAGGCTATATTTTATCCCGGTATTCCCACGGGAACGGGAACTACGCGGGTGACACCTCGCGGAGAGAGCTCGTTGAAAATAAATTAAGTAAATTAAAATGGATGTACCTATGTTGTTTTTTCACGCAAAAACTACTGATCGGATTTAGATAAATAAATTTTCAAGCACATATAGTTTATAACATAAATTAACACATCGGGAAACTTTAAACCCGGGTAAAACCGCGGGGAATCTTTAGTAGCTTATACGAAAACAGTACCGCTTTATAAGCGTAATATATTATCAGAATTGATAGTGTTTCTAGACATACGAAAACTAACGTAAACAAGACAAATATGTCTTTTCAAAGATAACCGATAGTACTAAATGTAGTATTATATTATAAACAATAAGTCCATTAATGCTTACATAGTTTCTTGTAAATCAACAATATGTTCCTATAATGAAGAGTTTCATGCCGGTTTTTCTCAGTTGAAGAGTAAACCTGTAGAAGCTTTATTATTTATACCACAAAGGTGGCAAACAGGCATACGGTTCCCAAGGGATTTTCAATTTTCCCAGTGTAAAAAGTAGCCAATCAATGCAATATTCCAGAACATAGTCTAACTCTGTGCGAAGTTTCAACGCGATCACTTCAGCCGTTGTTGCGTGAAAGAGTAACAAACATATAATCCAAACATTCTCACACACTTTCGCATTTATAATACTAATGGCTCCTCACGGTTTCTCCCGCGTTCCCAAGGATCTCCAATTTTTCCGGAATAAAAAGTAGACAGTACCAAATTTTATTAAAATCGCTCCGGCCGTTAAGACGTGATGAAGTAACAAACATACACACTCACAAACTTTCGCCTTTATAATATTAGTGTGATTTATTTTATTTATTTTTTATTTTATTTTTTATTTATTATTTTATTTATTAAAGAAACAAACAGGAACATAGGTAATCCTTTTGGATAGAAATTGGACCCTCAAAATTTTGCTATAGCAACGATGTGTACCACGCGGGCGAAGCTGCGCGCTCAGCTAGTCTATAATCCTACTAATATTAGTCATTATCAGTCTTGTTTTGTGAGCGTTTGGAAACGGACGCGCCTCATATTACAATACCACTTCGCGTTTGGCGCGGTATAATCCGCTGCTAAAAATTGCGATCGTCACCATGTTGTCGCAAAAACACATGGTTAACGAGCTCCTGGCATTCATACAAAACAAGATGGATGTCATGGACGAAGTCAGCATCATGCAGATTTGCACCTCGAGCTTCAAGGAGAACGAGGTCCTAGTTGCCAAGAAGCTGCTATACGAGTCAGTCGACAGGGCTGACCGGATGCCGTCGCGCCGGATTGACGAAAAGGGTGCGAGGAGCTTGCAGGACATCATCAACCTGCTGAAGGAGGTGGATCCAGACGATGTACCGACTTTTGTGGCGAAGGATTTGCAGAAACTGCCCCCCGTCACATTCGACCACGTCGACGTCACCAGGCTGTTGAAAGATATAACGTCTTTAAAAGCCAGCCTGGCCGAGATGCAGCTCAAGTTGGAAGCTTCACAAGGTACCATCAGTGAACTGCGTACTGAGGTAGTGGACTTACGTAACACTATCACGGTATGTAGGTCACACGAGGCTTCCAACGTAAACACGCGTCGAGGTGCATTTAATGCATCAACGTCAAGTTTCGAGTCAGCGAAACTTGACTCGTCACCGGCGGCCGTCGGGTGCAATGCACTGCCTCGCACCCCCCGCCCCGCCTGCCCCGCGTCACCTGTGCTCGTGACGCCGACTCTTAGCGCGCGTAAGTCAACACCTCAACGTGCTTACGCAGCAGCTGTCGCCAAGCCCGCTAAACAACCAAGGCCCCAACCCGAACAGGTGCCGACGACCCAGTCGAACCCGGCACCGAAGGCGTATTGCAGAGGACAAGCCGACAAGGACGGCTTCGTTAAAGTAGAGCGGAAACGCAAGAAGCCTACTTGTCGCAACCAGTGCGGTACTGCCCCGACAGGACCAAACCATCTGCTGCGTCCCGCTATTCCGACGACGCTGCTGTATGTATCCCGATTGTTGTATTCCACAAAGGCTGAGGAGGTTGTGGAGTACATCGAAAAGAAAGTTAAATTCAACTTGAGGGTCACGAAGCTGGAATCGCGTCACAGCGTAAATTTTACTTCGTTTGTGGTGCGGGTTCCAACTCAACATATCGAGACCTTCACGAAGGAAGACTTTTGGCCGAAGGGTGTCGTATTTCGGCGTTTTCGCGGAACAATACGAACCTCGCTGGCGAGCACGTCGCCGTCTCTACGTGCCTAATTAATTAGTTGTAATTTTAATATAAACATAATATGTATACTTAGATTTAAGGTATTTATAATATGGGCCTAGTTGCCTGAAATAAAGGATTTATTATTATTATATTATTATTATTATTATATTATTATAAATGCGAAAGTTTGTATGTATGGATGTTTGTTACTCTTTCACGCTCCAACGGCTGAAGGGATCTGCTTGAAATTTGGCACAGAGCTAGAATATGTTCTGGAATAACACATAGGCTACTTTTTATCCCGGGAACGCGGGTGAAACCGCGGGGAGCCACTAGTAATATTATAAATGCGAAAATGACTCGGTCTGTCTCGCTTTCACGCTAAAACTATTGAACCGATTTAATTTACATTTTGTACACAGTCTTGCTAGAGCCTGAGAAAGTGCATCTGCTACTTTTTATCTTGGGAAAATGGAAGATCTCCCGGGAACGCGGGTGAAACCGCAGGGAGCCACTAGTAGGTACCTATCTATATAATTAAAGGCCTATTTATTTTCCAGGCCTCTCCACATTGCTGTATTAAATAACGATCTGGAGCTATTGAGGAGGCAATGTCTCGTCTTGAAGCTGAGGAAAGAGTCCGTGGACATTGGAGAGAACATGGTGAGAATTACCTTTTACTAGTTGACCCGCAACTTCGTTAGCGTCACTTGCCCGTTTTTGCAACAGTTTTGATTGATGCTCCGCTCCTATACGTCATAGCGTAATGATTTTTACATAAAAACCTTCCGTAAGAATCACTCTATCTATTAAAAAAACCGCATCAACATCCGTTGCGTAGTTTTAAAGATCTAAGCATACATAGGGACAGACAGACGGCGGATAGCGACTTTGTTTTATGCTATGTAGTGATATATTACTAGCTGCCTCCCCGCGGTTTTACCCGCGTAGTTCCCGTTCCCGTGGGAATACACGGATAAAATATAGCCTATGTTACTCGGGGATAATGTAGCTTTCCAAAGGTGAAAGAATTTTTGAAATCGGTCCAGTAGTTTCGGAGCCTATTCATTACAAACAAACAAACAAACAAACAAACAAATCTTTCCTCTTTATAATATTAGTATAGACTAGCGGAGCCGGCAGACTTCGTTCTGCCCACCAGCGCCACCTACCGGCTCCAAATTGATGTCTTATAGATAAAAACCTTCCCCATGAAATACTCCGTAATTTGGTGAAGACCGCATGAAAATCTGTTCAGTAGTTTTTGTGTTCATCGCGTTCACACAGACAGACAGAAGCGGCGGGGGCTTTAACGTATTATGAATGTATATACTAGCTGCCTCCACGCGGTTCCAACCGCGTAGTCCCCGTTCCCGTAGGAATACGGAGATAAAATATAGCCTATGTTACTCCCTGATAATGTAGCTTTCCAATGGTGAAAGAATATTTGAAATTGCCACAGTAGTTTTTGAGCTCATTATACAGACAAAAATATATTTTTCTTTATAATATTTATAAATACTAAATGATATAATGAATACTATCTTAACAATTTTTTTATTGTTATGAATATACAACCCATGCAAAACCGGGCTGAGTTGCTAGTCAAGAACGCAACAACAATTTCTCGGAGTTTTTGCGACAAATGTCTCGTAAAATGAATATGTTAAGGAAGGAAATAAATAACATAATATATATTATATATATATTGGAAATACCACTAGCATATAACATACCTACTAACAGGTAAAATAGGTTAGAAGAGACTAATAAACCTCTGGACTAATATTGAGCTTGGACTTTTGTTTCTTAAAATTTTTTAAAGTTAAAATTTCTACACAAAAAATTCGTAGTTCTCATTCCCGTAGGAATACAGGGATAAAATATAGCCCACGACTAACGTAGCTTTCTATTGTTGAATGAATTATTCAGATCGGTCCAGTAGTTTCGGAGCCTCACAACAAACAGACAAACAAAATTAAACTTTATTTTTATAATATTAGTTTAGATTAAAACTATGTTATTAATATATTTCCCTTTCCCATATATTACTGACTTAGCCCTCATTCGTACGAGAGATTTTTTAACGGACGTTAAAAAAGCGTTGACACAACAAATGCATTTTCAAGTACCATAATATGCACTATTTCTAACGCCCAAAGTTGAAAATGCAACACCGCTCGATAAAAAAGCGTCGCGGCTTAAAAACGCTGTCGTGTGAAAAGTATTTTTTTTTAATCTAAAATCTTAATCAGTCGTAATAACGTTACTTTAAAGATAAGAGTCGGCATGTTGCACATCTATAAATTGATTTATCTATATGTTATCTATATATTAAAATCATCAAAAAAAACCCTGGATTTTGCAGTGAAATCGGGGGGCGTTACCTAGTTTATAATATACTAGCGGAGCCGGCAGACTTCGTTCTGCCCACCAGCGCCACCTACCGGGTACAAATTGATGTATTATACATAAAAACCTTCCCCATGAAATACTCCGTAATTTGGTGAAAACCGCATGAAAATCCGTTCAGTAGTTTTTTTGTTCATCGCGTTCAGACAGTCAGACAGAGGCGGCGGGGACTTTGTTTTATATATATATAGAAGTTGAATATATATCCTGGGACATTTTCCACACACGGCCAATCTGATTTTAAACTAAGCAGAGCTTGTACTGTAACCAGATAGCTGATATACTACTTAAACTACTTTTAAATACACACTTATATAGATATTTACATCCAGACACAGAACAAACATATTCATGTATACAAATGTTTGTCCTGGGTGGGATTTGATCGACTGGTGACTTGAAAGTCAGGGTCACTAACCACAAAGGCAGCCTCTCAAAGAATGTATAAAGGTTTTTTTATTCCATTTCGTTGCTTACGGTACCCTAAATAAATATATTAGCTGGAATGCGGGATTTACCCTTTACCATTGTTATATGATATAAATATTTCTCATAATAATGATGAAATTATTAGGTGTAGGTACATAGTTTACGTCAAATAAAAAAAACATGCATTCTCTATGCATGTTATTTTATTCCAAACTAAGCATATCCTATTCCAGAACATATTCTATTTATTTGCTAAATTTTAAATGTTACTCTAAATAGTGATTCAACAGAAAGGTTTATTATACGTATAGTTTAATTAATATTGTGAAATCGATTAAAAATTATTTAACTAATTTATTTTGTTTGTTATTATTGAAAAGGAAAGTAAGTAACGAGTTTAAGAGCTTATTCATTACAAAGTAACAAACAAAACATCAAAATTTCCTTATTTATTGTGTAGAAAGTCCAAATATGAATGCATTCTTTGAGTCAACGAAATATGTACTAAGAAATACTTATGAGTCATTATTATGACTAGATGGTGCATTTCTTAAGGGTGTGAATTCAGGTTTATTCCCTTCTCAGACTAGGCAGTTGCAAAAATACATTTTAAATCATCATCAACAGCTCATATACGTCTCCACCGAGGAGCTCGAGCCTCCCCTAACATCGAGGGGGTTTAGGCCATAGTCCACCACGCGGGCCTAGTGCGGATTGGCGGACTTCACATGCCTTTAATTGTGACATCATCTCAGGCATGCAGGTTTCCTCACGATGTTTTCCTTCACCGAAAGCCAGTGGTGTGAATCCGTACGTAAGTTTTTATAAACTCAGAGGTACGGGCCAGGGATTTGAACCGGCACCCTCATGATCGTGAGTCGGTGCGTTCCCAACTGAGCCACCACGGCTCATAATTGTGTAGAAAGTCCAAATAAGATAGTGGGAAGCTAAATGCATTCTTTGAGTCGACGAAATATGTACTAAGAAATACTTATGAGTCATTATTATGACTAAATGGTGCATTTCCTAAGGGTGTGAATTCAGGTTTATTCCCTTATAAGACTAGGCAGTTGTAAAAAATACATTTTAAATATGCAATTGAATTTAAAGTGTATATATAGATGTACATAAGAAACATGTATAAATATCTCGGGACATTTTTCACACGGCCAATCCGATTGCAAACTAAGCAGAGCTTGTACTGTAACCAGATAGCTGATATGCTACATATACTACTTTTAAATACATACTTATAGGTAATTACATTTAATAGGTAGGTATCTACAGTTTATAGTAAATTTAACAATAAGGTTATTAATTATTTTTTTACTATTTATTGTTTTAGGGTTTTAGTAATATTGTTTAGGATGAAATAAATTTATTAATTTTATTTTATTTCTAATGATTTATTTTGCATTGTTATCGAGTATTATGTAAACTAAATAAATATATTTTTATTTAAATATGTCCTACTAATATTATGCTAAAGTTTGTGAGTGTTTGGATGTTTGTTAATCTTTTACGCAAAAACTATTTAACTTATTTGGAACACAGATTGTTTTCAAACTTGGATTAACACATAGGCTACTGTTTTTCGGGAAAACTTAAGATCCCGGGGAACGCGAATGAAACCGCGAGGAGCTACTAGTTTATAATATTAGTAGGGATTTATTATTAATCTTTATCATTGTTGCAACATATACTTATCAGATAGTAATCTATATATCTTATCTATCTACATCTACACTAATATTATAAAGAGGAAAGATTTGTATTTTTGTATGTAACGTTTTAATTCAAAAAGTACTGTACCGATTTTAATAATTCTTTTTTTATTAGAAAGCTACATTATCACTGAGTAACATAGGCTATATTTTATCCCTGTATTCCCACGAGAACGGGAACTACGCGGGTAAAACCGCGCGGAGGCAGCTAGTATGGTATAAATGCCTATAAAGGGACTTCCCTTTACTGAGTATCATGTATACTATAAGTATGACTATAGTATTACCTTTTAGACTCATGAGTAATAAATATGTTTTCCTGCTATACAGTGTGTTTAACTTTTAAACAAATATCCCGGGATATTTTTCACACACGGCCGATCCGGTTCTAAACTAAGCAGAGCTTGTGATATACTACATTTAAATACATACTTATATAGATAGTTACATCCAGACACAGGACAAACAGACATATTCATGCATACAAATGTTTGTCCTGGGTGGGATTCGACACGACCGGCGGCTTGAGAGTCAGGGTCACTAACTACAAAACCATCCGGCTGTCAAAGTTAAGTTATTTCAAACTAGTGTCTCCCCGCGGTTTTACCCGCGTTCCCACGCCTTCTTAAATTTTCCAAAGATAAAAAGTAGCCTATGTCCTTTCTCAGGCTCTAGATTATCTGTGTACCAAATTTAAGTTAAATCGGTTTAGTAGTTTTAGCGTGAAAGCGAGATAAAGTTACTTTGGCATTTATAATATAAGTATAGATCTTTTGATATGCACTATTGCTTTAACTAATGTATAACTAATCATAGCAAAAACCCCAATTAGTCATACTAATTAAATTGTTTAAATATTTTGTTCATTGCTTAAGTAATTAGTTGATTTTAAATAAATATAAATGGCATATCAAATGCAATTAAATAAAATCTATATAAAACTAATTGGATTGGCGGTTTTACCCTTTTAGTGTGCGTTCCCGTGGGAATACAGGGATAAAATATAGCCTATGACACTCACAAATAACGTAGCTTTCTATTGGTGAAAGAATTATTCAGATCGGTCCAGTAGTTTCCGAGCCTATTCCTTAGATAGAAACTTTATAATATTAGTGCTCCCGCGGTTTCACTTGCATTCCCAGGACATTTAGCAGAGAATAACATAGGTTACTTTTTATCCTGGGAAAATTGAACATCCCTCGGGAACGCGGGTGAAACCGCGAGGGAAAAGCTAGTAGCATATAAAGATTATTTAAAATAGTATATGTAGTGTATCAGCTATCTGGTTACCATAACACAAGCTCACTTTGATGCTTACTTTGGAATCAGATTGGCCGTGTGTGAAAAATGTCCCAGGATATTTATTATTATTATTATCCCAGGATATTATAAAATATAATCATACTGTAATTTACAACCGTTACATATTTCTTTGCGTTTCCGTTTGGACTCGACGTAGTGTAAGATGACTAATACTTCATTATAGTAGAAATAATATGCATCATAAAACAGGTGTATTGCATGATTAATATATAACTACCTGCCTCCGCGCGGTTTTACCCGCGTAGTTCCCGTTCCCGTGGGAATACAGGGATAAAATATAGCCTATGTTACTCAGTGATAATGTAGCTTTCTAATGATAGAAGAATTAATAAAATCGGTCCAGTACTTTTTGAGTTTATTCGTTACATACAAAAATACAAATCTTTCCTCTTTATAATATTAGTGTAGACTCGTAGCTCTGACCTTGACTTTAAAGCCGCTAGTCGTGGGTTCAAATCCCACCCAGGACCAGTGCTGGATTTATATTTTTTATGAGTGTAGGCCACTTTATTTCCGCCGCCCATGTAGTTACATATCCTCTGAAATCAAGTGACCGTCCTCTGAAATCTGCCGCCCCTAGGCCCTGGCCTATATGGCCCATGCATAAATCCAGGACTGCCCAAGACAAACATTTGTTTGCATAATTATGTCTTTTTGTTCTGTGTTTGGATATAAGTATGTATTTAAGAGTAGTATATGTTGTATATGTAGTATATCAGCTATCTGGTTACAGCACAAGCTCTGCTTAGTTTGGAATCCTATTGGCCGTGTATGAAAATCTCCCAGGATATTTACTTGACAGCCCGGTTGGCTTTGTGGTTAGTGACCCTGACTTTCAGGCCGCGGGTCGTGGGTTCGAATCCCACCCAGGACAAACATTTGTATGCATGAATATGTCTGTTTGTTCTGTGTCTGCATGTTAATATCTGTATAAGTATGTATTTAAAACGTAGTATATTAGCTATCTGGTTACCATAACACAAGCTCACTGCGAAGCTTACTTTGGAATCCGATTGACCGTGTGAAAATCTCCCAGGATATCTACTATATAAAATATTGTATTTGTCAACAGACTGCTCTCCAAATGTCCATATCCCTGGACCATCCCCACTGCACGGCCATGCTACTCCAGCATGGAGCAAACCCCCTCTTAACGAATGACGAACACAAGACAGCTCTGCACTTGAGTGCCGAAACCAGCCAGGAACACTTGAGAGCCGTCGTCACCTGCTGCAGACTACATGCCAGGTATTTATATTATCCCGTGGGAATACAGGGATAAAATATAGCCTATGTCACTCCCTGATAATGTAGCTTGCCAATGGTGAAATAATTTTTGAAATCGGTTCAGTAGTTTTTGAGTTAAATGCAAATAAAATAAACACATTTTTCTTATTATTAGTGTAGATTTCTACTAATACGAAATGCAAAAGTTTGTGAGTATGTTTGTTATTCATAAACTTTAACAATGAAATTTGGCACAGAGTTAGAATATGTTTTGGAATAACTTGGCTACTTTTTATGTCGAGAAAATGAAGTTTCCTTCGAACCCTGGGAGCTACTAGTAATATTATAAATACGAAAATAACTCTGTCTGTCTGTCTAAACCGCACACAATCATGAGGGTGCAGGTTTAAACTCCGGCCCGTACCTCTGAGTTTAATACGTACGGATTCACACCACTGGCTTTCGGTGAAGGAAAACATCGTGAGGAAACTTGCATGCCCGAGATGTCACTATTAAAGGCATGTGAACTCGCCACTAGGCCCAAGTGGACTACTCAAGCCCCTCAATCTTAAGGTCTGTTTAAGTATTACGTAAGCAGATTTAATACAATTATTTACCCCCAATTTGTCAGCAAAAGTAAGCAAAGCTCTTACCCCCTCCCCCCATGCTTACATAAACATTTTCAATTACTGTTCCAAGCTAGTGCCTAAACGCATGCATTTTTTTTGGGATTACCTGAAAATGCGATTTGTTTTCAAGCAAAGACAATATGTGGTTTGCCATGTGTGTAAAAAAGTAAAGTACCGATGACGTAATCATCATCTAGCCCCCCCCCCCCCATGCCATTCAAAATAAGCAAACCCCCCCAATAGTGCTTTCGTAATACTTGAACAGCCCCTTAGGACAGGCTCGAGCTCCTCGGTGGAGACGTATATGAGCTGATGATGATCTTTTTTCAGGAAATTCCTCTTTGATGACAAGGATCTGTGGGAGCCAAGGTATGAGAACAGCTCTGATGAAGAACTTGGGAATTATCTACTTAACCATATGTGTTCCATGTATGATATACAAGGTAAATAAATAGATACATTTTGTCAGCTGTTGGTCCCCCAACAAAATAAATAAATTAATAAAGTAAATTATTTAATACTAGCTGCCTCCGCGCGGTTTTACCCGCGTAGTTCCCGTTCCCGTGGGAATACAGGGATAAAATATAGCCTATGTTACTCGGGGATAATGTAGCTTTCCAAAGGTGAAAGAATTTTTGAAATCGGTCCAGTAGTTTCGTAGCCTATTCATTACAAACAAACAAACAAATCTTTCCTCTTTATAATATTAGTATAGACTACTTATATTCACATAAATATTATGACATTATGAATGACCGGTTGGCTTTGTGGTTAGTGACCCTTACTCTTAAGCTGCTGGTCGTGATTTCAAACAAACAAACTCTTATATATTAATTATGAATAGGTTGTAAATATCTATATAAGTATGTATTTAAAACATAGTATATCAGCTATCTGGTTATCATATGACAAGCTCTGTTTAGTTTGGAATCAGATTGGCCGTGTGTGAAAAATGTCCCAGGATATTTATTTAACTATATGTTTTTTCCCAGGTTATACTCCACTAATGCTGGCGAGCAAACTAGGCAAAGCAGAGAATGTTAATTTGCTATTGAAAAGTGCACCTTCCAGCGTTAATATTAAAACTCCAAATAGTGGAAGTACTGCTTTATATCTGGTTGTGGAAGCTGCATGCATAGATGCTACTGGTAAGTGAATTCTTATATTTTATTTCCAGTTTTTCTCATTGGAAAACTAATTGGTACCTTGAGAAGTAGCTCTGTAGGTCCTTAAATAAATGTGGAAAAGGGACTCCAATAAGCTTTAATATAAATGGATAAGTATGTTTGTTACATTATACAATACATAAATATATTGAGACAGCTGAAGAGATTAAGAAAAAATCGGCCACACTGATAAAATATGTCTAGATAATTACAGGATAGTTTATAAAGAGACTTCCTAATATTAACTTATAAAATCAATTCCTTTTATTTTCCAGAACGCGGCAACAAATCTAAAGTGTCAGAAAACTTCAGCAAAACCATAGAGCTGCTTGTCGAAAATGGCGCCGACCCGGCCATAGACAACCACTCCGGGTCCAACATAAATATATTACTAACAGAGTTTAGTATAGGGGAATTATCCACATTAATAGCTAATAAACTCACATCGGTCAACGTGGGTGAAATACAAGGAAATTTCGATTCATACATGCTTATCAAAAGCGAGGACGGCAAAGTTAAAAAAGAACTAATAAAAACAAAAACCGTAAAATCGAAACCCGCAAAAAAACCGGTAACTTTCAAAGATGTCGTCCTGTCACCTAAAGGTAAGAGAAACGTCAAAACGGCCACAGATAACGGAAAACCGGTTATATTAGAAAACGTCAGAATATGTTCGAATCAAATTGAAATTGAAGTGTTTGCCCCTCACATGGGACAGACGGACAAAAAAGTTATTGAAAATTTAACTTCACCTAATGTTAGTAGTATTAAGATGAAACTCGAGCCGTCTTCACCGAAAAAAGACGATGTTTACAAACATTTATATAAGAATACACAGAAAGACGATCCCTACAGAGTTAATTTACTTCACTATACACATATGAAAACTCCTGAATCGAGGGATAAAATTAAAATCATCAAACAAGAAGTAAGTTTTCCAAATGATAGTTTAAAAATGGACGGACCGTTGAAACGTAAGAATCGAGCTACACCAACAACGGATAGTAAAAAACAAAAAATATCAATTATAAAGTGATATTTTTCCATCAAAAACTCGTCTGAGTTGGCAAGGCGATGCCACGAGAAATTACCGCTACGAGAGAAGTAACTGTTTCTAAAATGTATGGTAAATAAATAAAAAAAACATTAACATATTTTAAACTCAGTAAAAACAAATTTTTTCTCTGGTCACAATTCTGATGTATGCAACTTAACTTTAAATCTAATGCACTTTCATATTTAATGTGTTGAAAGGGGAGCAATTCTTTTTAGTTTAGATCTGTCAAATTGTTTTTTGACAGTTTAGTGAGACCATCGAGCAGTAACCAATAGAGTACCAATAGTGAGCCATTTGTTTAGCAACGCATCAATGATTTGTCACGTATAACCAGTAACCAGTATAACTAACAAACCACGCTCGAACTAAAACAGTACCCAACCAATAAGAGACCTGTGTGTACGTCTAGTGCAACACTTGACCTTGAGTCGGCCAATCAGAACACAGGGGCCGGCGCAGCGTTTTGGCGTATTTTGTTTTCTAACAAAACTGTTAACAATTCTACTCTATTGGTTACATGCTCGATGGTATAGTGAGACATGATACTTTTGTGCAAAAAGTCCAGATAAACCTTACTCTTTTTAATATTTTGATAAGAATGACAAGTCAATAGGTTTTTGTTAAGTTGCACAGATTTAAACCACTTAGAGATCAAATTTGTAATCATAGACAAAACATAACTAGTAATGATTGATCCATAAATTCTCCCGTTTTTTTTATATATTACATCTAAACTCTAAAAATATTTAATAACAAAATAAACATATTTTTCTATTATTTGCAGTCTACAACTTATATTTTGTCTATGATATAATAGGCTTCATCTTATCTACATAAACATTATTAAAAATATTAGATTTTTCGTTTGTTTGTAACGAATAATCTACGAAACTACTGCACGGATCTGAATATTTCTTTCACTAGACTTTATCAGATAGTGACATAGACTTTTCATCCCCATATTCCTACAGGAACGGGAACTATGCGGGTGAAACCGCGGGGCGGAAGTTTAAAAAAATAATAATTGGTATGTCAATAGAAACAGTTAAATGGTAGAAAACGTTGAAGGGAAATGATTTTGATGAATGGAGATTTTCTAGTAAAATGTAGGCTTAGGAATGCTGGTTTACAGTGTAAAAGAAATAGACAAAATTATTTTTTTTCTCAATTTTTAAGAATTCAATTATACTTTATTTTACTGGAATTTCAATATAATTTTTGCAAAAAACAGAGAAAGTATAAAAGGGAAATACACAAAAAATACAAAAAAGTAATAAATTAATTACTAACTGTCAAATAGTAATAAAAACGTAATATTAGGCTGATATCTTTCCAATTGATAGTTCCTTTTTAGATTATGCTTTTATAATAATAAAAATTCCAGACAAAAGAAAAATAACAGCGTACGTACTATAAACAAGTACATTTTCAAAAATACAATGAGAAATATTTTATTTTTCTTCAATTTTTTTACAAATATAAAAAAACATTTGTAATAACGGTAAAGTATAGTAAAAAACCAACACACTGCCTACATCTTTAAGAAAAATATACTAGGTCCCGATTCTGAGGTCCACAACTGAACTAAATTTAATCTAATCCATTTTCATGTGTCATGAAAAATGTCGCTTTAAGTCACTTTAAGCTGTGACTTGACAAACAGACATGACTAAATATATCTCTCCTTTTCTAACGTTTAGAAAAGAAATATATTTATGTTCAGGTTTGTAGATATCAGATTTAAGGCAAAAGTATATGATTCTAATGATCTTGAAAAAAGTTAGGAGTAATATAAGAAGTTCTAGTGTTTACTAGAAAAACACACAAATAAACATGGCAAAGGGTCTTGTAATTCAAGAATTGTCGAAATATTACGGGTATATTAGATGCAGTCATGAATTTTATTTTCAAAATGGCGCTGGAAATCATTATGACTGCATCCATTTGAGAATAGGTTAAATTTATACGTTTTCTGTTTATTTTAAATTAAGCTCGTATATAAAGTTTTTGGCCTTTGTCTCTGTGTAGCTCTATTATATTTATAATTTTTAAGTTTTTATTTTATTAATTTAATAAAATTGTAATATCGGATTTGTGTAAATTGGCTGAAACTATGTAATAGATTGCAAAATACAATAATGATTTATTAATATATTCCATTATTTATATCAATATTTGGTTACCTACTTAAATACTGTAGACCAGTTATAGAAAAAATTACTAAGAAATATGAAATAAAATATTGTTCATACAAATAAATAGCGAGACCTGATGATTTACGTTTATATTTTTATTTGCATATGAAATTAATATTTTAGTTATTTTCTTCTTTAAATAGGTACTTCTATATCCAACCAGTTATTTTGTCAACTAAAGTAAATGGGTCCGAATTCTGTTTTTTTTATAAAACAAGACAGAAATAAATTTGACTTTTATTTACACACATATTTAAATAATAGACATATCTTATTCAATATTTACTCTGTTAACAAATAATCCGTTAGCATTCTAAGATTTTCTCATTTTGTTTTTGAAAATAAATTTAAACTTTAGTTAAGTCATGAATAACAGAATTGGGGGCCCAAATATGTATATTATCCAAACTAATGCCTACATTTGCAAAAAATGCATATTTTTCTTTATAACTATATAGGTAATTATTGTTTGTTCTAATGTATTTGACTTTGTTTCATTTTAAGTACATAGTTATATGTATAATCTAGAATAAAACTTCAGTTTTAGTTTTCTGATAAACTAATATATGTAATTATCATTGATAATAAACTCCGTATGATTATTCATATTATCTTGTTTTTCATTCAACCTATCCTATTAATATTATAAATGCGAAAGTTTTTGAGTATGGATGTGTTTCTCTTTATAGATCTACACTAATATTACAAGGAGGAAAGATTTGTTTCTTAGTTTGTTCTCCGAAACTACTTGACCGATTTGACAAATTCTTTCACTGTTGGGAAGCTATAATATCTCCGGTGAACATAGGCTATATTTTATCCCCGTATTCCCAGGGCTATTTACTATACTATTAATAGGCTACTTTTTCCGGGGACGCGGGTGAAACTGCGGGGGGCCGCTAGTTTATAATACTTGAATGACCTCTGTCATATCTATCAAAGTCAATATTATTATGTGATCTTTTTGCTCTGGAAAAAATATTTTTTCGAATCTAACGTTTTCTTGTGACCATAAATTAGATTAACGAATAATAATACAACTACTTGAACTCTATGGATTTTGTCATGAATATTTATCATAGACAAAAAAAAATCCCTACTAATATTATAAATGTGAAAGTTACGTATGTAAAGATACGCTTTCATGCCAAAAAAATTTGGTACAGATTTCTATATGCATTTGATTGATATTGAGCTAAAATGGTTAGACATACAGCAAGCTGGCTAAATATTTTTTTATTAAAAATGTCGAAGAGTCATTCTGTTTAGGGCCTAATAAAGGTCGAAGCTGCTGAAGCTACTACCAGTTCTGTCGGCCTTTAACTAAGAAGAACCTGCAAGAAATTTAGTAAAGTTTCATATTTATACATGACCAATATTTTGTTTATAAAAAGTAATAAATATGCCAGCATTAATATAGTTTATTTCTGCCAAGTTTCAAGCTAAGTGCGCAAAACAACAATAATGACGTTGAGAATTTAAAATTAGCAAATACAAGGGTAAATAAAGTCTATTTTCATCAACATGGGGACTCACCGGTCAGAAATACCTTTAGAAAAAAATACACCAAATTCTTGTATTATCGTTGGTTTAAAGCATTTTGGAAGGAACTTTACGATCTTTTCTAAAAAAACATCTTGTGATTTTTGTATTGTATTGAAAAATGTTAAATATATTTAAATAAATATCTTATACCATTTTAAGTATATGCTAAAATCATGAAATTATCAAAAAAAATAGCTTAAACTAACTTAGTTGACCTATATTATACAAAACTAACTTTGGTATTCAACCTAACACTGGGATAGATAAGTCTAATTTGAAAATTATGTTGCCATATCAATATATATAATGTCTATGGTTGGGTTTCCCCACATTAAATCAAAGATAGAGACAGAAATATACTTTTTGTGGTGTATGAGCGAGATGGGAGATGATTTTATTTCCTTGTGTAATTGTGTCAAGATCAATGATCAACATTGATCAAATGACAGTTGAGAATCTATTTGGGACGCGCCTGTTGCTCACTTCATACTCATAGCATAGTTATAAAGATTTAAATCTATATTCTAATAATAAAACTGAAGAGTTTGTTTGTTTGATCTTGCTAAAGTCGGGAACATCAGGTTCGATTTGAAAATTTAATTTAGGTCAGTGTTAGATAGTTCATTTATCGAGGAAGGCTATTGGGTATATACCTAACAACGCATTGGCATGGCAAAATCAGAGATGTGACGCAGACGAAGTTGCGCGGGTGAGCTAGTATAGTGATATAATTATAATGTAGGTTAGGTAGGTACGGACTAGAGGCTCCCCTCGGTTAATAGTAAGCTAATCAATACTTACCGTTCTTAAAAAAAACTTTCATTTATCTTGAATGCAGGGGCGTAGCGTGGATCATTGGCGCCCGGGGCGGAGTAATAATTTTGCCGCCACATAAAAAATGATTTCGTTTTTTTATTTTATTAGAGGGTCAGCCCTTTCTTTCCGCCCTTTTAGATGTCATTAAAAAAAAAATGATGTCTGACTAGTCGCGTCCATGTACCACATAAAACAGCCAATCTTCGGAAGTCCTCAAGAACAGCTGCGTTTTCGATGATTTCTTTTGCTAGCTTTGTTTTTTATTTATTTAAAATCAGAAACCTTTTGGAGCGGGGAAAAAGTATATAGTTTAAACAATATCTGCTATACCTATTTATATGAAAAATTCATTTTGGTCTCATTTTTTTTTGCGAAAATTCTACATGTAGTTAATTTTATAATAGAAAATGCATTTGTTGTGTTTGAGTGCATTTTTAACTCCCGTTTAAAAAACTGTCGTGCGAATGATGCCTGAGACTATATGTATTCGCGTCGTAACTTCGAACTATGGGGGTAAATAACCAAAAATGAAATAGGTATAAAAAAACATAAAATTTAAACAAAATATATTATTTATTTTTTCAAATAGAATGATTATCTCGGGAAAGCTAGAAATCCTTTGGGAATGCAAATAAAACACGAAAACTAATATAACTTACACCTTTATTTACATTTTCAAACAATTTTTTAATGATACAAAATTATCGTAGTAACGTGATGTCTAACAGTACCGAATTTGAGCAAAATTCATCCCCCAACAATCGTAAGCATTTACTTTTAGTGGAACTGCAAGAATATTAGAATAATATTTGATTTTGTGTTGTTATTAGAATGGCCAAATTTAAATTATATAAATTTATGTCATAGAGACTGTTTTTAAATGAAATAAACACAATTTAAGTTTTTTATAATAATATCGATATTATTAAGTAAAGAAGCATACAAAATAATATGGATAATAAATATTCTAAGACATTTTTTAAACAGTAATCTAATTCCAATCTAAGGGGACATGTGCAGCTGATATACAATTTTGAAATACATACTTATATAGATGTTTACATCCAAACACAGAAAAAAACAGATGTTTGTGCACACAAATGTTTGTCCTGGGTGTGAATCAAACTAAAAACCAGCGGCTTGAAAGTCAGGGTCACTATTGTCACTAACCACAAAGCCAACGGCCAATAGCCTATATAAAAAGATTTTCACCAAATTTCTTGCAGTTCCTATAAATCTCAATAAAATTTACATTTACAAAATCTCATATATCATTTATATAATCTATCTTTCCTTTGACACATCATCAATAAACAATGTTCTACCCATCTACCTACATTAAGCATAATTCACAATAGTTGAAATCAAATTGTTATTTATTTTATACTAGTTTATATGAAATTTCTTTACATTAGTTGAAACTGGATTTAATTTTAGTCTCCAATGTAATGAAGACACTTTGTGACAATTATTTTGGTGAATATTTACCACCAATAATATAATCATTATTTTAAGTCTTGCTAGTCACTGAAAAGTCTTTTATAGACAAACATTACTGGCAACATTGATATAAGTGGCTGCCATTTTGAGACGATATGGGATGACAAAGGCAAATAACGCTTATATTAGTAAAATTATTTAAAAGAAATTGCCTTATTCATAATAATTAAAGATTTTCGGTTAAGTAATAAAATTATAACAATTTAAAGTCAATAATTGAATGATATTGCTGTTTTGTCTAATAAATTATTGTAGGTATTTTTGATTATTAATTAAATGAAATTTCATTATATACCTATTATGGAAGACTTAGATTATGTCAGTATAAATCAGTATAACCCTTGTAAAATGTCAAATGTGAATGTGTTTTAAATTTTATGCTGATACCAAATTATTAATTACTAGCTGCCTCCCCGCGGTTTTACCCGCGTAGTTCCCGTTCCCGTGGGAATACAGGGATAAAATATAGCCTATGTTACTCGGGGATAATGTAGCTTTCCAAAGGTGAAAGAATTTTTGAAATCGGTCCAGTAGTTTCGGAGCCTATTCATTACAAACAAACAAACAAACAAACAAACAAACAAACAAACAAATCTTTCCTCTTTATAATATTAGTATAGATGGGAAGACAATAACTATAATTTTTATAGTTATTATCTTCCTCTCTTATATATATTTAACATTATTTTCTATTAAAACATTTCCGTTGGCATCCCATACCCTACAACAAAAGGCTTGTCCTGTGATAATCAAGCCGCATTACAAAAATATCAATTAAATTCATATTTTCTTCTCATTTAGATGATGACATTTTTCATTGATTAACCTCAATAATATGAGGATAACTATGTGATGGGTGTGCACACAATACTGGCTCTAAAGACTTCTTAAGCCAAGTTTTGATTAAGGACAGTAGGTGATATTTTGAAAATACATTTATCAGTTATAATGAAAAATTGGTAAAAAAAATATTTTAAAAGTAGTAAAAATAAGTCAATAACACTAACCACCTATGGACGGACCACGAGTTAAGACTATAAGACTAGTAACTATCGGTAATAATCATTATATATATATAAAAAGAATTAATGATAGCTCTTCCACGCGGTTTTGCTTGCTAAACCCAATTTCATGTTGATTTCTCATCAATAATTACAATAAAACAGTCACACAGACAGACAAACTTATGCATGTAATTAAATTTTAACTAAAGATTTTATATAAAAGAAAAATAGTACCTGCATTACAATAACCGATAATAAAATTTTCTCTAACGGCAACCCAAAGCCCATAGTTAATAAGTAAACAGATTATAAAAGTAATAATAATAATATTTACAGATTATATAAAAAAAAAACAGTCATGTGATATGTCAAAATTAAAAATAAATGGATTTATAGTGGTCATTATAATTAAAGGTTTGTTCGAATCTCTTTTTCCTTCACTAATTAATGGAATAATTTTATCACATTGTTTTAAGCTACCATCACAAGGGAAAAATAATGAGGTGGTATCAGAAATGAAATGTAAAGTTCCCTTAAATTAAAGGAATATCTAGATATATAGTTTACAATTTTAACCACCGTACGGTTAAAGAGTTGTAAAAAAAATTGGCAAAAAGACCTGTAAATTCAACGCCACATTTCCACAACCTTATTCAATCTCCCCTGAAACGGGGAAACCAAATAAAACGTCTGAATAATAATCAAATCGGAGAGTTTACTATTTCACCCTCGTATAAATAGGAATACAGGAATAAAATATAGCCTAGTGTTTTCCTCGATAAATAGGCTATCTAACAATGAAAGAATTTTTCAAATCGGACCTGTAGTTTCTGAAATTTCCGCAAGTAAACAAACACTTCAAACAAGCTTTGTATATCTATATACCTACATAAAACAAAGTCCCCGCCGCCTCTCTCTGTCTGAACGCGATGAACACAAAAACTACTGAACAGATTTTCATGCGATCACCAAACTACGGAGTATTTCATGGGGAAGGTTTTTATGAATACATCAATTTGGAACCGGTAGGTGGCGCTGGTGGGCAGAACGAAGTCTGCCGGGTCCGCTATTAATAAATATGTTAGAATTATTACTTATTAGCATAAAAACAAAAACATTTCTAGCACTTGCATTTCCTGGCTCCATCTGTCATCTGTCAAACTGACATTTGACGTTTTTATTTTTTATTTGCGGGACAGGCTAGGGTCAGAGACCGTACTGCCTTGTCATTAGTAAGACATTTGACGCATAGACAAAAAACGGGCACGGAACAGGAGTCTTTTTGCCAAAATCCGTTATTAAGTCTATTATAATAGAATATAGTTTATTATCTTCTACTGTTGAGTTCGTAGCCGTTCTCTTTGCTTGGTGTCTTCGCTGGGGGAGGTTTGGCAACCACGTGGCCTTCCAGCCTTAGAGTGCTTTGGCGGTGGGAAGATCTGTCGAATAGACCACATATTTATCACAAATACTTTTTATAGGTCACACATAATAAAATAACAATAAGTACATAGATAAATAACAAAAATAAAGTGTAAACGATTTCTTCCAGGCAACCTAACGTAATAGGATATAACATACAAAGGCTAGTGAAGAGTAACGTAAGTAGTTTTAAATAATAAATAAAAATAAATTAATAACAAAAAATTCTCATATTTATTTATTTATTAAAACAATGATATCGCTAATAAATATTAATATATTATTTTGGTATACATATTTAAAATTATACTAGTAGCTTCTAGGGAGATCTTCCATTTTTCAGGGATAAAAAGTAGCTTATTAATATGTCCTTTCTCAGGCTCTAGACTATCTGTGTACCAGATATCATTTATATTCAGTAGTTTTAGCGTGTAAGCGAGACAGACAGAGTTACTTACGCATTTATAATATTAGTAACTAGCTGCCTACTGCCGCGGTTTTACCCGCCTAGTTCCCGCTCCCGTGGGAATACAGGGATAAAATATAGCCTATGTTACTCGTAGATAATGTAGCTTTCGAATGGTGAAAAAATTATTAAAATCCAATTAAATATTAAGGTAAAATATTAAGGTCCAGTACTTTGAGTTTATTCGTTACATACAAAAATACTAATATTTCCTCTTTATAATATTAGTATAGATATAGTATAGACAAGTAGGAAACGCGATTCTTACCTGATGAGACAAGTAACGGCTAGTAGTATAAGCAATATGCCTAACGCGGAAAGCCCCCAACCCAAGGCCGTCCGGGCGATGGGTGGCACTTTGGTAGCCAATCGGAGGAGTGACGTCACTTGGTCCGGGAGCTCGTCTATACCCTGGAAATTATAAATCAAATAATTAATTTAATTAGTTAATAAATATCCTGGGACATTTTTCACACACAGCCAATCTGATTCCAAACTAAGCAGAGCTTGTACTGTAACCAGATAGTTGATATACTACATGTAGATAAGAGATATTTTAAATACATGCTTAATAGATATTAACATCCAGACACAGAATAAACAGACAAATTCATGCATACAAAATGTTTGTCCTGGGTGGGATTCGAACCCACGACCCGCGGCTTGAGAGTCAGGGTTACTAACCACAAAGCCAACCGGGCTGTTAAATACTCCGTAATTTAGTGAAAACCGTAAGAAAACAGAAAATCTGTTGAGTAGTTTTTGTTTTCATCGCGTTCAGACAGACAGGCAGCGGGGACTTTGTTTTATATATAGATGGTTTTTAGTTAATAATAATAATAAATATCCTGGGACATTTTTCACACGGCCAATCTCACTCCAAAGTAAGCTTCAATGTGAGCTTGTGTTATGGTAACCAGATAGCTGATATACTACATATGGTACTTTAAAATACATACTTATATAGATAAGTACATCCAGACACAGTTGTGTGTATCGTCGAGATTTGTGAACGTAATATTAATAAAAATCTTACCTCTTCGAACCACAGTATTGGGAAGACAATGTCAGGGAAGTTAGCCACTTGCTTGATGTCGATCACTTGAGAGACGGCCAAGTTGATCTGGATCCTAGCCCGAGCTCGCATAGCTATGCCCATTTCCTGTGGGTATGAGAAAACAACATTTATAATTTTAGAGGGTAGTTTTATATTTATTTTTGAATTTAACGGACTAACGGACATAAATAAATAAAATAAAAAAGCCTTTAGAAAATACAAAGTCTGGTCAGATTATTATTACCTATATAAAATAGGACAAAATTGTATTAAATGTAAGGAAAATTAATATCATAGGGTATTAAGATTTGTGTAAAATATTTTGAGATATAAATTCATAACATATACACAAAATATACTTTTCTTTGATGTCTTTCAAATCTTTTTATGTAACTTTACAGAAATTTGTCAAACAGCTCCTTTAAGAAGTCACTCGGTCAAACCCTTGACACTGGCAAAGTATTATAAGGAAAAAACTTTAAGTGCAACTCGATACTGGCAGCAACTAAATTCAATTAAATTATTTGCATTTACTAAGAGTTGCCACACTATATTTTTCTTTATGGTTCAGTGTGAATTTTGTATCATAAAATGTCAATTATATTTATTTTTAAGGCTGACAATGGATATAAATTAAATACACATTAAATTGGACGTTCCAACCCACAAATGTCAAGTATTGAGAAAATTTTGTTTAAAGTTCAATTCTGAGGGGTTACTCCCGACGGTTTCGAGAAACGAGTTCTAATCGAATAAATGTCATTTCATACATTTTTGATAGACATTTTATGATACAAAATTCACGCTGAAACATTAAGAAAAATATGGTATAGCAACTCTTAATAAGGAATATTACTTACCGGTTGTATATCAATGAATAGTCTGTGGTCTTCCGCTACCGGGGGTGAGATGCCTTCCACCGCCTGCAGGAGACTCGGGTCCGCCAGGTAGAAGTGGGGGAATGATAGCATTATCGGGGAATCTGTGGGGAAAGACAATCTTAATATATATAAATCTCGTGTCACAATGTTTGTCCTCAATGGACTCCTAAACCACTTAACCGATTATAATAAAATTCGCACACGATGTGCAGTTCGATCCAACTTGAGAGATAGGATAGCTTACATATACTTGGACCCGGTAGGTGGCGCTGGTGGGCAGAACGAAGTCTGCCTGCTCCACTAGTATTTTATATTATTTTATTATATAGGTACACTATTATTATTCTCGGTGTTTCTCTACGAGATCTAATCAGGAATGAGAAGATCCGTAGACGAACGAATGTCGTCGACATAGCCTAGCGGATTAGCAAGCTGAAGTGGCAGTGGGAGGGGCACGTAGCTCGTAGAACCGATGGCCGGTGGGGCAGACGAGTTCTCGAGTGGAGACCACAAGGTCCACCCACAAGGTGGACTGGCGACCTGACAAGGGTCGCTGGAACCCGCTGGATGCAGCCAACCTACAACCGGTCTGCATGGAAGTCAATGGGGAGGCCCATGTTCAGCAGTGGACGTCCTATGGCTGATGTGATGATGACGATGATTATTATACGGATTGACTGACTGTTTCAAGTATTCCACGGAGCATAGCATAGGTAAGTTAAGGTTAGTAATTTATTTGGCGGAAATATGAGTAGATATATTTAGTGGCAGGTTTAGATATATGACAAATTTATGCCCCCCACAAAATTTTCTCCAAATCTTCCCGCACTTTTACACACACACACATATGCCTCCGACAAGTTTCTGCCCAAATCTCTCCGCTCTTTTACACACACACACATATGCCGCTCACAAGATTCTTGCCAAATCTCTCCACACTTTAGCCCACATACCTCCTCCCCTACACATTTCTTCCCACTACTTCCCACCTCTTCCCACTTCTCCCCACTCCTTACAAACTCACCGTATTGACACAGGGACACGTTGAACAGTCCATCCGGGGCACAGGGCGGGCCGGCGGGACAGAAGCACCGGTTGTGCTCGTCCCGGGCGAACACGTCCTCGGGGGGAGTGAACCTGTAACCCTCCACTCCGGCTGCCCATTCCTCCCAGTTCTCCCCACTCCTTACAAACTCACCGTATTGACACAGGGACACGTTGAACAGTCCATCCGGGGCACAGGGCGGGCCGGCGGGACAGAAGCACCGGTTGTGCTCGTCCCGGGCGAACACGTCCTCGGGGGGAGTGAACCTGTAACCCTCCACTCCGGCTGCCCATTCCTCCCAGTACTCCCCACTCCTTACAAACTCACCGTATTGACACAGGGACACGTTGAACAGTCCATCCGGGGCACAGGGCGGGCCGGCGGGACAGAAGCACCGGTTGTGCTCGTCCCGGGCGAACACGTCCTCGGGGGGAGTGAACCTGTAACCCTCCACTCCGGCTGCCCATTCCTCCCAGTACTCCCCACTCCTTACAAACTCACCGTATTGACACAGGGACACGTTGAACAGTCCATCCGGGGCACAGGGCGGGCCGGCGGGACAGAAGCACCGGTTGTGCTCGTCCCGGGCGAACACGTCCTCGGGGGGAGTGAACCTGTAACCCTCCACTCCGGCTGCCCATTCCTCCCAGTACTCCCCACTCCTTACAAACTCACCGTATTGACACAGGGACACGTTGAACAGTCCATCCGGGGCACAGGGCGGGCCGGCGGGACAGAAGCACCGGTTGTGCTCGTCCCGGGCGAACACGTCCTCGGGGGGAGTGAACCTGTAACCCTCCACTCCGGCTGCCCATTCCTCCCAGTACTCCCCACTCCTTACAAACTCACCGTATTGACACAGGGACACGTTGAACAGTCCATCCGGGGCACAGGGCGGGCCGGCGGGACAGAAGCACCGGTTGTGCTCGTCCCGGGCGAACACGTCCTCGGGGGGAGTGAACCTGTAACCCTCCACTCCGGCTGCCCATTCCTCCCAGTACTCCCCACTCCTTACAAACTCACCGTATTGACACAGGGACACGTTGAACAGTCCATCCGGGGCACAGGGCGGGCCGGCGGGACAGAAGCACCGGTTGTGCTCGTCCCGGGCGAACACGTCCTCGGGGGGAGTGAACCTGTAACCCTCCACTCCGGCTGCCCATTCCTCCCAGTACTCCCCACTCCTTACAAACTCACCGTATTGACACAGGGACACGTTGAACAGTCCATCCGGGGCACAGGGCGGGCCGGCGGGACAGAAGCACCGGTTGTGCTCGTCCCGGGCGAACACGTCCTCGGGGGGAGTGAACCTGTAACCCTCCACTCCGGCTGCCCATTCCTCCCAGTACTCCCCACTCCTTACAAACTCACCGTATTGACACAGGGACACGTTGAACAGTCCATCCGGGGCACAGGGCGGGCCGGCGGGACAGAAGCACCGGTTGTGCTCGTCCCGGGCGAACACGTCCTCGGGGGGAGTGAACCTGTAACCCTCCACTCCGGCTGCCCATTCCTCCCAGTACTCCCCACTCCTTACAAACTCACCGTATTGACACAGGGACACGTTGAACAGTCCATCCGGGGCACAGGGCGGGCCGGCGGGACAGAAGCACCGGTTGTGCTCGTCCCGGGCGAACACGTCCTCGGGGGGAGTGAACCTGTAACCCTCCACTCCGGCTGCCGATTCCACGTCTTTGAGATACCTGAGGGAGTATCATCATCATAAATACTCTAAGTACATATAAAAACCAGCAAAGCTAGAGTGTGTATTTGCGCACGAAGGGCTGTAAAAAAGCCCCCCTTACATATCTCTTTTATTGTATTTTTAGTATTTGTTGTCATAGCGGCAATAGAATTGCATCATCTGTGAAAATTTCCACTGTCTAGCTATCCCCGATCTTGAGTGTATCTCAAGCCTGGTGATAGACGGACGGACAGCGAAGTCTCAGTAATTGGGTCTCGTTTTTACCCTTTCGGCACGGAACCATAAAATCTACTTCTACGTTAAATGAGCAGTAGTGTCCGACCGAAACTGGTTTTTTCAGCCGAAACCGAAACAGAACCTTCGGCCTAGCTCCCTGTTTCGGCCGAAACCGAAACCGAAACTTATTAAAATTATTTAAAAATTACGATGGAATTTACTGATTTCTTAACATTACTTTGTCTATATTCTAGACAAAAGAAGTAAAATAAAAAACAATGATTGAAGTCGTATATATATAGTTGTATATCGATATTTTATGTCATGAATATGGAAAACTTAATCTTTGAAGTAAACTTTTAAAAAAACGGCTAGAGCGTGTTAGGTCATATACGCGCAATGTAGGGTTCGATTATAATCATTTTTTGAATGAAAAAAAAATTTTTTCTCAATAATCTTCATTGCATTGATGAAAATAATCTCTTTATTTCTAAAAGAGGGTTTGACAAAACAATGAAAAAATCATTTTTGAAGCCCATAGACCTTTTTAAGATGACAAAAAATTTTCATTTTTTCCTTGGTAGTTTCCCTAGAATTTCTCCAGACCCAAACAAGATAAAAAAAAATCATGATCGTATCTAAAAACTAGACACTTCAAGCTACAATTTGATTTTCTTTTTTTTACTGTGTGATTATAATCCTCGGAGTTACAGCTCGTCGAAAATCGCCCAAAAAATTTCGAATTTTATTTATATCCTTAACTTTTTGTTTCTAGTGTATTTCTTAAACAGAACCCTGAATCGAAAAACGTTCTGAGCACCCCTTTACTATTTTTTAATAAACTACCACACTACAGGAATGGCGTCAAAAAAACGTATGTGGCGACAAAATTACGTGTATGGTATGGTACTTTAAAAAATGTTTCAGTTTCGGTTTCGGCTATATTTTGTCCGAAACTGAAACTACAGCTGAAACTAGATTTTATGGCCGAAACTGGCCGAAACTGAAACTTCGGTCGTACTAATAAGATGTCATATATATTTATTTATTTAAGTCTCAATGCAATTTGTACCTCTCTAATTATGTTAGTAACTCCATTGTTTCTTTTGTGCAAATAAATAAATAATAATTATTATAATATACTAGCTGCCTCCGCGCGGTTTTACCCGCGTAGTTCCCGTTCCCGTGGGAATACAGGGATAAAATATAGCCTATGTTACTCAGTGATAATGTAGCTTTCTAATGAAAAAAGAATTATTAAAATCGGTCCAGTAATTTTTGAGTTTATTCGTTACATACAAAAATACTAATCTTTCCTCTTTATAATTAGTGTTGAAGTAGATAACTTACCTCAAAGGCAGTAATCTGCATAGATCCTTGTCGTATATAGCTAGAGTATCGTTCCTTGAGATGTGTGGGGGGAAGATCGAGCCGTCGGAGCCAGCTATACTGTTGCACTGATCTGTTAAACATTACATTAATTACTGACTGATTCCCGGGGTATCTTCATTTTCCCTGGGATAATGCTACCATGAGTTTACCTTTTTTTGTTCTCAACTAGAGTTTGCAATCATTAAATGACTATTTTGGTATAGTTAATCAATTTACGCTAGATGGAGCTCTGATATCGACATTTTATTCTCAAATGTCTCGATGTTATCAAAGTCAAATCATCGATCTTAAACATCGATATTTTGCAGCTAAAATCGATGCTTTTTCACTATCGATAAATATGGATCATTCCTGCATCGACTTTCAAATTGTTGCTTAAGAAGTTTTCACGTCAAAAACACACTTATATAGATTAGACACAGAACAAACAGACATATTCATGCATACAAATGTTTGTGCCGAGTGGGAATTGAACCTGATCTCCTCACCTGTGGTCCAATGAGGTAGTTTGTCCCTCATATTGTATCTCTCGATGATACCGTACTTCGATATGTCGTCGGCGCCCGTGAACATTGTCACCACATCAGGGGAGGTACCGTTTTTCTAGAAAAATACGTTTTAGGAAATAAAAATATGCAATTTTTTATAGCACACAGGCTAAATTATATATCGGGAAAATTTAAGATTCCCTGGAAAGGACTAGTAAGGACTATTAAATCACTACATAGTATAAAACAAAGTCGCTTTCTCTGTCCCTACATCCCTATGTATGCTTAAATCTTTAAAACTACGCCACGGATTTTCATGCGGTTTTTTAATAGATACCTAGCGTGATTCAAGAGGAACGTTTTTATATACAACAACCCGGTAGACTTCGTTCTGCCCACCAGCGCCACCTACCGGCTCCAAATTGATGTATTATACATAAAAACCTTCCCCATGAAATACTCCTTAATTTGGTGAAAACCGCATGAGAATCTGTTCAGTAGTTTTTGTGTTCATCGCGTTCAGACAGACAGACAGAGGCGGCGGGAACTTTGTTTTATATATAGAAGATACATGCATAATATGTTAGAGAAACACTGTAAATTTTGGAGGTTTCCAATGTGATGTATAAGTATGCACCCGTGCGAAGCTGGAGCGGGTCGCTAGTAATAACAAAGTCACTTACCCCATAGAACAGTCCAAACTCCTCATACGGCAGCTTCTGTTCTTTAGGCACCACGTCTTTGGCGAGCTTCAGGAGAGGATCTTCATAACCCCAGAGGAGTTGCCCTACGGATACTTCCACAAAGGGTTTGATCTTGAGGATGTCCATGATGGATGCCATGGCGAGGCGGAGGAAGCGGGCAGCATGCTTGGATTGAGATGTCGCACTCTGGAATGAAGGTTTTAAATCAATATCTTGGTAAATGTGACAGACCTGGGCAGAAGATTGGCTTTGTTAGTGACCCTGACTCTCAAGCTGGTGGGTTCAAATGCCACCCAGGCAAGCATTTAAATAAATATCCTGGGACATTTTTCACACACGGCCTATCGGATTCCATAGTTAGTTTCAAAGTGAGCTTGTGATATGGTAACCAGATAGCTGATATAATACGTTTTAAATACATACATACTTATATAGATATTTACATCCAGACATATACAAACAGACATATTCACGCATACAAATGCCATTTTCAAAAAAAACTTTAAATTATTAAATTCGTGGTGGACAAGACAATTAAAAATAATTATACAAATTCAAGGTTTGTTATTAACAATTATTTTCCGCAAACTACATGAATATTAGTTAAGTATTTTTGTGGTTGACCTCTTGTTTAATAACAAGATAATTTTAACCTCTACACTTCTCGTTTTTAGGGATCCGTATAGTAATCTCCAATCCACACTAGCAGACTTCTTTTGATGCCCTAAGCAATCCACGCCCATGGGACCCCCTATCCTTATGTCAACTAGAATGGGTCTTAAAACCATTTTTGGTGACGTGAGACGCCGTAGAGCAGACGTAAGGATAGATTTTTTTGTGCTTCTTCTGGTGCCCCCCCAGACGTGATGCCCTAGGCAATTGCTTAATTTGTTTTAAGGGTTAATGCGCTGCGCACTAGGCCTGGGTGGTGTGGTGGATTATGAATAATAAATATCCGAGGACATTTTTCACAAACGGCCAATCTGATTCTAAACTAAGCAGAGCTTGTACTCCCATATTTCTGAATTTCATTTGATAATATAGAAAAAAGAACAGTTTTTTCTCTGAAATTTTAAACTATTATAGATAAAAGCTTGTGAACATTAATCAATCAATATTGACCCCTAGGTATGAGCCTGTCTTATCGTCCTACGTAAACATATTTAAGAGTTCAATGATATTTTAAAAATTTGCATATTTATACCGTTAAATCTATATAACACTAATATAAGGTGGAAAAATATATATTTGTGTATGTTTGTAATGAAGAAACCCAAAAACTACTGTGACGATTTTTTAATATTTTCACCTATGGAAACCTGCATTATCAGGGATAAATAGACATATTATGTAGATAGCAACTTTGTTATTAACTATTTATTTTACTAATACTAATAACAAAGCTATAGAGTTTGTTTGTTTATTAACGCTAATATTAGAAACTACCGGAAATAAAATATTTTAGAGTTGGATAGCCTATTTATCGAGGAAGACTTAAGGCTATATATCATCACGCTACGACTTATAGGAGCAACCCATTTTTTTGCAAAAATGGGCGAGTGACGCTTACGAAGTTGCGCGGGTCAACTAGTGAAATATCTTCATTCACATAGGCCTTCACAGGCACTTATGAAACGTCGACTCAAATCCTCGATTCTGAAGGTTACTTTTGCTGTGGAGATCACAAAAATTTTCGATATATTCTGCACAAGTATGGCATCGGCCAAGCGAATACTAAGCAATGAATTTTTTTGTTGAATCGAATGTGTGTTTGTAAGTAATTATATATGTATAATATCTGGTAATGTTCTTTGACACAGATATTTCTTAGATTTTTTTCTTATTCGATATTATAATGTTTGTTTTGGGTGTTGGTCTTCCTAAAATAAATAAATAAATTATTTCGGACGTGTAAGCTTTGACGTCATCATTTTGACGATCATCGACTATGATTCTATGAATAATGATTAGTATATTAAAGTACCTATATTGAACAGGTAATAAAATCATGTTCACCTTACCAATGTTAGTGACTTTTTGTAACACAAGATTTTTGTCAGTATTCTGGTTTTTTATTATAATTTCCGCGCGCGGTTTCTAACCCTGTAGTTCCCGTTCCCGTTGGAATATGGGGATAAAATATAGCCTATGAAACTCACAAATAACGTAGCTTTCTATTGGTGAAAGATTTTTTTAAATCGTTTCAGTAGTTCCGGAGCCTGTTCCTGGGACACTTTTCACACACGGCCTATCTGATTCCAAACTAAGCAGAGCTTATCATATGGTAACCAGATAGCTGATTTAATTTCTTGATAAAACAAGAAATCAAGTATTTTCTTTTTAGGGGACGCGGGTGAAACTGAGGGGCGAAAGCTAGCTCGCTAAGGCGATATATTAGTTACCTAAATATAGATAAATACATAACTAAAAAACTAATAAGTAATAAGCTTCCCAATTTCATACCAAAATAAATAATTATTATTTTTAGTTTTTTATACAACAGTATTGGAACCACAATTTTATTATTGTCTTGATTGTATCCGTGACAAAAAAATACGGAAAACCCGTCAGTATGAGATGTAAAAAAGAACTACAAGGCAATTAATTAATTATCATAAAATATTACCTTATTTAAACATTAATATAAAATATTAATTATAAATACTTGTTAACTGTTAAGTAATCCTTACTACATCTACAATCTATCTATATATATAAAAGAAAGTCGGGTTTGTTTCAACCATCGATATATATGTACTACGTACTAGATAGGGCGTTCCGAACACTCGCTTTAGTCAACTCAACTGAACTGCAGTCCGCTCACCCGACTTTAGTGTGGCTTCGACATTCATTCAGTGCGGGTGCGCACGGAGCAGCGTTAATAACAACGATAATCCGAATCAAAGTAGACCCTGGACGTAAATAACTAGTCAGTAGTCAACTAAGTAAAATTACTTCCTGTTTAAGTGAATTAATAGGTGATAATTTCGTAATTCCAGAGTAGAAAAACAATTTATCTATTTAAATACCACGCCATTCTACAATCATATACTAAAACGTGCAGATGTTCCCTTAAAACTGGTTGTAGGTAAAAATATGTAACTGAACACAGACTTGATATGTTTTTTTAGAAAGGTTTTAATTTGATTAATTGTTAATGAGTTTTTAATTAGTAGTGATAGTTTGATATTTTGAATAATTGTTTTATGTTAATTCAAGCCCTGGCCCGTAACTCTGAGTACTCATTTAAGCCATGTGAAGTCCGCCAATCCGCACTAGGCCCCCCTAATATTAATATAATACATTTTGAAATCGAGTTTTATTCTAATGAAGTTTAGTAGGTAAAAAAGATGTGTCACATCTGCGGTGTGAACTCTATAGGGACGACATCTTAGTGTAGTTAACTGAACGAAACGCGTAAGCGCCATGAAATTTGCGGCGCTTACGACGTTTTGGTCGCGAGAAAACTATACTCTAAGCAATCTAGCGCTGTATCTTTCAAAATAGTTTGGTTAGTTGACACAGCTTTATACAGCGCTGCAGCGAACTTTAGTTCTAACTCTTACCAGTTTTTAAACAAATGTTTTACATGAACGTTCTTGTCTATCGCTATACGTCGATGGTTTCAACACTTATAACTCGAGATCTGCTGAATCAATTTTCATGGTTATTGATTCGTTGGATTTGTCTCCGCCCCGAATAGCAGAATACTATTTATAAACAATGAATACTCGATATGTGAAATTAATACTTAATCATTTCAATAAATGCTGATTTGTTTATTAGATGTCAAACATTTGTTGTCCTATACTGTCAAATACTGTAACAACTATTCATGTGTGCGTTCAGAAATTATTTTATGTAAAATGTCTCGAAAGTTCGGAACTGTTATATTTGTTCTTTTTAGACATTAATTTGCATTATATTAAACATTTATTACTTATTTAATTTTTAATTTCCGAAAATAATACCGAATAATGCCTGATTTTTAATTTGGTCGGTTTTTAAATTGATCAACTTTAAGTTTAGTCACAATTTAAACTTTTGAACGCAATCATAATATTTGACATTAGATTTGACAACCAACTGTAGGTAATATGTCAATCCATCCTGTCGTACTTCAAAACACGGAAAAAAGTTATACGATATTGTGTTACCATATCTATGAGTGCATCCTTCTACTTAACTTTCTTTCTATCTATTTAATCAGCCCGTAATAACCCACTGCTGAGCATAGGCCTCCTTATTTTTATGCCTCTTTATACGGTCCTTTGCCAATTACATCCACTGCTTACCCGCTGCTCCGACAATGTCGTCTACCCACCGAGCCGGTGGTCTACCCGGTTTCCTGTGTCTCTCTTGGCCACCACTCTGTAATAGCTTTAGCCCATCTTCCGTCATCCAGCCTTGCCAGATGTCCCGCCCAACCCCACTTTAATCCCGTGATCCGTTTACCCACATCCACGACTTGCGTTTTACGTCGTATTTCGACGTTGGGTTTTCGGTCCACGAGGGAGATGCCCAGCATGGTTCGCTCCATGGCTCTTTGGGCAACCATTATTTTATACATGTCGCCTTTTGTAAGCGACCATGTTTCAGCACCATAGGTGACGATAGGCAGAATGCACTGGTTAAATGCCTTGGTCTTCAGACACTGAGGATTAGAGCGGAAGATTCATCATCATTCATCAAGTTTCCCAAATTCAGCCCAACCTAACTGGATCCGTCTAGCAATCTCCTTCACCTGAGACTCCCGGTCAAACGACAAACGACGTCCAAGATAGATGTAGTGGTCTACATGTTCTATTGGGGTGTCACCCACATTACTGGTTGCTGTTCCAATTGGATGACTAGCCATGAGCTTGGTGTTGAACATGTTCATACGTAGACCCACTTTCAGGGATGCTTCGTGTAGTTCTGTAAGCATAGATTGAAGATCAGCAACGTTCTCAGATAGTAGAAGAAGGTCGTCAGCAAAACGCAGGTGTGACATGCGTGTGCCATTTATATTTATTCCTCTCTCTTCCCAGTCTAGAGATTTAATTACGTCTTCTAGCATATTAGTGAAGAGCTTTGGCAAGAGAGTATCCCCTTGCCTCACACCTCGCTTGATGGTGACGAAATCTGTCAGCTTATACATGCGCACCTGTAGAGTAGCCTTTTGGTGTACGTGCACATGAAACCGTTTAAAGGAAAAAAATCTCCCGATTTCTAAACATTCTTCATTGGTAAGCCGTGGTGGCTCAGTTGGGAACGGACCGACTCACGATCGTGAGGGTGCCGGTTCAAATCCCTGGCCCGTACCTCTGAGTTTATAAAAACTTACGTACGGATTCACACCACTGGCTTTCGGTGAAGGAAAACATCGTGAGGAAACCTGCATGCCTGAGATGTCACAATTAAAGGCATGCGAAGTCCGCCAATCCGCACTAGGCCCGCGTGGTGGACTATGGCCTAAAACCCCCTCGATGTTAGGGGAGGCTCGAGCTCCTCGGTGGAGACGTACCTATATGAGCTGTTGATGATTGGTACTCCGCTCTTATTGGTTGTAGCGTGATAATATATAGCCTATAGCCTTCCTCAATAAATGGCCTCTCTAATACTGAAATAATTTTTCTAATCGGACAAGTAGTTTCTGAGATTAGCGTGTTCAAGCAAACAAACAAACAAACTCTACCGCTTTATAATATTAGTATAGATGTACTAGCTTCTGCCCGCGACTCCGTCCGCGTGGAATAGTTACTTTGTGCTAACGCTAACTTTCAACACGCGACTTCATTTACGTAGAAGGATGGACTCGCAGAGCCAACTGATGACTGCCCGTGCACGGCGGCCCAGCGCTTAAAGGCGCGCACAGTACTTGATCATTATTTTGCGGCTATGTAATTTTAAATTTGCGATATCTCCTAAGATATTCATTGAAATCGAATGATGTAAATTAAATTTATTATTAAATTATGAATAAGGTATTTATTTGGATAAGGATTAATATCATCTTTATAAAAACACCTTCACAAATAATGCATTATTTTAGAACAAATTTGGTTAGTAGAAAAATGGTTATAGTGAGCCAACCTTAACAGATAGACATATGCTGACGCTGTTTTTTTTGAACTTTTGAAGGGGAACAATTCTGTCCTACATCATTTTAGGGAAACTTTAACCGTTTACGCAGCGTTCGCAGCGGAAGCTCTCAACAGGAAAATAAATCTCCCGATTTTGAAACATTATTTATTGGTGCTCCGCTCCTATTGGTCATAGCGTGATGATATATAGCCTATAGCCTTCCTCGATAAATGTACTATCTAATGGCGAAATAATTTTTCAAATCGGACCAGAACTTTCTGAGATTAACGCGTTCAAGCAAACAAACAAACTCTACTCCTTTATAATATTAGTATAGACTAGCTTCTGCCAGCGACTTCGTTCGCGTGGAATAGTTTCTTTGGGCTAACTCTGTCTTTAACCCGCGACTTCGTTTACGTAGAAGGTTAGTATGGCTTATTTCATCTATAATTTTGGTGTGTCTATACCGATTTCTATGATTATTTTTTTATTGAATGGGTAATAATGTTAACTTTTTTAAATTAGGGATGAGTGAGAGTATTATAAACGTTAGAGTAAACAAATATAATCAGAATGCTCCGAACTGCTAAGCTATCAGGAGTTACACGTGTTATTGAGAGTCAACCATAAAAGATGGACGTATGCTGGTGCAAGATGCTTTTTTGACATTTTATGTAGAATATTTCCGTCATACATGATTTCTATGTATCTTTAACCATTAAGGCTGCACACGCGACGGAAGCTTAAAAAATGGAGTAACTTCTCCCGTTTTCCCAAAGTTTCCCTTCACTACTCTGCTCCTATTGATTGTAGCGTGATGAAAAGTATCCTATAACCTGCCCAGGAGTATGAAGAATAATTGTACCAAGTTTCGTTAAAATCCGTCCAGTAGTTTTTGTTTCTATAAGGAACATACAAACAGACAGACAGACAAAAAATTTACTGATTGCATTTTTGGCATCAGTATCGATCACTAAACACCCCCTGATAGTTATTTTGAAAATGTATTTCATGTACAGAATTGACCTCTCTACAGATTTATTATAAGTATAGATAGATTGGGGCAGTACGAAGTCTGCCGGGTCAGCTAGTAATATTATAAAGAGGAAAACTTTGTTTGTTTGGTTGTAATGAATAAACTCAAAAAGTACAGGACCGATTTTAATAATTCTTTTTTCATTAGAAAGCTACATTATCCACGAGTAACATAGGCTATATTTAATCCTTGTATTCCCACGGGAACGGGAACTACGCGGGTAAAACCGCGCGGAGGCAGCTAGTGTCTCTATAATTCTATATCATTTTAAGCTACTAATATTAAAAATGCGAATGTAACTTATGTCTGTCTGTCTCTGAGACAGTGTCTCGCTTTCATGCTAAAACTACTGAACCGATTTAAATGAAATTTGGTAGGTATAATAGTCTAGAGCCTGAGAAAGGAGATACCTACTTTTTATCCCGGGAAAATGGAAGATCTCCCGGGTACGCGGGTGGAGGGAGCCACTGGTCATTTATATTGTAACTAGCTGATGACCGTCAACTTTCCCGGGATATAAGGTAGTCTATATATCCTTTCCTCCTTTAGTCTATATCTGTACCAAATTTAATTAAAATCGGTTCAGTAGTTATGACGTGAAAGCGTAAGCCCTCATTCGAGAGTTTTTTTACCGGACTGGAATGCATTTCCATGTAGATACCATAATTATGGTCTATTTACAACGTCCAAAGTTGAAACTTCAATACCCCTCGATAAAAAAGCGTCGCGTTTTAAAAACGCTGTCGTGTGATGAGAACACATAGGTATATGGGAATGCATTTGTTGTATTTGAACGCTTTTTTAACGCCCGTAAAAAGGCGTAGGTATGAGGGCTTACTTTCCTACTTATAATATTAGTAGGGATAACACTTAACTTCTTTAAATAAAAAAGTAATATAAGAGTGTACAAATCTATAAACAATTCAAAGTTATAAAACAATTACATTACTGTAACTACCTATACTAGTTACGTTTGTATATTCATTAGAATCACATGACCGGACATTCAACCTGTACAGACTATCATTAGAAAACTAACTTAAACACTAAAGCATAAAGTCCACATTACATTAACACTAGATCTATGTAACTCTATAAGATACTTTTCTATAGATGTATGAAAGCGCCTTGTAAAAATGAAGCTTAAGTTAATGTATTAAAATTGAATTTCCTTTGGATTAATTTATGGAAAATTTATCTACTGCTTTTGATTCAAACCATGTATGTACGTATGTTTGAAATGGGAATAACAGTTATATCCATATAACTATTCCCTGTGACTTTACTCGACAGTTAAATTTGTACTATCTACACTAATATTATAAAGAGGAAATATTTGTATTTTTGTATGTAACGAATAAACTCAAAAAGTACTGGACCGATTTTAATAATTCTTTTTTCATTAGAAAGCTACATTATCAGGGTGTAACATAGGCTATATTTGATCCCTGTATTCCGACGAGAACGGGAACTACGCGGGTAAAACCCCGCGGAGGCAGCAAGTCTATACTAAAGCTGTAAATTTAAAGCTAGCTAAAAATTCTTTATAATATTAGTAGACTAGCTTCCGCCCCGCGGTTTTACTAGTTCTCTTTCCCGTTTTCTAGGGATAAAATATAACCTATAGCCTTCCTAGATATGGGCAATTGAACACTAAAACAACGTTTCAATTCGAACCATTCGTTCCTTAGAATGTCGCGTTACAAACAAACAAACAAACAAACTGTTACACAAAAATAACGTGTCAATTCAAATGAGTTCCTGAGAATAGCGCTTTCAAACTAACAGACTCTTTATAATATTAGTATAGATATCAGCTAGCCACAGTACAAAGTGCATAGTCCAACATATTGGCACATAGATTGACCATATTTTAAGATATTATTAACAGAGTTTTTTTAACTAGAATATAAACTACAGTTAGTTCATAACTGCTAGGTTACGCTGCAATGAGCTGTTCCGTATGAGAGACTACGGCTGATGAGGGGGGGGGGGGGGGGGAGCAGTGGACATAACTAGAAAACAATAGATTCTAGCAATAGTATATGAAAATGAAAAATAAAAAAATATTTATTACTGCAAAAAAAACATGAATAAATACATAAAACACAATTACAATATTTAACAAAATTTTGCAGACAATAAGTATATAACCTAATTTGTATTATCTATAGGGTTCCTCACTAGACAAGGTATAATAATATGGTATTAAATTTATCCTAACTATCCTAAGTAATATTATAAATGTAAAAGTAACTCTGTCTGTCTGGCATTCACGGTAAAACTACAGAAATTATTTAAATGTTATTTGGTACACAGATAGTCTAGAGCTGAGAAAGGATAAAGGCTACGTTTTATCCCGGAAAAATAGAAGATCTCCCGGGTACGCGTGTAAAACCGCGGGGAGACACTATTATAGTAATAGGTACTTAATATCATAAAGCTGAAAAGTTGAAAGAAGTTGAGAAGAAAAAGATTTGAAAATTTATTTCAGTATTAGATAGCCCGTTTATCGAGGCTAGCTATAAGCTATTTATCATTGCGCTACGACCAATAGGAGCGGAGGACTGATACATATTTCAAATACGTTTTATTTTCCCTTTTGAAAGCTTACAAATTAGCCTGTTTTAATGACATATTTTGACTTATCCAAAAATATCGTTGTCTCTCTCTACCACACATACAGCCGTCTCTGTCTAACGTACTAAAGTGAACATTAAGGTCGACTAGCCGGAACTTATGATATGTGAAATCAACCGATTGACTGTGACCACAGGGTATCCAATAAACAATCTGTTTTCTACCATAAACACTATCATGTACTTAACGAGGTGTATCACTATGTTATTGTGGTGTAAGTCTTCACTACATAGTATAAAACAAAGTCGCTATCCGCCGTCTGTCTGTCCCTATGTATGCTTAGATCTTTAAAACTACGCAACGGATTTTGATGCGGTTTTTTAATAGATAGAGTGATTCAAGAGGAAGGTTTTTGTGTATAAATCATTACGCTACGACGAATAGGAGCGGAGCATCAATCAAAACTGTTGCAAAAACGGGCAAGTGACGCTAACGAAGTTGCGCGGGTCAACTAGTACTAGCTATATATATGCATCAGTCAATACAATCACGGAATAATGGACACATAAATAAATAAATAGGTTAGTTTCTATTCCGAAAAAAATTTGGAATTTCGGGAACACAGATACCTATAACCACGGTGTGAATTAAAAAGTAAAATTTTGTTATGATGACGATGTTTGGGTATAGCGCTCGTCTAGAACGAGCATTACAGCAGGACTAACATAATTACCTATTGTTAAAAACTTATTTTGATAAGTGTAATTGCTGAGTTTATAGCCAGCTCTTCTCAGCTAGAACAACCTTCCGAACCGAATAAATATTAAAGAACCGAGCGTTAGAGTCGATGTTTCATAAGTGCCTATTTGAATGAATAAATATATTTCATTTAATTTATTTTAATTATTAATCATACCTATATATTAAGAGCACGAATATAGGCCGTTCAGTAAGACCCAATTAATGCTCCGCTCCTATTGGTCATAGTGTGGTGTTACATAGCCTATATCCTTCCTCAATAAATGAGGTATCCACCACAAAAATAAATATTCAATTCGACCCTTTAGTTTCTGAGGATAACGCGTTCAAACAAACATATAGGATATAGTCTTATCGTTTTGATCTATACCTACCAGTAATTTATTAGTTAATCTATATAACTACCATGGAAAAACCAACCACCTTCTTTAAATTGCTATAACCTGTTGTGTTAAGATCTCGCTTAGATCTCGTAAACTACGCGACGTATTTTAATGCGGTTCTTAATAGATAGAGTGATTCAAGAGGAAGGTTTATACGTATAGTTTAATATTGTTTTGTGCTGACACTACATATTACATTGTACCCATGTAAAGCCGGGGCGAATCGCTAGTTGATTAATGTATACATATAATATTAATGAAAAGAGTCATTGCAGAGTTTATTGCCGGCTCGTTCATAAGTGCCTGTGAAAGCCTATTTGAATAATAAACTATTTTCATTTTAATATCTACACCAATATTATAAAGAGGAAAGATTTGTATTTTTGTATGTAACGAATAAACTCAAAAGTACTGGACCTATTTTAATATTTTTTTTTCATTAGAAAGCTACATTATCACTGAGTAACATAGGCTATATTTTATCCCTGTATTCCTACGGGAACACTACGCGGGGCGGAAGATAGTCAATAAATATATATTGGCTGGGACATAAGTTATTCATTATTTATTTGTTTATTATTTATTTTATTAGTGAAAACAAACAATTACCTACACATGCAAATTAAATAAGTAGTTCTTATATCTAAATACAATGTTTGTACATGTGCAACTCACGATGTTATCCACATAATAATATATATAATCTTAGATTTATTTGTTTATTTATTTTTTTATGTTATGTTGTGTTTATAACACACATTAAATTCCAATCAGCGTTTCGACTGCACTTGTAATAAGACCCACTTCCATCATATTCACTAGCTGCCTCCGCGCAGTTTTACCCGCTCCGTAACCGTTCCCGTGGGAATACAGGGATAAAATATACCCTATGTTACTCAGTGATAATGTAGCTTTCGAATGGAGACAGAATTATTAAAATCGGTCCAGTACTTTTTGAGTTAATTCGTTACATACAAAAATACAAATCTTTCCTCTTTATAATATTAGTGTAGAAGTGTAGAGGTGTAGATTCGTCAGTCCGTGCGTCCGCCTGCGCTCGCGCATGGCCGCAAGTGAAAGCGTCCCACATAACCGTCTCAGGTTGACACTCAGTATATATTCTTCACGTACATTGAGGATATTTTTAGCGAACTAGTTCTACGAGTTACAAGCACTAAAAGTGGCCTTACTAGTCTGATGGGTATAACTTTTTATCGTTTTTTTTTAACTTAGAATAGAATATCTGAACGCTGGGTGAACCTGATTATGTTTGTGGTTGAATCTATAGTAGTTGCCACTACTAGTGGCTCCATGCGGTTTCATCCGCGTTATTAGAGAAACTTCCATTTTCCCGGGATAAAAACTATATAGTATTAATCCAGGTTAGTTCTTAATTTAACCCAAATCCGTTTGGTAGTTTTTGCGTGAAAGAGTAATAAAAGATGGGTGGATGTTTGTTTCTCAATCACGCCAAAACAACTGCAGTGAACGGGATGAATTCGGCACAGAGTCAAGAATCTCTCAGGAAATCTGGATTACAAAAGATCTCCGGAAACACAGGTGAAACCGCGGGATAGAAGCTAGTAATTTATATAATTGTTCACACACGACTTTGCGGTTTATGTTGTAGACGTCATGTACTCTGTTTGACGCAATACCTTTTTATATAATAATGCTATTTATAATACATCCTAACTTATATTATAAATGCGAAAGTAACTATGTCTGTAACTACGCTAAAACTACTGACCTATTAAAATGAAATTTGGTACACAGATAGTCTAAAGCCTGAGAAAGGAAATAGGCTACTTTTTATCCTCGGAAAATGGAAGATCTCTCGGGTACGAGGTCGAAACCGCGGGGAGCAACTAGTATAATATATGTTATTAGCGACATACCTATACATCACATTAGAAACCTCTAAAATTGTCAGTGTTTCTCTAACATATTATGCATGTATTGTATATAAACCTTCCTCTTGAATCACTCTATCTATAAACAACCGCATCAAAATCCGTTGCGTAGTTTTAACGATTTAAGAAGACATAGGGACAGACAGCGGAAAGCGACTTGGTTTTATAGTATGTAGTAATTAAGGCATTTAGACATATTTGCTCCCCAAACATAGAGCAACAAAGTTTGTACTAAGTATTTTACTTTTTTAATAGATTATAGTACAAAAAAAACATCGGTAAAAAAACCTGTTATTTGCAATTTAAAATAATTGCAAACGTTGTAAAATACATTATTGTAATATATATGTTGTTGTAAAACATAACAGCCATAATTATAGTTACAATTAACGTGACAAAATGTACGTTTAAATCATTATAGTTTATGACTTTACATTTTTTTTTATTGTCATCCTACGTTGTACTAAATTTACTACTAGCTGCCTCCGCGCGGTTTTACCCGTGTAGTTCCCGTTCCCGTGGGAATACAGGGATAAAATATAGCCTATGTTACTCAGTGATAATGTAGCTTTCTTATGAAAAAATAATTATTAAAATCGGTCTAGTACTTTTTGAGTTTATTCGTTACATACAAAAATACAAATCTTTCCTCTTTATAATATTAGTGTATAGACTAGCGCCGCGGCTTGATACAGCCTAAATTTTTTCGACAAAGTATGATAAATCGTTAATATGAATCAAGTAACGTACAGGTACTAAGAGAGATCCTTGTGGGACCCCCATTGAAATTGTAGATCCAGGGTGATCTATGTATGATAGCCTTTACCAAGCTCAAGTCTTTCATCATTTTTATAGTTTTCGTTGTAAAAGCGTAACAGAGAGCAGGGCCGGATCTAGGGGGGGGCGAGCCGGGGCCCACGCCCCGGGCGGCACGTTCAGGGGGGCGGCAAATTCACACTTGACAGACGAATGGACAACTTTAACCATAGAATAAATAATAGTATAAGTACTGAAATTCATTCTTATTTTACTGTGGCCATATCAACTCGACCGATACCCAAGGGTACAGCACACAGACCATGTGACTGGGGCGGCGAGAGCGACAAGTGAGACTTGCTATACGAACATTTTATGATTCGCGAGCCACGTAGGCATGGTTTAAACCTCCCGCGTTTGAGTGATGAAAAGTCCGAATGCCTCGCCGACAGTCTAGCGCTCCAATATACTCCCAGTTCTCTCCCGTTCAAAAATGTAATTTCAATACACAAATGCAATAGGTAATTATTTCTCATATTTTAAATCCTATCCTGTCTGTGTATAAAACATACATAGTTGACCCGCGCAAGTTCGTTAGCATCATTTGCCCGTTTTTTCAACATTTTTGGTTTATGCTCCGCTCCTATTCGTCGTAGCGTGATGATATATGTATAGCCTATAGCCTTTCTTGATAAATGGACTATCTAGTTATATAGTTCCTGAGATTAACTCGTTCAAGCAAACAACCAAACTCTTCAGCATTATACACTAAACACAAAAAATTTGGGATATAAACAAATTTCGAAATTTTTGGGTGATTTTCAACGAGCTATGACTCCGAGGAAAATAATCGTACAGTAAAAAGAGTAAAAAGACTGAATTGTAGCTTCAAGTGTTTAGTTTTCAGATACGATCATGAATTTTTTCTATCATCTTTGGGTCTGGAGAAACTCTAAGGAAACTACCAAGGAAAAATGCAAATTTTTTGTCATCTAAATAAAATAAAAGCCCGTACGGTTTCAAAAAATATTTTTCTATTGTTTTTGTCAAATACTCTTTTAGATATAGAATTTAATGCCCTTTAATTTGTTGTAATAAATAAACCTTTTTTAAAACTACACAATATTCTCTATAAGAAAACATGAATGGTTCTTGTCGAAAGTATTTGTATGGAATTGAAAACTTTGAATTGAATTGGAAAAAAAGGCAAAAATTTTCATAATTAAGGATATAAATTTAGATAACTTGGTATAACTTTGGATAAAAAGGAAACTCTTTTTTTTGTAATATTTATTGCTTTGATGAAAGAGATAAAAAATAATTTTATTAAATTTTCCTTTTTTTTCTCGACTTTGTGTGTGTATGTTAATCTGTCAGACAAAGTTTTCAATTCAAAAAAGATGTTTTCGACAAGTCATTAATGTTTTTTTTATAGAGAATGTTGTGTAGTTTTCAAACCCCTTCTTCAATTTCATATACGATCTTTATTCCCAGAGTTATTTATTGTCAAAGTTAAATAGTTATTTGTTATACAAGAGTGCAAAGTTGCTTTTTAACCGCGAGGGAATCAAAAGAGCACGAGGTGAAAAATCTTTGCACTCGAGTGCAACACGTAACTTTTCATTCCACCTCAGCGAGGAAATGAATACTTCTCGCGTGATTGTTGAGGGAGAAAGCTCATTTGCGCATTATTAACAGTTTCAGTCAATTCTGTTGGCGTCAAGCAAACTTCCTCGTCGCTAGAATCACTCATTTTAGTTTTTTCACTTGTTTTCAAGTTTCTTGTTTTTAATATAAGGTTTAACAATGACGTGAAAAAATGCCGCGTAAAGAACCGCGTACAAAGCAAATTGAAAAAAGAACACCAAGAAGGTGCCGAGTCTGAGTTTTTAACAAATTAAAAAAAAGTTGTATGATATATTCGGCACCATAGAGGTAGCAGTAAATAGGTTTAATGTTTTTTTTTAATTCACAAACTTAGTGCACACGATGTTCCAAATTCAATTTACTTTATCCTCTAGAGAATAAAAACGGCTTTTCCACTCAGATATTGAAGATTAAAAATACTCTTTCCGAGATGGTGGGATGAAAAAGAACTTTTTTGGTTTGACGGACAATAACTCCGTGGAAAATCATCGTACAGGCTTCTTAATTAAGAAAAAAATTTAAAAACCTTTTGATTGGATATTTTTTTAAGACGACAAAAATGTTGCATTTTTTTCCTAGGTAGTTTCCTTAGAATTTTTCAAGACCCAAAAAATTATACAAAAACGTCATGGTCGTATCTAAAGACTAGACACTTGAAGCTACAATTTGGTTCTCTTTTTTTTTGCTGTACGATTATTTTCCCCCAAAAATTTCGAAATTTATTTATATCCTCAACTTTTTGTGTCTAGTGTGTATTAGTATAAATATATATGTCCACACGTTCAAAGGTTTATATCTGTAACATTAGTGGACATCTGAAATTACAAAGATGATAAAGTGGGCACGGGGGGGGGGGGGGGGGGGCGGCATTTCGCAGTTTTTGCCCCGCCTAAAAAAAATTGAAGATCCGGGGCTGACAGAGAGACAGAGTCACATTCGCATTTATAATATTATGGTTAATAAACAAGTCAGTTTGTCACCTCATTTTTATCCGTTTCATAACAAAAAAACGTATAATATATACATGTTCTTACGTAAATTTAAACGACTTTTAAAAACCAGTTTCGACTGTGCGTAAAGGTTTGACGCATTTTATGTTTTAATACGCAAAACTTGTTTTTTTTTTAATAAAATGTCTTTTAAAGTTTATTTTAACTCTTGGTTCATTTTATTTGATATAGAATAGATTTATAGTATTTAAAAGCTATGTTTAAATATATAGTATTTTGTTCCGCACTATTGGTTCGAAACAATTTTTTTTTAGTTTAGATAGCCCATTTATCAAGAAAGGCTATAGGCTATTGGGATCACGCTACGACCAATAGGAGCGGAACAACAATGAAAACCGTTGAAGATGAAGGATATTTACACCCAGAGAACAAACCAGGCATATTTATAGACACAAATGTCTTGGATGGCATTTGAACCCACGACCGGCGGCTTGTAAGTCAGGGTCACTAACATAAAAGCTAATATCTGATAAGCTACATTATTCTCATGTGACTTAACCTATGTCTATGTCAGGAAAACATATGCGGGTAAAACCGCGCGTTACCGCTAGTTCTTAAATAAAATATGTTGTAATATAATAAGATATTAGTATAGTAATTGACATAGATTAACCGGCTAAAGTACATATGTTTATTATTTAATTACGAAATACATACTTATGTTTAACACGTCATAAGCTAATCTAGGTATACTAATATATAAAGCTGAAGAGTTAGTTTGTTTACTTGAACGCGCTAATCTCAGGAACTACTAGTTTGATTTGAAAAATTATTTCAGTGTTAGATAGCCCATTTATCCGAGAAAGGCTATGGGTATATCATCACGCTACGACGAATAGGAGCAGAGCATTCATCAATAATGTTATAAAAACGGACAAGGGACGCTAACGAAGTTGCGCGGGTCAACTTAATCTGACCCTAGCTCACCGACTCAGGATCATGAGGGTGCAGGTTCAAACCTATGAAATGCTCGCTACAAGCTATTTCACACGTTTTGTAATAAGTAATCATTATTGTATTAGATCTAAATTGGTTTTGAAAAGAGTAATTACTGAGTTTATTGCCGGCTCTTATCAGTAAAAACAACTTTCAGAACCGAGCATCAATATTAATAATGACTATTCATAAGAGCTTGTAAAGGTCTGGCTCTGGTCTGTCTGGCTATATAACACAGTTGTCGCAGAAACGCAAAATGACCATTTACCCTGTCACAGTTGAAGGCATGTTCCTTCCACCGCGCCACGCGTGTGGACTATGGACACCCCTTCGTTTTAAGAGAGCTCCTCGGAGACGTATATGATGATAATGTGTACTCACCAGCATAGGAATGTTCGGTACAACAACAGCGTCGTCATCCAGGCCGCTGCTCATATCAGGTTGGAAGGTGTAGGTGCGTTTGTAGTGGAACGATAAGGTACCGTTCTCGTTGTCTGTTATATTCACCTTCTCCCATTCTTCCCTGTGGGAGAGGGAGATGGGGATAGGTCAGTTTGAGTAGTAAAGATGTGTAACATAATAAGTAGGTAGATCAATCATATTTTGGTTGTTATAAATGCTATAATGCTTGTTATGATTGAGTGTTTGTTACTTGCTGCTGGAGGGATCCGGATGAAATTTGGTTCAGAGTTGACTAAATGGATCTTCAGCCGTTGTGAGCGACAAAAATATCAATCTTTTGCATTTATATTATTAGTAAGAGTTGCATGTTTAAAAGTAAATATGCATGAACATTTTGACGTGACAACGTCTTATAAATTGGTTTGCCGGGTGACACTTCAAGAAACTGCGTTACGCTCCGCTCACGTAACGTCACGTTATGTTTTAAATTGTTACTATTATTTCATCCTTCTTCCTACTATACGAATGAATATTCACATTAAAATTATTTTACCACTCAAAGTCGTTGTCACGTAAAACTTTCGCCCGTATACCGACTTTACAGGCAACCAATTTTTTTTTTACAACCAATTTGATTTCAAACTAAGCAGAGCTTGTACTGATATAACATACCTAAAACTGTTTAAAATGCACATCTATTTTACCTCACAGAACAAACATACATGTTAATGCACACAAATATTTGTTGGTTTTGCAGCTTTTTGACTGTCAGAGTCGCAGTAACCTCAAAGCCAACTTTTGAATCAAAAATCATGAATCCTTGACAAAATTGCACGGTTGCAGCTATCTCAAAAACCACTTTTTATGTGATGGTCGACAAACGAACAGGCGTATCGCCTGATGGTAAGCGATTACCGCCCATGGACACTCGCAACACCAGAGGAGCCACAAGGTGTCAGGCCTTTTGAAAAGACACTTACAAGTATACATAAGGCCCAAGCTCGTCCAGGACAGGCTTGGATCCATTGTTGAGGAACTCGTCTGCATTGGTGACGTTGTACACGTAGACCTTGATGAAGGGCCGCACGGGGGGCCGCGCCCACCACTCGAACGTCATCGAGTTGGGGCGTAGCACCAGCTCCTGGAAGGGAGAGGGTCCATTAGTAATTTATTTTTATACCCCTAAGGCCGCAAACACCTGATGGGAAGCGGTTACCGTAGCCTATGGACGCTGGCAACAGGGGCGTAACTCACGCGTTGCCGACCCTGTCAAAAACTCTTCACTTCCTTCTTGAAGAACCCTATGATGTACTCCATTGGGAATACCATGGCGGGGAGCTATTACACAACCTAATGTTGTAAAATTATAGAAAAGACAAGTATTGACAGCCGGCTGGCTTTGTGGTTAGTGACCCTGACTTTCAAGCCGGTCGTGAGTGCGAATCCCACCCAGCACAAACATTTGCACGCATGAATATGTCTGTTTGTTCTGTGGCTGAATGTACTAGTAATAAGTAAAATTAAAACCTACTACATAAGATTGTACTAAGTAAAGTAAATAACTCATCAAATATCCAATCCACGACCTTCCCAACTCATATTTGGTTACCACCCATAACTAAGTTTTATAAAGTACACAAAGCACTATACATATGTATAATTAATATAATTATCGAGTTTGTTTGTACAAAGAACAATAACGGTTCACTCGGGGTGTGTTGCGAAAACGCGTGAGAGCAAGTCTCCTGCGCCTGCGCACTGACCTTTAGTAGTGAACCATAGTGTAAAGAACTACAGTATTTTATATCACTACATAGTATAAAACAAAGTCGACATCCGCCGTCTGTCTGTCCCTATGTATGTTTAGATCTTTAAAACTACGCAACGGATTTTTAATAGATAGAGTGATTCTTAAGGAAGGTTTTTATGTATAAATCATAACGCTATGACGGATAGGAGCGGAGCATCAATCAAAACTGTTGCAAAAACGGGCAAGTGACGCTAACGAAGTTGCGCGGGTCAACTAGTACTGTATAAAACAAGTTAGGTTAAAAACTAAATCATATTATTGGTGTAATTATTTTATTGGCGGAAGCTAGTACGCGTAAAATTGCCCTTTACATAAATTCAATAAATATCTAAGGAGATATCGCAAAATGTTAAATAACATCAAGTAAAAATAATGATCAAGTACTGTACTGCGCGCGCCTTTATGTGCCGGGCCGGTGCGTGCAGTCATCAGTTAGCTCTGCGAGACCATCCTTATCGTAGTCACGGGATGAAAGTTATCGTTAGCCCAAAGTAACTATTCCACGCGAACGAAGTCGCGGGAAAAAGCTAGTTTATAAAAAACTAATAATATGTGTTGAAATTTGGTTTACTGTACATAACTGAACTGTGTAACCGTGGTAATCGCTAATAATTTCCAGTTGTTTAGTCGCCTTGACCCGAAAAATCATTTCGCTATGTTCATAGAGAAAAGGGCAAATGTAGTGTTAAACTTATTTACTTCGATAATTATGACGAGTAATGGACATTTTTATTTTTCATTTTTCTACACTAATAAAGATTCGATTTTTTGTTCAATTGTTTGTTTGTAATAAGCTTTAAAGTCGACGTTTCTTAAGTGCCTATTTGAATGAAATGAATGACACTTCATTTCACAAATAAGCTCCAAAATTACTGGTTCAAATAATATTAAAATTGGTTGAGGGACGAAGGCTGTACCCTTAAATATCCTGGGACATTTTTCACAGCCAATCTGATTCCAAATTAAGCAGAGCTTGTACAATGGTAACCAGATAAATAAAATACATACTTATATAGATATTTACATCTAGACACAACAAACAGATATATTCATGCGTACAAATGTTTGTCCTGGGTAGAATTGGAACGCACGAAAATGGTTACATTATCTTATAATGTTGAACATACTAAAGTAAAAGTTAAAATAAAACTACGTATTTTTTAATAATGAAGTTTTGAAACAAAACATTAAACGTTACGAAAATGGTGAAATAAGCTCAATTCAAGTACTTACTACTTAGCAGATTGAAATCTCTGTAATACCAGTTACTTAGTTTGAAGGTCAAAAGTATATAATGAAAGAATTTACTACGTCTTTAAATACACTAATCTTACAGTCATGTGCTGAAAATAGTAACTAGTTTCCGTTATGCAGTTTCACTTGAGTAGTTTCCGTTCCGGTTGGAATACAGGGATAAAATATAGCCTATGTTACTTAGTGATAATGTAGCTTTCTGATGGTGAAAGAAGATTTGACGTGAAGAGGCTATATATGAAATCTTTATTATATTAGTGTAGGAAAAGAAAAACATTTGAATTGGAAAAGGCTAATTATTTTCAAAAAGCTGACCTGATTATCTTAAAAATAGCTTAGATCACTCTGGTTCACTCAAAATCGCAATTAAATCTATCCATTATACCAAACAGATAGACATGTCCAAATTATGACACCCCTTTCTACACTTATATTATAATGTGAATATTTGTACTGAAAAAACTCAAAAACTACTGAGCCGATATCAAAAATTCTTTCACCATTCCAAAACTACATTATCAGGGAGTAACATAGGCTATACTTTATCCCTTTATTCCCACAGAAATGGGAATAACGCGGGTGAAACCGCGCGGAGGCAGTTAGATTTAAATATAAATATATATTAGTGATAAATTTAAGGAAATTAACATTCTCACAGTTGCATCACAGTACATTTATGCAAACATAATATTCGTCCGTCAAAACATTAGTCTTTTCACGAAAAATTGTGATTTGCACTCCATTAATACTAGAAATAAGCATAAACTTGTAACATCTGCTTATAGACTACAGAAAGTGCAAGGATCATTTTTAGGACTTGGTGCACGGTTTTATATCAAAATCCCCACAAATATTTTAGATTTGCCTATGAATAAATTTAAGGAACGAGTTAAGTCAGCTTTGGTACAGAAGGCTTATTATAGTATAAACGATTATATTAACGATGGCGAGGCATGGGTATAGCGCTCGTTCTATCAGGACTAATATTATTATTGTTAAAGAAATTGTTAAAACTTGTTTTGAAAAGAGTAATTGCTGAGTTTATTGCCGGCTCTTCTCAGCAAAAGCAACCTTCCGAACCGAGCATTAGAGTCGACGTTTCATAAGTGCCTGTGAAGGCCTATTTGAATGAATAAATTTATTTCATTTCATTTCATATATTGGTAGGTATAACATTATAATTTTGCATTTTGAACCTTAACCTACAATTATAAAGTCAAAAATCATACTTACATGATCTATAAATAGTCTGATCCATGTTCCGAGGAATATTGCGCATATTATACCCAGCAGGAGTAGTATAACTGCTGATGCTAGCACGAACCCTGTGAACAAGGACGACAACCTTAACATCAAAGACATAAGATAGATATTTAATTGGTACAGATATTGATAAGGAGACGTGATAATTAACATCTAGAATTATTTTTATACCACAAAGGTGGCGGTCCTGATGGGAAGCGGTTACCGTAGCTTATGGACGCTTGCAACACCAGGGGCGTCAATCAAGCGTTGTGAAAAAGGAGCAACTGTATTGTATAGGCAATGAAAGGGACAAAGCGTAATGTATTTTCGTCGAAGAGCTAGATAGGTATCACTCCTGCATACCCCTACGACGCTACTCCATCACTGGTCCCCCCACTGCCGCTACAGCGGATTTAAGATATATCTTAAACTAGTGACTCCCCGCGGTTTCACCCACGTACCCGGGAGATCTTCCATTTTCCCGGGATAAAAAGTAGCCTATGTCCTTTCTCAGGCTCTAGACTATATGTGTACCAAATTTAATTTATATCGGTTCTATAGTTTTAGCGTGAAAGTGAGACAGACAGACAGAGTTATTTTCGCATTTATAATATAAGTAATCTCTTCAGGTAGATATTTTGACGAAATAGAGAAACAAACATCGAATCAAATCAATAAATTCGAATGTGACTTTGTTACGCTTTCACACCTAACCTAGTAAACCGATTAGAACAATTCTTTCACCAATGGAAAGCTACATTATTAGGGAGTAACAAACGCTATATTTTATACCTGTATTATTACGGAAACGGGAAATACGCGGGGAAACAGTGAGCCGGAAGCTAAATCAAAATATATTTTATTCAAATAGACCTAAACGAGCACTTATGAACAGTCACTCTTAATGCTCGGTTCTGAAAGTTGTTTTTACTGAGAATAAGTTTATCTACACTGATATTATACAGAGGAAAGATTTATATTTTTGTATGTAACGAATCTCGAAAAACTCAAAAAGTACTGGACCGATTTTAATAATTCTTTTTTCATTAGAAAGCTACATTATCACTGAGTAACATAGGCTATATTTTATACCCGTGTACTTACGGGAACGGGAACTACGCGGGTGAAACTGCGAGGCGGAAGCTTGCTTATATTAATAGGAAATGATTAGGCAGTCTTTCGCAAATCGGCCCGTTAGTTCCGGGCCGTGTTAATTTTTATAATCTATGCTTATAAATACTGTTATATAAACATTACTGACGGTATATTGTATAACTAGTTGACCCACAACTTCGTTAGCGTCACTTGCCCGTTTTTGCAACATTTTGATACTCCGCTCTTAATCGTCGTAGCGTAATGATATAAACCTACATCCTTCCTCGATAAATAAGCTCTAACTTTGAAATAGTTTTTCAATTTGGACTGCTAGTTCCTGAGATTAGCGCATCCAAACAAACTCTTCAGCCGTATATATTAGTAGAAATTAGTGTAAATACGGATATAGAAATATAAATTAAGTGAGTCACGCAGGGCCTAGGGTTAGGCTCACTTTGAAGCTTACTTTGGAATCCAATTGGCCGTGTGTGAAAAAAATGTTCCAGAATATTTATTTTATTTATATAAAGTTTGGGAAACATTGGGTTAGACCAAACGCGGCGTGGATCGTGATGGATGCGCAGACGCACCTCTGCGCGTGACGCTCGCGCTGGCGCAATGTGACGTGTCACGACCTATTATGCATTATTTAATGATCTTTGAACTGTTATTGTGTTACTATTAACCGACTTTGGAAATGAGGTACTCTTTTGTGAGGTTAGCGAACCGATTTTAATGTGTAGTTGAATTTGTACCTTGTGTTCGATGCAATAAGGTTAGTAAATAAATGTCGATGTACCTTATATATTAATGTGCTGGGATATTCTTTATCTGATACTTAACTAAGCAGGGACTACTATAACAACCAGGTAGCTGATAAATATCCTGGGACATTTTTAACATACATCCAATCTGACTTGAAACTAAGCAGAGCTTGTGCTGTGGTAACCAGATAGCTGATAAATATACTTATTTTAAATACATACTTACATATATAGATATTTACATCCTGACACAGAACAAACAGACATATTCATGCATACAAATGTTTGTCCTTTGTAGGATTCGACCCACGACCCGCGGCTTGAGAGTCAGGGTTACTAACCACAAACCGGGCTGTCTTAGGCTTGTGTCTGAAGCCATTTGATTTATACCTAACATTACATTTCTATTTTTATTTTATTTTCTTTGTGTTGTGTGTTTTGTACACGTCTAGGCGTCTGCTGTATTTAACCGACTTCCAGTATTTTCTAATCTTGTGTGTTGTCCGGAAGAAATGTATCTTCTTTTCTTTCATTTAAAAAGAAAAATTTAACATCCAGACACACACGCAAATGTTTGTCCTTACAAGCCATCCACACCAACATATCAAATTCCATAAAATCATCACAATTTCAAACAATATGAAGTTAACCATTGTGGTAGAATATTACGTGGTAATATTTATCAAACATGGCGGTATGTGGAAGCGAGGTCAAGTTATATTATGACAACACAACTCGACAGTGGCCAAAATATTGTCGTTAACCGCGAGGAAATATTTTAGAACTACCTGCATATCGTCACATAAAAAAACACCGTTTAAGCGATATTTTTATTCTCCGCTCCTTTAGGTCTTAGCGTGATGTTATATAGCCTATAGGCTCAATAAATGGGGTATCGTATCCAACACTAAAATTATTTATTTATTAATGAATGCATCTACATTATGTACATAACAGTAGGTTATACCAAAGTATACATAATGCTAATTATTTCAACGACTGCTATAAATACTCCACATCGCATCTGCGAATTTCAGCAACCGAAGAATGAAATATATCCAGCCCCATGATCTCCCTTTCAATATGAAAAATAGTTCCTTAGATAAGCGCGTCCAAACTCTTCAGCTTTAAAATTAGTATAGAAGTATAGAAAAGCTTCGGCCCGCAGTTTCACACGATTTTCCGTGGAATCTTCAAATTTCCCGGGATAAAAAGTAGCCTATGTGTTATTCCAGAATATATTCTATCTCAGCGCCAAATTTCATAGCGATACAGGCTTGGCCTAGTGTGGGGATCATCGAAACAACGACTTTTAAATTACCTGGACCTGCATTTACACTTTAAGTTAATTAAATGTAATTTTGTGTATTAGTATATGTAGTAATAAATGATTTTCATTTCATTTCATCTATTCAGTTATTATTGCGTGAAAGACTTACAAACATACATTCTCACAAACATTCGCATTTACAATAGTAGGATTGGCTCAAGACAAAACCGGTTAAGTTGTACCCGTAACTTAACTAACTTAGCAAGTGTTAACTTGGCCTAGTTTATATGAACATTGGGTTCACTTGCCACTTAGTACAAATAATTATGTTTGTTTGTCTGGGTGTAGTTATCTTCTTATATATAAAATTTTCGTGTTACAATGTTAGTTCCCATACTCCTCTGAAAATGCTTGACCGATTTTTATGAAATTTGATATGCATATTCAGTAGGTCTGGAATCAGCTACTATCTATTTTTGATACCCCTGTGATCATGGGAACGGGAACTACGCGGGTAACACCCCGGGGAGCCACTAGTACTAACATAATATTGATACCTATGGTTGATTTGCATAAAGCATAAAAACAAAGTGTTTTTTTTTCGGCAATTGTAAAATCTGATTGATGTTAGATAACCCATTTTGAATGCTATCTGCTCAATTAATATTCAATCTACATAGCATATAGATTAGAGCCAATTTTGTGTACAATTTCAATGCAAATAAAGTTTAAAATCCAATCATGGTATATAAATATTTAATTTGGTACTTAATGTTTACTAGCATCCGCCCTGCGATTTCACTTGCTGGCTTTAACTGTCTTAATTACTAATTTGTGGCTCTCCGCGGTTTCACCCGGGAGATCTTCCATTTTCCCGGGATAAAAAGTAGCCTATGTCCTTTTTCAGGCTCTAGACTTTCTGTCTCCCAAATTTCATTTAAATCCGTTCAGTACTTTTAGCGTGAAAGCGAGACAGACAGAGTTACTTTCGCCGCAGCCTCTGTCTGTCTGTCTGAACGCTATGAACGCAAAAACTAGTGAACAGATTTTCATGTGGTATTCACCAAGTATTATTATGGAATTGTATTAATTAGCTGAAAATAGTGTTTTCTTAAAGTCAGGTTATAAAGCGGATGTCGTTTAAAAAAATATTTATTTAAAGTCATTTCCGATAAACTTCCTTATATCCATATAAGTAACGTTCAAGATGCGTTATTGAAGCCAAGGTTGTGAAGTTCGTTTCCCGGTTCATACAAGTATATAAATAACCATCTTAAGTTTTTGGAAATCTTGTAAGACCCTTTTATTTAAGGCATTTTACAGCAATTATAAATAGGAAAGTTTGTATGAATGGATGTTTGTTAATCACGCTAGAACGGCTGAAGGGATTTAGACAAAATTTAGCACATAGTTACAATATATTCTGGAATAACACATAGGCTACTTTTTATCCCGGGAAAAGTTTTAATCTCTCTGGAATCCGGGTAAAACTGTAAGCCAGTGGGAGCCAATAGTCCCTACTTTATAATTTTGTAAATGCAAAAGTAACTCTGTTTGTTACGCTTTCACGGTTAAATCACTAAACCAATTTTGGTACAGATATAGACTAGATATGGAAAAGATATAGGTTACGTTTTATCCCGGGAAAATTTATGATATCCCATAAAACAGGGGAGCCACTAGTTACAACACTTGCACAAAATACATAATTTTGCGTAACAAGACATAACCGCCAAATGTGGTGTTGCAAGAATAAAAGTGAAATTGACAAAAGCTATTTTTAATAGTGGCAACATTATAAATAAGCGAGGTTATGTCACGATGTTGTGTTGTAACTGACAAAGGAAAGCAATGAGTGGATCGGAACAATGTTTATCGAAATGTTATTGAATGACATACATTGTGACTTCATAAGTAGAATCTATACTAATGCTGTCGCCCCGCAGTTTCAGTTGCTGGCTTTAACTGTCTTTATTTCTAATTAGCTGCCTTCGCGCGTAGTTCCCGTTCCCGTGGGAATACAGGGATAAAATATAGCCTATGTTACTCAGTGATAATGTAGCTTTGTAGTGAAAAAATAATTATTAAAATCGGATTAAAATTTGAGTTTATTCGTAACATACAAAAATATAAATCTTTCCCCTTTATAATATTAGTGTAGACTACCTGCCGCCCCGCGGTTTCAACCGCGTAGTTCCCGTTCCCGTGATCACAGGGGTATCAAAAATAGATATAGCACCTACTGAATATGCATATAAAATTTCATAAAAATCGGTTAAGCCGTTTCGGAGGAGTATGGTAACTAACATTGTGACACGAGAATTTTAGATATATATATATATATATCTTAGATTATAAAGAGATTTGATTGTTTATTTGTAAAGAATATGCTCCGAAACTACTAGACCGATTTGAATGATTCTTTCACCAATAGAAAACTTCATTATCAGGGAGTGATAAAGTCTAAATACGGGAACGGAAAGTTGCGGGAATACGCGGGTGAAACCTCGAGGCGGAAGCTAGTATATAAAATAGTCCTTGGGATATAAAAATAATGTTTTTAAGAAGGTAATATACATATTTATTTATATTATTATTCATTATTTTTGTTCCGGAAAAGACATTACCTGTTCATAATATTATTTCAGTAAAACTACTTATTACAATAAATTTACTTAACTTTAACGTTACTTAAAAAACTTAATTACCTACTCATTACTTAATTATACCTATTTTATTTTAGTAGAAAGTGTTTTTAGCTAACTTTAATTGGATGGAAAAAAAACTGAACAAATTACAAACAGACAAAATTGTGCAAATCTTTATTGAGAAAGGTAACCTTTAAGAAATTTTTTGTTTATTCATTTTAGATTTTAGGCTATAGTTGACTAACTTCCGCCCCGCGGTTTCACCCACCCGAGGGATATTCAATAATCCCGTGATGTATTATACCTATGTGCTATTCCAAAATATGTTTTAACTCTGTGGCAAATTTCATCCGGAATCCTTCAGCCATTTTGGCGTAAATGAGTAACAAACATACATCGATCTTCACAAACTTATATACCTACACAGTCTAACTAACATGGTAAGTGGTCACCATTGCATATATTGCCAATATATTGTCATATATTAATCTAAACGCAATTCAAATTGATTAAGTCCCTTTATCAGAATAAGCAAAATTCTTAACACTTGATATGAATTTTTATATTTATAAGCGACATTATCAAAGTTATTAAGCCATTTAATAAAATGAAGAATGGGTTTGCTTCGTGCAAAAATCAACACTAGTGGCACATACCCGACGTCATACACTAAAGAATGTAGAAAGAGAAAATAATAAACGTACAATATTAAATCACTTTCAATTATTATAAATACAATTAAAAGCACGTACATATTATAGGTATATGTATTGAGTTTCTTTTTATAATAGACTAGCTGCCCCCGCGCGGTTTTACCCGCGTAGTACCCGTTCCGGTGGGAATACAGGGATAAAATATAGCCTATGTTACTCGGGGATAATGTAGCTTTCCAAAGGTGAAAGAATTTTTGAAATCGGTCCAGTAGTTTCGGAGCCTATTCATTACAAACAAACAAACAAACAAACAAACAAACAAACAAACAAACAAACAAACAAACAAATCTTTCCTCTTTATAATATTATTACTAGCTGCCTCCCCGCGGTTTTACCCGCGTAGTTCCCGTTCCCGTGGGAATACAGGGATAAAATATAGCCTATGTTACTCGGGGATAATGTAGCTTTCCAAAGGTGAAAGAATTTTTGAAATCGGTCCAGTAGTTTCGGAGCCTATTCATTACAAACAAACAAACAAACAAACAAACAAACAAACAAACAAACAAACAAACAAATCTTTCCTCTTTATAATATTAGTATAGATTATTAGTATAGATTATTAGTATAGATTATTAGTATAGACTAGCTGCCTCCGCGCGGTATTACCTGCGTAGTTCCCGTTCCCGTGCGAATACAGGGATAAAATATAGCCTATGTTACTCAGTGATAATGTAGCTTTCTAATAAAAAAAGAATTATTAAAATCGGTCCAGTACTTTTTGAGTTTATTCGTTACATACAAAAATACAAATCTTTCCTCTTTATAATATTAGTGTAGATAAACGTAAGTACCTACGTGAATATAATCAAAACGTGACTATTGTTTAGATTTTGTGGTATTTGATGATGCGGTACAAAGGTGGTAGGAATAATAAACCAGTAAATTAATATTACTGTAAAAGAAATTGTTTAAAAACTTGTTTTAGAAAGAGTTAATGTTGAGTAGGAAAAACAACCTTATGAACCGAGTGTTTGAATCGACTATCCCTATGTGACTTCATCTATCTATCTATACTAATCATAAAAAAAATAGAATTCTTGTTTGTTTGTTATGAATAGGCTCCGAAATTATTAGACCGATCTGAATAATACTTTCCCAATAGAGAGCTACGTTATTTGTGAGTCATAGACTTTATTTTATCTCTGTATTCCTACGGGAACGAAAACTACGCAAGTGAAACCGCGGGGCGGAAGCTAGTTATTTATGTGTCATTAAATAACCAAGAATTCTCACGGAAAGGTCTCTTTTTAAACAGGAACAACTAGGTATCTATATCGCCTCATCCGTTTAATAACTTCGTACTCAGAAAATAACTTAATCAAAAGTATCTATGATACTACAGAGTACAGAAAGACATACGTCGCACACATACCTACTTACAAATGAAAACACTATTCTATTTAGGAAGATATAAAATACTAGCTGCCTCCGCGCGGTTTTACCCGCGTAGTTCCCGTTCCCGTGGGAATACAGGGATAAAATATAGCCTATGTTACTCGGGGATAATGTAGCTTTCCAAAGGTGAAAGAATTTTTGAAATCGGTCCAGTAGTTTCGGAGCCTATTCATTACAAACAAACAAATCTTTCCTCTTTATAATATTAGTATAGACATATGTAGGTACATGATTCAAGATTTTTCATATAACGAGGGTAATCAGAAGTGTGGGTTATATATATAAACATAGTAGTATATATAAGCACAGTATTCATGTCAATTCGTTGACCCGAACTGGTAAAAACCGGTCGCTGCATTTACCGATTGCACATAGCTGTTTTATTCAATCAAATTGAAAAAACTCCACCGTCAAATTAGAAACTAGATTCAATGTCGCATAAAGTATGTACAGCCTAAAATAATAGGTAAATTAGCCACACCACTAAGGTCACACATTATGAAGAAACTTGAAAAAACAATAAATACGCGTACAACACGCAACTAAACAGAATAAGGTTAGGTACATATATTACGCAAACACTGCAAAGCACTCACTTATTCTCCTATTACATTTCACATAATCCACCATGCGTGATACGGAACGCGTCGCCATCTTGGCAGATTCGAAAACGGAACAAGTGAAACACTTGAGCGAGAGATATAAAAAAAACACTTTTTAAAATTCCAATTCTACGTAAAATAAATTAATGCGGCATTTCGTTGCGGGCGGCGCGGCGGCGGCGAATGCGCGGGAGTGACTGGCCGGCTAGAGTGGCGAAAAGGCAACGCTTCTCATGAAATTGTGTGGTTTTTTTTCACAAACCGACCGAGCGATCTGTCCGAGTTTTCGCAACTCGACCACTTATTCGCAACTTGACATTATATGGAGCGATAGACTGTGAAATGTTAAAAAATGCATTGGGAAATAAATTTGTTTTGTTACATAAGATGCATATGAATAAATAATTAACAGTGTTAATTAAAAATTATAATGTCATGAAAGAAATAGGTAGGGGATGCAACAGACCGCGCAAAGTGGAGATTGAGCCGGAGAGCGGACCCGCACACACAACGATACGTAGAAGAAGCGCTGGCTCGACGTCCCTCGTCAGACATGAGAGACAATGTCACCACAGAGGTTGCAACAGACCGCGCAAAGTGGAGATTGAGCCGGAGAGCGGACCCGCACACACAACGATACGTAGAAGAAGCGCTGGCTCGACGTCCCTCTTCAGCCATGAGAGACAATGTCACCACAGAGGATGCAACAGACCGCGCAAAGTGGAGATTGAGCCGGAGAGCGGACCCGCACACACAACGATACGTAGAAGAAGCGCTGGCTCGACGTCCCTCGTCAGACATGAGAGACAATGTCACCACAGACTCTTAAGCCAAATCATTCTTAATAATGACCCAGTCCTGGTTTTTGTCGAAGTTTTTGCGGTCCGCAGCGATTTCTATGACATTGTCTTAGAGTTTTTGTAACAGATCTATCTTTAGTAGTTCATTATCTTAAATCGGACACCTTTTAGACACAGTTACCACAAACTTTAATGGCATATCTTTATGTAGGTCATGTTTTTATCAGTTGGAATGTAAAAACCTTAATATATAAAGCTGTGGAATTTGTTTGTTTGCGATAATCTCAGGAACAACTGGTCGGATTTGAAATATTATTTGAGTGTTAAATAGCCCATTTAACAAGGAAAGCTATATATCATCACGCTACGATAAATAGGAGCGGAACATCAAAAACGGGTAAGAGAAGTGGCGCGGGTCAACTACTTAGTTTTACTATAAATGCGAAAGTTTAAGTGGCAGTTTAAGTGGTAGTTATAGCTAAATCTATCCTGGGAAATATTGAATACTCTAGGAACACGAGTAAAACCACGTGACGGTAGCTAGTTTACAAATATTAAGAGTTGTGTATCAACGCATTGCTGTGAACCTTTTATCTCAAGGTTTTAGCGCCGTTCTCTAGTCTAATCTTGCAGATATTGGAAAATGAAAGGGCTTGCATATTTCTATTTAGGGCATTTATACATATCATACTTTAAATATGTTTTTATGTAAGCATGGAGTTTAAATAAGGCTTTTTAGACTGCGGGAAGTGACATGCTAATATCACAACATATTATAAAACAAAGTCGCTTTCCGCTGTCTCTCCCTCTGTCTTCTTAAATCTTTAAAACTACGCAACGAATTTTGATAGGGTATTTTTGAATAGATAGAGTGATTCAAGAGTAAGGTTTTTATATACAATACATGCATAATATGTTAGAGAAACACTGTCAATTTTGGAGGATTCTAATGTGATGTATAAGCATTGCACCCTTGCAAAGCTGGGGCGGTTGGTTATACCTAAATGCAAAAGTTTGCGAGAATGTATAGAGGTATGTTTGTTACTCTTTTCGCGATGAAATTTGGTACAGAGTTAAAATATGTTCAAAAATAACACATAGGCTAAGTTTTTATCCCGGAAAAATAAGGATCTGCGAGGAGCCACTAGTTGTTTAATAATATGTAACGACGAGCATCGCCGCGGGCAATAGTTAGTGATTAATAAGAATTAGTTTATGAGTAATGAGGAAAACATCTTACGAAAGATTTACAAACCGTAAAATTAACATTAACGATCAATTGTTATTATATTCAATAATATTGTTGTGAAAAGCGATTTGTCATATATGCCTTGGTGTTTTCGCTTTATATATAGATAGGCACACACATATATTATAATCATACATCTATACTAATATATAAAGCTGAAGAGTTTATTTGTTTGCACGAGCAATTCTTAAGAACTATTGGGCCGAATTAAAAAATATTTCAGTGTTTACCCCATTTATCGAGGAAGGCTATAGGTTATTAGGTTACAACATCATGGTACGAGCAATAGGAGCGGAGCATCAATGAAACATGTAGCAGAAATGGGAAATAATCCTTTATGTTATGCAGATCAAGTTGCCCGCGGGTTTGCTTGTAATAAATATCCCGGGACATTTGCAACCGGCCAATATGAATGACTAGTTGACCCGCGCAACATCTTTAGCGTCACTTGCCCGTTTTTGCAACATTTTTGATTGATGCTCCGCTCTTGTTAGTCTTAGCGTGATGATATATAGCTTATAGCCTTCCTCGATAAATGGACTGTCTAAATCTAAAATATTTTTTCAAATCTGACTAGTAGGCCCTGAGCTTAACGCGTTTAAACAAACTCTTCAGCTTTATAATATTAGTGTAGATTTCCGAAGAATAATTCTGCTATTTGTCTAATTAAGTGGACCATTCACCTATACCAGTGGCCTCAAATACGACCTTGTAATATTCTCAATTTTCTATTGTCACTAAAACACATTATTTACTCAGTGACAAATAACAAGACGGTCTGTTTAAAATCATTTGTATTTGTTTGAAGGCGATATTATAAATGGTAGAGTAATTATCATTATTTAAGACGTACTTAAAATCTATTTGTCCATTTATTAAATGAAACTAGTAGTTCACGCAGCTTCGCTCGCGTTTAAACACTATTATACAGATAATGTACACACTAGTGTCTCCCCGCGGTTTCACCACCGTTCCCGAGGGACCTTAAATTTTTCCGGGAAAACTTAGCCTATGTCCCTTCTCAAGCTCTAGACTATCTGTGTGCCAAATTTAATTTGGCGGTTCAGTAGTTGTAGCGTTAAAGCGAGACTAACAGACAGACAGAGATACTTTCGCATTTATAATATTAAGGATAATGTACACATTACAGTCGATAATTTTGTTCTATATATATATAGACTATCATGAAATTATAATATTTTGACTAACCTCCAGGTATCAACTATGAATTTAGTTCCAGAAAATTTAAAAAACAATAAAATCCATACTAAATAAATAACAATGATAAATGTCCTAGGAAATGTTTTACGACTTAGATTCTAAAATTAGCAGAACTTGTTACTATAACCAAATATCTTAGGTACCTATATACCTACTTCTTTTATAGATATTTACATCGATACCAAACAAAATATTTATCCTGTGTGGGAACCTAACCAGCGCCTCAACAGTCAGGGTTGCCAAGTTAAAATAAAACTTTTGTTATCACCGGCCACAGAGTGTAACGTGAAAATATTTGCAAACATTCGACTCGAGCGTTTCCCGTCAAACACATACCTACTGGCGAAATAACGTCGTAAACGTATATTATGTAATATGTCCTTGGAATATGATACATCCTTAACGACTTAAGGCCCTATACACCCGCCATTTTCTATTGTACATTTGTTTGTAACGAATAGGCTCCGAAACTGCTGGACCGATTTCAAAAATTCTTTCACCTTTGGAAAGCTACATTATCCCCGAGTAACATAGGCTATATTTTATCCCTGTATTCCCTCGGGAACGGGAACTACGCGGGTAAAACCGCGCGGAGGCAGCTAGTTTTAAATAAGTATGTACCTACTTCAAGAGTATATCAGCTATCTGGTTACAGTACAAGCTCTGCCTAGTTTGGAATCAGATTGGCCGTGTGTGAAAATTTCCCAGGATATTTATTTATGTTAGGTACCTAATACTTATTTACTACTAGTGGCTCCACGTGGTTTCACTCAAGTTACCAGGAGATCACAAATTTTCCCGTAATATAAAGTAGCATATATTCTATTCCAGAACATATTCTAACTCTGTGCGAAATTTCATCGCGATCCCTTTAGTCGTTCTAACGTGATACATTAACAAACAAACCATACATTTATATACATTCTTACAAACTTTCGCATTTATAATATTAGTAGGATGAAGTGTTCTAAATTTATTTTCCACAAGCTGCCTCCTCGCGGTTTTACCTGTGTAGTTCCCGTTCCCTTAGGAATACAGGGATAAAATATAGCTTATGTTACTCAGTGATAATGTAGCTTTCTAATGAAAAAAGAATTATTAAAATCGGTCCAGTACTTTTTGAGTTTATTCGTTACATACAAAAATACAAATCTTTCCTCTTTATAATATTAGTGTAGATGTAGAAAACTAACTTGCCTAGTACCAACAAGATTTTAAACAAACAAGTGTCTACTTAATAAAAAAAAGGTATGCATATACTTAGCACATACTATCGTCAGAAAAACGAGTAGGTACAGTTGGTCAGAAAATGTTTACCACCTTAAGGTTTATAATTGACTGCACACGTCTATCGCCCGATGTTAATAATCAATCTCCAATCCGTAATTAAAACCAACGAGTTGTCAAAATGGACGGATAGCTTAAATGGCAAGCAAAAACTATCATTTTCGAACAGATTCGATCGATCGTAGATCGAAGATAGATTGATTTTAAAGCTTCACCCAGAAAATGGATTTATATATCAATCTTAGATAGCAAAAAATGGATCAGGATTGATTATTGACATCGGGCGTAAGTCACAAAGTCGATATGTCATTGGACTAGGTACCTACTCGTATTTTTATTTACTAAAGATAGGTCGCTCAAGGAGATGACTGACTTTTTTAACTAGCACAGAGGCGAGACTAAAAAAAGACAATCGGACAAAGCTTAAACTTATTACAAGAATATATGTTCAAACCAAATATGTTTATCTATACCTACTTATATTAGAGGAAAGTTTTGTTTGTTTGTAACGAATAGGCTCCAAAACTACCGGACCGATCTGCACAATTCTTTCACTGATAGAAAGCTACGTTATTCATAACTAACATAGGCTATATTTCATTCCCGTATTCCTATGGGGACGGGAACTACGCGGGTAAAACCGCGCGACGTCGGCATTTTTTTAATAAATGCCAAAATCTATGAATGGTAGGACGATTAGATGTCAAATTATAAATAAGAAAATTATGTTTGCAATTACTTTACAACTTTAAAAATGTAATAAATATATTAATACATTATTTTGGGCTTTACTGAACACTGTGAGATAAAGAAAATAATTTGAAATCTAGTAAAGATTTTTAGACCACGACTGTACTTCCAACTCTTTGATAAATGACTTCAAATCAAATAAAGCGAGGCGACAACACTACGCAATCATTTAGCGATAATACACTAATAAATATAACGAGGAAAGATTTGATTTATTGTTTGTTTGTTTGTAACGAATGTTCCAAAACTATAAGACCGATTTTTTACGAAAATTCTTTCACCAATGGAAAGTTATATTATCAGGGAGTGATATACCTAGGCATCGACATAGTACGTAGTACATATATATCGATGTACCTAGGCTATTTTATCCCTGTATTCTTACGGGATCGGGAAGTACGCGGGTGAAACCGCGCGTACGAAGCTAGTCTAAATTATGTTTTGTAAACATTAACTACCAAAAATAGAAGTGACAAGCGTTAGTTTTTTATGTTTCTGAAGTAAAAAGAAACATCCATACCTACTATATCCTAACTAATATTATAAATGCGAAAGTAACTCTGTTTGTCTGTCTCGCTTTCACGCTAAAACTACAGCACCGAATTAAATTAAAATAGGTACACAGATAGATTATAAAAGGGTAACTTGTATTACGTCCAACAAATATATTTGTACTTAGTTTTTAAAATTATTTTCTCATGTGAGTGAATTTAATTCTTATGAGAAATAAAGTTGTCATCTCAGCACTCACTCCTTTGAGAGATGAGATGACGACTGACAGAGGAGAATGGAAGAAGAAGACATGTTGTGCCGACCCCGCGTAAGGTGGGATAAGGGCAAGACGATGATGATGAGAAATAAAGTTGTCTCAAACCTTAGATAGTTTAAAGCCTGAGAAAAGACATTGGCTACTTTTTATCCCGGGAAAATAGAAGATTTTCCGGGTATGCGGGTGAAACTGCGGGGAGGCACTAGTAGGTATCATAAAGACAAAAGTTTGTAAGTATGGAAGTATGTTTTTGGAATCCGATTGTGAAAAATATCCCAAATAAATATAATGTCAAATAAATTCGCCACAAACAGGTCTGCGATTGAGACAAAATATGCATTCAATTTGCAACCAAATCACAACAATTCTAAAGTATGCTAATATGTTGCGCATACGCACATCGCGTTGGCAACATGACCTTGGTCACTTTGGTGCAATATTGCCTCTCTAACATCCATTTACAACATATTTGACAAACAATAGACATTTCAAATCTTTAATCTGATAATCCTACTAGACTAATCCAAACTAATATTATAAAAGCCGTGGTGGCTCAGTTGGGAACGCGCCGACTCACGATCTTGAGGGTACAGGATCAAATCCCTGGCCCGTACCTCTGAGTTTATAAAAACTTACCACCACTGGCTTTCGGTAAAGGAAAACATCGTGAGGAAACCTGCATGCCCGAGATGTCATAATTGAAGGCATGTGAATTCCGTCAATCCGCACTAGGCCCGCGTGGTAGACTATGGCCTACACCCCCTCGATGTCAGGGGAGGCTCGAGCTCCTCAGTGGAGACGTATATGAGCTGATGATGGGGAACTTGGTGCTATATAGCCTCTCTAATGAAATGAAATGAAATGAAATGAAAATGAATCATGAATCATGAATTTCTCATAAGAATGAAAATGAAATTTTTTTCCCTCTGTGGCAACACTAGGCTAAGTTGTCAAAATAGATCTCCGTATTTTAAATATTTATAATAATCAAATAAACCCATTATTAAATAGAAAAATCACGTTCGTCACTAAACAAAAGTAATTAAAAATAAGTGTGATAAAAATTTACGTATAAAAAGTGTAAAAATACAAGCATATACGTCTGTTACAAGTGTGTGTCATCGCCAACCGTATGTTGATATTTAAAAATTCTTGGTCCTATACTTAGGGAAGTTGATAGAATATCTTATTGAACTGAGTTTCAAATTTACAACTTATTACATCCAACAGTATTAATAAGTATATTCTGTCAATAGAACATAGGTACATAATAAGTAGTAGGTAGGTATTGTCTGTTAACTGTTGTTCCTACATTTATTTATTCCTGTATCTTTAATTGTCATTTTTATTACTAATATACCAATAAAAATGATGGTTACACGCAAGACTGCTGCCCGTCAGGCAGAAGATAAACTCCAACTTGCCCTGCAGGAAATAAAAACCTATAAGTCTATGTATGAACAATTGTTATCAGAAAATGTTGATCATGAAAAGGAAGTGTTAGTTTTAATTGATAGTAACAGAAAGCTTAAGAAAGAGTTAGCAGAAATTCATGCACAGACCCAAGAAATTGTTAAGCAACGCGACCAGCTTCAGCAAGTAGTTGATGAGTTCGACCAATGTAGCCATGAGTTTGATCATGCCCTCGCGCGCGTCGCTGCATTGGAGTCTGAATTATTTGATGCTAGGAAATACATTTCTCACCTAGAAGACTCAAACCATCATAACATCACAACTACCAATCAGTCACTCTTTGAAGAACTAATTGGGTCGGCCCCGGGCATGGTTTCTGATATCTCTGATTCAGGTTTAAATTCAAATATTATTCCCACTGTCACTATAGATCTTACTAACAATGATTCTTATGTTTCTAGCAGTCCTGTACTAGTTATGAGTAGTAAAAATAAACTTAAGAAATATATAAAAATTAAAAACATCATTAAGAAAACTGAGAAATTAATAAAGAAAAATAAAGTTTTTTGGAATAATAACAATAAATTGAGGAAAGAGCGTAGATACTTAATAGATGAAGTTAATATGTCCCACTTAGAGTTGAAAAAAAACAAAATTAGTTATGAATCAGTTTCATATCAATTACAGTCAGAAATTATTAGTCTGAAAGATATGTTATGTTCAATAAAAAATAAATATGACACTTCACAAAAGGAGATGAATGAGTACATTCTAGCTATGAATGAACTGGTTGAGGTTTCCAAATATAATAATGAAAGGTTCCAATCATTATCTAACCACCAATGTGATTGTTTTAAAAGCCCCTCAGACTGTTCTCAAGCAGACTGTACCCTCTCATCATCCCTTAATCAGCCACAAGTGATGTGTGCTGATCCAGAAAACACTTCCTGTAGTAAAAATAATAATAATTCTTATACACAAAATATTGTAATGTTTAGTGATGAAATGGGAAAAGATATGGGTGTGCAACTTAGCCACTGTTTAGGACAGCCTATAATCAACACTTGCATGCCCGGTGCATCTTATTCCCAGATTTTAGACAAAATTACTAATAGTTCATTTTCAGAAAATACCACTTTGGTTATATTAATTGGTAGAAAGGGAAATGTAAGCAAGCATGCCCTGACTAAATACTTCACTTCAATGACCTTATTAAATGTCAGACACATTGTAATGTTTGCATTTCCCTTTATAAAAAGTGTGCCACAGATGGAAAATTTGACTAGGCATAATTTTAATACAATTATTCATACCTTGACATGTCGTCATAATGATAAATTCCATTTCATTGATACCAATAGTTTATTTGGTAATAAATATGTTTTGATTAAGGATAATTTTTATCTTTACAATAATTTTAAGAGACAATTAGCAGAATCGCTATCATATTATTTTAAAAACCTAGCCAAATGTTTGGCTAATCAAACGGCTCCTATTGAGCAAAATAATATTAGTATTAATTGTTTACAGTCCTTGGAAGTTTTTCCAAGTAGTCTACCATCATTGAAAGGTATTTCAAATTCTTTAAATTAAGTTCTGAGACAACAGAGGCATTCTCTGGCAATAATGGAAAAAATAATATTAGTTTAGAATCCTGCCCAGAAAATAAACACAATTTATTACCTCATAAGTTGAACAAGTATTCTATTTTATGTAAAAAACATGTTAACCTGGTACATCAAAATATTCAAGGAATGCTGGGCAAGGAATTAGAACTGGAGCTATTCATGAACTGTAATAATATTGATATTTTATGTATTACTGAACATTGGCTTAAGGACCATCAGTTCATATTTAGCTTCAATAACCACCAGGTAGCAAGTTCGTTCAGTAGACAACAGTTTATACATGGTGGCTCGTTAATACTTATCAGAAATAATTTGAAGTATAAAGTCCGTAAAGATATTGTGAGCCTGTCTATTGAGCGTACTTTTGAAATAGCTTGTATAGAGCTTGAGCAGTTCATTGTTATGTGCGTATACAGACCCCCCTCCGCGAGTTATGATTTGTTTGAAAAATGTATGGAAGAAGCAATATTAAAATTAAATAAAGTTAATAAATATATAATTATTTGTGGAGATTTTAATGTCAATATTTTAGATGATAATGTCATGAGTCATAGAATCAAATCACTATTCCTGTGCTTTAATCTTGTAAATCTTTTTTTTGAGCCAACTAGGATAACATCTACTTCAGCAACCTGTATTGATAATATATTTACAAACATGCAGCCAGTCACTAAGTCCATCATTAGTCAATTGAGTTCTGATCATTGTGGTCAGAGTGCATCATTCAATATAACTGGGAAAATGGTAAAAAAAAAAGATATTAAGTGTGTACCTATGAGTGAATATCGCCTTAAAAAATTTAGAGACAATGTAGAGAAAAAAGTATTGAACTTGCCTTTTAAAGATAATGTAAATGACCACTATCATGCGATTTTAGACTTTACCAAAAACGAATATAATTCTGTATTTAAATCTAAAACTATTAAACAGAAAGCTGATAGGTCATTCAGTGATTGGGCGACGGTAGGAGTTCATACGAGTAGGCGTAGATTGTATGAACTTTATAGTGAAAAGCAATTTAACCATAGTCCTGATTTTTTAAATTATGTCAAAAAATACTCAAAATTATTTAAACGTGTTTGTGTACTAGCTAAGCAAAAGTTCATTAGTAATAAAATTATAAATAGTACTGACAAAGTTAAAACGACCTGGAAAATAATTAATGCAGAAACCGGCAAAACCAAATCGTGCGACCAGGAGTTTCGACTTATGATAAATAATAATATCATTACATCTGATACAGAAGTAGCTGCCGCGTTCGAGTCATTCTTTACTGATATTCCAGTTCTTACTACTAAAACACTTAACTCGTCTCCTACCCTCGCTGAATCTTTACTAAAGGAAAATGTAACTAAATGTACTGTTAACTTTAAATTTTCTTGTGTTACCCCTATTGATATAATTAAGTCATTTAAATTAATTAATATGAAAAAAACAGTTGATCTATGGGAACTTTCAGTTAAACTTATAAATTATATAATTGATTGTATTGCACCGCATTTAGCATCTATCTTTAACAAATGCATCAATAGTGGTATATTTCCTGACTTAATGAAGTATAGTAAAGTAATTCCTCTTTTTAAAGCTGGTAGTACATCAGACCCTTCAAATTTTAGACCTATATCTGTACTACCAACACTAAGTAAAATCTTTGAAAAACTCATACTAAATCAATTAATGGGACATTTTAATAGTAATAATCTTTTTCATAATAAACAGTTCGGATTTACAAAGGGTCGCTCAACAACCGATGCCGGCGTTGAGCTTATTCAACATATCTTTGCAGCCTGGGAGGATTCAAAAGACATAATAGGGGTTTTTTGCGATTTATCTAAAGCATTTGACTGTGTCCAACATGAACTGTTAATCAGGAAGTTAAGCCACTACGGTATAAGAAATCAAGCACTCAGTCTTATAAATTCATACCTTAGTAATAGAATTCAGAGAGTAAATATAAATGGAAAGGTGTCCCCTGGATCAACTGTTGCTATGGGCGTCCCACAAGGCTCAATCTTAGGTCCTTTCCTTTTCTTAATATATATAAATGACCTACCCTACCTTGTTGAGAAAAAAAATGAGGTTGTATTGTTCGCTGATGATACTTCACTTCTTTACAAAGTGAAACGACATGAATTAAATTATGACGAGGTGAACAATGCTCTCTCGGATGTGGTAAATTGGTTTACTGTAAATAATCTGCTTCTAAATGAGAAGAAAACCAAATGTATCAAATTTAGTCTACCAAATGTTCGTCAAGTAGACACATGTATTAAAATTAAGAATGAAAATATAGACTTTGTAGAAACCACAGTATTTCTAGGTATCACTTTAGATGTAAAGCTTCAGTGGGGCCCTCATATTTCTCGGTTGGCGAACAGACTTGCTTCTGCAGCATATGCAGTAAAGAAAATACGTGCACTTACTGACGTAGATACCGCGAGATTAGTTTATTTTAGTTATTTTCATAGTATAATGTCTTATGGCATTCTCCTTTGGGGCAGTGGTGCCGACATTAACACTATTTTTGTTCTGCAGAAGAGGGCTGTTCGTGCTATATACAATATGAGTCCTAGGGACTCTCTACGGGATGAATTCAAAAATATTAATATTTTGACTGTACCTTCACAATACATCTATGAAAATTTGTTGTATGTACGTAAAAATTTACATGTTTTTCCGAAAAATAGCGACACTCATAGTATCAACACCAGAAATAAGCACAAACTCGCTATACCTGTAACTAGACTTACTAAAGTCAAAAATTCATTTAAGGGGCAATGTATACGTTTCTTCAATAAACTACCTAAAGATATTCAGGATTTACCAATTTATAAATTTAAGCAGGTAGTGAAGAAAACTTTATATCAAAAGGGCTTTTATAGTGTATCAGATTACTTGTTAGAAAAAGACCCTTGGCAGTGAAATGCTCGCTACAGGCTATTTCACACATTTTGTAAAAATCACTATTGTATTAGATCTAAGCTGGTTTTTTTGAAAAGAGTAATTACTGAGTTTATTGCCGGCTCTTCTCAGTAAAAAACAACTTTCAGAACCGAGCATTAATAGTGACTATTCATAAGTGCTTTATTGAGGCCTATTTGAATAAAAAATATTTGATTTTGATTTTGATTTTGATTTTGATTTATTCATAGGCAAATCTAAAATATTTGTGGGGATTTTGTTATAAAACCGTGCACCAAGTCCTAAAAATGATCCTTGCAGTTTCTGTAGTCTATAAGCAGATGTTACAAGTTTATGCTTATTTCTAGTATTAATGGAGTGCAAATCACAATTTTTTGCAAAAAGACTAATGTTTTGACGGACAAATATTATGTTTGCATAAATGTACTGTGATGCAACTGTGAGAATGTTTATTTCCTTAAATTTATCTCTGAGGGAAGCTCGCGAGCTTAAATTATAAATAGCACGGACTGCTCTTTTTTGCAAAATAAAAATTGTATCTATATCAGCTGCTCTGCCCCAAAGCAAGATACCATAGGACATAACACTATGAAAATAACTGAAATAGACTAATCTAGCTGTTTCTACATCCGTAAGTAGTCTGATTTTTCTAACCGCGTAAGCTGCTGAGCTGAGCTTCCCCGCAAGACATGATATTTGGGTGCCCCATTGAAGTTTTGAATCTAACGTAATACCCAAAAACACTGTAGACTCAACAAGACTGAGGGCTTCATTATTTAACATTAAATTAGAGGCCATCTTTTTTACATTGGGTAATGCAAATTTTATACATTTAGTTTTTCTTGCATTTAAAACTAGATTATTAACAGTAAACCAATTTAATACCTCAGATAATGCACTGTTTACATCGTCATATTTGAATTTCTGTCTATCAACACCAAAAATCAGTGAGGTATCGTCAGCAAACAGTACAATTCCACAGGTATTCTTAACATAGAACGGAAGATCATTTATATAAATTAAAAATAGAAAAGGTCCCAAAATTGAGCCCTGGGGCACCCCCATATGCACAGGAGAACCAGACGATTTAACTCCGTTGACATCTACAATTTGAGTTCTCTCACTAAGGTACGATCGCATCAAATCAAGTGCTGTACCTTTAACTCCATAATACTCTAGTTTACGTATAAGTGTTTGGTGGTCAACACAATCAAAAGCCTTAGATAAATCACAAAACACCCCAATGACGTTCTGTGAATCCTCCCAACAGTTAAAAATATTTTTCAAAAGTGATACACCCGCATCAATGGTAGAACGACCTTTTGTGAAACCGTATTGTTCACCATGCAAAAGTTTATTAAAATTAAAATGAGAAAGCAGCTGCTTTAAAATAATCTTTTCGAATATCTTACTCAGAACTGGTAAGATAGACACCGGCCGATAATTAGTTGGATCAGAAGGATCTCCGGCTTTAAACAAAGGAATAACTTTACTATATTTCATCAAGTCTGGAAATTTACCGCAATCTACGCATTTATTGAAAATTAAAGCTAGATGAGGAGCTATGTCTACAATGATATTTTGTAAAACAGTTACAGATAAATCCCATAAGTCCCCAGTACGTTTAACTTTTAAGCTTTTAAAAGTTTTAATTATGTCAAGAGGTGTAATGTGCCTAAACTTAAGTACTTCTACACATTTCGTTACATTGGTTTGCAGTATTAATTCAGCATTTCGAGGTGAGGAATCTAAGGAGCTAGTTGTAGAGACAGGTATGTCAGTAAAAAAATTATTGAAAGTATGAGCAATTTGATCATTATCGCTAACACTGTTACCGTTAATATTAAGTTCAATGCTTTTATTGGTGGTTTTAGTATTACCTCGTTCTGCGTTTATAATGTTCCAAGTAGTTTTTACTTTATTGCTCGATTTGCTAATTTTATTCCTAAGATGAATAGCTTTGGCTAAAGCACAAGTTTTTTTAAAAACTTTTGAATATTTTTTCACATACTCTAGAAAATCGATATTTTTATTAAATTTTTTCATACCATATAGCTCGTACAACTTAGCTCTACTTTTATAAATACCGGCAGTTGCCCAATCATTAAATTTGGCTTTACTGCTTTTATTAAAGGACTTAAGATTAAACGTTTTATCAAATTCAAATTTTATAAAATCAAAAAGTTCTTTATATAGGCTATCTGGTTCATCCTGTGTCATATTAATTAAATTAATATTTTTACTAATATTATATTTGAATCTGGCCATACGATTTACAGTTATAGGCCTACATGTAACTTTTTGCGGTTTATCTACTGTTTCATTTAAAAACACTACTTTCTGACCACAATGATCTGAAGTTAAATCAGTTATTATGGATTTTTCAAGTGCATCACAGTTACAAAACACGTTATCCAGACAGGTGGCAGAAGTTGCAGTAATTCTGGTCGGCTCTAGAAATAAACTAATCTAACTTCTAATCTTAAATCTAACTTTCATTTACAACATATTTGACAAATAAAAGACTTTTCAAATCTTTAATTTCTATACTGATAATCCTACTAGGTAGACTAATCCAAACTACTTAATATTATAAATGCGAATGTAAGTTTGTTTGACTTGTTAAAATAATCTTTCACAAATGGAAAGCTACATTATTAGTAACATAGCATAAGTAACTGAAAAAAAAATTCTACTATACTAGCGGCCTCCTCGGGAATCTTTAATTTTCCCGGAAAAAAAAAATTGCCTATTCGCGATGCCTTCAGCCATTTTGGCGTGAAAGAGTAACATACATTCCTTTCGCATTTATGATATTAGTAGGTATATTTCTTTTCATTTTACGTAGGTACCTTCTAGAAAAGCGGGAAAAACCGGGGCGGAAGTTATGTGCGTCATTACACGTAGAAGTGTACATAATAGTTTAAATATTGAAATGGCTGATGCTTCGTGGACTTTAGCCTATCTTTTATACTTAGAATTACACTTTAAGTCTAAATAAATGGACTTTATTTAACACTATTCTGTAATAATAATATATTCAGGGTAATTTTTTTCGTCACAGAACATCAAGGACAGGTTTTGTGTGAAAATTGTTTTGGTTTTTATTACGGAATTTAAAGACTTGCCTAGGCTAGCAAAGGTATATTAATCTATAATGTGTATACTTACATATACTATATGTATTTATTTACCTACCAATCAAAATCTTTTTTATTTAAATAGGCCTCAATAAAGGACTTATGAATAGTCACTATTAATGCTCGGTTCTGAAAGTTTTGACATACCATTAGCTACTTATCTTTTATTATAATAAAAAATGTTATTACAATACAACAACTAAAATTCCAATATACATAGTGAAACAAAAAAGATATCTCGAAATTAAGGAAAAAATGTGACAATAATAATTAACAAATTAAATATTCCACTTTTATTGCCATCAAGTGTAGGAAACTGGTTAAACAGGACTGTCTTGAAAAACGTTTGATTCTCATTTTATTATTTCTTATCGAACCATTATTAGCATTTCCACTTCGTTTGAATAGATTTAAAGTAATAATACCTTACATAGTTACGAATTTAATTAATTATGTTTTTGAGAATGTATGTTTGTTACTCTTTCACGAAACAATGGCTGAAGGGATTAAGACTAAACTTGGCACACATATCCATACTAGTCCATACTAATATTATAAATGCGAAAGTAACTCTGTCTGTCTGTCCGTCTGTTACGCTTTCACGCTAAAACTACCGAACCGATTTAAATGAAATTTGGTACACAGATAATCCAGAGCCTGAAAAAGGATATAGGCTACTTTTTATCCCGGGAAAATTGAAGATCCCCCGGGAACGCGGGCGAAGCCGCGGGGAGCCACTAGCAGAATATAAAAAAAATACACAAATTCAATATTTATGTATAGAATAAGTAGACATGTTAAGATAAAAAACCAGCGACTTGAGAGACAAAGTAATTAACTACCTAGTCAATCACCCAACAAACAAAAGTAGCTTTGAAATATTTGTTATAAATCTTTGGATCTTTACTAATATAATAACATTGTCTGTGTTTACTCCCCGTCTTTAAGCTTCTAAGTCGCCACTCCTATTGGTCGTAGCGTGATGTTATATAGCCTATATCTGGGCTATCATAGACTTCAAGTTTATTTTTTCGAGCCCATAGTTTCAGAGCTTAGTCAACACAATATTTTGTTCTTATATAATATGAGTATAGATAGGTTCTTTCTACTCACTAAGGAACCCTAAAATCTAATGACGGTACAAACATAACCCTGACTCGTTAGAACTTGAACTTAGACCCTCACGCTTCGAAGGCATCATTGTAATAGCAAGGTCTTTCATCAATACTAATGTGATATTGAGGTAAATACATGATTTGTATGTAACTTGGGACTAATTACAAAAGTATAGATAAACTAGCGGAGCCGGCAGACTTCGTTCTGCCCACCAGCGCCACCTACCGGGTCCAAATTGATGTATTATACATAAAAACCTTCCCCATGAAATACTCCTTAATTTAGTGAAAACCGCATGAAAATCTGTTCAGTAGTTTTTGTGTTCATCGCGTTCAGATAGACAGAGGCGGCGGGGACTTATATAAAAATATTGATTCTCCACGGTTTAACCCGCGTTGTCAGGGATCTTCAATTATCCCGGGATAAAACGTGGCCAGGTTATTATCAGTGTTCCAAATTTCATAAAAATCCATTTGCATAACAAACAGGCATGCAGGTTTCCTCACGATGTTTTCCTTCACCGAAAGCCAGTGTGAATCCGTAGGTAATTGTTTTTATTAAACTCAGAACAACTAACTGGGTCCCACTAAACGTTAGACGACATCGCGTCAGACCTAAGAGGAGATGGCGAGACGAACTGGACCACTTCGCAAAGGACTGGTCCAGCAAAGCTCAAAACCGGGAAGAGTAGAGAAAAGAAGGGGAGGCCTTTGCCCTGCAGTGGGACAACACAGGCTTTTAATAAATAATATTAAACTCAGAACATACGGACACAACGGTTTGCTTCAATTTTTATAATGAGGACAGCGAGGGAGTGGAACTTGCTTCCTGCGTCTGTGTTTTCTAACGCCTACCTACAATCTAGGAATTTACCTACAATCTAGGGATTTTCAAGGCTAGAGTGAATAGGTTTCTTCTGGGCAAGCATGCTCCATCTTAGGTTTCGGCAACGTCCTTCATAGACGACGAGTCAGAGACCATATGCAAGCCCATCACTGATAAAAAAGGGTACGGGCCAGGGGTTTGAAACTGCACTCTTATGATCGTGAGTTGGTGCGCCACCATGGCTAAAATAATGTATAGTATTAGTTTTAGTTGAGGCCCTGACAACAAACATTTTAATATGCCTGTCACGAAGTCAGTTTTTACTGTTACTTCATACCGTACGTAACCTGTTATACATTGACGTGATTATTAAAAATACAAAAGTGTTATACCAATAGATTAATATAATAAATAAGTACCAAATTAATTCCAATATTAGTATAGTTTTTTTATATTCACATAATATTAATGCATACTTCTCACTATCTACATTAATAATGACGAGGAAAGATTTTTTGCTTGTTTGTTTGAAACGAATATGGTCCGAAACTACCTACTGAAAATATTCTGATACCAATGGAAAGCTACATTATCAGGGAGTAATATAAGCTATATTTTATCCCCTTATTCATATTGGAACGGGAACTACACGAGTATAACCGCGGGGCGGAATCTAGTGTTTTATAATATAAGAATGAATAGATTTGATTAAAGTTAGATGTCACCATACTCACTCTTTTCAACTCTATGATAAGAAAGAGATGCATAGCTTATTCTAAAGTTAATTGGTCATGTATAGTTTAATACGTAAAAGTAAGTGAGATGAAATAACCGATTTTTGCTTATTTCCTTCCTAGTATCCAATAAAATTGTGAAAGTTCTTGTATCTGTGAGTCATACGTGAGACACTACTAAACTGATTCATATGAAACTTGACATACATATAGAATATATTTTGGAGAAACGTATAGAATATTTCATTCCAGATATCGAATTAAATTCCTCCTACTCCTGGAGATATATTATATATCAATATAAATAAATATCCTGAATATCCTGGGACATTTTCCAAACTAAGCAGAGCTTGTAATATGGTAATCAGATAGCTGATATACTACTTTTAAATACATACTTATATAGATATTTACATCCAGACACAGGACAAACAGACATATTCATGCATACAAATGTTTGTCCTGGGTGGGACGCGAACCTACGACAATCGGCTTTAAAGTCAGACTCATTAACCAGAAAGCCAACAGCCAAAAGTAAGAAATTAAAGATTTCAGTAGAGACATCTATCGGTAGTGTTAGAAAACTAGAAGCTCTAGAATCTAGAATACTGACTCATAGGCAGGAAATGATATTTCCCAAGCGATCTGGCAGAAAAAACTAGGATAGTATCAAAAAGTGAATGTTTTACGCAATCTACACTAATATTATAAAGAGGAAAGATTTGTATTTTTGTATGTAACGAATAAACTCAAAAAGTACTGGACCGATTTTAATAATTCTTTTTTCATTAGAAAGCTACATTATCACTGAGTAACATAGGCTATATTTTATCCCTGTATTCCCACGGGAACGGGAACTATGCGAGTTAAACCACGTGGAGGCAGCTAGTTAAAAATAAAGTATAACTTTTCCTCCATCTTTAAATGTCAGTTAACTTGTTTCGAAAGATTAGGTTTGTAGGATTATAAAATTGAATAAAGACGCGGCTTTTTTAAATTTAAGTAACTGAAGTTTTCCCAAATTTTGTAATATTGATATACCTGTAGATATTAATTACATAAACGTTTATTTTAATATTTATTAGGTACCCACACCATGTTTTAATTCATGAATTAGATAATAAATAAAAAAAAAAATTAGTTTTATAGTTGCGCTTGAGTAGGTACTAGATTAAATTTGATATATAATGATATACCTTGAAATGTCAATAACTATTCAAAACTGGACAAAAATGGATTTATTTCTATATTAATTAATACATTTACTGTTTAAATGAGCCAGTATTCAACTTACCAACTTTAAAAACCCAGCAACTACTCAATCGATATGTAAATTAGTTATCATCCGTAATAAACGCTCATAAAGATAACAAAGTCACGCAAAACAATGTCACACGAATGGAAACAATGAAAAACAAGAAAACCAGCAAAAAATAAACAACAAAAGAATTGAATACTTACACCATTTCCTGAGGAATGCGCTTGTGAGCTTTGCACAAAGTTTGTCACGTCCCTGCATATTGATTTATTTAAAAAAATATTGTCGTACGTTTCCAATAAAACTTCACAAACACATACACACTGACATAACCCATGCACAACACAAACACGGTGTATTTATATATTAGTTATTTTATGTATCCATTTATTTTGCGTGTGTTTACTGAACGCGGGACATCCGCCTTGTGTGACAGCTAGCCGACAACTGACGGCCGGTACACGGCAAACGTGCGTATGCGCAGATCCTGTAAAAGGAAAAATTTTAAGGTTAGCACAGATCATTGCGAGCACTCCTTAAATGGGCATAATTATTTTTGACCTCACAATCAATACTGTGATAAAATTGGCACAAAAAGTAAAGTTAGTGTCAGAGGTCAAAAAAGGTGTTCCTCTTGAAATAATATAAGGAAATTGTCTATAATTAACTAAGTTTCGACAAAATTTAAGAAATAGTTTAGCCAATATTTATATTTGTAATCAATATTGAAATAAACAGGATCAATTAAAACTAGATTTCCTATACGTTTCCTAATAACAGAAGGCATTTCATGCACATAATATAAGATTATTAGAAGAATATTTATTTTAGACTAGCTTTAAAGCCCACATTCCCATGGGACCTTTAACTGAAGGGATAAGGTAGCCTATAACCCTTCCCAAGCTTTTGTCCTGTACCAAATTGGCTCATGAGTTTTGGCATGAAAACCTGACAAGAGATACTTTCGCATTTATAATATTAGAAGGTAGGTATGTGATAGTTATAAGTGTGCAGGTGGAAGGTCGTAAAAGTAGAGGAAGACCGAAGAAAGTATGGATGGATTGTGTGAAAGGTGATATGTGTAAGGAGTGATGACTGAAGTGACGGCTGACAGAGAGGAATGGAAGAAAAACACATGTTGTGCCGACCCTGCTTAGGCGGGATAAGGGCAGGAAGAAGTGATGATATAGTCTGACTATACCTTAACATTGAAAACTTTTGATCGTTCTTTGAATACCGATTGGTTATTAACGATAACGAGAATTATTTGCAAATTTTTATTCATCATAATAGCTTTTTAATGTTCGAGTCGTACAAAAAAAAGTGATTAGTAAACATTTTTGTGAAAATATTAACGCCCGATGCCAATAATCAATCCTGATCCATTTATTGCTATCTAAGATTGATATATCAATCCATTTACTGGGCGAAGCTTGCCAATATACAATCCAAGGATTGGAAAGAAGAAATGGTCTGCCGAGATCAGATATTGGCACGCGGATCGGAGATCGATCGACCAATATGCAGCAATCCAAGATTGGTTTTACTCTCGGATAGGAGTTAGATTATTAACATCGGGCGTATAATAATAATTTTGTAAGTTACACCCTTTGCGATTGATTACGAATATCCACTAATATTATAAATGCGAAAGTTTGTGAGAATGTATTTAGATATAGATGTTTGTTTGTTAGTCTGAAGAGTTCGCGATGAAATTTGGCACAGAGTTACAATATTTTCCAGGGATAACTACTTTTTATCCCGGCAAAATGGAAGATACCTAGGTAACGCGGCCATTGGTACTAATACCTACAAAATATTATACTAGTGACTCCTCACGGTTTCATCCGGGTTCCCGAGGATCTTCTTATAATACCTACTTATAGGTAGCTTATGTGCAAATTCAGGTTATAAACAATCTGTGTCTCAAATTCCATCCAAATCCATTTCGTAATTTTTGCGTGAAAGACTAACAACATCCATCAATCTATACATACAAACATTCGCATTTATAATATTAGTAGCATGTAGGTACATAAGTATATGTATGTGAAGGTTCTGAGGTCAAAGGTCAATATATATAAATGATTATTTAATTAGTTCCGCGTTAAAACAAAGCGCAAGGTGAGTTCAATCACGCTTAAGATGTTATATTAACCTTGGATCACTTGCTTTAAGAAAACATCGTGAGGAAACCTGCTTGGCCGAGATGTCACAATTAAAGGCACGTGAAGTCCGCCGCCGCACTAGGCGCGAGTGTGGACTATGGACACCCCCTCGGTGTTAGGGGAGGGGAGACGTATATGAGCTGATGATGATGAAAAATGTTTCATTGTAAATAACGTATATTTAAATTATCTCTGTAACATTAGGAAGGAGGCCCCAAGATACAGGTTATACCTAGTTTGGGACCAATGTTATACAACAATGTAAAAAAAATTGTATCAATAAACGATATTTATTTACTACTAGCTGCCTCCGCTGCCTCCTCCGCTTTACCCGCTCCCGTTTCCCGTTCCCGTGGGAATATAGGGATAAAATATAGCCTATGTTACTCGGGGATAATGTAGCTTTCCAAAGGTGAAAGAATTTTTGAAATCGGTCCAGTAGTTTCGGAGCCTATTCGTTACAAACAAACAAACAAACAAATCTTTCCTCTTTATCATATTACTGTAGATGGACACCCCGTCGTTGTTAGGGGAGGCTCGAGTTCCTCGGTGGAGACGTATATGAGCTGATGATGATGATTATCGCATCCATTCGAACATTCATTTGAGTTTCCAGACGATTCAATGTTATTTCGAAGAGTATTATAGCCTATGTCTATAAATATCCCGGAACATTTTCTTACAAACCTACATTAATATTTAAAGAATAAGATTAGGTATATTTTTATTTTATTTTTTTTGTCTTGACATTGCTTCAAATTAAATGTTAATAAGTTAAACTTTCAAGGTTCAATAACAGGTTACTCTTGATTTGTAGAAAAAAAAGGTTGCTTATTAAAAACTTGTATAATTTTTGTAGACACTGTTAATATTTCTCTGTTATATTTATAAACTAGTTGACCAGAGAAACTTCGTTAGCGTCACTTGCCCGTTTTTGCAACATTTTTGATTGATGCTCCGCTCCTATTCGTCATAGCGTAATGATTTATACATAAAAACCTTCCTCTTGAGTCACTCTATCTATTACAAAGAAAACCGCATCAAAATCCGTTGTGTAGTTTTAAAGATCTCAGCATACATAGGGACTGACAGACGGCGGGTAGCGACTTTGTTTTATACTATGTAGTGATACAATGAATATACTAATGATACTGAAAACATAATTCGATAGACCGGTTGGCTTTGTGATTAATTACCCTGACTTTTAAGCCACCGATCATAGGTTCGAATCCCATTCTGTACAAACATTTGCATGCATGAACATGTCTGTTTGTTTTGTCTCTGGATGTAAATATCTGTATAAGTATGTATTTAAAACTAGTATATGTAGCATATCAGCTATCTGGTTACCATAACACAAGCTCACTTTGAAGCTTACTTTGGAATCAGATTGGCCGTGTGTTAAAAATGTTCCAGGATATTTATTTAAGACTAGTTGACCCGGCAAACTTCGTACTGCCTCAGAATCAATTAATAAAAAAGTTGAATGCTTTAAACCTTCCCTGTACTTACACAAATAATTCAAGACCAAAAATAGCCAAATCGGTCCATCCGTTCTCGAGTTTTTGTGAGACTAACGAACAGCAATTCATTTTTATATATATAGATTTATTTATTCAACATTTTCTTACACGTGACAAGTTACCCATTAATTTAACTAATAGTTTAAATTATTATTATCAAATTAAGGTCATTACTTAAGATCGTTAATCTACAAATGAGGCATAAATATGGCGCCTAAGTAAGTCACATGTCAATTAAGTATTTTCCGGAATAATTTAGGACTTAACGATAGGCGCGTGGACTATTACGAAAATATAAATTACTAGCTGCCTCCGCGTGGTTTTACCCGCGTAGTTCCCGTTCCCGTGGGAATACAGGGATAAAATATAGCCTATGTTACTCAGTGATAATGTAGCTTTCTAATTAAAAAAGAATTATTAAAATCGGTCTAGTACTTTTTGAGTTTATTCGTTACATACAAAAATACAAATCTTTCCTTTATAATATTAGTGCTAGACTAGCTGCATTCGCGCGGTTTCACAAGGGTTTGTAAACCATTTTTGGTTCGGTTTTTGGTGTCGTGAGAGTGAGACGTGATGGCCTAAGGATGGTTTTTTTGTACTTCTTCTAGGCTCCCCCAGACGTGATGCCTTAGGCAATTGCTTAATTTGCTTAAGGGTTAATCAGTGACTGATCAAGTTACATTGATCATGGTCACGAGAAGACAACAGTATCTTAAAATCACATGTTGGTGTCGAGTCAACAACCCATCCATTCTTCTAACCATAGCTTTCCCATACATTTGTATGCTCGAAACGTCGAAAATGTCATTTAAATTCAAACTTTCTTTCGCTCCTACTTTCGCACGCGTCCAAACGAAATCACCTCTAATTGTATCATTGTAAAGGTCATTATATTATTATGTAATTTAATGTGATATTAATTAATGAATAAAATTTTATAATATACCTAACTACATATCTATACTACACTAGTGGACCCGGAAGACTTCGTTCTGCCGACCAGCGCCATCTACCGGGTCCAAATTGATGTATTATACATAAAAATCTTCCCCATGAAATACTCCGTAATTTGGTGAAAATCGCATGAAAATCTGTTAAGTAGTTTTTGTGTTCATCGCGTTCAGACAGACAGACATTCAATTTTACATTCAATACAAACAGAGATTTTTATACAAACAAATCTTTCTTACAAAATACAGATTAAAATTTCCACATCTCAAAAAGGGACAGTCTACTTTCATACTAAAGAAATACATAAAAAAATCGTAACGAACCGTCTGTCTGTGTGGCTGCGTAATTAACATAAAACTTTACGTAACATAGTAAAAGTATTTTACTCATTAACTTTAGTTAATGGTTACACGCCATTTTGAATTTTATCTGACTTACTTTACTGACTGACAGCCCGGTTGGCTTTGTGGTTAGTGACCCTGACTTTCAAGCCGCCGGTCGTGTCAAATCCCACCCAGGACACACATTTGTATGCATGAATATATCTGTTTGTCCTGTGTCTGGATGTAAATATCTATATAAGTATGTATTTAAAATGTAGTATATCAGCTATCTGGTTGAAAAAAAAAATGAATGAATGAGATATGTAAAATATGTTGCTAAAACATTTAATAATCTGTGTATATGGTAACTAGTTGACCCGCACATTTTTGATTGATGCTCCGTTCCTATTCGTCATTGCGTAATAATATAGCCTTCCTCGAAATGGGCTATCTAACATTGGCAGAACATTTCAAATCGGACTTGAGATTAGCGCGTTCAAGCGTACAAACTCTTCAGCTTTATATATAAGTATAGATAGATATATTTTCCGCTCCTTTGTTAATAATATACCTATCTTATTATCCTTTTGTCCTTGCCACATGAACTCTCCGATCCGTCTTAACAACCTTGAATATTTACTTTAAAATGTCATTTAATAGGTACCTACAAAAGTGGTTGAGAATTAAAATAAATCTATAAACGAATCTATACTAATATTATAAAGAGGAAAGATTTGTTTGTTTGTTTGTAATGAATAGGCTCCGAAACTACTGGACCGATTTCAAAAATTCTTTCACCTTTGGAAAGCTACATTATCCCCGAGTAACATAGGCTATATTTTATCCCAGTATTCCCACGGGGACGCGAACTACGCGGGTAAAACCGCGCGGAGGCAGCTAGTTATTATATATAGCTGAAGGGTTTGATTGTTTGCTTGAACGCTCTAATTTCGGGAACTACTGGTAAAAATTATTTCAGTGTTAGTTAGATAGCCCATTTATCGAGGATAGCTATAGGCTGTATATCGCACTACGACGAATGGGAGCGGACCATCAATCAAAAATGTTGCATAAACGGGCAAGTGACGCTAACAAAGTTGCTCGGGTCACTCTGTTTGTCTATCTGTCTCGCTTTCACGCTAAAACTACTGAACCGATTTAAATGAAATTTGGTACACAGATAGTCTAGAGCCTGAGAAAGGACAAAGACTGCTTTTTATCCCGGGAAAATGGAAGATCTCCCGGGTACGCGGGTGAAACAGCGCGGAGGCAGCTATATTAAATAAATTAAGGAACCTTGCTCTCATTTGAAATGAAACTAGAACCAAACAAAGTATTGAATAGTAATTATATTAGCAATCAATATAAACCTACATAATATAAGTATGTATTTATCGATTATTACAAAACCAGGAAGTCGAAATCCTCCGGCGTACCGGATAATACCGTTAACACAACACTACGCATAGAATATCGGTAATTAAATATTATTTGCCGGTTTTTATGTTGAAATTGCACACGCATTGCGACATTTGTACTTCAAAGGCTATGATTAATTGGAATTATCACGGAATTATGAAGTCACTCTTATTAGATACATTGTAAATAATAATAATAATACAGGGCAGCTTGTGGCGAGCTGTTGGTGAGTAGCGACACCACGGACCCGAGACCTCCCGGGGGCGGTACCCAGGCCCCCACCTCCGGCTTGCCTTCGCCGGCCGTCCGGAGTGGAGCGCGAGAGCTATATGCTCGAAGGGTGGAAGTGTTAAAGGCATAAAGCCGGGAGTAGCGTCAGTGAAACTGCAGCACACCTCTCGACACCCTTAGCTGCTTACGCCAGTGTTGCCCACTCTGTTGCCTTCTGGTGACTATTTGAGGGGCCCATTCAGTTTGCGGCGAGTCACCGTCTGCCAGGATTACAAGATTGAGGCATTTGATTTGGCAGGCGTCCGGTAGTCTCGATCAATAGCCCAGCAACCAGTCCAGCAAACTCCCTCCCCATAGTCCCCATAGACCTAGTATAGTTTCCTTCTTTTCTCTAATAGTCCTTGCACTTAGCGGGTGCTGTCTTTGCCTGTATTTTCTCAATAGTGCAGGCAGAGATAGTACCCGCTAGGTGTACATATCCCAACACATTAACGTATCTTCAAGGGGCCTCTACGTGTTGGATCTGTGTCCCCACGCACGCCTTCCAAAAGGACCGGCCATAGGGCCGTGCAAATCCACTAGGAAATATACAAATAATAATAATAATAAGTGTCGTGTCGTATAGTCCGTAAATTTCTACAAGAAACTCCTCCAAGTATAGCTCTACCTCACACCGAAAATCACTTGGTCTAGACCCGTGATTTATCGGAGAACACCGAAATCCTTAAGATTTCGAGAAAAAATAAGATACAAAATAATAATAATAAATTTATTGTCACAAATATTGTACAGGAAACACCTAATTACAACTATTCTTAATGTAGAATATATTGAACTGAAAAGATAATTGACTAATCTCGACGATTCGATCGAGTTGCATTGATCGTGGTCACAGGAGAAGACAGAAAAAACTCAATACATAAGTTATTTAACTTCCCATTTATAATATTAATAAAATACAATAAACAAATAATACTAAACAAGATTTACAATCAAAAAAGTACCAATGAAAAGTGATAAATTAACAATCAAGTCAAATGTATCGCGTACGAGATGCGCGCGCGCAGCCGCGTCGCGGTCGAGCGGACGCGTTCCAAATTCAAACGCGACCGCCATATTGGTCCAGTTGTTTTAGAGTTCCTTTTGATATGGTTTTAGTTTTATAATTTAGTTTTTTTGCAAGTGAAACCTTCTTTAGGCGATTTTTTGTTTGGAGACGTTTTGCTTTGGGTTGATATAGACATGGTGGGAAAAACCACTGTGTTAAGAAAATGCACTTAATATTATGTAGTTTAAAGACTTATTTACTTATTTAAGTGCAATTAATTAAGTGTGTTTTGTAAAAAAATATTTACTTGCTATATAGAAAAAATTGGCATGTATAAACTTCTATACATTAGATTTCAACGAGATAACATCAAATAATATATATAATTAAAATATTATTTAGCAAGTTTTTTTTTGTTCTAACAAGTTATAAGCCTTATCTCTGATTTTACTACTTCACAAAAAGTAATCTTCAGAAATTCTAAAGAATCAAACTATTAAATAACTAGCTGACCCGTGACTTAGTTAGCGTCACTTGCCCGTTTTTCCAACATTTTCTATTAATGTTCTGCTCCTATTTGATGTAGCGTGATAATGTTTAACTTACCTTCCTCGATAAAAGGGCTATCTAACACTTAAATGATTTTTCTAATCAGATCAGTAGTTCCTAAGATTAGAGCGTTCAAATAAAAACTTCATCTTTATATATCGATATCCTACGGAATACTCAAAGCCAAATCGATTAATAAACACCAACCTAGCCCACATACTGTGGTCTAGTTGCACCAACCAGTTTGTTATGCGGAGGGCAACTTCTTACTTCTTGCCTCTTATGAGCTCTTATATCCACCTAAATGACGTACGAAATACATTGCCATTTGCCATATTACAAAAATGTATAAAAACCAAGTGGCTCCATGCGGTTTACCCGTAATCTCAATTTGACCCGGATAAAATATAGGCACAGCAGAACGCACCGACTCACGACCATGAGGGTGAAGGTTCATCCCTGGCCCGTACCTCTGAGTTTATAAAAACTTACGTACGGATTCACACCACTGGCTTTCGGTGAAGGAAAACATCGTGAGGGAACCTGCATGCCCGAGATGTCACAATTAAGGGCATGTGAAGTCCGCCGCCGCACTAGGCGCGCGTGGTGGACTTTGGGCTAAACCCCTCGATGTTAGGGGAGGCTCGAGCTCCTGGGTGGAGACGTATATGAGCTGATGATAATGAAAATATAGGCTATATACCTACTATTCCAGAATATATTAAGACGATGTCCCAGTTAAAATTAAACTCAAATAAGAAACATATACCTTCAATAATTCTGTAAGTGTAGTGTGTTTTTAATTTATTACATCATCATCAGCTCATATACGTGTTCACTGTAGCCCTCCCTTTCTAACAACGAGAAAATGCAATGTTTTCTTTCAGCGAAAGCCAGTGGTGAAGTTTTTAAGCAGACCGGTTGGCTTTATATGCATGAATATATTGTCTGTTTGTTCTATATCTGGATATGAAAATCTAGATTTTTACGTACATAGTTATTAAGTAAGTATGTATTTAAAACGTAGTAAGTATATCCTCTAGTTACAGCACACGCTCTGCTTAGTTTAGAATCAGATTGGCCGTGTGTGATAATTCTCCCAGAATATTAATTAAACTCAGACCTACGGGCTTTAAGCCGTATCGTAAGTCAGTACGACTTATTTATTTAGGCAATAAATAAATAAAAAACCTTATACACAATTCAAGTCGGCGACTTATGTGGGAACAATTCACAATATAGTTACCTATTGGGTAATAATCGAGTTTTGTTCTCACGACTGGAAACAATGTATTAATTACTATTGCATACATTCGGGTTTCTTGAGTCATGATCTTGATCTACGAGTAGCTGCTGTGGTGGAGTGGCTGATGGTACTATTAGGTGGAGGTTTATATCCCAAACAAAGGGTGAGAATCCTAAGAAATTCTATATGAGAAATATAAGAAATATTTTATTAATATATAGTCAAAATACAAATTTACAATGTTTCCCTGTCTTCTAAACTAGCGTGAGCTGTGTGTCAGAAGACAGTTCCTTCCCGGAAGCTTCCATATTCATTTTTGACATAACTAAAGAAAATTTTAATATGAATAATTAATTACAAACTTATAATTAGCTTTGAGTTATCAATTGATACCTTAATTTGCAAACCAAATAACTCCACTTTTTTTTCAACTCCACATTTTGATACCACCACACCACATTTGTCGTTATCAAAATTTTCGTGAAAAAGTGGAGTTATTAGGTTTGCTAATTAAGGTATCGAAATGCTAAAGTAACTCTGTGTCTCTGTCTGTCTTTCTCGCTTTCACGCTAAAACTATTGAACCGATTAAAATTAAATTTGGTACACAGATAGTCTAGACTCTAGGCTATCTCTAAACTCTAGAGCCTGGCAAAAGACATTTTATCCCGGAAAAATGGAAAGGGTAAAACCGCGGAGAGCCACTAGTATCTTGATATATACATGGGACTTTTCTTAAAAACTAAGCAGTGCTTAGACTATATCAGATACCACTTTTATGTAGGCATGTTCGTGAACAAAAATGTATGTTTCGCGTTCCTCTTTATAATATCAATTATTTTAGATATTAAATTTAGTATGAGAATAACATTTATTATGAAACACTTTGCTAACTTAAATAGATGTAAATATCTATATAGCTATGTATTTCAAGTAGTATATCAGCTATCTGGTTACAGCACAAGCTCCGCTTAATTCAGTATCAGATTGGCCGCGTGTGAAAATAATCCAGGGATATTTATCCATTTAAAATGGCGATCCGTAAAGAAATTAAATTCAAAATGACCTCCATACGTGTATTTGCATCACACTGCATGCGACCTCTCAAAAAACCGAAAGTGAACGGTGGTTTTTGTTGTATCTGTGTTATATGAATATTGCGAGATAAAAGTGAGGTAGATAGACATTTAAAGTAAAAAAACACGATAAAAATATATATTTTTAGGTAGGTATATAAACATTACAATAATATGAATAATATATAAGGATACCTTAGCCATGGTCGTGGCCGTAGACGTGGTGGCTCAGTTGAGAACGCACCGACTCACGATCATGAGGGTGCAGGTTTAAACCCCTGGCCCGTACCTCTGAGTTTATAAAAACTTACGTACGGATTCACACCACTGGCTTTCGGTGAAGGAAAACATCGTGAGGGAACCTGCATGCCCGAGATGTCACAATTAAAGGCATGTGAAGTCCTCCAATCCGCACTAGCCGCGCGTGGTGGACTATGGCCTAGACTCCTTCGATGTTAGGGGAGGCTCGAGCCCTCGGTGGAGTATATAAACATTACAAAATATGAAATATATATAAGGATACCTCAATATCATACGGAAATCTTCATTTAATAAATGCCCGTTTGGGTTTAGGGCCAAACCTAAATAAATGGCTTTGAAATAAATAAATATTTATTTATTTACAAAAAATCTCGTTTAAATATTCTTTATTGGACTCCTTGGTAATTTTTTTTATTTCGCTAACGATTAATCAGTAATTCGGACAACAGATTAAATCGATTATCGATAATATTACAAGGAAATCGAATGAGTCATATAAAACAATCAAATCATAATCACATCAACGGTACGGGCTTTGTTTTGACTGGTATTGTCCATTGAATATAAACAGACGGGCATTTGAACGCGTTATATATATATATTGGTACATTGAAATGAAAATATTATTTGTATGAGCCTTCGGACGAATGCACGGTTTGGGAAGTTGGAAGTTTTGCTGCGGAAATGCAATTAATATGTTTTGATATAAGTACAGTTTGACAGACCTTGTTGGTGGTGGTTGGTTGGTGGTTGGCTTTGTGGTTAGTGGCCCTGACTTTGAAGCCGCTGGTCTTGGGTTTATCCCACCCGAGACAAACATTTGTATGCATGAATATTATGTCTGTTTGTTCTGTGTCTAGATGTAATTATCAATATAAGTATGTATTCAAAAGTATCATATGAAGTATATCAGCTATATGGTTACCGTATTGGTAGGTATATATTTTACATATTTTGTGGTAAATACTAAAGTTTTTTTTATTTTCCTTCTATGTACCTACCTACTAAATATCTTTTTGCCACAAATAAATGTATTTTCTTTCATTTCATATAACAAACTCTGCTTAGCTTGGAATCAGATTGGCCGTGTGTGAAAAATGTCCCAGGATATTTATTATTTTTATTCCTAACTTATTTTGGAATTCTCAATTTTTTTTGAGAGTTTTTCTCCGAGTTGTTACAAACAAACGGACATAATCACAGTCAGCTGTTGCCACAAAACTGGTTATGGGATCTCACAATCAACTATCAAGCGAGCGATCATTGCGCAACTAACGTCTTGACTTGTGCAACCAACAACCGTTACTTGTAGGTTACATAGTTATTGAATTGACATACTAGGACGGTTAGTGGAGTTTAATATTACTATATATATATTTAAAGAAGGAAAAAAGGATTTTTTATGTGTGAATTAATTTATTTCTATCAAAGAAAAACAAAATACTTATATTATCTGTGTCTGGATGTAAATATCTATATAAGTATGTGATTTAGAGTATTATATGTTATTAGCTGTATGGTTACCATATCACAAGCTCTGCTTAGTTTGGAATCAGATTGGCCGTGTGTGAAAAATGTCCCAGGATATTTATTAATTTATTTTGCCCTGGTTTTTAAGCCATCATACTCCGCCTATCGATTAGCAACTAGAACTAGACTATGACACTAGTTATCTCACAAACCGAAAAACATTCAGAATTATTATTTTTTAATTATATAGCAACACTAATTTATGCATTGAATAGCAAAATGTAACGGATTAAAAACGTACGAAATTACCGAGAAATTACTGCACGGATTTATGTTGGGCGCAAAGTATAAGTGATATATGCCTTTAAAAAATGCGCATCTTTAAATAAAAAAGATAAAAGAAATATTATACAGATCTACAAAAACAAAAATATCTGCCTAGATTACGAATATATTCATTCATTCATTCATTCAGAGAGATTTGATTTATTATTTAATTATTCATATTGAACTATTGGCTCCCGAATATATTGGATTTTCCATTTTCCCGGGATAAAAAGTAGCCCATGTCCTGTCTCAGGCTCTAGACTATCTGTGTACCAAATTAAATTTAAATCGGTTCAATAGTTTTAGCGTGACAGGGAGACAGACAAAATAACTTTCGCATTTATAATATTAGTTAGAAGAGGCACCGAAACTAGTCGACCGATCTGAATAATTCTTTCACCAATGGAAAGCTACATTATCTGGGAATAACATGGGCTATATTCTATCCTCGTATTCCTACGGGGACGGGAACTACGTGGGTGAAACCGCTGTGAGGCGCTGTGTGTATTTTTCATGAGGACATAAATTGGACTATATTTTAAGACCAAAAACAACCTTAAATCATTATCATTATGGCATCTTTATATCTATTTTTTCAATTGTTTTAGTGAGAACATAAGATATTATAAGATTTCTTCTTCTTCCTGCCCTTATCCCGCCTAAGCAGGGTCGGCACAACAGGTGTTTTCTTCCATTCCTCTCTGTCAGCCGTCATTTCACTCATCACTCCTTTCTTACACATATCAGCTTACACACAATCCATCATAATTTCTGTTACATACTCTAAGATTTATTTGGCTAAAATTAAAGACAATAAGCCTTTGTTTTACACCACACAACGCATCCGAGTGCTGCGTCCGCGCAACTTTCTCTGTACACAAGTTTTTGCGGGCCTCATCACTATGAGTTGATTTGTTAATAAATAGACTACGGCATACCATAGGTTTTTGGACTACAATTTTATGCTATTGGACTATTGCCTTAGTGGTAAGCACGGCCGTAACTAGGAGGGGGCATTGTGGGGCAATGCCCTACCTTAAAATCACAATGCCCTTTAAAAATATCAAAAACAGAGATAAATTGTTTGTCTATATAATCCATTCATTGTATCACACATGGTGATTGATTTAGGAGCCCGTGCTTCGAGGGCAGATCAATTATTATATTTTTTTTACTTACTTCCGCCCTGCCAGTAACCAATGCTGCCCTCAGATTCGACTATAGCTATGATAGTATATATTATATATGTATTATAAAGAGGTAACGTTTGTGAGTTTGTGACGTTGTAAGGGGTAATCTCTGGATATACTAAGCCGTTATTCAAAATTATTTCACCAATAGAAAGCTACGTTATTGTGGAGTGTCATAGGCTATTTTATCCCCCCTATTTTACTATTACCCCCCTATCTACCCCTATTTTACTCCCACGGGAACGGGAATTACGCAAATGGAACCGCTCGGAGGCAGCTAGTTTAATATATGTTCCTAATGATAGCATAAATTCCTTTAATCAATGAATATTTCTTGGTAAATACTATGTGATAATAAAAACTGGTTGTGAATAATCCATACATTTAAGCTAATAAGGTACCCAGATACTTCAAAGTATCTCCTAAGGAATTCGCCAAACAAAAAGACACCTGTACATCCTTATTATGAGTAATATAATAATTACTATCTAATTTGCAATGCTAAGCGCATAATAAGTAAATATTTTATGTATGAATCACTTCAAGTTCATATAAATGAGTAAACATTGGTACTTGGTGACGAGACAATGGTATTTTAGCCGACTTTATAAGGAAAGGATTGCGTTATGGAACATTAAAAAAATCAAGTACATTTTTTTTATGCGATCGAGCTGTTGCACTTGAGAGCCTACTTAATACTTAAGCTACATTATAACTTGGGTATATTAGAAATTAAATTATCTCAAGATGGTGGTTAGTTCGATTTCCACCCATGGAAAAAAAAGTGTTCATGAACGCATCTGTGATTGTATAAATATGTTTTTTTTTATACCACGACGGTGGCAAACATACCATAACACAAGCTCACATTGAAGCTGACTTTGGAATCCGATTGGCCGTGTGTGAAAAATGTCCCAGGATATTTGTTTATTTATTACTATGGACAGCCCGGTTGGCTTTCAAGCCGCGGGTCGTGGGTTCGAGTCCCACCCAACCCAGGACAAACATTTGTATGCATGAATATGTCTGTTTGTTCTGTGTCTGGACGTAAATATCTATAATATGTATTAATTTAAAAGTATTATATGTAGTATATCAGCTATTTGGTTACCATAACACAAGCTCACTTTGAAGCTTACTTTGGAATCCAATTGGCCGTGTGTGAAAAATGTCCCAGGATATTTATTTATTACTATGGAACCCCAAAAACGGTAGCCTCCAAAAGATGAATCACGCGAACAAAGGTTCAGGAAGTATGTGACAATAACCTTGACTGAGGTTGAAGACTTGCTTTTGTCTGTACGTCTGTTGGTTTATTGGGAGGAAATATATCTTGTTAACAATATTTACCAGTAAATATACATATATAACTAGTGCTTTTTATGACTTAGTACAGCAGATTATTAAAAGCTAATGGGAAATTTTCTAGGTCAAATACCTATATTTTTTTAATCATTTTTCAAACACTGCCAATCTGTCAACACGTTCAATGCAATTTGGCCGAAACGTCGAGATTAGTACAAATAATACAATATAATATGTAAATCAATCATAAGCAGAGCTTCCACTGTAACCAGATAACTGTTAATACTAATTTAAAATACATACTTATATAGAAACATCGAGTCACAAAACAAACAGAAAAATTCGTAATGACGCAAAAATTAAATCCACAAGCTTCATCTAAAAACGTGTTCTATACATATTAATAAATATATACATCAGACATATTTCATACACGGCTCATTTCATCGCAGCTGTGTTGATTTCCACATATTAATTACTACTGAACATGATATTCTCTCTAATGCAACGGATGGTCGAAAAAAACATAATTCGTTGTAAATACTTTGTCACCACAGAGGATGCAACAGACCGCGCAAAGTGGAGATTGAGCCGGAGAGCGGACCCGCACACACAACGATACGTAGAAGAAGCGCTGGCTCGACGTCCCTCGTCAGACATGAGAGACAATGTCACCACAGAGGATGCAACAGACCGCGCAAAGTGGAGATTGAGCCGGAGAGCGGACCCGCACACACAACGATACGTAGAAGAAGCGCTGGCTCGACGTCCCTCGTCAGACATGAGAGACAATGTCACCACAGAGGATGCAACAGACCGCGCAAAGTGGAGATTGAGCCGGAGAGCGGACCCGCACACACAACGATACGTAGAAGAAGCGCTGGCTCGAAATTTCTCGTCAGACATGAAAGACAATGGCATTACAGAGGAAGCAGTAAATAATGACCATAACTTTATAGCTACAAGCGTGGAAAACGCACATTACGACGATGAAATTAAATTAAAAATGTATATATCTATTCTGTGTGTTGGAGAGTGTTTCTGCGCTGGTTGTTCGTGTAATTGCATCAATGCGCACGCGCACCTCTTTACGCTCGCCCCGCCATGGTATCACTAATGCCCTGGTGACTTTGTGTATCCGTTATTAGAAACGTCATAATTATTGTTAGCTTTCGAAATTTCTAGACCCATCTAGAGGATACTTATAATCTTTTCTGAATATCGAAGTAATAAAAACGTGATTTAGGTAGTTAGGGTAAATATGCTAGGACATTCTTCACGGGCAATCTGATGGCAAAAAAGATCTTGTACTATGGTAATCAGACAGCTAAAATAATATACTGCATAAGTTTTAATACATTCTAACTTCCTCCTGCTCTTATCCCGCCTAAGCAGGGTCGGCAAAATATGTGATCTTCCATTCCTCTCTGTCAGCCGTAATTACAGTCAATATTATTGATGTATTGTATTTGTTTGTAAAATCGATTTTTGAAATAATTAAGCTACATTATCAGGGAACACATTTCCCAGCGCACATCTACAAGGGAAAGTCAGTACATAGTACTATAGTTAAAAACTTATGAATTAATTTATGGTTGGCAGACCTGACCTTCGATCGACCGGTAAGGAAACATTGCAAACTCTGATGGCTTATTTCATAATTTGCATTGAAAATCCGATTACGAAATAACATTTCATAAGTCAATGTTTGATAGTCAGTGTGAAATCTTATAGATTATTCGGCAATTTTTGCGAATCGTCGCGAAACTTCTTCCTCAAACGAATTAGTACAGTGTCTTCCACAATATTTTATCTGTATGTTAACGTAATTATAAATTCTAGCTTCGGCCCTGTAGTTTTACTTCGTTGGATTACAGGGATAAAATGTAGCCTATAGCCTATGTTACTCCCTGATAATGTAGCTTTCCATTGGTGAATGAATTATGAATTTCTTAGCCTATTCAATTCAATTCAAATAAACAATAAATCCAATTCTATTCTTTTTAGGTATATACTAGCTGCTTCCACGCGGTTCCACCCGCGTATTTCCCGTTCCCGTGGGAATACGGGGATAAAATATATGACAGTCCACAATAACGTAGCTTTCTATTGGTGACATAATTTTGAAAATTGGTTCCCCTTACAACGTCACAAACTCACAAACGTATATCTACACTAATATTATAAAGAGGAAAAATTTGTATTTTTGTATGTAACGAATAAACTCAAAAAGTACTGGACCGATTTTAATAATTCTTTTTTCATTAGAAAGCTACATTATCACTTAGTAACATAGGCATATTTTATCCCTGTATTCCCACGGGAAAGGGAACTACGCGGGTAAAACCGAGCGGAGGCAGCAAGTTTTTAATATTTGTATAGATTAACTCAGCCAATGTAACTGATGTAACTGAGCCAATTTTTAAAATTACAAAGAGGTAATTTTAAAATTTGGCACTCAATACGTAGTCAATGTCACATAGAAAGCGTACTTAAGTCAAATCCGGCTTTATCTCAGCCGTCGCGTATTATTTCAACAAGCTTATTGTACTTAATGTATTGTTATATTTATTTACCAACTGGGCGTGCACCGTGAAATTTTATGTATTATATGCAATACTCCCTTTTGAAAACTAACTGCCAGTAAAATCCAGCATATTAAACAAAATATACTGAGACCTTTTTACACACGGCCAATCTGATCCCACGCTAAGCAAAGCTTGTACTATGGTGACCAAATAGCGCATATACTTACTAAGTACCTTACCTAGACTACTTTTAATTGCACACTTTTATAGATATTTGCAGTAGAAACATTATCCTGTGTCTCATGACTATCCTACTATTATACACAGGGCCGGATCTAGTGGGGGGCAAGCCGGGGCCCATGCCCCAGGCGGCAAGTTCAGAGGGGCGGCAAATTCACAGTTTACAGACATATGGACAACTTTAACCATAGAAAAAATAATAATACAAGTACAGGGGGCGGCATTTTTCAGTTTTTGCCCCGCCTAAAAAAAATTTAAGATTCGGGGCTGATTATACCTACTAATATTATAAATGCGAAAGTTTGTGAGCTTTGTTACTCTTCCACGCCAGACCGGATGAAGGGATCGCGATGAAATTCACACAGAGAATATGATCTGGAATAAGGCTACTTCATCTCCGCGGGAGAAACCGCGGGAAGGTTCTAGTCTATACTAATATTCATCATCATATTTTTCCTTGCCTTATCCTATTTAGGGTCGGCTTTGTGCGTGATGCATGTCCCTCCATTCGGTCTCCAGTCTACATTAATATCAACAGAAAAAATTATACATTCGTGTGTGTGAATATTTGTAATGAATAAACTCAAAAACTACTGTGCCGATTTCAAAAACTTTTTCACCATTGGAAAGCTACATTATCAGGGAGTAACATAGGCTGTATTTTATCCCCGTATTCTTACCGGAACGGGAACTACGCGGGTGGAACCACGTGGAAAGGGTCTAGTAAATAATACAAGTGTATTTACCCAGGTCCGCTCGTAACCTTCGGATGGAAGATGTCGTAACTACACTGTATGGCACGACAAGGGCCCCGTGAGGCCGTCTTGTGCAACATACGTGACGCTACTGCCTAATCGCGCCTAATAGGTTAATGGGACGGTTGGCTTTTTGAATTTAACGGTCACTGAAACCTAAGAAAATGTATCTATAAATAAATAAATAAAATAAATATCCTGGGATATTTTTCACACACAGCCAATCTGTTCCCAAATTAAGCATCAAAGTGAGCTTGTGTTATGGTAACCAGATAGCTGATATACTACATAGACTACTTTTTAAATACATACTTATATAGATATTTACATCCAGACACAGGACAAACAGACATATTCATGCATTTGTCCTGGGTGGGATTCGAACCCACGACCCGCGGCTTGAAAATCAGGGTCACTAACCACAAAGCCAACCGGGCTGTACCTATCTATACTAATATTATTAATGCGAAAGTTTGTAATTTATGTTTGTTACTCTTTTACGCAAGAAAAACTGAAGGCATCTCAATGAAATTTCGCATAGAGTTTGAATACAGGGATAAAATATAGCCTATGTTACCCAGTGATAATGTAGCTTTCTAATGAAAAAGAATTATTAAAATCGGTCCAGTGCTTTTTGAGTTTATTCGTTACATACAAGAATACAAATCTTTCTATTAGTGTAGATAGTGTAGATATGATGATTTCAAAAAGCTTTATATACAAAAACTTGGTAGGAAATAGAAAATCTATTTATATTATGTAATGGCGACCATGTTTGCATGCGAGTTAATTATATTATAGTCTGAGAGTTATATCTATAGTACAATTACTAGCATGCAATGCAACATGGCAACATTTTCAAGGAAAACGTGATTTTTATACCTACCGCACGGATTTAATGACGGTAGTAAGAAATAAAATAAAAATACAATGTTTAATATGTATGTTTTTCTGGCTTTTGAACTCTGGCGCATACGTTTAACTTAATGAAACGGTTTTTTGTCTTTTAAAATAATAACGTTCTTAACCCAACGAATATTAAGTACCTATGAATGTGTGTATCTTTTTTTTTTTTTTTATTGCCAACGAAGGCAGAAAGGATTTAAATGAAATATACCTACCCTAACCAATAGGTATTATTAATGACTAAGTAACTCTGACTGTCTGTCTCCCTTTCACGCTAAAACTATTGAACCCATTTAAATGAAAATTGGTACACACATAGCCTAGAACCTGAGAAAGGACATCGGCTACTTTTTATCCTGGGAAAATGGAAGATCTCCCGGGTACGCGGGTGAAACTGCGGGAAGCCACTAGTAGAAACATAAATCAATCGCTAAGGTAAGTAAAACCTATTTATTCTAACCTCTAAATCTAATTTTATGTTAGTTGCGTACAGATTGACAATTGACACGCAAAAGGAAAACGTCGTGAGCAAACCACATGCATGAGAAGTTTGGAGGCATGTAGCTATGTGGCAACACTCGGCCGGAATTATCTGTCATTATCTCTCATTTATAAACTGTAAGTGGGCTGATGATCTCTTTAGAACGTTGAAGAAATTGTCAAAGACAATAAAGATGGCGTCGCGTTTTTGGGCGGGAATTTTTGACGTTTAGTATTTTGAGTATTGTCGAGGACTAGTGATTTTCATGTTTTCAGAGGATCTTAAATTTTCCCAGGATAAAAAGTAACCTATATATTATTCCAGAACATATTCTAACTCTGTGCCAAATTTCATCGCGATCCCTTCCGCCCTTCTGACATGAAAGAGTAACAAACATATATCCTACTCACAAACTTATTAAACTAATAACTCTTCGTTATTTGTTTATCTTCATTATTTCCTTTATTCCGTACTTATTATCAAACAAAAAATTGCAACCGGCATAGAGGATTTTAACGAAGTTTTATTTTTAATTATTTTCATGGTCACGGTTATCTGAACCCAAATTGAGTAGAGCATACAAAACGTTACATTAAGACACGTATAGTAATGTAAATTAGACACGTTGTCTCGAGTGAGAAGGTTTCAGAGGACATAATAGGCCTATTGATGACGATGCTTGTGTATAGCACTCGTTCTAGGAGGGTTAACATTATTATTGTTAAAAACTTGTTTGGAAATGAGTAATTCCATTATCAAGGAGTGACAATAGGCTATATTTTATCTTCGTATTCCTGTGGGACCGGGAACTACATGGATGAAACTGCGAGGCGAAAGCTACTTGTGAAAGGACAAAATCTAGCTTTTATCCCTGGCGAATAGTGACATAAAATTAAAAATAAATTAACTAGCCGATAAATATTAAATAGAATATCTCGTCTTGTCTATTTGTCAAACCGAATGATCATAGGCAAGCAATAATCGACTAGATTAATGCAAAAACCTCCACATATAACATATGACGCAAAATGTATAGATTAAAGCCCCAGTTATTACACAGTGTTGTTGCGAAATGAACACGTAACGTAACACAACTCCGTAATATCAGCGTAACTGACACACTGCTTAAGGCACAAACTCGGTGTGGCCTCCTTTACATGTCGCCTCTTCGTACCACTCACAATAAAAAAAAAAGAGAGCTGTCAAAAATGTTTGCGCCAACGTTCGCTGAAAAAAATAAGTGTCAAAATGTTGGTGAATTGTGGGTATAGGTCTTAGGGCTTTTAAGTTATTGCCATCGAAAATATTTCCTTGGACATTTTTATTAGATTTGTTGGATTATCAGGAAACATTTAGACTTCAATTTGAATATTTCATAACATGTCACAGGCCAATAATATAAATATTTCCGTCGAATCGAGAACTTCATTATGAGTATTGATTAATTCATTAAAATCTTTAAATAGTCTTTTTGGACCCAATAATTTCGTAATAAATCGCGAAGCTTTACAAAATAGGTACCTAACTAGATTAAGTTTCAACGGCTTACCAATATGGTTTAGGCATTTAGGTCTAAAGTAAACGTCTAGATTGCTATGCCTCTTCCTATTTACATATGTTTCATCGAATTGATTTAATCTAGACTCGTAACAAAATATAAAATATATATTTACTTATTTAGTAGTACAGTACGTAGTACAGTAATTAATAAACTCAAAAACTACTGTGCCGATTTCATTGTTAACATTATCAGGGACTAACATGGGCCATCTTTTTTCCCTGTATTCTATAATGCACCATTTACAATATAATCCTCATAAAAAAAATTGACAACCTGGTTGGTTTTGTGGTTAGTGACCCTCAAGCCGCGGGTCGTGGGTTCGAATCCCACCCAGGACAAACATTTGTATGCATGAATATGTCTGTTTGTTCTGTGTCTGGATGTAAATATCTGTATAAGTATGTATTTAAAAGTAGATATATGTAGTATATCAGCTATCTGGTTACCATATTACAAGCCCTGCTTAGTTTGGAATCAGATTGGCCGTTATGTGAAAAATCGTCCCAGGATATTTATTTATTATTTATTTATTTAATTGAAATTATTTCATCGCCTCAATGGATGAAAGTGAAGGTTACCCAAAGCGAAGGCAGCCCTGCAAAGTAGGTACTTAAAAATACTTGACATTATAATTCGGAAGTCAATTAATACCAGCCTTAAAAATAATAAGGTCAGCGACGTATGTAAAAATAAATATTGAATTCCATGATCTTGTCATGGTCGAAATAATTTAAAAACAAAAACCCTTGATGCTTAAAAAGGTCATAAGTCAATATTTGGTTTCGATTTTGGGCATATTTTTTTTTTATATTTGGCCATCCGAGACTGAGATTGTTTTTTGTCCGACGTATTACAGAATTTAGTAACTAGTTCCCTCCGCGGGTTTTCATTCGCGTAGTTCCCGTTCCCGTAGGGATACCAGGAATATGACACAAATAACGTAGCTTTCTATTGGTGAAAGAATTATTCAGATCAGTCCAGAAATTTCGGAGCCTTTTATAACAAACAAAGGGACAAAAAATCAAATCTTTCCTCTTTATAATATTAAGTATAGATAGTACATTATGTCCCCGAAAATAAACTCCATTTAAAAAGTATTATCTTAAAAAGTACAAAAATATTATCGTCGAAATATAAAGTTGCAAAGATTAATTTATAGTAAACTATTGGCACCCCGCGGTTTCACCCTCGTACCCGGGAAATCTTCCATTATCCCGGGATAAAAAGTAGCCTATGTCCTTTCTCAGGCTCCAGACTATCTGTGTGCCAAATTTTATATAAATCGGTTCTGTAGTTTTAGCGTGAAAGCGATACCAACAGACAGGGTTACTTTCGCATTTACAATATTAGTATGGATATTTATCACCCTCATTAGGTGTTAAATGATGGATGTCTATCAAAACTATGTAAATACATGCTTCAATTAAATAATTGAAGCTTGAAAGAAAGAAAGTAGGTATCCGTTGCGTATTACGCCGGCTCTAAATGATTTGAAACGTTACACTCAAATCATCAAATGAATTATCATGAGAATTAAGACAATCGAATTATTCAACACTAGCTGCCTCCCCGCGGTTTTACCCGCGTAGTTCCCGTTCCCGTGGGAATACAGGGATAAAATATAGCCTATGTTACTCGGGGATAATGTAGCTTTCCAAAGGTGAAAGAATTTTTGAAATCGGTCCAGTAGTTTCGGAGCCTATTCATTACAAACAAACAAACAAATCTTTCCTCTTTATAATATTAGTATAGAAAAATAATAGTCTTTTTATTAAACTATAGTTTTTGTTTCAGAAATACGTCGTAAATAGTTATGCCAATGAGTAAGTAGAGCATGGCCTATAAATACGTGTTTAAAAACTAAACTAGGTATAACTAAAAAAATAGCAAAAAAGTTCGTTTTATATGCAACGATTCCCTCACAAAAATTATAAAGCTGGTTCTTAAAGTACTTTTCGAATGTAATGTAAAAATCCCACATTCCAAAGGCATGCAGGTCTAGCATGTAATAAAAACAGCCTATTTGTAGCTCGAACAGTAAGTTCCTTACCCTCACACAGAATCATTAAATAAATATAAAACTAACCTGACTACGATGTAACCCCAACAGAATCTCGTGTTCGTATTGAAAAATAGTCACTGCATTAATTAATTTACTTAAATGCACAAACACACACAATTAAAATTTATTTTTTAATTTGATTTATATTATTTTTTACACACAAATTTAGTTCGGCCACGGGCAATTTTGACAGGTGTCAAACTGAAGTTCGCGCCACTTGCGTAAGTTTTTTTTTATTGTTTTTTTTCGTTTCAGAATATCGTCCAGTACGTTGTTTTATTTAATTAATGGGTAACTTCTTCGTGCTAGAACGGGCCACACGGGCGACGCTGGCTATACCGCTTCACTGACTGTTGTTTGGCTACTTTCCAATCTTGTGCTGCTTCCATTACTACCATCTTACTCTTCCTATTCAAGATAACCTTTATCTCGTTGGTATAACGTTGAAAATCAACTGGCGCACTATTATGGGGTTGGACAAACTAAGTTTGTCACGCATTAATAACAAATACTACCTCCTATTAAAAATGAGATTTATCTAGTTAGCTCTAAAGTGCAGTTTACAATGCTCGTAATATATAGGTAGAAGCCATCCAAAGATGGATGTTTGTACAACATATTATTGTTTAACACAACTCTCTATCATGTGTCAAAATTATGTAAATTATATATTTGCCTTACACAGTATTATTTTCACATACAAAGTTTATTCGGCAAAATACATTTAATCGTTCTCTTTGGTTATCCACGTAAAGATTTTTTGAAAGAAGAAAAAAAGTACCTAACATACTGGCTAGAACTTATTTTATCTCTATGCTATATTTAATCCAGATCCTTTCAGACATTCTGGCCTGATTATGTAACAAGCCAACAATGAAAACTTTTGCATTTATTATAGTAATAAGACAATTTAATACAGGTATTTATGCCAGTAAATGGGAATTAATATACAACTTTAATGACAAGGGGATATGGTCATTTTGCATTTAGATCCTGAAATAACTGTTATACATACAGACTGAAGTAACATCATTTTTGTGTCATCATGATCAGCTCATATACGTCTCCACGCTCGGAGCGAGCCCTTACATCGAGGGTGTGCAGGCCATAGTCCACCACCCGCGCCTAGTGCGGCGGCGGACTTCACATGCCTTTAATAGTGACATCTCAGGCATGCAGGTTTCCTCACAATGTTTTCCTTCACCGAAAGCCAGTGCTGTGAATCCGTACGTAAGTTGTTTTGTTAAACTCAGAGGTACCGGCCGGGGTTTGAACCTGCACCCCCAATAAACAAATTAACACTAATTCCTGGCAAAGTTTCATCAAATACTATGAGGTGGCCGCGCGGTTGAAACGGACATGATTCCTCACTGATTTACGACTATTCTTAATGAAGTACTTGATATATTTTTGTTCCTAATTCTGCCGCAATATGGCGACGAATTAAAGATATTTGGTTGGGTTTTAATTGACTTACTTTTAAATAAAACACGTTTTGAGGGAAGTTATAAACAGTGTTACTAAACGATTCTGTTATCAATGTTTATGTGTTTTCATTCAATGTATAGTTAACGAGGTTATAACAAGGCGGAAAATACTTATTAGCATATATATTGTGAAACTTATGAATAAAATATCCTGGGACATTTTTCACACACGGCCAATCTGATTCCAAATTAAGCATCAAAGTGAGCTTGTGTTATGGTAACCAGATAGCTGATATACTACTTATACTACGTTTTAAATACATACTTATATAGATATTTAACATCCAGACACAGAACAAACAGACAAATGTTTGTCCTGGGTGGGATTTGAACCCAGGACCGCCGAGAGTCAGAATCACTAATCACAAGGCCAACCGGTCTTTTATGAACAAATGTCAATGAATAAACAAATAATACCTAGTACCTAATAAGTTTTTACTATCCTTACTAATATTATAAATGCGAATGTGATTTTTTTATAAAGGACTAGGTGTTAGATGTCTCTTACACCCTTACCTACCAGGGCAATTCGGTCAGCGCAGAGCGCGCTCGGGAATGCGAAAGTTTGTGAGTATACTCTTTGACACCAGAACGGCTTAAGAAATAGCTATGAAACTTGTCACAAAGTTGGACCATATTCTGGAATAACAATAGGCTACTTTTTATCCCGGGAAATTCGAAGGTACCGCGGGGAACCACAAGTGAATATTTTTATTGCGCTTCAGTTACTATCAGGCGCTACAGACTACAGTCTGACTGACTGAACTAAAGCTACACCTTGACTCTGTAGCTAAAAAGTCGCCTTTAGTTTAGTTTACAGATACTAGGCTTATGTTTGATGAAGAGGGGCTCTCAAACTACATAACTGCATTTGTATTTTTCAACAAACGGACGAGCGCCTATCTCTCTAGAATAGCATTTTAAATCCATGCAAATTATATAGCATATAGTTCAGTCTTGGTTCTAGGGAAACTTATATCAACTTTCAGAACCGAGTATTAATAGTAACTATTCATAAGTGCTTTATTGATGCCTATTTGAATAAAAAAGATTTTGATTTTAATAATAAATATCCTAAGCCATTTTCCACACATTTGTAACATCACGCTATGACTAATAGGTGCGAACCTACGGTTTCTACAAATATTATAATTGCAAGTTATTACTACTAACTACTACTATTAAGTAGTTATTACTACGCCAGAACAACTGAGGAGATCGCGATGAAATTTGGCAAAGAGTTAGAATATGTTCTGGAATAACACATAGGCTCCTTTTTATCGGGGGAGTTAGATATTTAGATAATTTTGGGGTAAATAAAACATAAACACAATCACAAATATTTATTCAATATTAACTTCAAATCTTTCACCTTTTGCACTCTCAGTCTTCCACGAGACATTATGAACCTTGAATCTATGTGCCCTTAAACTTTTTATTAAATTATATGTTTTACCGCAAATATCACATTCGTGGACCGTACCCAAATGTACCTCCTTAACATGTCTATTAAGAGCGCTAGAATTACTATATGCCTTAGCACAAAACATACAATTAAAATGTTTATTCGTATGTGCACGCATATGCTTATCAATATTACTTGAATTCCTATTACATATAGTACATTTCACCAATTTAACCACCCCTTTTGGACCGTGCGAACGTTTTATATGCCTCGTCAAACTATCTTTCTGTGTGAAATTACTATTGCATAAACTACAGGAGAATTCCTTAATGTGTTTATGAACGGCCATGTGTCGCTTTAAAGAGTATTTTGATGAAAAATAATTAGAACACATCTCACATTTGACGTGTGTCGAAATGTTTTCAGTAGAATTTGTCTTATCTAATTTATGAACCATTCTATGGCTTAAATAAACGTTTCTATCATCATAAACAGCTCCACAATATCTACATTTATATTTATTATTATGTTTCAATTCGTGAATCTCAAGTGATTTTGTGTTTTTATATGTTTTATGACATTTTTCGCATTTATAATCGATTGTAGGCTCGTGGGCTAACTTTTGATGTGTTCTTAGATGTCTTAGAGTAGAATATTTTTTTTCACATATTTCACACGCATATGGTCTTAACCTTTCGTGTACAGATTGTATATGCTTCAGTAAGTTGCATTTATCGTTAAAAGAATGACCACAGAGATCGCATAAAACCTTTTTATTCTGACCGTAGTGCCAGAGAATGTGTTTCTTTAAAATGCTCTTTGTTGTAAATTCTTTTTTGCATATATCACATCTATATTTTGGTTTTGTGTGATTAAATTCATGGTTGTACACAGAATGAGCATCATTGAAAGTCTTCTGACAATATTTACAGTTGTATAAGCGATCGTTTTTGTGAGTTTTTAAGTGATCTAAAAATCTACCTTTACCGTTGAACATTTCAAGGCAAAATTCACACTTAAATATCTCGTGATTTTTCGATATGTGACAATTCAAATATTTCTCTTGTTTAAATCTTTTGTTGCAATGTTCACATTTTATTAGAAAATGATTCTCGGTTTCTTCTTTTACTTCAGATTTTGAATCAACTTTTGGTTTACCTGAAAGGAAAAATTTTGATAGATTTTAGTAAAGCCTTTGACTCTGTAACACTGTATAAGAGGGACAATAAAACAACTCTAGTGAATTATTACAAACCCTATTAGAAATTGTATGTAATTTTTAAATAATATGTTTAATAATGTAACTAAAAAAATGTTTGAAGACTAACAAAATGTTAACAAACAGGCATGGTATCCCACAGGGTTATATTTTAGGGCACATTATGTAAAGTTTATATAGATTCGAACCTATTTTAGTTAACACTAGCTCCTGCGCCGCGGTTTCACCCGAGATTCCCCAGAATCTTCAATTTTCTCGGGATTAAAAATAGCCAATGTCTAAATCCAGGATGTCATCTAACTTCATTGCAAATTATATTACAATGCCTACAGCAGTTTAAGACGTGAAGAAGTAACAAACATACTCAGTTTATAATATTAGTGTGATTATATAGGTACAATGATGAAATGAAAATTTTACTTATATACATTTGAAGGTACAAATCATTATAATAATACAACTTACTTTTTGACTTCTCAACTTTGATTTTCTTTATTCTATTTTTATTAGCACCAATTCTTTTCTTAGGTTCTTTTACACCAATCCTTTTCACATAATTTTTACTATATTTTACTGCAGTGTCTCTTTTAATCGGTTCTGCAGATATTTCTATCATAGAAGCTGAAAGTTGTAGTTCTTTTGTTAATATGTTTATGATTATTTATTTTACTTTACATATTAATGCATGCTTACCTATTTGCTCTTTATTGTCTTCTTCATTTGAAGACTTTATACTTACATTGTATTCTATAAAAAAAGCAAATTTTTTTGTTAAAAATCTGCCCTTATAAAATAAATTAGCTTCCGCCCTGCTGTTTCATCTGCGCTGTTCTCGTCCCGTAGGAATATGGTTATAAAATATAGCCTATGTTTATTACTAATAATGTATGAATTAATCAGTTTGGTCCAGTAGTATCAGAGCCTATTTGATACCAAACAAAACAAAATGTCAAATCTTTCCTCTATAGCTTCTGCCCTCGCCAATTCACTATCATATTGGGGTTCTTGAATTTTCCCCATATTAAATGGAGCAGTAAGTACATCCTTACCTTGTTTGCATGTGACTATATCTAGCTCACTTTTATCATCAGCGCCATAGTCATCTGAAAATGGTAATCTATATATATAAAAGAAGGTCGTGTTAGTTACACTATTTATAACTCAAGAACGGCTGAGACGATTTGGCTGAAAATTGGTAGGGGGGTAGCTTAGAACCAGGGGACGGGCATAGGATACTTATATCTCGGGAAAATTGAAGATCCCCGGGAACGCAGGTGAAACCGCGGAGAGCCACTTGTTATAAAAGGAATTATTTATTCAAATAGGCCTTTAAAAGCACTTATGATTCAAAATTTACTCATTAATTATGTTCTGGTTAAGATTTACAGTAAATTATGAATTTGTTTTTATTTATGACTAGTGGCTCCCTACGGTTTCGCCCACATACCCGGTAGAACTTCCATTTTCCCTGGATAAAAAGTAGCCTATGTCCTTTCTCAGGCTCTAGACACATTCAATTTCAGTTAAATCCAAGTTAGATGGACAGAGTTACTTTCGCATTTATAATAATAGTATAGAGTCATATTCTTAAAAATCAATTTTTTCATTATGAAATACAAAATTTATATAGAGAAGATTTATACTTTACCTGCATCGTCGTAATTTGGTTCATATTTAATACAATCTGTATTAAATTTCAGTGACTGTTCATCTGGAAAAAATATATAGGTAGAATAGTAGGTATAGTATAGTAATATAGTAATAGTATAGTATATAATATAGGTAGATATATATAAAACTAGCTGACCCACACAACTAAGTCAGCATCACACCTTCCCCCTTTCTTCAATATTTACTTACTAGCTGCCTCCTCGTGGTTCCACCCGCGTAGGTTCCGTTCCCATGGGAATACCGGGATAAAATATAGCCTATAACATAGCTTTCTATTGGTGAAATAATTTTGAAAATCGGTTCAGTAGATATAGAGACTACCCCTTACAAGGTCACAAATTATGATGATTTATTTTTATTTTATTATTACTATCTTTTTTATGTTTTTGTTTTTATATCTGTCTTAGATTAAACAATAAAGCATTAATTAAACAATAATATTTAGCAGCAGTTAAAATTAAATGACAGCCCGGTTGGCTTTGTGGTTAGTGACACTGACTCTCAAGCCGTGGGTCGTGGGTTCGAATCCCACCCAGGACAAACATTTGTATGGATGAATATGTCTGTTTGTCCTGTGTCTGGATGTAAATATCTATATAAGTATGTATTTCAAAGTAGTATATCAGCTATCTGGTTACCATATCACAAGCTCTGCTTAGTTTGGAATTAGATTGGCCGTGTGTGAAAAGTGTCCCAGGATATTTATTTATATTATTTATTTAAATCTACTTATAATGAAATGAAATGTACTTTTGTTTGTGTATGTCAAGTGGAACTTAAAATAAATAAATAAACAAACTCACAAACATTACCTCTTTATAATATTAGTATAGATACATACTTTTACAGTACTCTTTGAACTTGGCTTCGCAGGACAGCACCAGGTTTTTAAATTCAGCAGCATGAGTCAATTTCCTTGTACATGTATCACATATGGTGTGGCTCGCTTCAAAGGGGGCTGGATCTATCTGAAATAACAAAAACACAAACAACAATAAATATTCTAAAGAGCTAGTACACTGCCTATAAGTTGCCATTTTTTATAGGTCTACTAGTGGCTCCCCGCGGTTTCACCCGCGTACCCGGGAGGTCTTCCATTTTCCCGGGATAAAAAGTAGCCTATATGTTAATCCAGGTTATAAGCTATCTTTATTCCAAATTTCATTCAAATCCATTCAGTAGTTTTTACGTGAAAGAGTAACAAACATCCATACATCCATACATCCATACTTACAAACTTTCGCCTTTATAATATTAGTAGGATAAGTTGCTCCTTTTTTATAGGTCTATAAGTTGCTCCTTTTTTACAGGTCTATAAGTTGCTCCTTTTTTACAGGCTGCTGCTCTGCTTAGTTTGGAATCAGATTAGGCATGTGTGAAATATGTCCCAGGATATTTATTTATTACAGGTGATAACTACATGCACTTATAATAAATTTACTTTACTGATAATTACAATATTTTCAACTATGTGTGGATGAACATGTCTATTAGCTCTGTCTAGAAGTAAATAAGTATTTAAAGCATTAAATCACTTATCTGGTTACAATACAAGCTATGCTTATTTGAGACTTTGGTGAAAATGTTTTACGATTTATATTACTTATCATTTGTGAAAAACAAGAGAATATATTTGACTTACTTGTATACCTAATGTTTCTTCTAATATACAGGAGTAAGTTTTACCGCCACTTTTCACCGCATATTGTGAGTATAAACTCTTGAAATTGCCGTCTGAGTGGCAGCAGCGACACAAAGCACTTAAATTCCATATTTCTGACATTATTAAGATGAATTTATAATGACAATAACAGATTTCTTTAGTTCTTATTTTTCCTACAGACGGAAAAGTCAGATAGTAGAAAAACGTAGTGAGTGATGTGATAGTATAGTTGTCATTTTTTATAACTCGGTTCCTTTCGATTTTATAATCGGTATCAACTTTTTAATTAGAAATATAACTCCCAAAATCAAACCTTTACTAATGATTTAAATCATTTTGATAAGCTGTATATATACATATATATGTATATTACTGTCACGGGTGTTCCCAACTACATTATATAAAACTAATTGAGATTGATAAATTGATTTTGTAAAAGAGAAATCGAACTAAAATCGTTACTTTATCGATTAATCGGTAATCATATTATTGGGATGTTCCTTATCTGTCATTCGGTTGTATAGGTAGATGTTTTTGACAGAAATAAACTAATTTGCAGCGTTGCCAGAAGGTTACTTTAGTAACCTCACAGGTGATTTTTGACTTCGTTAGGTTACTTGGAGGTTACACCACAGAAAAGGTTACAAAAGGTTACTTTTAGGTGATTCAAGGTTTGACGTCTACAATGGCACCAAATTGAGGAGACACGCCAAAAAAAAAAAAAAAAAAAAGACGTCAATATTTTGGAGACGTGTACAAGAGACCAAATTGAGAGACGCGGCTAAAAAAAAAAAAAAAAACGACGTCAATATTTTGGAGACCAAATTGAGAGACGCGCCTAAAAAAAAAAATAAAAAACGGCGTCAATATTTTTCCTATAAGTAAAGGTTACTAAAGGTTTCTTTTTTACACAGTTCAGGTCACTTTTGAAATACCTCGCTGGCAACACTGCTAATTTGTATACCTGCTTCCTCAATCCATCGAACTGTTTATTTTTATTGATTTTCAATTTAGAATGCTATATCTCGTTGTATTTTAATTATTAAATTAAAATGCAGATAGATCTAATTGGAAATCCTATCAGACAGCTTGATACGTAAAATGTAATCACTACGAATACTTTTATTTTTTAAAAGTAAAGCCAACATTGCATTTCTGAGTTATGTGTTTTTACATATTTATCTTCGTTTCTAATGAAATAGTGAGTGAAACAGTGTAATTAAAATGTCGGAGCCGTGGACGATGATCGGTTTGTGCCGCTGTTGTCATTCTGAAGGGAATTTCACAAGTCTTGGAATGTGCTATGTATCTGAGGGACAGGAAAAACTCTATTCCTTAATGTTACAAGACACATTTGGTATAAATGTAAGTATTTTACTAACTATCTCACTCTTAGTATGTGCCTTTCACTGCTGTTCCACTATTCAAGCATATTTGCATTCATTTTATTCATGAATGTCGCTACAATAATATATAAGTTAGACCAGAATAAATTATTGTAAAACTCAGATAAGTAAACATCATATTAAATTATTATATATTTTACTAGCGGACTCGGCAGACTTTGTTCTGCCCACCAGTGCCTACCAAGTCCAAATTGATGTATTATAAAACCTTCCCCATGAAATACTCCGTAATTTGGTGAAAATTGCATGAAAGTCTGTTCAGTAGTTTTTGTGTTGATAGCGTTCAGACAGAGGCGGCAGGGACTTAGTTTTATATATAATACACTATATAAATTTCAGAAAATTCTCATTATTACTGGTAATGTTGGCTTGTTATTAAAAAAACATGTACAACACATTTTTGGACATAAGTAATACGCTAGATATTAAAAGAAAATAAATTGTACAATACATTCTAACTTCCTGACCCATCCCAGTAACAGAATAAAAATAACATGAAATTTATATATATTTTTAGATAACACCAGTAAACGACAACGCATCATTATATAGTATATGCGGCAACTGTGAACCTCGTCTCCGGGACGCTGCACTCTTCAAACAGCAGGTGGTTGAGAGTGAAAGGAAGTTCACACAGTTTTATAGCGGGCAGGGGCTAAAAAGTGAGTATTTTTAATTTTATCATATATGATGCACTAACTTGACAGCCCGGTTGGCTTAGTGACCCTGACTCTCAAGCCGCGGGTCGTGGGTTTGAATCCCACCCAGGACAAACATTTGTATGCATGAATATGTCTGTTTGTCCTGTGTCTGGATGTAAATATCTATATAAGTATGTATTTAAAATAGTATATGTAGTATATCTAGGGTTGCCATCTCTAAAATTTGGAAAACCGGACAAGACGCGTGAAAACCCCGGATTTTAGAGGCCGAAAGCCGGACATGTCAACAAGATCTTTTAAACATATTCAATGTAATAAATACAGTTGAAAATGTCATAAATCACCTTTTTAGGGTTCCGTAGTTAACTACGAACCCTTATACACTAGACACAAAAAGTTAGGGATATAAAAAATAAGCTGTTACTTTGCGGAAAATAATCGCACAGAAAAAAAATGAAGACCGAATTTTAGCTTCAAGTATCTAGTTTTTGGATATGGTCATGAATGATTTGTATCATGTTTGGATCTGGAGAAATTCTATGGAAACTACCAAGAAAAAAATATGCAAATATTTGTTATCTAAAAAATGGTCTATGGGCTTCAAAAATGTTTTTTTTTTATTGTTTTTGTCAAATCCTCTTTTAGGTTATTTAATGCCCTTTAATTTGTTGTAATTAAGAAGCCTGTACAATGGATAGCCACGGAGTTATTGTCAGTCAAACCAAAAAATGACCTTTAACTTTGATAAATAATAACTCTGAGAATAGTGATCGTAAAAGAAATCGAAGATAGGTTTTGAAGACTTCACTATCTTCTATAAGAAATCGTGAACGGCTTTTGTCAAAAACATTTTTATTTAATTAAAAACTTTGACTGAAAAAAAGGCGAAAATTTGCATAATTAAGGATATTTAGGTAACTTGGTATAACTTAGGATAAAATGGATGAATAAAGGATATCTTTGGTAATTTTTTAACTTAAAAGTGTCCCGAAAAATCCCTGAAAAATTCAAAGCGCTGCAAGTCTTCTTTCTTAGTGTCCTGAGGCTTTAAATTTATTGTTTTCGCTAAAGTCACCATTATAAACGATGGTTCGATGTTACTCAATTTTTCGAAGAAAAGATTTTTTATCTCTTAATAATCTTTATTGCTTTGATGTAAAAGATCGGTTTAATTCAAAGATTTCGGTAAGCAAAAAAAAACATACGATGATGTGTCAATATGCGAGAACGCTTACGAGAAGTGATCCAAAAGAGAGGCAATACGTGGTACTGAATTGTGACCTGTTTACGTGCAGACCCGCACGAACAGCTACAGATGGACACACAAACAGACTGTCAGACAAACATACACAAACACACAAAGTCAAGAAAAAAAAAAGGAAAATTAAAAAAAAGTATTATTTTTCTATACGCAAATTTTGAAATAAACCGATCGTATTGTAGCTTCAAGTATCATATCAAAAAACTAGACACTTGAAGCTACAATTTGGTTTTCTATTTTTGGCTGTACGATTATTTTCCTCGGAGTTACAGCTCGTTGAAAATCGCCCAAAAATCTCGAATTTTATTTATATCCTTAACTTTTTGTGTTTAGTGTAAATTGAAACATAAAATTAAAAAAAAAAATTTTTTTAGGGTCCCATACCGATACCCTAAACACGTAAATTGGAAAGATTTTTTGTTCTTTATTCTTATAGTGTGGCATATCGTTGGATAGCTTATTAAAAAATAGGCAATAGGCAAATAAAATATAGCAAAGGTTTGCTATTTTGTAATAAGCTATCCAAACGCTTTCCGATTCAGGGTTTCGTTTACGGAATATTACCTAAGCTTTTAAACTGAAATTTTAGTTAGAGTCATGTCCCCACAGAATATTACAATTTGTCACAAATTTAGTTATTTTTTAAAACCCGGTCTACAAATGAAACCTTCCCCGGACGCTCCCCGGATGCCCTCTAAACTAGGACAAATCCGGGGAAACCCGGACGGATGGCAACCCTAAGTATATCAGCTATCTGGTTACCATAACACAAGCTCACTTTGGAATCAGATTGGCCGTGTGTGAAAAATGTCCCGGGATATTTATTTATTATTATTATTAAAAATAGATAAATATAACAATACAAGTGGCTGTATGTTCCCGGGAAAATTGAATATTTCTCAGAATTAAAAGTAGCCCATTTGCTTTAGAACATTTTCTAACTCTGTGCCAAATTTCTTTCTTGCGCTGATTTTCAGTTTTTTTTATTTATTTTCTGTAATTTAGTTAGCCCCATTCAATTATTAATCATGCCCGTTTTTGAAAAATTTTTGATTGATGCTTCACTCCTATTCATCGTAGCGTCATGATATATAGCCTTCCTTGATATAAGGGGCTATCTAAAACTGAGAGAATTTATCAAATTGGACCAGAAGTTCCTGACAAACAACCTCTTCCTATATATATAGTCTTAGTATAGTTTGCTCCATGCCCATTCCAAAGTCATCTAAGTGCGTACTAAAGATAGTGAATATTAATTTCACTATAATGTTAATAAGGAGTAATATATAACATGTCTCTCTCTTACTTACAGATGCAGAATCATTTGAATGTGAAATCAAAGTGGAGTTTGATTATGCAGATCCTAGTGAGTTATTGTAATACCTCATCTACACTGATATAAAGAGACTAGGCTTTCGTCCCACAGTCCCAACCACTGAGTTTCCGTTCCCATAGGAATACAGGGATAAAATATAGCCTATGTCACTCGCAAACAACATAAGTTTCTATTGGTGAAAGAATGGGTTATATGTGAGCTATATATTAAACTGTTACATATACTGTACACATATATATTGACAGCCCGGTTGGCTTTGTGGTTAGTGATCCTGACTCTCAAGCCACGGGTTGCGGGTTCGAATCCCACCCAGGACAAACATTTGTATGCATGAATATGTCTGTTTGTCCTGTGTCTAAATGTAAATATCTATATAAGTATGTATTTAAAAGTAGAATATGTAGTATATCAGCTATCTGGTTATCATATCACAATCTCTGCTTAGTCTGGAATCATATTGGCCGTGTGTGAAAAATGTCCCAGGATATTATTTATAGAAGCCATAACAAACAAACAGAAAATCGCTTTTTTCTGTATTATATCAGTATAGATAAGATTTTTGTTTGTATTGAACTCTTTATAATACTTATTCATAGGTAATTTATTAATGTAATTACCTTTTTATTTCAGGTCTAAAGCAAGAACTTATTCAATTGAAAGATGAACAAAATAAATTGGAATTAAAGAAAGACGGTAAGGACGACCTTGACTTTGGATCTTTTAATTTTAAGGACTAATAGAACCTTTACATTTGACTTACTTAAGTTTAAAGGCCCCATAGGCGGATCTATATAAGGGCTTTTTGGGCTGCAGCCCAGTGCTCCGTAGATACAAAAAACACTTCAAATCACACTTCTCAAAAGTAGGGATTTGGCAGATAGAACTTTGATCTACAGATAGGTCGAGATAGATAGATAATACTTTATTGTAAAAATAATAATACTTGAAATATTAGTATAGATATGGTTACATTACAAACAAAGCAGAGCTTAGCTTAGAGCAGAGTTTGCTATCAGATTGGGCATATCGTCCCTTAGCTTACAACACCACTCAAGTCGAAAATTGACAATTTCTACATTTTAATGCCGTTGGATAGAGCTGCTCATTGCGCGTCGAACCATGGGTCACATGATATAGATTTCAGTCAATCGGTTTGCCTTGTAAAATAAAAAGATTTTTTCGTCTCCTGAAAAGTTGGTAAAAATGACTTATGCGGTGTTGTAAGCTAAGGGACGATATGTCAAATATGTCCCGGAATGTTTATTTACTATTGCATTTTTCTTTACAGATAATAAACTACCCTTAGAATTTATCGAGCCAGCATTAGACTTGGAAGATGTACCATTGTCTTCGCTACGTACTAAGACCCAATCTGATGAGGAAGGTTTAGATGAACCATGGCCTCCTCATGAAAGTGATGGTAAATACGTCTTTACTGTTTTAATACTCCTAACAGATTAAAACATTTGACAGACCGGTTGGCTTTGTGGTTAGTGACCCTGACTCTCAAGCCACCGGTCGTGGGTCAGAATCCCATCCAGGACAAACATTTGTATGCATGAAAATGCGAATTTAATTTGGTGAAATGCTATTTTGAAGAGATTTTTATAAAGTTGGCTTTCTATGTCGTTAAATTTTGAATTATTATGCGTGCTCGCGTCCCTAGGGACTGTTCAAGTATTACCTAAGCATATTTATTACAATTCATCCACCTTGTCAGCCAAAGTAAGCAAAACTCTTACCCCCTCCCCCCATGCTTACATAAACATTTTTCAATTATTGTTCTAAGCGAGTGCCTAAACATGCATTCCCGATAATCCCCGAAAATGCGATTCGTTTTTAAGCAAAGACAATGTGTAGGTTGCCATATGTGTAAAAAGCTAATAACTACCGATGATTACATCATTTAGACCCCCCTACCCCCCCATGTCATTCAAAATAAGCAAAGCAAAGACCCCCCATAGTGCTTACGTAGTACTTGAACGGCCCCCTACATGGCGATTTTAATTATATATTATTAAAGTATTTTACTTATGTATACTCTCATACCTATATATCTAATTACAGATGATTCAAAACCACTATGCAAAATTAAAACGAAAAAGTTCTCCTGCACAATATGCTCCAAAAAATTCACATATAACGGCTCTCTAGAAGTGCATATGAAAATACACAGCGGTGAGAAAACATATAAATGTCATATATGCAACGAAACATACAACAGAAACTCGGATTTAACAAAACACATAACAACAGACCACATTATCAATGATCAATACCCATGTAATATATGCACAAAGACTTTTGACAAAGGAAGGTTATTGAAAAAACATTTACAATCACATTTCCAAGAGAAATTCCAATGCACAGTATGCTCAAAAGAGTTTCAACGGAAGAAAGGTTTAAAAGAACACATGAAAACACACACAAAAGAGAAAAAATACACATGTCAAGTGTGCAACAAGGCATTTGGACATAATCAAACATTAAAATCACACATGTACACACACACAGGTGAGAAACCTTATATCTGTGATGTGTGTGGCCGGAGGTTCCCACAGAGAACTCACCTAAAACGTCACATATTCATAATACACACCGGAGTTAAACCACATAGATGTAATACTTGTAACAAACAGTTCACAAGCAAGAGTTACTTGGCAATACATGAAAGACAGCACACCGGTCTGCGTCCATACTCCTGTGATGTTTGCAAGAAAGACTTCACAGCGTACACAACGTTGAAAGTTCATATGAGAGTCCACACCGGTTTGAAACCGTACTCATGCAGTTTCTGTAACAGACAGTTCGCTCAGATGGCCAGCTTCAAGCTCCACGAGAGAACACATACAGGAGAAAGGCCTTACAGCTGCAAAGTTTGTAAGAAACCGTTTTCAGATAACGGTTACTTGAAGATTCATATGCGTTTGCATTCCGGTGAGAAACCTTTCTGTTGTGATGTTTGCAAACGTTGTTTTAGAGAGAATGGACAGTTGAAACGGCATATGAGAGTTCATAGTGGTGTGAAACCGTACACATGTAAAATATGCAATAAGCAAATTGGTAATCTATCTAAGCATATGAAGGTACACTCTGAAGAAAGGCCGTACGCCTGTCATATATGTAACAAACAGTTTTCTATTAATGGTAATTTGAAATTGCACCTGAGAATACACTCTGGCGAGAAGCCCTTTAGTTGTGATCTATGCAGTAGTCAGTTTTCACAAAGTAGCGGTTTGAAAAGGCATAGGTGTGTGCATGCTGGTAAAAATGACATATAAAATATAAATAAATATCCTGGGACATATTTCACACACGGCCAATCTGATTCCAAACATAGCAGAGCTTGTACATAGGCTACAGTGTCCCGGGAAAGTCGAAGGTCCCCCGAAAACGCGGGCGTTGCCACGGGAAGCCACTAGTATTATTATGTATCTATAATTCGATGTATATATTAAAGACGGGAATCAAATGCCCCAGCTAGCTCTACAACTGAATTGAACCTTAATGCTTATTGGATGCTGATAAGCAATAATGTGTTAAACCTCATAAACTTGATTTTGAGAAAATGACGTTTAAAGAATAATCTTTCAAGTCAAGTTTGTATGATATAAAGCCATTTTTTATGCACTTTTATGTTTTAAATGACTTGAGACACTTTTGTAGAATGTTAAATACGTTATGCATTATAAAAATATATCAAAACCTTTGTTTTCGACTTTTTGTGGGTTGACACATTATTGCTTATCTATCCGCATCCTATTATGTAACGTACAAATTAGGTAATAACACATTTAACGGTCCTAAAACGCAATTTAATATGTTTATTTATTTCATAGAAAAACAACCCTATTGCTCTCTATTAAAGTTCATATTAATTTGCATAGATAACTTGTAAACCTACTTATCCAAAACTGAGCGAATAAATGTCAGTTTTAATTTAAATAAAGGCTCTTGTCAAATCATTTTGATCTTAAAAGGGACGATAGAAAGTTTTCTGTATTATTTATTTCAATATTTTTGAGTGTAAAATGGTTCTTGTTTGCATAACTAGGTCCAAATGTAAAGAAAAACTACAAAAAATTGATAAACCTTTTTATTTCATAGTCTATGTAATTTTTTTACATAATGGCGGATTTTTCATGTTTTTTTTTTACATGAATTAACTTAGTTTTTAAGACATAGCTTGTCTAATTGCAATATTTAATTATTATAATATTATCACATAAATTAATATATAAAAGACATGTATTTACTTATGTAACTAATTTTGTATAATGATATTTTTTTTAAATACATTTTTTATGATAAAAATACAAGATTTTAATTTTTAAACAGTTCAGTCAAGACAAAAATAACACATATTTTAATGACAAGTATGCTAAATCAATATAATCAACTATTTGATAATTTTACTAAATTCATTCTACTATTATTATAAACGCGAAAGTTTGTATGTATAGATGTTTGTTTCTCTTTCACATAAAACTACTGAACGGATTTGGTATAAAGATAGTTTAAAACCGGGATTAACACATAAGGTTAGGTACTTTTAACCCGGAAAATTTTAAGAACCCCGGGAACACGGGTGAAACCGCGGGGTGCCACTAGTGGAAAAATTTTATGTCTTTTCACATACGTAGAAAATATCAAACTCACTTTTATTAGCTTTGTCTGTATGTTTGTAATGGATAATATAAATGTCACTTTTGCCAAGTTACAACATCAGATTAGTTTAGTTAAAGTTTTTACACACTTATCAAGGATTAATGACAAAGTTCTACTGTCTAATCAAGTTATTTATAGTATGCTGAAAAATATAACAAAATACATTAATATTTACAAAATTAACAAGAAAACTTAAGTTAGATATTTCGTCAATAATAGATATCCAAATATTATAAACGAGAAATTTATTGAATATGGATGTGTGTTTGTTAATCTTTGCTGCCAGAATACTCAGAGCCCCCCATGAGTTTCGACATGCTTTAATAAATCCTTCTTATACCTCATTCGCCCGAGATTTTTTAACGGACGAAAACACAACAGATGCGTTCCCAAGTACCATAATATGCTCTATTAAATTTCCAACGCCCAAAGTTGAAAATTCATCACCGCTCGATTAAAAACGCTGTCGTTCGAACATATACTTGGGAATGCATTTGTTGTATATGAACGCTTCTTTAACATCCGTTAAAAAACTCTCGTGCGAATAAGGCCTTACGATATAACACAGTTATTTAGGAAATAATTTTTACGACCGAGGCTTGCCTATTTAAGTTCTCTAGCCTCATATTTCATCAGGCAGTTAATTTTGTGGCGGTCAAACACCCTTTTGGTTTTATATTTTGAGGAACATATCTCGCATATAAAGTATAATTGCATTTTTGAATGTACCTTATGTATGTGTTTGTATAGATTATCGTTTGTTCTAAATCTTTTCGTGCATATACCACAATAATTGAAAAACAATTCAGTTTCCATATTTTCTGTATGACTGTACATATGTCTCATCAGTGTTTGTATAGATGCATATTCTTTATCGCACATGTCGCAATAGAATATTCGTATATGGCAACAATGGGGACTATTGTGAATTGTAATATGTCTTTTCATATTACATTCTAGAGCGAAAACCTTGTGGCATGTGTTGCAAACATATAAATTGAAAATGCGCGCATATTTTTTATTGTGTGTTTTAATCACACTTTTGGATTCAAATTTGATTTCATCATCAAAAATTACTTTTGAGATAGAGGGAACTTTGTTTGGTAAGGATGTTCTGTTTAGATTTTCATTCTCAAGATTGTTTTCTTCCTCCATCAGTTTTTCAATGGATACATACTTTGAGTGGTTTAACTCGCTTTGGTTAATCATATTATGTATTAAAATATGTTTCTTCACCATTATTTCTAACGTGAATTTCTTGGAACAAATACTGCAGACATATAAGTTGTTGATGTACGCATATTTTTTAACATGAACTGGATTTTTCTGAGTTTTTTCTCCTTCCATATGTTGTATAAACATTGATTGTGTTAATTTTCCTTCAGGAAATAATGTTTGAATATTAGTATTAACTTTTTTAGTATTGTCAACCTCTCCAGTTTCATTAATATCATCTAAGATTGGTTGAAGGTGACTTGAAAAGTTTTGTAATTTTTCTGGTAAATAATAGGATTTTCCATACCTATGTGATCAGGGTATAAATTTACCAGATATTGGTTTTCTTCCTCTTTCTTGACCGGTACATATTCTTTCTTTATATCTTGTTCACATGTAGTTTTTCTGTCATGGTCAATGAAAGGATTGTTTTGTATTTCTAGCATTAATTTTGTATGTGAATATATTTCTATAAATGGGTTTTTGTCAGCAGGTTCCTGTTTAGTGTCCATCAACTTTAATTCACACTTATTTCAAATATTGTTGCGGTTTGCCATTTTTTAACACTGAATATTTACTTAATTTTTTTTTTATTATCTGAAAAAAAAAGTTATTGTTTTCTTGTTCTGCTCTGTTCTTAATTATTTGAAGATATAATGTTATTTTCAGTCTGGATAATAAATTAAAGACCCACCCACCAGCATCCCAGCACGAGCCAGCATCTCATCTCACCAAACCACAAATCTAAGTATAAAAATATACACTATACTCACTGAAAACGCCTTCGATTGCGCATTGTATTTTTACAAAAACATATGTGGAGTGAAAAATGCATAAGAATCGATCTATTTAGCAAAGCAATCAGCAGGGAGCCATTAATTTTTATGTGGGGACATCCAATTCCAATTTGCTCCAATTCTTTCCAATTTATTGTTTATGACTCCATCGATTTGACGTAAACAAAAAAAACCATGATATAGGTACGCGATATCATATATTTGATATATTATGAAAAATGCACTAGAAGTTGAGATTTATAATAGATTAATATTAGATATAGAATGAATATAATGAAACCCTTCACTTTATAACACACATCTGAGTAAAAAATGCAGATATTTAAATAATTACGCCCTTTTCCTATACCTATTTAATCTAAACCGTCGCACGTCGCGTCGCTAACATTTGCCGCCAAAAATAAGATAGGTATAGTAAAGAGGATTTCACATGCACAGAGTATGCAGTAAAATATTCCTAGCTTGTCTATGGTTAGGAAAAGTTAACAGATAATAACTTGGAGGTGTGCTGTTATGTACTTACTGATCAAATTAATTAATATAAAAAAATACTGTGAGAGTAAATTTATTTTTTATCATGTTTTCTTAATAATTATATGTTTCTTAAATATTTCCCTGACGTATAAATTAGAATAGGCGGGCAACACTTACACATTCCGCTGTCAAAATTGTCAAACAGAGTTTTTTGACCGCGCAGATGAGATCGATTTTTTCGACAAAAAAAACATTTTTATTTAGATTTTAGCTTCAAAACTAGTGAATAAACTCTTAAAATGCCAGATACTATAGTAGAAAGTGTCCTTACAGGCAAATTAGACACAGTATTATTGATTAAATGGCTAAACAACGAGTCAATTGAGGTATAAATATAACCTAAAACGTGTTATGTTTTAGATACAATTGTTTATAACAATTAATTATATACACGATGGAGCCATAAGCAACAAATTGGAATTGGAACAATTAATTATTTTTGTTTATATTTCTAGGATATACCAGAAGATAGTATATTATATTGTTGCAGCAGAAGCGAGTTTGTTGCTTATTTTGTAACATTTTTACGAAACCAAACTGATAGGTAAGTTTATTTAAAAAAATACTATTTTCTATCACAATATATTTGTGAAAATAGCCATCATGATAAATATTTATTATTATCTAAATATCTATGCAGTTCAGCTGGTATTTAAAATATTGTCACTAGAAAATGGAATGATTAATAGTAATATTAAAATACTAAGTTAACAAAAGCACTAAAATCATTGCCAAGACATAATAAACATCACTTAAGTACACATATGTTGTTTTGTGTGAGAATCAATTCACAACTTGTAAACTATAAGGGCATCTTATAACTATAGTTGCTAACTCATCATGTTAATCCTGGGATTTCTGGCTGACCAGGAGTTATAGAAAATTTAGTTACCTACCACTTTTATGTTTTGCTATTTATCCAATATACCGTGACAGTCCGGTTAGCTTTGTGGTTACTGACCCTGACTCTCAAGCCACGGGTCATGGGTTCAAATCCCACCCAGGACAAATATTTGTATGCATGAACATGTCTGTTTGTTCTGTGTCTTGATGTAAATATCTATAATATGTATGTATTTAAATTATTATATGTAGTATATCAGCTATCTGGTTACCATAACACAAGCTCACTTTGAAGCTTACTTTGGAATCAGATTGGCCGTGTCCCAGGATATTTATTTATTTATTTACCTAATATAACTATATATTTATCAAATAAATAATTGAATTCCCAATCATCTCACTTCACCCATACTTCGTAATATCCTTTTTACCAAAATACATTGAATTTCCAGCATATTACAAACAAATAGCAGTGCAGCGAGACTCCATCACAGCACACCAGAAAAGCTTCTCCAGTCACGTAGAAAACACCGAAGATCCATCAGCGATCCCACCAGCGATGACCGCACAGACATTCTCACCATCAAAACTGACCGTCAGAGAAGTCATGAGTCACCAAGCAAGGATAGGAAACGTCCCGGAAGGAGAGTTAAAACGAAACTCTTCACCGATGACAGAAAGGACTGCTCCAACCAGTCCATATCCTCCGATGAGTCCAGAATCAGTATCGGAGTTGACCGCATAGCAATATCTAGTACCCCAATGAAGAATGGCATGAAGCTCTCTGACTACCCAAATATAACCAGCCCGGTGACACCGAAAAGCTTCAAGGAGTATGAACGGTGTGACACACCGAGGCTAAGTCACAGACACTCCAGATCCTCGGAGAAGAGCTGCTTAGGCGACTACATAGTTAGCGCCACAAAAAGCGCTAAAAAGAAAAAGTCAAAAAACACTTCAAATGATGATGAAAAGGTAGACTTGGATATTAGTAACTCTGATATGTTTCCAGAAATAGGTGCGAGGAAAGCCAGCTCTCTCCGCATGGAGAAACGTAGGATCAAACCAACGAACATTGATAAGTCACAGAAGAGTGTGTCGCTTAGTTCCTTCAGCCCGGAATGCTTCCAGCCCTCACCGCAACCTTTAGACAATGTGGCTTTCAAACAGCAAAACATAGAGAAGGAATCCTCAAGTTTTGAAGTTGAACGGTCAATATTGAAGCAGGAAAGGCATAAGCTGATGGAGAAATTTAATATCCTGAACACTTCATCTTCGCCAAAGTCTTCGCTACCACAAATTAAAGTGACGCAGAAAGACCAGACGGAGAAGAACGTGGTTTTCATCAAGGCTGATGTAAATAGGATTATTTTTAAGGACAAAATTGATTGTTTAGTAGAAATATATGATGTACTATTAAAAAATAATCTAATATTGAGTATGACTTCAGAATTGTACTATTTAATAAGTATATTATTATCGAAACAGTGTGAAGATGATTATTTGAACGCTCAATCTAGATTGAAAGAGAACGATACGAGTTTTCTGTTGAAAACTGTACATAATAGTACATATTTTGCTGTGAAATCACTGTGGAATCAAAGATCGATATTAGAAGTTATTTTAGACAAGACTTCTTTGAAGACATTGGGTGAGTTTTGTGACCTTTTAATAAAGACTAGCTGCCTCCCCGCGGTTTTACCCGCGTAGTTCCCGTTCCAGTGGGAATACAGGGATAAAATATAGCCTATGTTACTCGGGGATAATGTAGCTTTCCAAAGGTGAAAGAATTTTTGAAATCGGTCCAGTAGTTTCGGAGCCCATAAAATCCCATTAAATAAATAAATAAATAAATAAACTAGACACAGAACAAATAGACATGTCAATAAAGCTTGTCCTAGATGGGATTCAAACTCGCGACTCCCACTTGAAAATCAAAACACTTTCCAAAAAGCCTATATCCTTTCACCATATCTATAATACATACTAGTGACTCCCCGCCGCTTCACTCGTATTCCCGTAAAATCTTCCATTTTCCCGGGATTAAAAGTAGCCTATGTCCTTGCTCAGGCTCTAGGCTATTTATGTATCAAATTTCATTTAAATCGGTTCACTAGTGTTAGCGTTAAAGCGAGACAGATAGAGTTACTTTCGCATTTATAATATTAGTATAGATATAGAACATCTAAACCATATTTTATGTTTACTTTGACAGGTGAAAACAAGAAACTTCGCAGTTTTTATCCAGAACTGGCAAAGTTCCTGCTCAATTGCTATGGCCTCAAATGTGAGGCCGAGACCCAAGTTAGGCCCAGGGTTGAGGCCCCGGAAGCCATCTCCAACGGAGTCATATGCTTCAATTTTGAAACGGACAACGTAGAAAATTTCCCATCAATGCTCAGCTTTCAGAACTTTAAGAAACAAAGGGATATGTTCTATGAGATATTGAGGTGAGTCTCTAAAATACTAGCTTCGGTTTTACCCGCGTAGTTCCCGTTCCCGTGGGAATACAGGGATAAAATATAGCCTATGTTACTCCCTGATAATGTAGCTTTCCATTGGTGAAAGAATTATTCTGATCGGTCCAGTAGTTTCCGAGCCTATATACGAGTATATAATGTCGGTTAAAAATAATCCTGTTTCATTAATATAATAACAGCCCGGTTGGCTTTGTGGTTAGTGACCCTGACTCTCAAGCCGCCGGTGTCGAATCCCACCCAGGACTAACATTTGTATGCATCAATAAATATGTATGTTTGTTCTGTATCTGGATTTAAATATCTATATAAGTATGTATTTAAAAGTAGTATATGTAGTATATCAGCTATCCTGGTTACCATATCACAAGCTCACTTTGAAGCTTACTTAGGAATCAGATTTAAAATGTCCCAGGATATTTATATTTATTATTATTTTGTATCGTTTTTGCAACAGTTTTGATTGATGCTCCGCTCCTATTCGTCATAGCGTAATGATTTATACATAAAAACCTTTCTCTCTTCCTATCTATTTAAAAAAATCGCATCAAAATCCGTTGCGTAGTTTTAAGGATCTAAGCATACATAGGGACAGACAGACGCCGGATAGCGACTTTGTTTTATACTATGTACCTAGTGATAATGACAAAAATACATTATTTAACATAGGATTTCATGGCCATTTTATTTTTAGATGGTACAAAGACACTCAGCTACCGGACGGTTCCCGGACAACGTTTCGAGCCCGGATCAAGGCTCTCATGTCTTGTGGCCCCACCGCGGCCAATCACGCGCACTTGGCCGCGCTTTTCGTGGCCCACATGCTGGTCGAGTGTCTATCTGGTGGAAATACACAGGTGAGAAGAAAATAAATTTATCTATACTAATATTATAAAGAGGAAGGATTTGTTTGTTTGTTTTTAATGAATAGGCTCCGAAACTACTGGACCGATTTCAAAAATTCTTTCACCTTTGGAAAGCTACATTATCCCCGAGTAACATAGGCTATATTTTATCCCTGTATTCCCACGGGGACGGGAACTACGCGGGTAAAACCGCGCGGGGGCAGCTAGTATAGGTATATATCGCTGATTCTATTAAAAAGTGCCACAAATAAAAAAAAATCAAATTATTTTTAATCAAAAATTAATAAATAAATAAACATCCAGGGACATTTTTAACACACAGTCAATATCTATATAAGTATACAATATATTTAAAAGTAGTATATGTAGTATATCAGCTATCCGGTTACCATAACACAAGCTCTGCTTAGTTTGGAATCAGATTGGCCGTGTGTGAAAAATGACCCAGGATATTTATTTATTATAGGTTTCTTTTTATCCCGGGAAAATTGAAGATCCCTGGGGAACCGTGGGGACTGAAATTACTAGTCTATACTTAATATTATAAAGGAGTAGAGTTTGTTTGTTTGTTTGTTTGTTTGCTTGAACGCGCTAATCTCAGGAATTACTGTTCCGATTTGAAAAATTCTTTCGCCATTAGATAGTCCATTTATCGAGGAAGGCTATAGGCTATATATCATCACGCTACGATTAATAGGAGCGGAGCACCAATGAAGAATGTTTCAAAATCGGGAGTTTTTATTTCCTTTTCTAAGCCTTCGCTGCGTACGCTGCATAAACGGTTAAAGTTACGCTAAAATGCTGTATCACAGAATTGGTCCTCTTCAAAAGTTCTAAAAAAAAGTCCGCGATAGCATATATCTATCTGTTATGGTTGGCTCACTATAACCACTTTTATACTAATAAAATTTGTTCGAAAATGAAGCATTATTTGTGAAGGTGTTTTTATAAAGATGATATTAATCCTTATCCAAATAAATACGTTATTCATCACAAGTATTTAATTTAAAACAAAATTGCCATTTACAGCATTCGATTTCAATGAATATCTTAGGAGATATCGCAAATTTAAAATAACATCGCAGCAAAATAATAATCAAGTACTGCGCACGTGCCGGGCCGGCGCGTGCAGTCATCAGTTAGCTCTGCGAGACCATCCTTATACGTAAACGAAGGGGGTTGAAAGTTAGCGTTAGCCCAATGTAACTATTCCACGCGGACGGAGTCGCGGGCAGAAGCTAGTAAGGAATAAATTACTTTTTCTTCATCTTCTTATTCTTCAGGAGTCTAAGATGAGTAAACTCCAGCGGCGGCTGACCCGGCCGGCCGGGGGCGCGGGTACAGCCGCGGGAAGGACCCTACCTCACTTCACTGTCAAGGAGACGTTTTACAAGTAAGAAATACCCATTAATAATCTAATATATAAAATTCTCGTGTCGCGGTGTTTGTGATTAAACCCCTCCGATACGGCTTTACCGATTCACAAGAAATTTTGTGTGCATATTGGGTAGGTCTGAGAATCGGGCAACATCTATTTTTCATCCCCTTAAGTGATCACGGGAACGGGAACTACGCGGGTGAAACCGCGGGGCGGCAGTAATAAATGAATTTATTGCTACTTTAAGCCCTCAGTGAAATTAAATGAAATATATTAATTAATTCAAATAGGCCTTCACAAGCACTTATGAAACGTCGATTCTAATGCTCGGTTCGGAAAGTTGCTTTTGCTGAGAAGAGCCGGCAAGAAACTTCGACTTATGGTTCTATATGTTTTCCCCCGCTTATAATTGTCTCAACATAAATATTTTTTTGTTTAGATATTAGTGTAATAACTGACTAACTAGCTGCCTCCACATGGTCCCACCGCGTCGTACCCGTTCCCGTGGGAATACAGGGATAAAATATAGCCTATGTTCACCGGTGATAGCGTAGCTTCCCAACAGTGAAAGAATTTTTCAAATCGGTCAAGTTTTGGAGCCTATTAAAAGTAACCTATGTCCTTTCTCAGGCTCTAAAACTAAAGTATCTGTGTACCAAATTTAATTTAAATCAATTCAGTAGTTTAAGCGTGAAAGCGAGACAGACAGATAAAGTTTCGCATTTATAAAAATAAATAAATAAAATTATAATATTAGTTAGGATTGAGTGACATACAAACATATACTATCTTATCCCCATATTCCTCCGTTCTCGTTGAACTAAGCGATTGAAACCGGTGGGCGAAAGCTACTCTGTAATATTACTAGTATATTTTTGACTAGCTGCCTCCGCGCGGTTTTACCCGCGTAGTTCCCGTTCCCGTGGGAATACAGGGATAAAATATAGCCTATGTTACTCGAGGATAATGTAGCTTTTCAAAGGTGAAAGAATTTTTAAAATCGGTCCAGTAGTTTCGGAGCCTATTCATTACAAACAAACAAACAAACAAATCTTTCCTCTTTATAATATTAGTATAGATAATAACTATCTTTTTTTAAATCAATTTCAGAGAATTCATAATGCACGCAGAAAATGAATGCTTTAGAGTACACATAAAGGATGCTCTAGCATCAGAGATCACAACTTTGGATGCTACCCACATAGCTACCGAGGAGAGAGGCACTTGTAAGTATGTATATAAGTATGAAATATATATAAAACAACCCCCGCCTCTGTCTGTCTGTCTGAAAAACTACTCAACAGATTTTCATGTGGTTTCCACCAAATTACGGAGTATTTCATGGGGAAGGTTTTTATGTATAATACATCAATTTGAACCCGGTAGGTGGCGCTGGTGGGCAGAACGAAGTCTGCCGTCTCCGCTAGTATAGTATATAAAAATAAATACATATCTCTGGGACATTTTTCATACGAGGCCAATTTGATTTCAAACTAAGCAGAGCTTGTGCTGTAACCAGATAGCTGATATACTACTTTTAAATACATACTTATATAGATTACTTGGTTCGATTACTAAACGACGAAAATGTGTTTGTAAATATTAGCAATAATTACATTATTTATTTATTCCTATGTAAAATTTATAAAAAAATTACATTGCGACTTGAAAAAATCTGAAAATTTTTCTTTTTTTCAGCTAACAACCCAGATATGACTAAGGATTATCTACAATTACTCAAAAAACTAGGTCTCCTATCAAAATTCCTAGGATACCTAACATCTTTACCTTACTCACAAATACCTATAGACATACCTAAAGTTATGTCCTTAAAAGAAAAAGATGGTTTTATTGTGCCTAAGGAGAAGGTACTGGAAAGTGATGTCGGGAGGCGTAACTATGTGAGTTATTTTAAACCTAAATATCTTACTAATATTATAATTTTGTGACTCCCGCGTTCCCGGGGGATCTTTAGTTTTTCCAGGATAAAAAGTAGCCTATATGTTAATCCAGATTATATACTATGCGTGTTCCAATTTTCATTAAAATCCATTTACTAGTATTTGCATAATAGACAATCAGAAACTTTTCAATTTATAATAGTAATAATATAGATTTTATCATGGTTTCTAAGACAAATTAAAATTTAATTATTTTGACTTGATTTAAAAAAATATACTGATTTTATCTATAACATGTAACTTATTATGTTTTTATTCATCAAAAATATTTATCATTTAATGACCAAATTACTGAGTTTATTGCCGGCTCTTCTCAGTAAAAAAACAACTTTCAGAACCGAGCATTAATAGTGACTATTCATATGTGCTTTATTGAGGCCTATTTGAATAAAAAATATTTGATATTGACCAATTTAAAAAATCCAAATTATTATTGACCCAATAGACACTCCATATACATAATATTTATAATTAATTTCTTTCCAGAGCCAACCATCAATCGATTTGAAAGGCATGCTAACACATGCTTACACCCACGGACGACTATGTGTAACTCTCCCATGGCTAGTGCACTACCTCTCCATGTTAGACTTCACATCACTACGCATAAAATACTACAAAGAATTACTAAACATACTATTCGATATATACCACAAAAAACTAAAACTAAACATAGATACAACACTTAAAAAAAACACAATAATATTCCTCAAATCGATACTCGGGTGGCTATTCGACTTGCCACATTTTCCACAAGAATTGTACTATGAAAATCGACTAAGTTTCAGTGTTGCCAGTGAAAATGGGGTTGATTGTATGGATTTAGTTGATGAGTCGATTTTTTATGAACTGTGCCCGTGTTTGAAGGATGTTAAAATGTTGTTGTCTACGTGTAGAGTGTCTCAGGATCAGAAAGAGAGCACCTATAGGCATATAACGCCTGTAAGCTTGAGTTTAAACCCAGAGGATAGGATAAGGAATAAAGAGAAGGAGTTGCAGGTATGTTTAGTGTATTTTTTTTAGGATATAATTTAGGTTTTCTAATAAAAAAAATGAATTTAAGGGTGTGCTTATTGTGCGGTAAATTATTTTTATTTACATTAATAAATATATTTAATACATAATTATAAAAATATTTTTATATTGTTACACCGTTTATGTACATTTCATATTTACATGTTGATAAAATATCTTCATGTAAGCGTTTTAAAGTATATCAGCAATTTTTTTTTTATTTAAATGGTCTACAAAACTGGGCGTTTCACAAAAAATCCTAAAATTAAATATCAAAAACATTTTGCAATGTGCACGACTGTGCACTGTGTCTGGATGTAAATATCTATATAAGTATGTATTTAAAAGTATATCAGCTATCTGGTTACCATAACACAAGCTCACTTTGATGCTTAATTTGTAATCAGATTGGCCGTGTGTGAAAAATGTCCCAAGATATTTATTTATTATTCATTAATTAATTAATAAAAATAAAACTACGTTAAAAAAAACCGACTTCCAAAAATACTAAAAAGCAATAAATAACAAACGCAATTTATAACACTTTCCTCTACTTACCTACTGACTACTTATTCTCTCCGCTTACTGCTTGGTTTGAAGTTGGTGCCAAGCCACAGCATATTTAGCAAACCTACAGTAAACAATATACAAAAGATCTTTGTTAAGATTCTCCATGATTTAATTAAGTCAACAAAAACTTTGGCACCGTTTGCATTTAAAATTCTAAATTTTAGACGCATGCTCTTGGTTTGTGAGTTTTTAATATTAAAAATAAACGGTCCTTTACAGGACCACTATAGTTGTAGAATGTAAATTACATTTATTTCATCGTCGTTTTCATTTGTTTCTCATTGTCATTTATCGTTATTTCTGATTTATTTACGTAGGTTAGTACTTAGTAGGTTATCGTGTAGAAATTTATTTGTTACACCATTTTATTTCTTTAAGTAATTTTTTTTATTCATATATGTCTTGGCACCGACTTCAAACCAAGCAGCAAGCGGAAAGAATAAGTAGTCAGTAGGTAAGTAGAGGAAAGTGTTATAAATTGCGTTTGTTATTTTTTGCTTTTTAGTATTTTTGGAAGTCGGTTTTTTTTAACGTAGTTTCATTTTTATTTTCTGCTTTTTAGTGATTTAAGTATGGGTAGGCTTATTATTTATTTAACAATTACAGAACACTATTAAACCTAAACGTTAATGAGATTAACCTTCAAGGTCAACCTAATAGCCTCAAGGAATACTATTCTCTATCCATATGCACGTATAATTTTGAAAGAATTTTCTCTGAACTCCTATCCTTTGAGGAGTTGTACCTTCCATCATCAGCTCATCCATAGGAAATCATCATCAAACGCAAATAATTGAACAAACTGTATGATATTGACTGAAACGTAACAGTTATATGCTTATAATTTGAGTGTTCTTCTCGATTTCCTTAGGATCCCATCATCATATGCTTACTAGATGACCAGGGTACCAACTTGAATATGTACCCTAACGAACAAAAAAAGAATGACGCAAATCGGATTAGAAATGTTAAAGTTATTGACATACTAATATACAAAGTATCGTCAAAATGACATCGTCCAAATAACAATTATGCTTATAAAATAAAAACTACCAAACCAAACTGAAAGAAATTTTTATGGGACCATCTGGCAGCTATTTCGCGTCGAACAAAAAAAGAATCACGCAAATCGGTCCATTAACCGCGACGTAATCGATGTACATACATAGAAAAAAAAAAAAAAAAAAAAATACCGGCCGAATTGAGAACCTCCTCCTTCTTTTTGGGAAGTCGGTTAAAAATTAAAACACATCACACGACATTTCATGCATGTAGTGTGAGTTCACGACATTTGTTGTCCGAGACAAAGATGGTATAAAAACTGTTTCTGCAGACGCTCTAACCGCTTGATGGTACAACGGACTCCATACTGGACTACCATATTCTAAGAGACTACGAACATAACAATTGAAAAGTAGAATTGAAATTTCAGGCTCTATTAACATTTTGGTTATGCGAATGACAAATCCAGCTAGACGAGCACATTTTTTAGATATGCTGTCTATGTGTTCTCGAAAATCTAGCTTTCTATCCATTATGACACCTAAATCCCGAATACTAGACACTTCTTCGATTGGTAAGTCGTTGATGTAGTAGGTTGCACTAGTAAGGCATTTATTTCCACGGAGATGTGCCACCACTGTGGCCTGAATGTCGCGGACACGGCGCAGCACACGCGTGAGGAGTGCCCCGCTTGGGCGATCCCTCGTGCTGCCCTGTCCGTGACAGTAGGAGGAGACCTCTCCCTGCCGGCCCTTCTTAGGGCCATGGTTGGCACTGAGGAGGCTTGGGAGGCAGCCGCAACCTTCTGCGACGTAGTCATGTCGCAGAAGGAGGCGGCGGAGCGCGAGCGCGAAGCCGCTGCTGACGCGCCCCTAATGCGCCGCCGCCGCCACGGTCGTCGGCGCCGGGCCTTCGAGGCCCAGGTGTCACCATAGACACCTCTGGGGGGTCGCTCCCCGCACTCGGCATTACAATACGCTGGGTTGCGGGGTGAGAACACCGAGCAGGGGACCGAGCTGGAGACTATTCGGTCTCCCAGCGACAATGAGCGGGGGAGATTTTTCATCCCCCGCGGGGACGAGCCCCTGAAGTGTGGGCAACCGCCGCAAGTGGTGGGGCCGCGGTTGATAGCCTCGCGAGCCCGGTAGCCCCAATGTAGTGGCGAAGTAGGCAACAAAAAAAAAAAAAAAAAAAGTAAGGCATTTATTTCGACAAAATTTGAGGTGGAAGCATTTGGATGCATTTAGAGCCATTCCACTCTGGTTGCACCAATTTGAAACAGCATCAATATCCTCCTGCAGCCACGTTACATCATATTGTTAACGAATCACTCGGTATATCTTTAGATCATCAGCAAACATTTTAAAACTTGATTTTAATTCGAGGTCGTTGATTAACACCAGGAAGAACAAAGGTACAAGATTTGATCCTTGAGGCACTCCCGATTTAACTGGGACTGGGGCTGAATTGAACCCTCGATTTGTAACAATTTGTGACCGATTTCTCTGATAGGATTCACACCATCGTAGCAAGTTCACATATCCCAGCATATTCGAGCTTTTCTGCAAGAATCTTGTGTTCAACCATATCGAACGCCTTAGAAAAATCTGTGTAAAAAAACTTCGTAGTTATTTTTATTCTCGAACGCCTCAATATCCGGTACAAGCTCTGCTTAGTTATGATCCAGATTAGTTCATCATCATCAGCTCATTTACTTTTCCCTGAGAAGCCTCCCCTAACATCGAGGGGGTTTAGGCCATAGTCCACCACGCGGGCCTAGTGCGGTGGCGGACTTCACATACCTTCATGACAGCCCAGTTGGCTTTGTGGTTAGTGACCCTGACTCTCAAGCTGAGGGTCGTGGGTTCGATTCCCACCCAGCACAAACATTTGTATGCATGAATATGTTTGTTTGTCCTGTGTTTGGATGTAAATATCTATATAAGTATGTATTTAAAAGTAGTATATCAGCTATCTGATTACCATATCACAAGCTCTGCTTAGTTTGGAATCAGATTGGCCGCGTGTGAAAAATGTCCCAGGATTACCTTCAATTTTGACATGAGAAGCCAGTGGTGTGAATCCGTACGTAAGTTTGGATTATGTTTCCAGGCTCGTCTAGAGGAACAGCTACTGAAGAGCCAACCGGCGTCAACTCGTCGCGTCCTGGAGCTGGTGATGGAGCGCGTGGCCGCCGGGGCCGTGCGGGGGGCCGCCGCCGGGCTGGGCGCCGCCCGCGAGGCCGCGCGGGGGGCCGCCGCCGGGGCCGCCCGGGGGCACCGGGGGGACGCGGTGCGTACACGTGCATGTAGTGTGTGTGTGTGTGTGTGTGTGTGTGTGGGGGCCGCCGCCGGGCTGGGCGCCGCCCGCGAGGCCGCGCGGGGGGCCGCCGCCGGGGCCGCCCGGGGGCACCGGGGGGACGCGGTGCGTACACGTGCATGTAGTGTGTGTGTGTGTGTGTGTGTGTGTGGGGGCCGCCGCCGGGCTGGGCGCCGCCCGCGAGGCCGCGCGGGGGGCCGCCGCCGGGGCCGCCCGGGGGCACCGGGGGGACGCGGTGCGTACACGTGCATGTAGTGTGTGTGTGTGTGTGTGTGTGTGTGTGGGGGCCGCCGCCGGGCTGGGCGCCGCCCGCGAGGCCGCGCGGGGGGCCGCCGCCGGGGCCGCCCGGGGGCACCGGGGGGACGCGGTGCGTACACGTGCATGTAGTGTGTGTGTGTGTGTGTGTGTGTGTGGGGGCCGCCGCCGGGCTGGGCGCCGCCCGCGAGGCCGCGCGGGGGGCCGCCGCCGGGGCCGCCCGGGGGCACCGGGGGGACGCGGTGCGTACACGTGCATGTAGTGTGTGTGTGTGTAATATTCACACGTGTTTCACATTGGAATAAATGGGCATCTCCAGCATGGGACCGTAGGCGTGTCCGGTCCCCGGCGTAAGGGTGCGTTTCCACCAGAGATGTGCGAGGATGCGTTGCGAGGAATGTGTTTTTTAAGAACCAATAGAATCGCTTCATTGACCAAGCCTCGCTTAGTATAACTCAATTAAGCGATTCTATTGGTTCTTAAAAAACACATTCCTCGCAACGCATCCTCTCACATCTCTGGTGGAAACGCAGCCTTACGGCAGCAACTGCACCTGCGGCGCCGCAGCGGGAGGGAGTTGACGTCGTCCTCTCTCACCCGCTCCGGTGGTGGCCTCCTTCTGCGACATGACTTGGCCGCAGAAGGTTATAGCAGCCTCCCAGGCCTCCTCGCTGCCCACCATAACTCTAATAAGGGCCAAACAAACTAACTCATCTAATTTCTATCCACAGGCGTCACTCCTAACCACACTGCAAACACTATATTCAGAACAGCACACCAAATTAGTGAACGACACATTGGCGACATCCGAGGCGTACCTCCTAGCGAGGATACCTCCAGCACTCCAAGCATTATTGCCTGCAGCTGTACCGCCCCTACACGCCCTTTGTGTAAGGGCATGCAGAGCTAGGGTCGCTAAGTGGCTAGCTGATAACTGGACTAGTCCTGGTGAGTTTGGTTAGATAAATATCCTGGGACATTTTTAACACACGGCCAATTTGATTCCAAACTAAGCAGACTTGTGCTGTAAGCCAATATACTACGTTTTAAATACATACTTATATAGATAATTACATCCAGACACAAAACAGATATATTCATGCATACAAATGTTTGTCCTGGGTGGGATTCAAATCATCGACCAGCGGCTTGAAAATCAGGAACTAACCACAAAGCCAACCGGTATATCATTCATCATCATCATCAGCTCATATACGTCTCCACCGAGGAGCTCGAACCTCCCCTATAAAGCTACATTTTTATCCCAGGATGTAGTATACTAGCTGCCTCCGCGCGGTTCCACCCCCGTAGTTCCCGTTCCCGTAGGAATACAGGGATAAAATATAGCCTATAACCCATCTCGATAATTTCGATAAATGTGCTATCTAATCTATACTAATATTATAAATGCGAAAGTAACTCTGTCTTTCACCCTAAAACTTCACGTCCTGAGAAAGGACAAAGGCTACTTTTGATCCCGGGAAAATGGAAGATCTCCCGGGTACGCGGGTGATACCGCGGGGAGCCACTAGTACTAAAATATTTTTTCAAATCGGACAAATAGGCCTGACATTAGCGCGTTCAAACAAACAAACTTTTCACCTTTTTAATATTAATATACATACCATGTCATTTAAGTATAAATATGTTTTCACAGCGATCCTATGTAAAGACATAGAGGCAGAAATGAAGATATTCATAGCGCTGTCCGATGTGGCCATCCAACCATCACACCCCACCACAGTGGACGTGGAAGCCATGGTCACACCCTCACCACAATTTGAAGCTATCAATATCAGTCCAGCAGAATGCATCATTAATTTGAAGGTAAGATAATAATGCACTTATAAAAATCAAAGCCGCTTTAGATCTCGCCATCAACGGGCAGCTCATCCTCACACTCTGGAACCGAATTGGTCTCGAACCCTGCGCTTCCAGAGACCACTTAACACGAACACTCAGGTTGTGGAATGAGCTCCCCGCCATGGTATTCCCAATGGAGTACAGTATGGGGTTCTTCAAGAAGGGAGTGAAGAGATTTTTACAGGGTCGGCAACGCGTGAGTGACGCCCCTAGTGTTGCAAGCGTCCATAGGCTACGGTGACCGCTTCCCATCAGGCGGACTGTATGCCTGTTTGCCACCTTTGTGGTATTAAAAAAAGATACTCGAAAAAGATACTTCTTTAAATGAGAAGGACCGGTAAGAAAATCTGCAAGGATAACTGAAAATTCAGAATATGTTATGTACATACTATTAAATATTTAACCAAAATAATAAATTGAAATCATAGATTTGCAAGGTTATGTGATCGTTTCATATTTCAAATCGTCACATTCCATTAGTTACAAAAAATATTAATATGGGAAGAAATTCGGTTACCATTTTTATTCATAATTATTTATGACTAGCTGCCTCCCCGCGGTTTTACCCGCGTAGTTCCCGTTCCCGTGGGAATACAGGGATAAAATATAGCCTATGTTACTCGGGGATAATGTAGCTTTCCAAAGGTGAAAGAATTTTTGAAATCGGTCCAGTAGTTTCGGAGCCTATTCATTACAAACAAACAAACAAATCTTTCCTCTTTATAATATTAGTATAGATATACCAATAAATGAGTTATTTAGGGGAATCCTAAGTTAGATAAAAATGTATAAAATGTAATCTATTGTTAAAGAATTAAATAAATATGTAAACATTGCTGATTTCTTCCCGTTTCTTCCCTCTATCAACATTAGTTTTTTTTTTTACCACAAAGGTGGCATACAGTCCGCCTGATGGGAAGCGGTTACTGTAGCACTAGGGGCGTTACTCACGCGTTGCCGACCCTGTAAAAATCTCTTCACTCCCTTCTTGAAGAACCCCATACTGTACTCCATTGGGAATACCATTAGTAACTTTAACACTATGTACCTATATGTGTATAGGAAAGAATATGTCAAGTGATGGAAGGTTCAGACGAGGGTGGTCTAGGCCAGCTACTGGATGGGTGTGCAGCCGCGTGCTCTCCACAGAACATATTCTCTCGGGCACCGACACGACGCGCATTGTTGCAACTATCCATTGACCTATGCCTTGTTTATGGTATGTATTATATGTAAATAAATATCCTGGGACATTTTTCACACACGGCCAATCTGATTCCAAAGTAAGCATCAAAGTGAGCTTGTGCTATGGTAACCAGATAGCTGATATACAACATATACTACTTTTAAATACATACTTATAGACATTTACATCAGTCAAACAGAACAACAGACAAACAGACATATTCATGCATACAAATGTTTGTCCTGGGTGTTGGTCCTGCTGGATTCGAACCCACGACCCGCGGCTTGAAAGTCATGGTCACTAACCACAAAGCCAACCGGGCTGTCGAGTAGATAAGTCCATTAATCAATATCCATTATATTTTACAGTAAGCAAAAAACCTCAAGACCTAACCGAAGACTTTCTCAATAAGCTAAATGAGATTTGGAACCTATGCTGCCCCGACAGAAAGGTTCCACCACCACAAGAACTGACATTACCTGAACGGAGAGACATATCACCGGAGTTCAGGAATTTTGATGATGAAGAACGTGTCGTCACCCCCGTTAGTGATGAAGAAGTGGAGAAACCCGTGCAAATTGAAGTCAAAAGTGAGGAAATTAAAGAAGAAGTAAATTGTGTAAATTGTGTGGAAGAAAATAGTGAATATATAGAGTTTTTCGATAGGATTTTGTGTCCAAGAAACATAGTGTTGCTTAGTGCGTCAAAGTGCAAAAGTAGTGATGTGTGGGAAGGTTTGGCGACTGTGCTAGTGTTTATGCTGAAGAATTACTATTTGAGTGAGGATTCCTTAACGGAGCAGTGCTTGGCTGTTTACAGGCAGGATTGGCCGCAGGTCTGTACTTTACTGTCATAATTTAATTATAAGTATGTATCCCCAATTATTAATATGTTTACGATTTGACTGGCTAACTGGTTTTATGGTAAACAATAACCATAACTTTCAAGCCTCCGTGTTTGGATGTAAATATCTATATAATTATGTATTTAAAAGTAGTATAATATGTAGTATATCAGCTATCTGGTTACCATAACGCAAGCTCTGCTTAGTTTGGAATCAGATTGGCCGTGTGTGAAAAATGTTCAAGGATATTTATTTGTTTGCCTGCCTGGTTGGGTGTGTGGTTAGTGACCCTGACTTTCAAGCCTCTGATTGTGGGTTCAACTCCCATACAGGACAAACATTTGTGCATGACCATATCTGCTTTTTCGGTATCTAAAAAGTGCCTATGTATTTTATGTAGTATATCAGCTATCTGGTTACAGCACAAGCTCTCCTTACTAAGAAATCATATAGACCATTAGTAAAAAATGTCCCCGGATATTGATCCATTATTTTTCTATTACAGGCAATTCTAGAAAGTCTCTCGACGTGCATGAAGTCTGTCTCGTCTCGCTGGTCAAGATCCTCTACGGGGAAGTTTACATTGTTTTTGGATTTCTTAGCGGAGTACTGTGGTGATATGGATTATGAGCCTTTGGACAATTAAATATATAGCTGGTATAGGCTTTGTATGGAATTGTTTAGATATTTATCTGCCAAGGTTGTATAATGTTGAGATTATGCTGAATTTTGCAAAGTTTTGATGATAAATATATAAAAAATTAATAGTAAAAATAAGCTCAATAGATTTTGCCGATTTTTTGCATAATATACATGTTTTGATGATAAAATTATTAGTAAAAATATTTATTAATTTTTTTCGTTGATAGAAGTTATTCTTCTATACTAATATTATAAAGAGGAAAGATTTGTTTGTTTGTTTGTAATGAATAGGCTCCGAAACTACTGGACCAATTTCAAAAATTCTTTCACCTTTGGAAAGCTACATTATCCCTGAGTAACATAGGCTGTATTTTATCCCTGTATTCCCACGGGAACGGGAACTACGCGGGTAAAACCGCGCGGAGGCAGCTAGTCTATAAGTAAGGATATAGATATTATTACAACAATATTTAGAATTTGGTTAGTGATATGGTCTCAAACGAACTTTTATCGCGGAATAATGCATAATAGAATTATGAAAATCTATTTTGCTCTGATATCTTGATAGTTATAATAAAATATATATAGCTATCATAGCTTATATTGTACTAGTGGCTCCTCGCGGTCTCACCCGGAAAGATCTTCCATTTTCCCGGGATAAAAAGTAGCCTATGTCCTTTCTCAGGCTCTAGACTATCTGTACCAAATTTCATTTAATCAATTCTGTAGTTTTAGCGTGAAAGCGAGACAGAGTTACTTCCGCATTTATAATATTCGACAGCCCGGTTGGCTTTGTGGTTAGTGACCCTGACTCTCAAGCCGCGGGTCGTGGGTTCGAATCCCACCCTGGACAAACATTTGTATTCATGAATGTCTGTTTGTCCTGTATCTGGATGTAAATATCTATATAAGTATGTATTTAAAAATAGTATGTAGTATATCAGCTATCTGGTTACAGTACAAGCTCTGCTTAGTTTGGAATCAGATTGGCCGTGTGTGAAAAATGTCCCATGATAATATTAGTAGCTATATACGTGAAATTATGACAAATAAAATGTTTATATAACAGAAAAGGAACACCAAAATTATATGTCTTATTATTATATTAAATTATTAATATATATTATACATAATTATATATTTGATGTACTGTAGTATTTATTGTAAGCTTATGTATCTTGGAGAAATTTAAAATGTCGTCCGGTTTGAAAAAATCAGCGATTAAAAATATTTTAAACTCGTTTTAGTCACACGGTTATACCTGCGTTCCCGGGATCTTGATTTTTCCCGGGATGTGTCCGGGGTAAATCTAGGACATTTCTCTTAAACATACAGACAAAAACTAGTTTTTTTTATAATATTAGTAGGATGTCAAAAAATACAGATTTTTTTACATCTATTGTGTCAAAATAATCTTTATATATATATATAGCATATATAGCTTTCCAGGTAAATTGTAGCTTTTCTCCTCTTTATGGGATAAGTATGTGGCAAGTTTTATCTATGTGGGATTAGCCGCTTAGTTTTGAAAAGTAATGTATAGTAAATATAGATTTACAAATTAAATAAGTTTCTTTGAATAACCAATATTAATATTGAGGTAGAGGAAATGACATAGTTTGCATTAATTGATCAAATTGTCTCAAAATGCTAGTAATATAAAAGTACAATAGATAATAATCTTACATTTTGTGCTGTGTTTTTGCCCCACGTTTCAGTTACGAATTTTATAATATAGAAATAAATATTTAAACGTTAAATGCAATTGTGCCTCCAAGACATAAGTTCTAAAAATCGTCCATAATTAAATGAAATATATTTATTAATTCAAATAGGCCTTCACAGGCACTTATGAAACGTCGATTCTAATGATCGGTTCGGAAGGTTGCTTGCATATGTATTTATTGTAAAAATACTTTATTATATTTTGATTTAGATGCTATCTCAGCTATAAAGCATATAAGCTATCTAATTAAGTGGTGTTTCTTTTTTCACTACATTGTATAAAACAGAGTCGCTTTCTCTGTCCCTACCTATATCCTTATGTATGCTTAAATCTTTAAAACTACGCAACGGATTTTGATGCGGTTTTTTTAATAGATTGAGTTGTTCAAGAGGAGGGTTTTTATATACATGCTTAATGTTAGAGAAACACTGACAATTTTGTAGGTTTCTAATGTGATGTATAAGCATTGCACCCGTGCGAAGCTGGGGGAGGTCGCTATTAAATTTATATAAAAATTCGTTAATTACTCGTTTTTTTTCTGGTCATGCTTAAACAAGCCTTAAAATATTTTTGTGATATTTAGAGTAATGCGCGAAACCTGACAATATTGTCCCAATTTTTTTATTATCATAAGTTTAGGAATAAGGCTTGATTGTCCATATGATTTGACGTTAAATTATATATATGAAAAGTAAATTTAAAAAGCATCAAAGTTCTAGCTTCGTTAGCGAGAAGAAATGGTAAGAAACTCGATAAATACCTACCATATTAAAATATGAAAGGAGTATCGTCTAATTTTGTTGATTTTAACGTTTTAAAGAATTAAAAGAAAACGCTTCTAGAATGTTTTTCTTATTACTGATAATAATCCTTGTGTTAATGTATTAAGTTATCGTCATTTTGATGTCTGCTTAACTATGTAAATAATTCAGAAATAAACAAAGAATAATAGTCATATGGAATTGGAAATAAAAATATAAAACTACGAAAGTATATTGCTCAAAACATCATAATATAGTATATCTTCATGTCATACAAATTGCAGGACCGTACGCCTGTTTGCCATTTTGCACCAGGGGCGCCCTAGGGAATGCAATCCCGCAAAATTTTAATCCAGGCATTTTCCAGACTGAGAGGTCTCAATCCGACTGTGATTTAGTCAAGACCTAAATCACAGTCCCGGTATTGCATTCCCTTGACGGCACTCACGCAGCGATGAGCCTGGCTGGGAGGATCTCTTTATCTAGAATATTCTGTGTATTTTGTAATTTATTATGTTAATAGATAAGTAATCAATAATAAAAACGATTAATACCAACGGAAATGAAAGCTTTTGCATTATTATTATTAGGATTTGAAAGATCTTGTAAAAAAATACTGCCGAATAAACATAAATGTACATAAAGTAGGTTTAAAGGATTTATACAGTATAGTTGTATTGTTTATGTGTATATTATTAAAGATTATTTACAGACTTTAAGCTTTTCGTTTTCAAAATCTTTTTCACTAATAGCAATTTATTTAATACTACAATTTTTAGGGTAATTTGGTCAAAATTGGATTACTAAAGACAGTAATTTTAGTCAAAAGTTATACCCTAGCAGGTAATTAACAGTTTCCTCAAAACGTTTTTCTCAACGAAAAAAGTATAAAAATCCATGGCATTAATTAATACATGGCTAGATTAATGTTAAATAAAGGTTATAAAAATATGATAATGTCACACGTTAGATTCTGTTTTTAAAAGAAAAGAGAAGAATTACTACAACATTATTAACGGAATAAAGATTATAATCTGAATCTATATACCTAAAGGTAAAAAAAATCTTTACCGATTTTTTGAACAAAACAAGCCGAAAAAAAACAATTTAAAAGATAATACCTACATCGTAAATAAGTTTAAATCGAAAAGTTTAAAGTTGTAATATATTATTTATCATATTATGTCAGTTTCATAAATAGCTGAAACTTTTATGATGTTAATTTATTAAGCTCCGATACCTTATTCCAAGCCTATAAATTGAGAGAGACTACCTGTTTCCGTTTCCGATACGGCTAAATATTACCCCACAGTGACGTCAGTTCCGGTTTTAATCCGCTAGCCGAGCAATGGTGGGAGCTGTGAGCTCAACCACAACCATTGGCGTTTTTGTTATCCGTCCGATGCGGACGTCTTCTTAGTGAACAAGAAAGGTTTCGTGTTCATCTAATTACCCTCTGATTTCGTGCATAGAATCAAATTAATTTTGTTTTCTGTTTCATAATGAATCCTACCGAGGGTCACATTGACGGTGCACGAAGTGGAAAAGAGGATGCCCCACGTCACGTCAGTGCTTCATCTACGGATTCTTCAAGCTCCTCGTCCTCTTCGGAAAGGTATAAAAGGCGCCGTCGCAGAAAACACCGCAAGAATAGTCGGATAAGTACCCTTGAGAAATCCGTTAAAAAGATTTCTGATAGTGTAGCTTCGTTGCGTAATTGTTTAAAAAACAGGAGAAATGAATCATATATGTCCGATTCTTCTACTATATCTATAGAACCATCTAATGATTTAATTAGAGAATTTGAAAATAATTCTACAGATAATAAGGGCGTTAGCTTTAAATTTGAAACTACCCTCAAAAATCAAACATTAAAATCATCTGATGCCCATTTAAGTTTGATTAATAAGCTTCAACATTTTGATTCCCCTGATTGGTCTCAGGTCAGGTATGCAGATACCCAAAAATTATATAATTCTGTTCCTGGCTTTATAGAATTAGAGACAAATGATTTAATCAAGACTTTTGATAGAAATAACCACATGTCTGTAAACGAACGCTCGTTTGCTGCTTTGTCACATGGTTTGATTATGCAAAATGAGGCTCTTCAAGCTGGTTTTGTATCCTTTGTTGATTGGCTAGGTGATCAACGAGAACCGATTGCTACAGATGTAATTAGTTCTAAAATTAACGACATTTTCTCAAACGGTGATTATTCTAAAATATCATCGGACTTGTTACAAGTAGTTTGTGGCCGTAGAGCTGACCTTGTGCAACAACGTCGTGAATCTGTCCTCAATTTTGTTCGCGATAAGTATTTATCCGAATCAATCAGGAAAATACCTCCTTCGGGGGAGTATATATTTAATGATGTCAAGCTTTCAGATTTCATAACCAAGCATGGTGGAATCCAGAAAGTGTTCGCAAAACAATCTGCTCATGGTGGAGTTATTAAGCATGGGCTGTCTCAAGGAGATACAGATGTAGCTGGGCGGTCTAAGATTTCCACTCGGAATAATGCTCATAATAAGCCTTCTACCAGTGCTTTACCTTCGCAGGGAGCAAAACGTAAGGCAGATGTGACATTTCGTGACGAACAGCCTAAACGGCGACGTCGCGGTGCGGCCGGTCAATCCTACCGACGCAATCAACGAAAATATTGACTACAGCCGGAACTGTTTCCGAGCGGGGCAGCTCAAACATCAGGTAAGGGTTTGGAGGAAATTGGGTGCTCCAAAGTATATTCTAAAGATCATAAGGGGTTATCGAATTCCTTTTTCAATTTGTCCCCCTTTGATTTGTCCTTTAAGAATTTCCTCAAAATTTCACACAAAGAAATCGACGAAAATTTCTCTTCAAATCCGAGAATTAATCCAACAAGGGGTGTTGGAGAGGGCTTCCATAAGTCCCAGTTTTGTTTCAAATATATTTTTAGTCCAAAAGAAAGGAGGAAACGTTCCAACGTTTCGCCCAGTTTTCAATTTAATGCTTTTGAACAAATTTCTTCGTGTGACAAAATTTCGGTTAGTAAACATGTACAAGTTACCCGATTTTCTCCAACCCAAAGATTGGCTAACGAAAGTGGACCTCTCCAATGCGTACTTTCATGTGCCAATTGCCCCGTCTCACCGTCCATTCCTGCGCCTAATTTTCGACAACAAATTATACCAAATGACGTGTCTACCATTTGGACTAGCGACTGCGCCCAAAGTATTTGCAAGTTTAACGAATTGGATAGCTCAAATCATGAGAGATCAGGGAGTCCGTCTCCTGGTTTACCTGGACGACTTTTTAATTGCTTCTCAATCGAGGGAGGAGTTAATAATGCACACCAGTTTGCTTGTCCGAACTTTACAGAGCCTAGGCTGGGTAGTGAACTTCCAGAAGTCTGTGTTAGTCCCCCAAAGAGCCATAGAATATCTAGGAGTTCTATGGGATCCTTGGAAGAACAGGAAATTACTTCCAATTTGCAAGCAGAACACCATATGCAAAAAGGTTAGTCAGGCTTTATTGCTACCCCAATTATCGCTTAGGCAAATACAAAGTCTGTTAGGTATATTTAACTTTGCAAGTTTTATTGTTCCGAGAGGCCGTCTGAACTCTCGAGCATTGTTATTGTTAAATAATCGACTATTGAAGGGTAATCTGAATTCAATTGCTCTTCCACAAGATGCCCTTCAAAATCTTTACTGGTGGCAAAAGAACTATGAAGTGTCCTCTCCCTTACATTATCCTCCACCAAAGTTTTTTCTATCAACCGATGCCTCAAAACACGGTTGGGGTGCACAATTAAATACCGAACATATTTCAGGCGTGTGGTCAACCGAGGGGCAACTACATAGCAATTTGTTAGAAATGTTGGCGATATATCGTGTTGTTCAACAGAGAGGGTTAATAATGCAGGATTCTAGTCTGTTAATTCAGAGTGACAATCGTACCATTATATCATACTTACGTAATGAAGGAGGAACTCGTTCAGAGTCTCTGTTGAATCTTACTTTTAAAATCTTAAAATGCTTAGATTATTTTAAAATTAATTTATCTATTTATCATATACCAGGTCGATATAACTATGTGGCTGACCGCTTGTCCAGAGCCCAGTCATCAGCCGAGTGGCATTTACTTAACCAATTAACAATAAGTGTGTTCCAGACATGGGGAACCCCAGAAATAGATCTCTTTGCATCCAGGACAGCGCATGTGGTGCCCAACTATGTAACCCTGGATGTTCACGACAGGAGAGCTGTGTTTCACAATGCCTTCAGTCGCGAATGGCACTACAAGTTGGGATGGATCTTCCCACCTCCATGCCTGATTCCGCGAGTCCTAACGCATCTAAATGTAGCGAGAGGTATTTACCTAATAGTTGTTCCAGATTGGGAAAAGGTTTTTTGGAGACCAGATTAAGAGGCTCGTGCCTTGAACCCACCGATACAGATACAAAATCTAGATCAGGTATTAGTGGACACTGTAACCAACCATCCACCACCGCAGGTACAACAAATAAATTTACTAGTGTGGCGGATACGGGCTGGTCCCCCTTGTTAAAATCTTGGCATCAGAATCAGATTGATATTTTAGATAGTAGTTGGCGAAAATCTACCGTCAATACTTACAAGTCTGCCTGGTTGCGTTGGTTGAAGTGGTCCCAAGAAAATAGAGTTGACTCTGTAAAGCCTCACCCCGAGGATGTTGCTCGTTTTTTGACAGATTTACATTTAGTATCAAAATTATCGTACAGTTCCATTTGTTTACATAAATCTGTGGTATCAACTTTTTGCCAACCAATTGTAGGCAGTTCATTAAGTTCACATATCATTATACGACAAGCACTCAAAGGTATAGCTTTACTACAACCTAGGAAACTTAAATCTCCGATTTGGGATTTAAAGATTTTAACAAATTATTTAGAATGTAATGCACCAGAAAGAATTTCCCTTTTTGAAGTTTCTAAAAGAACTGCTATATTGCTTTTATTATGTTCTGGTCGTAGAGTCCATGATTTAACGCTTTTAAATATTAATAATTCTAGTTACGAAATTAAAGCGGATAGTGTAACGTTTTGGCCGGATTTTGGTTCAAAAACTGATAGTGTTAAATTCAGACAGTCAGGTTGGAAGTTACTCAAATGCGAATCGAATAGCAATATAGATCCAGTATTTTGGATTAAGAAAATACTAGAATTGTCTAAAAATAGAAGAGGCAATATAAATTCATTATTTATTAGCACATGTGGTCCCCCAAAACCAGCCTCTCGTACTATTATAGGAGGTTGGGTTAAACATGTATTAAAAGATGCTGGTATAGACAGTAGCCCGGGAAGCGTTAGGTCTGCCGTAGCATCGTCTAGTTGGGTGGATAATACACCTATTGATCAGATTTTATCACGTGGCAACTGGCAGTCTGCGGTAACTTTTCATAAATATTATAAAAAGCAAATAGCACCTACATCTTGTGATAGGAATGAAAATATATTACAAAACCTTTTTCAGTCGGTATGATTATATAATTCTATTTCAGAACGTGTTATCACAATAAACTTTAACTTTATTTATCACATTGGCGTTTAATTTTAATCCAGCAGCCGATATCAAACACTTCTCAATTTATAGGCTTGGAATAAGGTATCGGAGCTTAATATACCAATTTTACCTAAAAATAAAATTGTTATTAAGCATACTTACCTTATTCCAAGCCTACTTAAATACCTGCCTGCTAAAACCTTTATTTCAGCTTAATTTTTTCTTAGTCATAAGCTTAACCCTTTCAGAGTTTAGGTTTATCTTTTGTTCTCACTTAAAGCATCATACTTAATTATATGTTTAAAGTTTGAGAAATTAATCATGCATGCCTAGCCATCATGATTGATAAATTGAGTCACAATGATTGTGGTTGAGCTCACAGCTCCCACCATTGCTCGGCTAGCGGATTAAAACCGGAACTGACGTCACTGTGGGGTAATATTTAGCCGTATCGGAAACGGAAACAGGTAGTCTCTCTCAATTTATAGGCTTGGAATAAGGTAAGTATGCTTAATAACAATTTTATTTTTAGGTAAAATTGGTATATTAATGTATTTACCCGCCATTTTTAAATATAATTTTGGACGTGTATAAATATTATATTCTATGTAATTCTAACGCTTTTGCGGATGTACTAGAACGCTAGATAAAGTGTAATAAAACAATAAAAAATCTACAAAATAGTTTTATTTTAAATTGTCTTACATTTAAACAGCCTAAATTAAAACTAATATTAAATGAAACTACTAAGAGTATTGTCGTTCAACTGATCAATTTCAGCGGCACTAAATAATTTAGCCAATTCAACTTTCATTACAGCCTGTTTCCGTAGCGAGAATTTTCTAAATGTTTCCGCATAACTTTGGAACAGATGATAAATTCCGTCGTTAGTCGAGTTTTCTTTCACACCACAGACACTAGACTCCGCCACACTAGGTTCAGCACTATCACTATTTTCCTCGAAATTTTGCGTTTCGTTCACGTAAAATTCTTCTATGTGGTGTTCTCCCTCCATATTATCATCGTAATCTTCACACTCCTTCTTTAGTACTTTTCTTACGGGAATATTGGCTTTTTTATCATATGAATGCATATATTGCTTTAGAAACTCCAATTGTGAGGACCATCGGAATCTTTTGTAAACATCCAAACGTTTGTTTTTCGTTGACGACCGTTGTACTGAATGATATCTAATGTGTTTTAAATAGCAATCTTTTATGTTGCGCCATTTGGATTTTGCTACGTTACCTGAAAATTAAGTGTCAAAATTATCGTTAATTAAAATTTCAATGATTATTGGTACCTAAAATATTTAATGCGACTAAACTAATTGATAAACATTATTTTTCAATTTGCCGCCAAAATGCTAAGCGCGTTCGATATAATATAACTGTCATTCTAAATCGCAATACAAAATCATAACACGAACGCGTCCTGTCAGAAAAAAATACCACACTCCCCGCGTAAATAACATGCAAAACGTCATTGTATTTTGAAGAATTGAAACAAACTCACCATTTTTAAGGCCGCATTCCTGTGCCACAATATTCCACGCATCCGCTCTAGACCTTCTGCTTTTATAATATGGATGTTTTGTATTGTATATTATAGGTTTTTTGCGGACTGAATTTATGATATTTTCTGTGCATGACATGTTTTGTTTATCTGCCATGGCGGCGTTAGTGTTATTTGTTCGTTGGCGGGACGCGGACTGCGGGACTGTGTGCGAGTCGACCCGCTCGCGTCCCCCTCCCGCATCACCCGCATGCGATAATGGCATGGCCACAAAAGCTTTTTTAAATAATCTGTTTAAATGACAGTTGTTTTTTTTTCTGGCCAAATAAAAAAAGTATTAATATCTTTTGTAATCACTGTCAGTATTAGGTACCTACTAAGCTATATATTTTATTTAGTACAGTATAAATAAGTTTAAATTGTAGTCGCACTAATAAAGGTATAGAAAGATAAATTCTTCTTGCTTCTCCTCATTTAAAACTGAAAGCTCATCATACAATTCCAACCCACACTTCTTGTCGCAAAGAAACTACAGTTTTACGCTTATAAAATTGAGCGGGATGCTTATAAAATCTGCTGTATACCTAATAGCTACTACCTGTGAAGTTACATATTATATGGATAATAGTTAAAAACCATACTCGGTGCCTACCCACTAAGCCCCTGGGGTTCCATTGACGCCTCGGCGCCGTGTGGCGGGGCTGCGGGATACACCATACTCCTCACTACTTTAACATTTTGCGGGTGATGCGTGCGGTAGCCAGGTACCGCATACGGGTCGGAATTTTATTTTTTATTAATTATAGTCCTTTTCTTTCTAACGTCGGTATAAAAATGGAAGGAATTACATAAGGTGGCTCTTGCGGTCTCTTCGTGGTGGTATAATATCTTTCAAGAGTTATGAAGGCCTATAACAGCCGTTCGTTTGCTAATGTTACTATTGATTTATGGATTTTTTTATGAAAAAATAAAATCTATGTCTATGTGCTAATTTAAAACTGACACTATTCCAAAGTAGGAATTTACTTAATTCTTCTAAGGAACATAGAAAAACGAATCGGTATTTTGAAAGTGGATAATGAGAAAAAAAATAAACATCTGTAGATTTCATACCTACAAATAAAAGTACGTATTTATTTATATAATCAGAATATTATTTAGAGCTGATGGAAACCCTCAACCGATTATTAGTACCGATTATTTCACAGAATCGAATCATAAAATCGATTTCAAGACTGATTTGACGATTTTTTTACTGTCAAATAAATATGAGTGAACTTGAATTAGCCGCCAAGCACGTGGTGAGGCTCTAATGGGTCGATTGGGAAGCGAGCCGTCTTCCAATGCATCGCTCGGCTTGCAATTCCATCTGGGTAAATCGGAAATGTGTTCCCATACGGACTTTCGTTACACTGCCCTCTGTACGCGGGATACCACACTGAAATTTTAGGTTATTAATTTTAGATTCTTATCTATCCTAACTATTATAAACTAGTAGATCCTGAGATTAGCGCGTTCAACCAAACAAACAATCAAACAAACCAACTCTTCCGCTTTATAATATTAGTATAGATGCGAAAGTAACTCTGTCCGTCTGTCTGGCTTTCACGCTAAAACTACTCAACATATTTAAATGAAATTTGGTACACAAACTGTCTAGATCATGAGAAAGGACATAGGCTACTATTTATCCCGGTGCAACCACGGGAGTCACTAGTGATTTATAAATAATGTCATTTTCAGACATCTGTGGAATAATATTGGTGCTGGTTAACTCACTTGGTCCTGTAAATAAGAAAACGTACATATTACTTATTGTATTGTAGCGATTGTACCGATTTATATATTAATGAAAGTAATTAAAATGAAATTATATATTAATCTCGCACAACAAACTTTCTAATAATCGGTATCTATTTCGTTAATTGTTAAACAAGCTAAACTTACTTCTACGTTTATTTTTGCAGTTGTTATATTCCAAATCGCAAATATCTGTAAATGTTTGGTATTTCACTTCCCAGTGTTTTGTGTCCATCCTTCTGCCACAAACTGGACCATAACTAAAAAATAAATTACATATAAGTAAAGCATTAACAGCTAATTATTGTTTTCTATCTTCATCCAAACTAAATTATTATTATAAATAATTAATACGCTCTTCCTCTAATTATTACCTTTTATACAAGTATAAACATACTTGATCACATTCACGATAAAATTGCATTCCTGGCGCTGTCCCAGTAGTAGGTACAGCTTAAAACAAAGGTACCTAGGTCATTATTAAATATAATTAGTAAGTAACCACAATCAGTGGAACTTGATATTTTGATAAGATTATTCTTACGAACATTACTTGCGAATTTATACTAGGTACTATGTATTATAAATGCGAAAGACAGACAGATATGTCTGTCTGTTTCGCTTTCAAAGCTAAAAGAGCAGAACCGATTTAAACGAAATTTGGTACACAGATAGTCTAGAGCTTGAGAAAGGACATAATGCTAACTTAAAGATGAGATAAATAGTTTGTCTATAGAATTCATTCATTGTATCACACATGGTGATTGATTTAGGAGCCCGTGCTTCGAGGGCAGATCAATTATAATGATATTTTGTTTACTTCCGCCCTGCCAGTAACCAATGCTGCCCTACTTCAAATTCAACTATAGCTACAGCCCTGGTACGCGGGTGAAACCGCGGGGAGCCACTAGTATACTATACTTTAAAAATGCATATTAGTAATTACATGTTGTTGATTCAGGTGAGACTGTGACTGGTGGAACAGTTCTGAAAGGAAATTTATTATTCGTAATTTGGAATATTGCAATTTTGTTTACAATTTTAGAATATTATATATATTGATGAGGTTTTATTCATAAATTGACTTGCCTTAGGAATACCCATTCTCCGCCGTGGTGGTACGGTTCGTAGAATGATTCTATTTTTTGTTTCACTTTTTTTTCTAATATTCTACGAAGACTTGGCTCCAAATGTATTAGTGAAAGTCTGAAAAATGAAACACATTTATTAATTCAAATAGGCTTTCATAGGCACATAAAGAACTTCGATTCTAATGCTCGGTTTTTTTTTATGGACTAGCAGGTGTCAGCCTCGGATGGCTTTTACACCGTTACGCGGACTTTTTCAGTGAGCGCAGAGGGCTCTCAACCGAAGAAAAAATTTAAGCGACAGCGCTGAGGGTGTCCCCTGCGGGACCGTGCCTCGGCTCAGGCCGTCACTGGGGGAAGTGGGGACTCACTTGACATGATTATTTAGGGAACGGACTGGGTTGTTGCTGCGGCACGGGCCGCACTAACAAGACGAGACTGGGTGGGACGTCGCGATGGTCCTCGCCGGCGAGGACGGAATCGTGTATTAGTGTGGGGTTGTGTATCGTGAGCTGAGTTACCGGCTGCAAGCTGGTCTTGAATTTTGGTGGTTTCGTCGTCAGACTCGGCAAGGACGATCCTGAGTCTGCGTACGCTGGATATTTGGGATAGCGTGTAGCTTGCAGCTTGCACGATTAACGGATTATCTAATGCTCGGTTCGGAAGGTTGCTTTTATTAAGAAGAGCCGGCAAGAAACTCAAAACAAACTATTTTTTTAGTAGCTAAAAACCTGTATAGGTCTATTATATTAGGTACTCTTTGCTAAAAACCATATATACAGACTTATACCTCTTTTGAATTTGTTCATACACTTCTTTAGGAGTTACATGATTTCTTTTATCGTTTTCTTTCTGTCGTATAGCTAAAATTCCTTTGTAAGAATTGAAAAGGGTTACTGAAATAATAAACTTTAAATTATTGTTTTATTTTTAGAAACGATGCAGCTTCAAAATACAAGTTCTTCGATTTTTTCGACCTTGGACTTTCACTTACCCAAAATAAGCAAAGCTGTAATAAGCATTTTTAAACATTATTTCGAAATGAATATAAATATCATAATAGTAAAACAAGTACATATCTTATGTTGAATAAACAGCATAAGTTACAATTTAATTTCACAGTCAATCAACTCTACGTCAGTAATTGAGCCGTTGTACAAAGGCTAAATCAAAATTGATTTGAGTAAAGATATGAAAATCGATTTTATTGCTTCATTCAATAATTTTGTATTTTTATTTAATTTTATTCGTTCGAGTATTGCATCCGATAGAGTAATTTACATTAAGCTTCATTATTAAATTGATTATATTTCTATTAGATTTGTTAAGTTTACTATTCTTCAATATTTTATTTTATAGAAATTGCGAGTAAAATATATCGAGTTCTCGTAGAAAATTCTATACCGATTCTTACGAAATCATGTTTACCGATTATAATTTTTGACATTTGAAAATAGAGATGGCCGCCTGGCCGCTCGAGCTATCTGTCAAATAAATAATATTCGCCCATACCGCAGCGGTTTCACACGCGAATTATTTTATAAAACCATTAAAACTGGATAAAATATGATTAAATTCTTACAAATAAACCGATAATTTAACGAAAATGTCTACAAATGAGGTTGTGGATGGTGTTTCCGTGGACTCTACGGCGCAATCGGAAAATGGGCCTTCATCAGCTTTAGGAGTTCCTGAATTTGTTACTATAAAGCTGGAACCTGATGATGAAGTTAGGTAAGTCTATTTGCCTTATATATAGACATAACGGACTATCCTTTTCGCTATATTTTGAAGTGACACACTGACCGATTTTTTGGTTGAACACGTATTTAGTATCTTAGTAATATACAGTTATTGTATACAGTTATCCAATTTTGTTTATTTAAATTTATGTATTTGTACCAATTAAAGTAATTAAAAGCTATATATTCAGGTTAGTTAGGCACTAAGCTGCTGAAGCTACTGCAGGTTTCACAGCAGAAGAGATACATTGAAATAAAGACATATTATTATTATTAAAATACTCAGTTGGTATTCTATGTGAATGTAAAAGTCAGGCTGAGGTATAAAAGATAGTTAGATTAGTGCTGTATCTCTCTTGCAAGTGTAAAGTATCCTTGTATTGATCCATTTGCATAATGCAATTTGCTCTCTTAATTAATAGATGGGCCACGGCCGATCCTATCCCATACTAAGCTGAGTTGGTGCTAAGTTATCCAGATAGCTAATATACTACATATAGTTTGTATGCATAAGTGTGTCTGTTTGTTCAATGTCTGGATGTAAATATCTATATAAGTTTGTATTTAAAAGTAGTAAATCAGCTATCTGGTTACTTAGTTTGGAAGCAGATTGATCTTGTCTGAAAAATGTTACATATAAATAATTTTTTTACAGCCCTGGCTTTGTGGTTAAAAACTGTGACTTTCATGCCACTGGTTGTGAACACAATTCTCAGCTAGGACATTTGTGTACATAAACATGTCTCTAAAGATGTTTGTGTATATCATCTATCTGGTTACCATAACATAAGCTCACTTTGAAGATTACTTTGGAATCAGATTGGCAGTGTGTGAAAAATGTCGCAGGATATTTATTATTATTATACAAGCTATACAACAAAGCAATAGATTGGGATCGGATCAGCCTGTCCTTTCTCTAGGTTAGTCTATCTCTGTGGCAGATTTATCATAATTGGTTCCGTGGTTTACTTGTGCGTAACAGACAGACAGACTTACTTTTCCATTTCTATATTAGTAAGGAAATAAAACAACAAACGTAAACACTTACTTTTTTATTATTTATTTTGTTAAAATCACAATTGTATTAGATCTAAGTTGGTTTTTTAAAAGAGTAATTACTGAGTTTATTGGCGGCTCTTCTCAGTAAAAACAACTTTCAGAACCGAGCATTAATAGTGACTATTCATAAGTGTGTGTGAAGGCCTATTTGAATAAAAAAGATTTTGATTTTTTTTGATTTTACTTATAAAAATAATTATTATCTATATGATACGTAAAAGTCTTAATAGATATATCGTTCTTTGTCTATCAGTATGCATATCTCTTTCTCTCATTGTTATTCTTGATTGTGTAGCTCAGGAATGATGCAAATATCATTGCCACCAACTAAAAAGAAAAAATAAAACATCTATTTATTAATTTCTTCTGCTTTTCTTATTTAAATGGCACTTGGTGTGTTAATATACACAATTCTGTCAGTGTCAGGGTGTATGAAAATAAACGATGGAGTCTATGAAGTTTGACAACTTTGGGGGGTGTTGGAAAAAATAAAATGGTGGAATAGTTAGATTAAATTTGACACAGTAGATGGCAAAAAGACGCTTGGGTTAGTTAACTTGACAGTTGACTATTGAAATCCATCCATCTGTTCTATTCAAGTGATAAATTGTTCAGCTATCGAGCGGGATAAAAATGATTAAATTACCAAAATGTAAATAAATAGGGGTTGTTGATAAAAGGGTGAAAATTTTAAATATAAATTTTAATTTTAACCCTTAAATTGGCACGGTGCTACGGGTAAGACATTGACTTTGAAATATTCTACCGACCTGATTACTAAAAAAATTAATTATTTTTTTGTGTAAATACGTTGGAAACATTATTTTTCGTACAAATAATATTCCGTATGACAAAATCTCACTCTTATGTGCTAAAAGCAAAGATAATTCCGAAGCGACCGGCTGCGCTTGCGTCACGGGTAAGTTTGTTTATTGTTTTGGTAATATTTTTGTGTGGCATTGGTGGTCCATGTCCTGTGTATAGATTGGAAACATCATAAATAATAACAATAAGCAGTTTTCGGATGAATAAATGGCAGAACAGTTATTTTATTAGCTTGATAGTCTGTATGTACTACTGGTATCCCGTTGCCTATTAGTGGGTAAATACCGCTTGGTCATACCCGTAGTACATTGCCAAGTTAGTAATAACATTCAACCATTCGAAAATTCGTTAAATGTTGGTTTTTGGAGGAGATAGGGCGCAACGGACTCGTCCGTTCAGAATTTAGAGCAGCCCGACTGGGGTAGTCCCTCCACCTTACAGAAGACCGCAGCCAAATAACACTTCTTGTGGTGTTGTGTTCCTGCGGTGAGTAAGGTAGCCAGAGCTCCATGAGGAGACGCTGTAGCGGGAATAGTGGCCTGTGTTGGAGTAGCGTCATAGGGGATGTATGCAGGAATGATACCTGTCTTGCCCTTCGAAGAAAATACATTACGCTTTGTCAGTTTCACTGCCTATACAGTTGCTTCTTTTTTACAGGGTCGGCAACGGGTGAGTATCGCCCCTGGTGTTGCAGGCGTCCATAGGCTACGGTAACCGCTTCCTATCAGGTGGTACCGTATGCCTGTTTGCCACCTTAGTGGTATACAAATGAATATATTGTTTGTACATATAAAAAAGGGCATAAGTATTTTCTAATGTAGTTGGCAACGTCATACCTGTAACACATACGTTTTCTCAAAAACTTTAAGTGTAGGATTTTTTTCAACATTTTTTACGACCTCTTAAGATTGCAATTAAACAGGAAAACGCAAAAGAAAAACATATTTCGGAAAAATTTTTTTTTGCCAATTTAAGGGTTAAATATAATTTTTAATAAAAGGTTGCATGTTTTTGTTATATTTTTGATGATGTGAATCACAAAAAAATAAAAACTAAAAGTGTTCTAAAAAATAAAATTTAGGGTGGACGAAAAACAAGAGGATGAAATATGAGAGATGTTCGCAAACCTAACCGATATGCACACAAAATTTCATGAGAACCGGTCGAGCCATTTCGAAGGAGTTTAAATACAAACACCGTGACGTGACACGACAGTCAGAATTGTATATACCTACATACCTACTAGTTGCCTCCGGTTTCGCCCACGTAGTCCCCGTTCTCGTAGGAATACAAGGATAAAGGCTATAGCCTATGTTAGGTACAAGTGGATCATGTAGCTTTCGAATGGTGAAAGAATTTTTATAAACGGTCCAGTAGTTTTTGAGCCTATTCATTATAACCAAACAAAGTTTTCCTTTTTATAATATTAGTATAGATTAGATACACGCTAAAGACATAACCCCTCAACGCAGTCGAATAAAAAAAACATTTTTTTCACCACATTTACCATCTGATGGTAAGCGGTGACCGTCCCGTCTTACCTCAACAACGACAACAGCAACAATAACACCAGCGATAGCGTCTCCGAAGGTCTCGAAGTAGGATCCCACCAGCTCGTTGCACCCTTGGTGGCTGTTCTCCAGGGTACACTGGTTGTTGACCGGGGTGGTACAGCATGAAGGCGGTATGACCGGGAGTACACCCTGGTATGATGAGCCTCCTGTCGTACCGCAGCATTGGAACTGGAAAAGGGAAATATAATTATCCTGGGACATTTTTCACAGAACGCCAATCTGATTACGAATTAAGCAGAGCTTGTGCTGTGACCAGATACCTAATACTACTACATATAGGTACTAGTTTTAAATTGATACTTATATAGATACTAGCTGCCGCCCCGCGGTTTCACCCGCGTAGTTCCCGTTCCCGTGATCACAGGGGTATAAAAAATAGTATAGTCGATTCTCAGACCTACTGAATATGCATATAAAATTTCATAAAAATGGTCAAGCCGTTTCGGAGGAGTATGGTAACTAACATTGTGACACGACAATTTTATATATAAGATTTACATACAGACAGAACAAACAGATTTTCATGGATACAAGTTCCTAAAGTCAAGTCTCGGTACAGAAATAGACTGGCTGGTGAAAATTGTTTCATTAAAAACGGTTCAGTGGATTTGGCGTGAAAGCGTAACAGACAAACAGTTAGTTATTATGTACGGATTGTTTATAGGAAATAAGGGCAGTCGGTCAATTCTGTAATTCGCTATAAGATAATATTCAGATTATAAATATCATACTAGCCGCCTCCGCACGGTTCCACCCGCGTAGTTCCCGTTCCCGTGGGAATACAGGAATAAAATATAGTCTATGTAACTCCCTGATAATGTAGCTTTCCAATGGTGAAAGAATTTTTGAAATCGCCACAGTAGTTTTTGAGTTTATTCATTACAAACATGCACACACACAAAAGCTTTATAATATTAGTGTAGATAAAACTAGTTCTGCCCCGCGGTTTTACCCGCAACTTTTCCAGAATAAATAGTAGCCTATGTCCTTTCCCAAGCTCTAGTCTGCGTATCAAATTTATGTAAACCAGTTCAGTGGTTCGAGCGTGAAAGCGTAACAGACAGAGTTACTTTCGCATTTATAATATTAGTAGTGACAAACTGTCTCCGCGCGGTTTCACCCGCGTAGTTCCCGTTCCCGTGGGAATACAGGGATAAAATATAGCCTATGTTACTCCCTGATAATGTAGCTTTCTATTGGTGAAAGAATTATTCAGATCGGTCCTGTAGTTTCGGAGCTTATTCATCACAAACAAAATATCAATCTTTATAATATGTATTAGTATAGATAGATGACCCGTGCAACTTCGTTAGTGTCACTTTTGCAACATTTTTGATTGCTGATCAGCTTCTATTGTTCATAGCGTGATGATATATAGCTTTCATCGATAAATGGGATATCCACCCGCGGTTTCATCCGCGTACCCGGGAGATCAACCATTCTCCCGGGATAAAAAGTAGACTATGTCCTTTCTCAGGCTCTAGACTATCTGTTTACCAAAATTAATTTAAATCGGTTCTGTAGTTTTAGCGTGAATGCGCGTTTACTTTCGCATTAATAATATTAGTATTAACTAGCTGCCTCGCGGTTTTACCCGCGTAGTTCCCGTTCCCGTAGAAATACAGGGATAAAGTAAGCCTATGTTACTCAGTGATAATGTAGCTTTCTAATGAGAAAAGAATTTTTAAAATCGGTCCAGTACTTTTTGAGTTTATTCGTTAGATACATACAAAAATACAAATCTTTCCTCTATAATATTAGTGTAGATAGATAACTTACTAGATCTTCCATAACGTAGAACACAGGCCTCAGATTGTCTTGTTTGAATGCAGATGTGATCCAGGACTCGACAGTCTCCCTTATATTATGTAGATACTTAAATAATACCACTGCTATGTAAATCTTCACAGCAGCTAATATAGCCATGAATATTGCATACTGGAATTAAAAAACAACATATATATTAGCGGTTTCACCCACGTAGTTACCGTTCCCGTAGGAATAAGGGGATAAAATATAGCCTATGTTACTCCCTGATAATGCAGCTTTCTATTGGTGAAAGAATTATTCAGATCGGTCCAGTTCAAACAAAAATACAAATGATTCCATTATAAAATTTGTGTAGAGCTGCGCTGTTTCACCCGGGTAGTTCCCGTTCCCGTAGGAATACGGGGATAAAATATAGCCTATGACACTCACAAATAACGTGGCTTTCTACTTATAAAGTTATTTTTTTAAATCGGTTCAGCAGATACATAGAATCCCCCCTAAAACCTTACAAACTTTACCTCTTTATTATATTAGTAGGTACGAGTTGCCTGCCAGGTTTTCCGGGGGATCTTCAATTGTCCCGGGACAAAAAGTAGCCTATATGCTAATCCGGGTTATAAACTATATATGTTCCAAATTTAATTCAACTCCGTTCAGTAGTAATTGCGTGAAAGAGTAACAAACATCTATCCATACTTACAAACTTTCGTATTAACAATATTAGCAGGACTAAGAAGTTTGTTTGTATATATGTTACACTTTAACGTCTAAACGGTTGGGGTGATTTTAATAAAATTTGTTTTGGAGATAGCTGACACCCAACGACGAACATATAGGCTACTTTTTAGCTACTAGTAGGCTATAGTCCTTACTAGTTGACCCCCGCAACTTCGTTAGCGTCAATTGCCGGTTTTTGCAACAGATTTGATTGATGCTCCGCTTCTATTCGTCATAGCGTAATGATTTATACATAAAAACCTTCCTCTTGAATCACTCTATCTATTAAACGCATCAAAATCCGTTGCGTAGATTAAAGATCTAAGCATACATAGGGACAGACAGACGGCGGATAGCGACTTTGTTTTATACTATGTAGTGATAATATATAATAAGCCGTGGTGGCTCAGTGGGTAACGCACCGACTCACGATCATGAGGGTGCAGGGTCAAACCCCGGCCCGTACCTCTGAGTTTTACAAAAAACTTATGTACGGATTCACACCACTGGCTTTCGGTGAAGGAAAACATCGTGAGGAAACCTGCATGCCCGAGATGTCACAATCAAGGGCATGAGAAGTCCGCCAATCCGCACTAGGCCCGCGTGGTGGACTATGGCCTAGACCCCCTTATTGTTAGGGGAGGCTCGAGCTCCTCGGTGGAGACGTGTATGCTCATACACGTCTCCACCGAGGATGATGATGATGATGATGATGATGAGTGATAATACTTACCAATATAAGCATGCATCTTGACTCCCTAATGGCTCCGCAGCACGCCAAAAAGGCAAGCACAAAAATAACGCAGCCAATAACTATTAGCGTTGTAGGCAAAATATTTATATTAACTGGAATCAACTCTAAAATATCCCTCAGTTGATAAAGGACAGCTATTCCCAGCCCTATAATGGCTATGCCGGCGAGCTGAAAAAAACAAATATATAATTAATATCGTCTGTATAAAAACACCTTCACAAATAATGAAATAGAACAAACTAGGTGCCGGCCTGTGGTTTCACCCGCGAAGTTCCCGTTCCCGTGATTACAGGGGTATCTAAAATAGATAGTAGTTGATTCTCAGACCTACTGAATATGCATATAAAATTTCATAAAAATAGGTCAAGCCGTTTCGGAGGAGTATGGTAACTAACATTGTGACACGAGAATTTTATATATTTGGTTAGCATAAAAAAGGTTATAGTGAGCCAACCTTAAAAGATAGACATATGCTATCGTGGACTTTTTTTTAGAACCTTTGAAGGGGAACAATTCTGTCGTACATAATTTCTACAAAACTTTAACCGTTTACGCAGCGGAAGCTCTCAAAAGGAAACACTCCCGATTTTGAAACATTATTCATTGGTGCTCCGCTCCTATTCGTCGAAGCGTGATGTTATATAGCCTATAGACTTCTTTAATAAATGGGCTATCTAACACTGAAATAATTTTTCAAATCGGACCACTAGTTCCTGAGATTAGCGCGTTCAAGCAAGCTCTTAAGCTTTATATATTTGTATAGATGTTTTTTTTAACTTTCGCGAACTAAATTCATGATTGATATATATCACGGGAAGATACGCGAGTGGTCTCCCTGATAATGTAGCTTTCCAATGGTGAAAGAATTTTTGAAATAGGCACAGTAGTTTTTGTGTTTATTCATTACTAGCTGCCTAGTAGTGAAAGAATTTTTGAAATCGGTCCAGTAGTTTCGGAGCCTATTCATTACAAACAAACAAACAAACAAACAAACAAACAAACAAACAAATCTTTCCTCTTTATAATATTAGTATAGACTAGCTGCCTCCGCGCGGTTTTACCCGCGTAGTTCCCGTTCCCGTGGGAATACAGGGATAAAATATAGCCTATGTTACTCGGGGATAATGTAGCTTTCCAAAGGTGAAAGAATTTTTGAAATCGGTCCAGTAGTTTCGGAGCCTATTCATTACAAACAAACAAACAAACAAACAAACAAATCTTTCCTCTTTATAATATTAGTATAGACAAACATACACACAAATATTTGTGTAGATTTACATCCCAAAATTTGTTTGTTATGTGTCTAGATGTAAATATCTATATAAATATGTATTTAAATGTAGTATATCAGCTATCTGGTTACAGCACAAGCTCTGCTTAGTTTGGAATCAGATTGGCCGCGTGTGAAAAATGTCCCAAAATAAATACTTACTGAAAATACAAGATTTGCGAAAAACAGCACATATTTGACAATAAACTCTGCACAGCACATTTTTATTGATTTATTTTGTATAAATTTTAATTTAAAATACGTTGTTTCCTTATCAAATGTTGATGGATACTCCCTGATCAATAGAACGGGGCCTAGATAAAGTGTTAGTCAGACGATATGAAATGTTATCAAAGTTTTTTCTGAATAAGGTGCGTCACTGATTACCTTATCAAAATGTACTTATATTATGTACTAGTAGCTTCCCGCGGTTTCACCCGCGTAGTTCCCGTTCCCGTGATCACTAAGAGGTATGAAAAATAGATAGTAGCCGATTCTCAGACCTACTGAATATACATATAAAACTTCATAAAAATCGATAAAGCCGTTTCGGAGGAGTATGGCAACTAATTAAATTAGATTCTAAAATTGCGACACGAGAATTTTATATATAAGATTAAGTGCTAGTAGTGGCTCCCGCGGCTTCACCCGCGTACCCGGGAGATCTTCCATTTTCCCGGGATAAAAAGTAGCCTATGCCCTTTCTCATGCTCTAGACTATCTGTGTACTAAATGCAATTTAAATCGGTTCAGTAGTTTTAGCGTGAAAGCGAGACATACAGACAGAGTTACTTTCGCATTTATAATATTAGTTACAGTAATAATATTAGGGACAAGAGTGAAAATGTCCCGAGATTTTGATTTTTATTTGACAGCCCGGTTGGCTTTGTGGTTAGTGACCCTGACTCTCAAGCAGCGGGTCGTGGGTTCGAATCCCACCCAGGATAAACATTTGTATGCATGATTATGTCTGTTTGTCCTGTGTTTGGCTGTAAATATCTATATAAGTATGTATTTAAAAGTAGTATATGTAGTATATCAGCTATCTGGTTACCATATCACAAGCTCTGCTTAGTTTGGAATCAGATTGGCGGTGTGTGAAAAATGTCCCGGGATATTTATTATTATTATTTACTGACAAACAAACATACATATTTAAAATAGTTGTTATTATATAGATTATTGTTTTGATTATCATATTTAATATCTGATTCCAACAGATATGATTCATTTAGCTTTAATGATAGATAATAATCAGGAAAATTGTTTTATAGGTTAGTTTATTATGGGATTTCCTTATTTAAGTACATTATGATGTAATTTTAGTGTTTTTAGTACATTTGTTTATCTTTATTTATCAAATTTAGTTTCTATGAAAAATAAATAATCTACCAATCTGCCTCCGCGCAGTTCCACCCGCGTAGTTCCCGTTCCCATAGGAATACGAGGATAAAATATAGCCTATGTTACTCCCTGATAATTTAGCTTTCCATTGGTGAAAGAATTATTCAGATCAGTCCAGTAGTTTTTAAGTTTATTCGTTACATACAAAAATATAAGTATATTCTCTTTAATAAATATCCTGGGACATTTTTCACACACGGCCAATCGGATTCCAAAGTAAGCTTCAAAGTGAGCTTGTGTTATGGTAACCAGATAACTGATATACTACATAATATACTATTTTTAAATACATACTTATATAGTATAGATATTTACATCCAGACACAGAACAAACAGACATTCATGAATACAATAGTTTGTCCTGGGTGGGATTCGAACCCACGATTTCTACAATTCACATTTTTCTTTTTATGTCATTCCCCACGATGCAAATATTGTCAGTGAAACTAATGCCTTGAAATGTATTTAAATCTAAGTTTGCTTTGAAAAGAGTAATTGCTGAGTTTATTGCCGGCTCTTCTCAGCAAAACCAACCTTCCGAACCGAGCGTTAGAGTCTGACTATTCATAAGTGCTTGTGTAGGCCTATTTTGATAAAAAAAACATTTTTAATTTTCATTTAATTAATGTAACAAAGCCGTGGTGGTTCAGTTGGGAACGCACCAACTCACAATCAGGAGGGTGCAGGTTCAAATCCCTGGCCCGTACCTCGGAGTTTATAAAAACTTACGTACGGATTTACACCACTGGCTTTCGGTGAAGGAAAACATCGTGAGGAAACCTACATGCCCGAGATGTCACAATTAAAGGCATGCGAAGTCCGCCAATCCGCACAAGGCGCGCGTGTGGACTATGGCCTAAACCCCTCGATGTTAGGGGAGGCTCGAGCTCCGAGCGTGGAGACGTATATGAGCTGATGATGAATATGTATTCTTTTGTTGCAGTTCTACCGAGGATGATCCTAAAGAGACGACCAAAGAAGATGACTGCAGAGTCATTAAAATAGAAGTGAAATCTGAACCGGTTGACTGCTTAGTTGAAGGGGTATGAGAATTTTGTACTAGACTAGCTACCGCCCCGCGGTTTCACCCGCGTAGCCCCGTTCCTAGGTTAACGAGAATAAAATATAGCCTACTAGTGGCTTACCGCGGTTTCACCCTTGTCCGCGGGGTCTTCATTTTTCCCGGGATACAAAGTAGCCTATGTCCATTCTCAGGCTCTGGACTATCTGTGTACGAAATTCCATTTAATTCGGGCCAGAAGTTTTGCGTGAAAGCGAGACATACTGACAGAGTTACTTTCGCATTTATAATATTAGTATAGATGTCACTCCCCGATAATGTAGCTTTCCATTAGTACAGACAGACTGTTAAGCTTTGTGGTTTCAAGCCAGCGGTTGTGGGTTCGAATCCCACCCAGGACAAACATTTGTATACTTCATATTCATGTCTGTTCTGTGTCTGGATGTAAATATCTATATAAGTATGTATTTAAAACGTAGTATTATATGTAGTATATCAGCTATCTGGTTACAGCACAAGCTCTGCTTAGTTTGGAATCAGATTGGCCGTGTTTCAATGTCCCAGGATATATTTATTTACTTATTCTTATATTTTCAGTATCTCAGTGTGTATACCAATGGAGATGCATCAGTAGAACAGCCACAGTCTTCTAACTATTTCTATACTAACGGTAAGTAAAACAACTACAATAACAATAGTAGAGGCATGGCTATTGCGCTCGTTCTAGCAGGACTAATACATATTATTATTGTTAAAACTTGTTTTGAAAAGAGTAATTGCTGAGTTTATTGCCGGCTCTTCTCAGCTAGAACAACCTTCCGAACCGAGCATTAGAATCGACGTTTCATAAGTCCCTGTGAAGGCCTATTTGAATTAATAAATATATTTCATTTACCCTATAATTATACTAATACTACATCCCGCCCCGCGGTTTCACCCGCGTAGTTCCCGTTCCCGTGATCACAGGGGTATCAAAAATAGATAGTAACCGATTCTCAGACCTACTGAATATGCATATAAAATTTCATAAAAATTGGCCAAGCCGTTTCCGGAGATTATAAACTAATGACTCCCCGTGGATTACCCTCTTTCCCGGGAGATCATCCATTTTCCCAGGATACAAAGTAGCCTATGTCCTTTTTCAGGCTCTAGCTAGAGTAAATGTGTACCAAATTTCATTTAAATCGGTTCAGTAGTTTTAGCGTGAAAGCGAGACGGATAGAATTACTTTCGCATTTATAATATTAGTATAGATTATTAACTAGTGGCTCCCCGCGGTTTCACCCGCTTTCCCGGGGACCTTTGATTTTCCCAGGATAAAAAGTATCCTATGTCCGTTTCCTGGTTCTAATTAAGCTACCTCCCCAACAATTTTCTGCCGAATCGGTTCAGCCGTTCTTGAGTTATAAAGAGTGTGACTAACTCGACTTTCTTTTATAAATATAGATTTCATTTTCATTCGACTGCCCGGGTGGCTTTGTGGTTAGTGACCCTGACTCTCAAGCCGCGGGTCGTGGGTTCGAATCTCACCCAGGACAAACATTTGTATGCATGAATGAATATGTCTGTTTGTCCTGTGTCTAGATGTAAATATCTATAAGTATGTATTTAAAAGTATTATGTAGTATATCAGCTATCTGGTTACCATAACACAAGCTCACTTTGAAGCTTACTTTGGAATCAGATTGGCCGTGTGTGAAATATGTCCCAGCATATTTATTTATTATTATTATTTATTTCAAAATATTCGTATAATCTTCCAGATGAAGACCTCAGCCGCAATTCAACCATCGACGGCCAGTACATATGTCCTGTTTGCAAAAAACGCTTCGCCAACAAGGGAAACGTGCAACGCCATCTATTACTCCACAAAAAGGACTTATACAACTGCCAAGTCTGCTTCAAACAGTTCCGCAAGAAAGAGCTACTAGACAAACATACACTAACACATTCGAGCGAGCGAACTTTCGCTTGCAACGAATGTGACAAAAAGTTTAAAACCTCCTCCAATTTGTTTCAGCATAAACGGTCCCATCTTACAGTGAAACCATTCTTCTGTGAACAATGTCACAGGACATTCGCTATAAAAGCTAACTTAACTAAACACCAAGGAAAGAGCAGATGCAGACGTCCAATAGACGAACCAATCAAATGTAATATTTGCAACAAGATATTCAAAAAGGAATTCCTCTTGAAAAGCCATTTGAGGAGACACACCTCAGAGAAACCCTTCTGTTGCGACCACTGCAATATGACTTTCAAATACAAAAGTACACTAATCCGTCATATACAACTCCACGATGGTATCAGACCATTCTCATGTAAGTTTTGCCAGAAATCCTTCACTCACTTTGCTCTCCTAAAACCACATTTAAGAACCCACACCGGAGAGAAACCATACAAATGTTTGTTCTGTAGCAAATATTTCTCACATAAACACAATATGCAACGCCATGCCCTCCGTCATAACAGAATCAAGAATTTAGTCTGTGAGATTTGTAATAAGAAGTTTCCAAAAGAAAGCCGTTTGAAATACCACATGAGGATACATGTTGACCAGAAGTATTTCTCATGTTATGTGTGCCCGAAGAAGTTTTCTCACCGGCAGAATGTTTTGAGGCATTACACAAGGAAACATCCGAATGCAACGTATAGTTGTACGGATACAGATGCAAGCGTTGCCCTCAAAGTTTGGGAGGCATGTATAAGGAGCAAGCAGATCCTAGACGGTTATATATCTCCGGAGTCCCCTGAGGAGATATTAGGATAGATTTGGTGAGTTTTTGTCTATGTATATCTCTGTTATCACTAATATTATTAAGATAAAAAAGAAATGTATTAAAAAAGATCAGAAGTGGGATTTGTAGATTCTTTATCATAAAGAGGGAAGATATTTGTATGAAAAAAGATCAGAAGTGGGATTTGAACGTTCTTTCAATAGTGAAAAGCTACATTATCAAAGCAACAAAGGCTATATTTTATCCCAATATTGAGCGGGTATAACCGTAGAGCATAAGCTAGTATAGTGTGTCCTTTTAAAAAGAATCTGCTATTAACTATAGTATAAATATAGACTAGTTACTATCCAACGGTTTGCCCCTCATTTTAAGAATAAATTCCCAGGATAAAAACATAGCTTATGTCACTTACCCGTTTTTGCAACATTGATTGATGCTCCGCTCCCATTCGTCGTAGCGTGATGATATATAGCCTAGAACCTTCCTTAATAAATGGGCTATCTAACACTGAAAGAATTTTTCTAATCGGGCCAGTAGTTCCTGAGATTAGCGCGTTCAAACAAACTTTAAATATTAGTATAGATGGGTGTAATGTAGCTTTTCATCAAAATTTAATACAGGTTTTTCTCTTTCCCTCTATATATATAAAACAAAGTCCCCACCGCCTCTGTCTGTCTGTCTGAACGCGATGAACACAAAAACTACTGAACAGATTTTCATGTGATCACCAAATTACGGAGTATTTCATGGGGAAGGTTTTTATGTATAATACATCGATTTGGAGCCGGTAGGTGGCGCTGGGGGGCAGAACGAAGTCTGCCGGCTCCGCTAGTTACATATAAATAGAAAGAGATATACATAGTTTTGTTTGTTTCGTTTAAGAACACAGTTTCTCAAACATTTTTCCTTGCCCCCTTCAATAAAGTATTGATATAAGAACAATTAAGAGTTATATGCTCTATACTATTTGCCTACTCCCTAAACGATTGTCGGCGTGTTATTTATTATCCCTATTAGTAATAATATTGCTTATTATTGGAAAATAGCATATTTAGTGCGAGCAATTATTGTAATTAAATTAATTAAAGCTATTTAATTGAAATCATGTTTGAATCGAAACATCGAAAACTGGAACAAATTAGCTTCAAGCTAAAAACAAATTAAAGGAGAAATTGAGCATTAAATTAAGGTTTTTTAGTAATATTTGAATAAATTGCCAAATAGACTAATTAAATAGATCTTACTGAAAACTTATATCAATTATTTCTAGTTTCACTTATAGAAATGGCTTCTTAAATAAAGTGCATAATAGTTACTAGCTCAGGTCGTGGCTTTGCCTGTATAGAATTATATAGTGTATTACTTGTAATAACATTATTTATCTGCCAGTGAGTTCTGTTAAAATAAGTCTAACGTTTCGGAGATTAACTAGAACAAACATGCAGACGAAATTCAAGTTCTTTTGTATTTAAGTAACTTAGTATATGCTTTGTTACAATTACATGTATTTAGCAAAAAGCAGTTTGATATTTTATTTATTTATTTTAGAAACAATGAGATGTTTCGATTCTTAAACAGGAATTTTAGTTAAATAGCAATTAGTCCTGATTCTTATGTATACAAATTAATTTTACATATACACCTCTTTTTCATATTTAATAAGAAGAAAAGAGAGCGAGCAACTTATATATAGTTCACAAATTTTGACCATTTGTACTAGATTTGATCAGTGACAGTACAAAAATGCTCTAAAGCCTCGTTCGCACGAAAGTTTTTTTAACGGACGTCAAAAAAGCGTTCAAACACAACAAATGCGTTCCCAAGTACCATAATATGCTAATTTCCAACGCCCAAAGATGAAAATGCAACATAACTCGATAAAAAAGCGTCGCGTTTTAAAAACGCTGTCGTGTGAACATATACATGGAATGCATTTGTTGTATTTGAACGCTTTATTAACGTCCGTTAAAAAATCTCGTGCGAATGAGGCCTTTCTCTTTCCAACATTAGCGTTAGAAAGAGAGGTATATATGTTTCAATTTGTTTATAAGAATCATAATTTATTAAATGTAATTTAAGTAGAAAATTGTCAACTACCAATGAGTAATTAAGATATAAATTGATATTGGGGCACAGTTTCTCAAACTATGCGAGTGTCCCCCTAAAATAATTTATTATAATATAAAATGTTCCTTGATTTATTCTAAGAATATTAAGAGGTGTGAAAAGGTAGTATATATTCATAATTATATATTGATAATATTATTTAGATATATCGATGGTCCCTACGTACATAAAGATATGTCAAAATAAGTTTACAGAAGAGTGTAATTTATGTTCTAACCGCTTATTATAATACAAAGTCCCCACTTGGTCTGTCTGTCTGTCTGTCTGAACGCGATGAACACAAAAACTACTGAACAGATTTTCATGCGGTTTTCGCCAAATTACGGAGTATTTCATGGGGAAGGGTTTTATGTATAATACATCAATTTGGAGCCGGTAGGTGGCGCTGGCGGGCAGAACGAAGTCTGCCGGGTCCGCTAGTGTGCAATAAAAAGGTGTTTTTGATATGTCTTTATGTACGTAGAGACCATCGATATGGGTCATATCTTAACCCCCTAAAGTTGTATTTCTAATTATTTAACTATTATTTTCTAACGAGATTAATAATTATTACTTTAATTTCCTTTTTATAGTGTTTGAAATTTTGGTTTTGGTTTATATAAGGCTGAATTTGTAAGCTTAGATTTTGACTGATGCTTTTTTTATTATACCTTTCCACAAAATATATTTAATGTACTTAAATGTACTGTAACGCTGTTGTAGTTGAAGTATTAATAATATTAACGAAATGCTTGTGTAGGAAATTGTATGATTTTATTAGATTTACTAAACTAGTAAATTAGAGGGTAGTTTCAATATTTTGGTTGACGTTTCGCAGCGTCCGCCATTTTGGATTTAAAATTACAGTGTTACCAACATAAAGGCAAACTAAATTAGGTCAACAGGTGTTGGGGTAACTGGTATCACTCAAAATATACTAAGAAATTATAAAAGAAATATAAATCACACATTACTAGTCTTATATTATTTACAAAATGTGTTTGAAAACAATTTATATGTAAATGTTTTATTGTATTTTTTTGCCGACAAATAGGTACGTTAATTTAATTTTATTCATTTTACAAACGACGGTTTAAACTCAATTTTCATTAAACTAATAGAAAGTTTTCATTGTTGTTACTTTTATTTTCCCGATTCCTAATCCTAAAATAAATAGCAAATACATGTTAGAAGTTTTGATCTTACAAACGGACACTTCAATTTTATTTACATGAATTTATTTACAACAATTTTAGACATTACATGACATAGATCTATATATATGTTCTGTATGCATGTACTGTGGTGGTTTGAACCTCCCTATATTTCCATGTGTTTACAGTTTAAAAGAAAACGTGGGTGTTCTGTAAAAAATATATAATTAAAAGAGTTTCTTTCATGAGCCTGCCATGTTCACAATAAACTAAAAAAAAAAATTACGTGAGGCACTCGGGGACTGCCGCGGTAAAGCTATTGCATTGCATAGCATTTTGTATCAACTTATGCAATTATAATTTTATTTATTTATTTTAATAATAAATGCACTTTGTTCATTCATATTCAAAACACTTCATACACAAATTTTACAAGTACAGCTATTCACTGTTGTACATAAATACATATACACCTATATACTTTCTCATAAACAGCTGCTTATGTATTCGTCCGATTTCGGAGCAGCTCGTCTCGATTCGTGCGAGTTTCATACAATCGTACGAGTCGAGTCGTACAATACGTCTAATCGCACACAACGCCGTGTCGAAGACTGCCGAACTGAAACGACGTTAGACGATGCACGGCTTTCAACGCTGTGCCGGTCGGAGTGGGGGGTGTTAGGTTTTTTTCGTTACGGAATTTCTTGATTCGGTCGCCGCGCTCAGAGCCCGCGATAAAAGCTATGCAATAGCTTAAAATTTATAGCATAATCTAACTATCTAGTTTCTTATATATTTTTTATTTGAAACAAAAAGTCGTTGTAAACAGAAGTTTTAATGAAATATCCATTGGCCCTGATTCTAAAACAGAAATGAAACAATTAAAAATGACACAAGACTTTTATTACAAAATACACATAAATTCAGGCTTTAAGTACCGCAAAGCAATCTTTCACTGATATTCATTATATTCTTACATCTTACGTATGAAAACTAGTCTTAGTAATATATATTAAATTGTATACAAAATGTGCGCATATAAGCACCTTTACAAAAATCATGTAGCATCAGTAGCTGTCAAATTTAGCCATTTTGAAAGGTATAATTTGTCCTTTTTAATTAATATTTTGGTAATTTGGACCACTAACTCGTAATGGTATAAGATTATGTGGTCACTGGTTTAAATTTAGCTACAAATTTAATGTGGGGGACAAAAAAGGGGCCAAGATAGACAAAGGGGGACAAAAGTAAAATTTGAGAGCCACTGATATTAAAAATGGAATAAAGTATCTTGCAAAATGCGCTTACAAAAATTTATAATAAGATTAAGATTCTAAAATATTTTAAATTACAATTTCTAAGTAAATAATTGAGATATCAAAACAATTTAAGATTTTTTTCGTTTCATTTGCGTAATAATAGATGGCGCTAGTTGTTTATAAATATAAACAAACATCGTTTCATATCTATACCGATAGATGGCGGGAGTAACTCGAAATAATCTTGCATTGAACATGAAAATGTCTTAAAAATAAACAAAATCTTAAATAAAACAAATATACAATTGGACGGAAAACTAAAAATACCTTCAGATGCCTTAGTATATAAAACTTTGTACCTACCTCGGGGGTTCATAGAGAATTGATTACTTTTTAAATAATAAAGCCTCTGAAATTAACCCTGCTTAGATATTAAATCATTGTTTATAGATAATATTATTAAATCATTTTGATTCCGAGTTATTAAGTCAAGAATCAAACATGTCTTGACAGAATACAGATTTTTCTTTATCAAAAATAACATAAAATAAATTGTTAATTTTAGGAGTTATGAGATATTTTTTAACAATATCAATTTTACGGAGTCCCTTATCGGCATGAGAGCCAGTAGACTCCTAAAATATAGAGCGAATGATTTTAAATATCACGTCATATATTAAAACACAGTAAGACCAATGACCAAGTATGAGCGAGTTTCAGCAGACTTCAGTTGGTTGCAATACGAAAGGGCATTAGGAGTCTATTAACTATCATGTCGTTGGTATACCTATAAGTAATATGATCGGGTATGTCTAGTATATCTTAAATTAGTATGAATATAAAAATCGTAGCGATATTTTGTACATAAAAATATCTGCAAATAGGCAGTGGTAAATAAATTGATTATTTAGTTTTTTTATTCACGACTAAAGTCACACAATTTAATATGTGTAAGAAATAGTCGTCAATATAAAAACAGTCTTATACTAATATACATAACGTCTATATTACCGAAGCGCACACATTTACTTAAAATATATAATTTATTATAGGAATAAATGAGATTACTTAATCACTTCACCATATTATTTTGATACTTTTTTTTTATTTTTATACAATTTTTTTATGTAAAATATTTACTGTTCAAGCAAAATTTAAATGAAACGATTTTAGTTAATACCGATTCAGAAGTCATGCTTTTGGAGAAGAACCGGGAAGAAACTTGATCACTATTATTTTAATTTTTGAAAACTATTTTACAAAATAATTAGATGATTTTAGAAAGTAAAGTGGTATAGATTTTTTTAAATTTATAGATATAAAGGCACTTCTTATTAAAAAGAAAAACATGCTTTATGGGTAAATATTTTACACAATTGTATAAAAATAATTATTAAAAAGTAAAAATATAACATGGTAAAGTAAACACTAAAATAATAGCTCTCCTAACAATAAAAATACCAAATTACAAGTAACTTCTTTTACTTAATATCATTTTAAATGTAAATAAATACGTATTTTTTTCATTCAATTATTTTTCGGTGGAAAATTCCAATGTTTAATTACAATTATTGATAATATTGTGATGACAATGATATAAATAATATATATTTATATGATGGTGAACAAATTATGTGGTTTCTTTTTGTGATATAAACAAATAAAAACACTAAGTATTCGAGTTGATAGAAGTAACTAAAATAAATAGCAATAGCCCGGGACATTTTTCACCAATTTTATTCCAAACTGAGCAGAGCTTGTACTGTAACCAGATAGCTGATACTTTTAAATACAAAGGTACTTATAGATCTTTACATACAAACAGACATATTCTTGCATACAAATATTTGTCCTGGGTGGAATGCTCCGGTATATTTTTCAATAAACTTCTTACATAGCTGTAATAATTTGGTATTGTAGACAAAGTTAAAACGAAAAATTATGAAAAAATTTTTTCTACGTTACCTCCTATACACGTAAAACGGGGAAAATTTTATTGTATACTTATACCACAAAAGAAACCACATGAATAAATACAGTTTTATTCTTTAACATCCTTCTGTGTCTGGTCGGTGTACACTATCTCGGCGTACTCGGTGGCGGGGGGAGGGGGCTTGTCCGCAGCCGTCTGCTCTCCGAGCTGTAACTCCGCGTATACTACTCCCTTCTTCTCGTCCGAAAGGGGCTGGCATTAGGAAAGAAAATTTTTCAAATTTTAATCTTTTATTTTTCTTATATGATATTGAATTTTATAGGAGAAATTTTAAAAACTTGTTCACTACATTTGTGTTAAATCATTTATTGAAGTAGGTATAAGAGTAAGGTATTAAGGTAGGTTCTTTTTGTATGAAAGTGTATGAAAAATACAATATTATCTACTTGAAACTAGGTATTTGATAATATTTCTACTATTTTTAAAGTAAAATGGAATATGATTCATATTTAATGTTATTTAAAGTGTCATTTTTTCAACATGATTGAAGCTGCCCTCCTATTGATCGTAGCGTGATGATATATAGCCTTGCTCGATAAATTTATTATCTAATACATAATTTTTCAAATCGGATCAGTCGTTGATGAAATTAGCGCGTTCAAACAAACTCTTCAGCTTTATATACATATTAGTGTAGATCATTGTTTTTTAATCTGTGGGTCGCGACCCCAAGTTCGGTCGGGAAATCATAGTAAGACAAAGTTAGACTACAATGAAAACACAGTTTTAGAGGATGAGCTTGTTTAAGTAAAGGTATAAAAATAAAGAAAATTATAAATTATAGATTCTTTTTCTGACTGACAAGGGGGTCGAGAAATCCAGTTTTAAATCTTATATAATACATAGGTATATGAGATTTAAAACCACTGTTATAGATTTATGATTCCTCAAACTATAGACATACCTTTTCCTCAGTATCTGCGGGTGCATCAGCGGCTTGCACCTTGTCTTTGCCTCTGGGGAGGGCGGCCCTCACCCTCGCCCCTAGCCCCTCGAGCCCCCCGAGCCCCAACGCTCCCAGACGGGACCGGTCCTTGCCCCCCACGGCGCTCTCCGTGTCGCTACTGACCGACATATTCATTATCATTCATATATATATATATATAATATAGGGGGTTTGGAGTGAAAGAAATGATTCGATAAGCAAAAAAATTGGAAAAATTTGAAAAAAATTTTGAAAAATTAAAGATATTTTTTTGTTACTAATACTACTTATAGAGTTATTTATGTTATTATACAAAGATGTGTTTAATTAAAATATCTATCTACATATATACATATCAAAGAAGGTAATGCATGAATTTAAATAATAACATGGTACAAAGCTTTTTAATGTATTATTTTGAAACACATTGGAAATATTATTTTAAAAACAAACCTCATCCAAAATTAAAAATAATAATTACATATTATTAAAAAAATATGTGCAGTATAAAAAGCTATAAATGCGTGCACATTATTAAGTACAAAGTGGTCTGAAAAAAGTCTGACTCGCTTTCACGCTAAAACCACTGATGCGATTCAAATGAAATTTGGTACACAGATAGTCTAGAGCCTGAGATAGGACATAGGCTCCTTTTTATCCCGAGAAAATGGAAGATCTCTCGGGTACGCGGGTGAAACCTCGGGGAGCCACTACTTTAGACTATAAATATAAAATTTTTCTTTGAAAAACTTTTATAGACCAAATTGTATTTAATGTATTAGTAAAAATAAACTAAAGATGTTAGAAACGTACGTTCTAGAAGGAAGCTGCATCCCACTTTCTAAAAGCACATCCCCCGCAGGCGTCCTTATAAACAGAATAAGCTTTATTCACAAGGCGGCAAGGTTTATATTAGATTGGCATGTTGGTTTATCTACTTCTCAATTAGCTTTCTTGGGAAATAAAAATAACTATTAAGTAATAACTAAAATTTTAAATGTTTTACATATTTTTTTACTCAATTTTTTTTGGCATAATAATGAAAAATTCTAAGAAATATCAATTTTTATTTACAGAAAAGGTTTGGAATAGGACTAAATTTGATATAAACTGCAAATATGAGGTAAATTAAAAGTTGCCTGCCTCCCTTTTTAGGGAAATTTGGCGTTAAAGAAAAAAAAAATACCTTACCTTTATGCAAACATTGTTTGGATAATCAGTTTGTTATTTACATTAGAAATATTATATACACCCAGATAACAATGTTAACCATAAAAAATAGGAATTTATTATACATATCCTAGGTGGAGACTATAAATTTGTCCATATAGTCTACGCGCGAATCGTGGACTATTTTGATTAGCCTTGACGTTTCAATCGAGTAGCATTGATCGTGGCCACGAGAAGACTATCAAGAATTAAGTTTGCGAAAGTTTAAAAGCAGTAAAAATTTTTCATGCAAACTACATTTTTTCATGAATACACAGACTTTTTATAATAGAATAGTTTTTTCTTGTATATAGCATATAATTTCCACCCAGCATACATTTTTTAATAAATACAATTTAAAGTGTAAAATATTTATATATAGAAAAGTAAAAAAAAATACATACGATTCTCCGGAATTCTTGGTGCGATCGCGTCCTCGTCCTGAAAGATTTGGTAAAAAAAAATTGGGGATATTTAAGGTGTAAATTTTATTAAAAATTTTTCATTATATAGTATTTTTTTAAAGACTTTTCCCATTATGACCAGTTTAAGAGAAATAGGCTGCCGTCTTTACAAAGAAAGAAAAATACTGTCCTGTCATTAAAAACTATCATAAATAAAACATCATTTTGATTTACTTATTTAATAAATACTTTATATTTTAATTATAATTCATTATATTCATTTAACGCTGGTTTATAAACATTGATTATTTTTATCATTATTCCTTACGTTACGAATAATTTGGGTACTTTTATTATAATATGTCAGAAAACATTTTTAATCGGCAGTTTAACATAAACAAAACAAATATGGCAGAGATAGATAAAAGTGTCTTAAGTTGATGATTTCAGTAATTTATCTATTACTGCCGATTTTTCTAACGTACAATAATTTTTTATCTATAAAACGTTAAAATTTTAGAAATTTGAAAAAACCGAACTTTTTTCTACGAAAAAATTGAGCGTTACATTAAAGAAGCTGTAATTTTGGCAAAGATCGTGCGAGATGGCAGTGTTACCAGAGATATATTTATAATTGACCATTACAATTCTTTTTTAAACTTAATCTTATGTATTCGCTAAGTGTTACAAAGATAGAACTTTATTTGACGTCGCCATATTTTTTTTTATAAAGACGACAGTAAGTAATACCCTCAATTCTTATTTAAAAGTGAGACCAAAGTATTTAAAACCAATATGTAAAATTCTATCAATGTAAGAAGAAGCGTACAAAACAACTAAACTAAAATGGTACAAAAATAAATCCTTAAAAAAACGTATTTTTAATTACAAAAAAATACTTAGAATCACAATATTGGTGACTTAAATGCTAACTTAAATTATGTGTAATTTAATAAAATATTGTACAGAAGATTGTAAAAAAAACTGATCAATATTTTTTACCTACATATTTTGTGAAAATTATTTTTTAAAAAAAGATCTAATCTACCGGATTTGCAACAAGCAAATTGACGGTATAAAACTAAAAACAAAATAAAACAGATTTTTACTACATTTTATATACAAAAGAAATTAAATGGTGGTACGAACACAATATTACAAACTTATAAAATACTTAAAATAGTAGAATTATAATTGTGAGAGGTTTTATTGTATAAATGCCAAGCAGAAAGGCAAAAGGAAAAAAACATTGGCAATTGATTTTTTGCCAAAACTAAGTCATAATTTTTACATAAGTAGGTACATAATATAATATGGTGGTAATTTTCTTCGATTCAGTCAAGCATTTTTTTTTATACATTTAAATATTAACTTCAAAAAGTCTAGTATGCAAGAGTAGAAAGAACAAAAGTTTGTGTATATTTTTTTATTAGTTATTATTACTTTAGAAAGTTACGTCTTAACACTAAAAGTGTTATCTAAAAACCTTTTAATTTAATATAGATATTGAAAATTTTTATTGAAAAATTGAAGTCTGAAAGTTTTTTATTAAATCAGTCTTGTTGTAAATAAGGAATAACCATTACATAAACCGAGTAAAAAAGGCATTAAAAAGATTCTAAAAATTTTACGGTTTTTTTTTTGTAAAAAATGGCATCTTTATGATTGAAAAGAGCTTTTTTCAAGGTTTTTAAATAACACGTACATATATCGCGTTGGGATTCGTTGTTACTGTATAATATTATTTTCAAAAAACCATTATATATGAGATTCTTAATTATATTCACTACATGTACATTTAAAAATTAGATTTAGACTCTATGGGGGGAAAAATATACCGTTTTTCTTAAAAAAATTGGCTTTTTTACCAAACCATATGGAAGTAACTGGTAATTTCAAACTTAGTAATAATTCTCCCACCCATAGTAGTTAAAGATTAAAATTGGTGGACAACAATAGTGAAAAGACAGTTTTTAAAATTCACACTTAATTTTTAAAATATCTATTTTTTTAAACAAATTACGCATATCTATAAGAAATTATATTTAAAGATTTAACATAATTATAATCTCAGCGAATGTCTGAAAAGCATTTTAGAATTCCTCGTAAAATATTTCGTTGCGACTTAAATACACATTTTTTATATTAATAAGTAACAGTATCATGAAATTCTGGCACTAAACGAAACTAAGTATCAAAAATAAGATTAAAAAAAACGCTGTCACTCGGGATTTTGAAAGTAAATTAAAAAAATGTAAGTAGATCATCCGATTTTTATACATAATCTATCAATAAATCATAAAATCATCATTATATATACGTCTCTTTCACTTCTACATGTTGAAAAGAGTGAGAGAGATTAATCCTCTTAGTTTGACCAAAACGCGCATCTAAATGGAGATATTCGTTCTCTTTTCATTTAATTAAAAACGAAAGGGACGTATATAGACTGAAATAACATAAGCTGCGTTAGTTGAGAAAAATGGAGTTTATAGCCCGAGAGACAGGTACCCGACTTACACAATTTAAACAGCTGTGTCTGGCTTTTTCTCGGGATGTTTCGTAAGGCCATTGCTGATATAGTCCCCATGGTCGTGGGACGGGTTCTCTGATCCTTTGACGTCGTCGTGGGGGGGCAGTGGGGCCTCAGAGTCGACACCATCAGGTAGGTCCAAGCGATGGGACCGTCCTGCCACATACCAACACGTTAAGCGATCAAGAACTCTACTTTGTTTTGTTAGAAGCTTACTAGTGGTTACTACTTGCTTTGTTATTGACGCGTACGGCCCGATTAGGTTTGGTTGGGACGTTATGTGAGATTTGGTCGGGTTGGGAAGTATGTGAAATTTTGTTCGGGTTGGGACGTTGATTGAGAATTTTCTGGTTGGGCAGTTAAGTGAGATTTGGTCGGGTTGGGATGATAAGTGATTTGATCGGGTCGGGATTTTAGGTGAGATTTTGTCGGGTTGGAGTTAAGTTTTGTCAGGTTGGGACGTTAGGTAAGATTTGGTCGGGTCGGGACGTTAGGTGATGTTTTGTCGGCTTGAGACGTTCCGTGAAATTTGGTCGGGTGCCAACTACTTTGATTAATATTGGTATTCTATAACTAAGCTTGTGTAAAACAATGTCTAAGTTGATATTACTTGTTTTATTCTCATCTAAAATTATAAACGAGTGGTTCCCTGCGGTTTTACCCGCGTTCTAAGGAGATCTTAAATGTTCTAGGGATAAAAAATAGACTATGTGTAATTTTAGAACATATTCTAACTATAGTAGGTTGTGAAAGGATGTTTGTTACTCTAAAAGACATGAAGGCTGGTATATAGCACACAGGTAACTTTTGATATCGGGAAAGTTATAGGTTCCTAGGGAATGCGGGTGAAACCGCAGGACGGAAGTTAGTCTAAGATAAATCCACTAGATTGTCGATTAGTCATTAACTTTGAAGATAATATTTCTGTTTATATAATATTTTAAGAAATATATAAAGTATGCTTTCTAGTAAGATATTTATGGATCAACTTTTTAAAAAATTTTAATTTTATGATAATCAGTTATAAGTACCTATTAATGAACTTGCAAAATCATTGCTTTTTAATACCTAAATACTTAGTTTACTTAGTTAAGAGATATATTTTAAGTTTTTAAAGTAATTTTTGGATTTTTCTTGTCAATATTAATACTTTTTGTGATCTAACTACACCAAATGGTTAAATATATTGTGCTTTATATTAATACATAATATTTTAAGCAAGTATTCTATAAATGTGACTTATGTTAGGTTGGAAACCAAAACCTTAGTGAATAATAATGATTTTATAGTCCAGTAGCCAATGTTACAAAGCTATTAATCATCAAGATATAGATTCAATTAAAAGACTATAATATTTTTAACATTAACTTAAGCACACGATTGAACTTAGTATAAATAATTGAAAATGAAACGTAAAGTAACGTGATTTAAAATTTTTCATTTTTTTACTTTGAACATTGGCTAAAAACTTCCCTGATAGCTATTTATGCTAACAAAATTTTACTACATGAATGTCAATAGGACACAATAACCATAACCACCTAATATAAAAATGACGAAACATCAAAAAACATGTAATAGTTGTTATAACAGAAAATCATGAATTTTTATCTATATAAAAAGATAATAAAGGGAAAATTCATGCATTCGAAAGAATTGTTTTCATGCTAAGTTTGTTTATAAGAGACAAAATGGTTGATAGAGAGAAGAAAAAAAATTACATTCAGGCATGCGCCAGTATTAATTAAATAACAGTCAAATATCATGCAAATTTTTAATAAATTTTCCAAAAATAAACGTTCTTGATCGCTCACAATATTGCTATGAGGCAAAAATCACGTATTTTCAAACTTAATTTTAATACAAACATTATAAAGACAAGCACAGAGACGAGACAATTGCCAAAATTACACATTTTTCATAAATAAATAATTATTTTATCTATATACTACGTACGGCAGCCATCATACACTACTGATATACTGTCCATAAAATATATTTAAAATATATATAAATGCAGAACAAAATAACATATTTCTCTTTTCCATTCTTTACAGTGTTTTTTCAGGATTTTTTAAAATGTATTCTATGGACAGCAATCAAAAGTATGTTTATCATTAATTTCGAGGCAAGTTTAATAAAGGTGCAAGCCTCCAATCGGTCAGTACTGTGTTAATGTGACTTTCGCTACTTTGTCTATTTTATTAACATTACCTAGCGAACGACAGCCCGTGAGCCTGCCGGAAACGTTCAAAAGTTTCAATAAATAGGATAGGATTATATGGCATGCCTAAAATACTTTAAAAATATGGGGATTGCTTAAGCGTTCATAAAAGCATGGTCATTTGGACAGAGATAGCATCCATGGGTTTTTGTTAAATATTGACTTAGTATTTCATTAAAAATTCAACTTGAAATTAAGTCAATATTTCACGCTCTCAGATAGAAATGTAGTAGGATAAAGACATTCACTGTTATAATCAACAAATAAATCTTGTTGGAGATATTAAAAAAATCTAGGCAAAGTAATTTTCTATTCCTTTAATTATTCATCTTGAGGACATAATAAAAAAATACCCATAAAAAAATCATGCACCAATAACCTATCTCTATGATAAATCGCACCCAGAACAACACTGCACTAAGTCAAAAATCATATTTTTCGGAATTGACGGAAAAGCGTTATCTCAGTGTATTTCAAAGTTATTGCTAGATCCTTTATCCTTAACATTGCGCTGTTTTTTTTGGGCATTTTTGATATAACAAATACGTTTGTTTTAGTGGCTTCTGCGACAAAACTTTGGCCATTCATCGATATATATTTGATTTTGAGATTTTGCGACGTAATACAGTGTTGTTCTGAGTATGTGATATGTAAAAATGGAATATAAGATTATAACTTACCAGCAAAACACCATCTGTCGGTGGCGAGGGCGAACACCACGAGACAGATCGCTGCCAGGATGATCAGAACAGCCACCACGATGCCAACAATGGCGCCAGTGTCGAGTTCCACTCCTAAGAAACCATTGGAAAAAAGTTAGAAAGGAAAAAGATGATTTTTGAGATTTTTACAAAAAAAATCAAGTATATAAGTTTTTTTAAGTACTATTTTCATTCAAAATGAATAAAAATCTAAATCAAAATATTTTTCATTAAAATCGCTTATTAACGCTCGGTTCTAAAAGTTGTTTTTACTGAGAAGAGCCGGCAATAAACTCAGTAATAACTCTTTTCAAAACCGAAATCCTCCGAAGACTATGGAGCCTCTACTTCCTCAAAAAAAAAAGGCTACGTTTTAAAACAATATGTATGTCGATAAATAACTTCAAAAAACTGCATCAATACATAATATTTTGCATCCTATATAGAATCAATAAAATCATTCGAATAATACAAGAAAAATCGCATTCAATAATCTAAAATAGCATGACATATCATCATGCTTGGAATCATAGACGAAAACTAGAAGAATTGGCAAGACCGTCTAATTTAGAAAAAGAGGAATCCATGCTTTTTTTACAAGATTTTTTAAATACAAAAAATATGGGTAAAAGAATATGGAAAATCATGCAAATAGAAAAATTTTAGAAAAACGAAGAATTTACCGGCATGACATTACAAAAAATTTTTTTTACACAGAACTATTTTCAAAAAAATCTATACAACGGGCTCCTAGACTATGAATACAAAAAAATTAACACCAGGCTTAATATGGCCGATCGATTTCTTACCAGAAAAAAACTCGAGAAAGGAAAACTGCGATTTAGTTTTGCGAACTGTTGGAGATTAATTCACTTTATCAATTTTGGTACATCATTTATTGTCTTTGTCACAGAATTATCCTAGTCCATACTAATATTATAAATGCGAAAGTAACTCTGTCTGTCTGTCTGTTACGCTTTCACGCTAACATTACTGAACCGATTTAAATGAAATTTGGTACACAGATCCAGAGCCTGAGAAAGGACATAGGCTACTTTTTATCCCGGGAAAATTAAAGATCCCCGGGAACGCGGGCGAAGCCGCGGGGAGCCACTAGTTAGGATATAAATCTTTAGGATTAATTTCATTGGAACTCACCAGCCGGTTCATCCATGGTACTAATCCTGACGGCCAGGTCATCAGACCCAAGGTCGTTGGAGACACGAAGGTAGTACGTCCTCTCTACATCCTCCTTGGCGATCCGGGCGAGGACCAGGGACACGTTGTAGTATCCGTTACCCTGGATAAATAAACATATCATGATAAGGTCTAAAATAAATATCCTGGGACATTTTTCACACACGGCCAATCTGATTCAAAAGTAAGCTTCAAAGTGAGCTTGTGTTATGGTAACCAGATAGCTGATATACTACATACTACTCTTGAATACATGCTTATATAGAAAATTGCATCCAGACACAGAACAGACATATTTATGCATACAAATGTTTGTCCTGGGTGGGATTCGAACCCACGACTGACGGCTTGAAAGTCAGGGTTGCTAACCAGAAAGCCAACCGGCTTTCGTAATTAGTACTAGGCCCGCGTGGTGGACTATTGCCTGCACCCTCTTGTCACTATTAAAGGCATGTTCCTTCCGCGTGGGAGACTATGGACACCCCCTCGATGTTAGAGGCTCTAGCTCCTGAAAGACGTATATGAGCTGATGATGAAGACTTACCAAGTGCACAGGCTCCAGTGCAGTAGCCGTAGCCTCATCATTACTCTGCGGTGCGATGAGCCGTTGGCTGTTGACTGTCCACTCGGCGACGGGTGGGGGGTTCGATCTGATTGTGACATTCAATCTGCCCTCGGCGTTCAGCTTCAAGCCAAATATTGTGATGGCTCCGGATTCTAGGCGTTTTGGTGGGTCTGTGGGTGTTTAGGCAATATTTACATTAAACTTGCATTTTAGCTAGATTACTTTCTTGAGGCCCACATTCGCATGAGTTTTTTTACCGGACGTTAAAAAAGCGTTCAAGTACAACAACTGCATTCCCATGTATATGTAGTGCCCGCTATTTTCTTCAACCAAGTAAACAACATAAATTGAAGGACAAACTTATCCAGTGCCTACAGTGACGGATTAAGACTACCTGATGCCCTAAGCATTCCACGCCTGTGGGCCCTAACCTTTTTCCAACTAGAATCGGTCTTTAAACCTAGTTTTTTTTGTCAAATAACGACCTTAATACCTTAGAATTTTTATAAAGAGGTGCGACCTCAATAAAAACCAAATCATTTGGGCCTCCAGACGTGATGCCCTAGGCAATTGCTTAATTTGTTTAAGGGTGGTGATGGCAGGGAGTTCATTACACAACCTGAGTGTCCGAGGAAGAAGGCTCTACTGCAAGCTTTTTGTTTTTATTTTCCTTCTATGTACCACTATATATCTTTTTTTGCCACAAATAAATTTATTTTCTTTCTTTCTTCTTTCTTAAATGCAGGGTTCGAGAGCAATTCGGTAAACAATTTCACTTACAGAGTACAAAAAGTTGTCTTTTAGCCTCTCTAGGCTGGTCGAGAGCCTCGTGTTCAGCTCGGCACGTGATGGTCCTCGCGTTGTCGTCGTCCTTCAGGGTGCGGCTGACGTTCTGGCTGATGGTCACCAGGTCGGTGCCAGGCTCCACCGAGACAACGGACTGGTGGATGCCGGTCATTAGGATCTGGTCGTCTGGAAGAGAATATTATAAGAATTGATTTTAGGTGATGTTTTGTGATTTATATCCTAATCTGTATATATAAAACAAAGTCCCCGCCGCCTCTGGCTGTCTCAACGCGATGAACACAAAAACTACTCAACAGATTTTCATGCGGTTTTCACCAAATTACGGAGTATTTCATGGGGAAGGTTTTTATGTATAAAACATGAATTTGGACCCGGTAGGTGGCGCTGGTGGGCAGAACGAAGCCTGCCGGGTCCTCTAGTATATTATATGCTATAAATTACAAATGCGTAAGTTTTTGAGTATGGATGGATGTATGTTTGTTACTCTTTCACGTAAAACTACTGTATATCATCATCGGCTGATACACGACCACCTAGGAGCTCGAGCCTCCCCTGGCCTCGAGGGGGTTTAGGGGGTAAGAAAATATAAATTATAATAAAACTTACCTATAAGCCAAGTTATCTTGGCGGCTGGTCTGCCTCTGGGGACGACGCACTGGGCCGTGAAGACCTCACCTTCCTTGAAGGTGGGCTGAGGTGGAGAAGACATCTGGGGATCTTCCGGGGCTCCTGGAAATGGGGGTTGAGGGTCAGTCAGGGTTAGGGGTACAAATTCAAAGTCCTTCGAACTGGTGGTAGCTTCAGCACTTTCATAAGTGCCCTAATGCCCATTTTGGGACCTAAACTAAGTAAATGGCTTAGATTTTCGAATTTTATTGAGTATCGAAAGGTATGTGAGTTTAGAGAGAGTATGTTTGTTACTCTTTCACGCCAAAACGGCTTAACGGTACTGCCCGTACTGCTTCTACACACTAAATTTAGCACAGAGTTGGAATATTTTCTTGAATAACATATAGGCTACTTTATATCCCGGGAAAATTTAAGATCCCCTGAAACCCGGATGAAACTGTAAGGAGTATATATAGTATAAAAATAGCTTGTAACACTCACTGGCGACAGTTAGGTTCATTGTTCCTGTGATCTCGATGCTCCCGGTCTGGGGCGGCAGGTTGCAGGAGATCAGACCGTTCCACTCTTCCTTGATGTTCTTTATGAAGGCGCCGCATTCTCCAAACTGGAATATATAGGTAAACAATTAATTCTACTAATATTACACAGTCCTTGAAATTATTGAATTTTTTTATGTTTCCAACTGTCTACATTACGAATAATATTCATGAAAATTATGATTTGATTTTTTCCATATTTATCATATGTTAATTATACAGTGTAAAAGTAAAAGATATCTATACTAATATTAGAAATACGAATGTAACTCTGTCTCGCTTTCAGGCTAAAACTACAGAACCGATTTAAATGAAATTTAGTACAGATAGTCTAGAGCCTGAGAAAGGACATAGGCTACTTTTTATCCCGGGAAAATGCAAGATCTCCCTTGAGGCAGTGTTATAGGTGAGTATGGATGGATGCATGTTACTCTTTCATGCAACAACGGCTGTAGGGATCGCGATGAAATTTAGCACAGAGTTAGAATATGTTCTAGAATAGCACATAGGCTACTTTATATTCAGGGAAAATTGAAAATCCCCGGGGAGACACTAGAAGTATATAAAACAAAGTCACTTCTTGTCTGTACGCTTAGAGCTTTTAATCTACGCAACGTATTTTAATGCAGTTCTCAATAGATAGAGTGATTCAAGAGGGAGGTTTATACGTATAGTTTAATATTGTTATGTTGAAATATGGCAATTATGCTCTGCTAGGTTACATACCGTGAGTCCTTGACCTTCATAGACGACGTCCCCCTCGGTGCTGCCAGGGATGAGTCTGTACGGAGTGGTGCCCACTGTCATACTGAAATGAGGGTAGTTACACATTATTAAACAAGTACCTACTTCTCAAGAATTATTTTAATATACTAGCCGCCATCGCGCGGTTTTACCCGCGTAGTTCCCGTCCCCGTAGGAATACGGGGATGTAATATACCCTATGTTATTTATGAATAACGTAGCTTTCTATTGATGAAAGAATTGTGCACATCGGCTCAGTAGTTTCGGAGCCTATTAGTTACGAATAAACAAATCATTCCTCCTTATAATATTAGAAAAGAAGTTTAGATATAAAATTCTCGTGTCACAATGTTAGTTACTATACTCCTCCGAAACAGATTGACCGATAATTATCAAATTATATATGCATATTCAGTAGGTCTGAGAATCGGCTACTATCTATGTTTGATACCCCTGTGATCACGGGAACGGGAACTACGCGGGTGAAACCGCGGGGCGGCAGCTAGTATTAGATAAATCCTACTAATATTATAAATGCGAAAGTTTGTAAGTTTGGATGTTTGTTACTCTTTTACGCAAAAACTACTGAAGGGAATTTTATGAAATTGGAAACCCAGTTTATAACCTGGATAGGTTGAAGACATAGGCTTCTTTTTATCTTGGGAAAATTGAAGATCCCCGGGAAGGTGAAACCGCGTTAGTAGTTGATATATATAAGTAACTTACTTATATATATCAACTACTTAAGTAGTTACTGTATGTAATATTTAATTATCATCATCATCATCACCATCGTCATCATCACCACCAGGGTACTTACCGACAGGAGTCTATAGCGTAGGGTACTTTGCAGAGAACCGTCAGGTTGTCTCCAACACGACGAACTGCTATGGCTGGAGTCACCTCCACATTTTGACCTGTAAGACAAAAAATATAGATTAATTTATGTATAGGGAATGTTAGGAAATTAGCAAGAATGGACTTATTATTGGTAACAAAGAAAAGTATTAAAAAAATCTTTTATAGTAAGTTGTGAAAAATTGTATTGAGGTGAATTAAAATCCTGTCAGACTATAGTTATAGGTACGATTTTTTCTTTATATAAATATTTCTACAGATCCATAGTCACATTTATGTAGATATCTCAGTTAAATACAAGTTTAATAAATTCGCAAGATACGTAAATCTATAATACTATAGATAGACCTTTAAATTAAACAACTAAAACTTTAAGTATTTACAACAATCGTAGTAATTAAATAACAGTAATTATACCATTTAAATTACATAAAAATTATGTTAAAATCCAGATAACGAATAATCCTACTAATATTATAACTCCAAACAATTGTGAGTATGGATGTATGTTACTCTATCACGGAAAAACTACATAACTGATTTGGACAAAACTTAGAACATATATAGTTTATAGCCTGATCTAACACATAGGCTACTTTTTATCCCGGGAAAATTGAAGGTCCCTCGGGAACTAGTAGTGTTATAAATACAACAGTTTACAGATAATCCGGGTAACCACAGATCAAAAACGGCTCATTTTCCAACGCACTCTGAATGCTCTATACTTATATGAGTCCTCTGTAGATAACTACTCTATGTATGGTAGGGTTGTCACACGTTAGTGTCATAATCATATTAAATTACATTATCTATTATGATTAGCTCATATACGTCTCCAATGAGGAGCTCGAGCCCGTCCTAACATAGAGGGGGTGTACCATAGTCCACCTAGTGGGATTGCTTTTAATTGCATAAAAATATAGCCGGATAAAATATAGCCTATGACACTCACAAATAGTTAGCTTTCTATTGGTGAAAGAATTATTCAGATCGGTCCAGTAGTTTCATAACAAACAAAGAATAAGATCTTTTCTCCATTAATATTATAAGGAAAGATTTGATCGTATTTTTATTTGTTTGTTTGCATGAAACTACTTGACTAATTTGAAAAATTATTTCACTGTTGGGAAGCTACACTATCTCCGGTGAACGCAGGCTATATTTTATCCCCGTATTTCCCGCGCAGAGGCCCCGTTGCCTCTGTCTGTCTGTATGAACGCGATGAACACAAAAACTACTGTAGGTACATATTTTCACCAAATTACGGAGTACTTCATGGGGAAGGTTTTTATGTAAAATACATCAATTTGGAGCCGGTAGGTGGCACTGGTGGGCAGAACGAAGTCTGCCGGCTCCGCTAGTTTTAAATAAGTTAATATATATTAACGTGTGGCAACCCTAGGCGGGTACGCACAGAGCTCAGTGCATTCCCGTTTAAGTCCCGTAGAACATGCATGCCATTTGGATTTCGTGTACCGCTTTGAGCCGGCCATATCCGGTTCCAACCGGCTCCAACCGGTTTGAACCGGTTTGAACTGGATAACTTTCGTCATACGGCGCGTTGTTTCGCTCGGAAGGGAATTTTTGTGTCTAGAATATCTAGAATATGATTTATACCTAAATATTTATGCATGTAATGTTTTAGACAAATTTTCACTACATATTATAAAACAAAGTCGCTTTACGCTGTCTGTCCCTATGTCTACTTAAATCTTTAAAACTACGCAACGGATTTTGATGCGGTATTTTTAATAGATAGAGTGATTTAAGAGGAAGGTTTTTATATACAATACACGCATAATTTGTTAGGGAAACACTGACAATTTTGGAGGTTTCTAATGTGATGTATAAGCATTGCACCCGTGCGAAGCCGGGGCGGGATCAAAATATTTAAAAATGTCCAGTAAAGTGACGCGATGTAAATGACTTCACGTCAATTAACTTATCTACTTATTATATACTTATTCATAAATAATATTTCATTATAACCTAGCGCCGGTCGTGGGTTCGAATTCTACCGAGAACAACCATTTGTATGCCAGAATATGTCTATTTGTTTCGTATCTGGATGTTCAAATCTATATAAGTATGTATTTAAAATTAGTATATCAGCTCTATCTGGTTACAGTACAAGCTCTGCTTAGTTTGGAATCAAATTGGCCATGTGTGGAAAATGTCTTAGCATATTTAATTACTATCAAACACATGGTAGCACTATTTCCAAACAAAACCAGGGCTTAAACTAGTTTAGAACAGAACATTCACAAACTTTGGTGTGCACTATAAACTTATGATAGACCTCAGGCGATAGTTACAGAGTAATGTGAACGAAACGGAACAGAAAATACAGTGGAAGTGGCTGAACTGAGCGAAATTTTAATAAATTAGAAATAGTAAAGCAGCCTAATTATGCGACTTAAAAAATATTTAAGGAAAATTATATTTCACTACATAGTATAAAACAAAGTCGCTTTCTCTGTCCCTATATCCCTGTCTGCTTAAATCTTTAAAGCTACGCAACGGATTTTGATGCGGATTTTTTTAATAGATAGAGTGATTGACGAGGAAGGTTTATACCTATAATACCATCCATTAAATACTGTTATCTTTGAGGTTTCTAATGTAAACATCAAGGGACGCTAACGATTGCGCGGGTCATTATTATATTAGTAATTTAGTATTGCTGAAGGGGAAACACCTTTTACGACATTTTCTAATAACTAGTTATATCTCTTTTTTAATTTACTAAACTATAAACAAATGTAATACCTACTAAACTCATTTTCTTTATTTTTTTCCACAGCATATGACCCTTTTAAGAGCTTTAAACCTACATAGCTCTTCCACATTTTTCTTTAGTCCATGGCAATGCGCATACATAGTCTCGCGGGAGAAAGTTTTGCAGTTTTATTCAGAATTGTAAAAGTTTTATTTGAATGTACTGTTAAGGGATGTAAAAGAAAATAAAGATATATTGCACTTTGATTGTTCTTTATGGTCGCAGTTGCAAAAATTTATTAAAACACTACCTTCCGGTCTACAGTTTCACCCGTAATTCCGGGGTATCTTCACTTTTCCCGGGATAAAAAGAACCTAATATGCTATTGAACCAAATTCTACACGGCCAATCTGATTCCAAACTAAGCAGAACTTGTACTGTAACCAGATAGCTGATATACTACTTTTAAATAAATATAAATAAATATAAATATCCTGGGACATTTTTTCACACACTGCCAATCTGATTCCAAATTAAGCATCAAAGTGAGCTTGTGTTATGGTAACCAGATAGCTGATATACTACATATGCTACTTTTAAATACATACTTATATAGATATTTACATCCAGACACAGGACAAACAGACATATTCATGCATACAAATGTTTGTCCTGGGTGGGAATCGAACCCACGACCCGCGGCTTGAAAGTCAGGGTCACTAACCACAAAGCCAACCGGGCTGTCAAATACATACTTATACAGATACTAGTGGCACCCTGACTTTCCGGATGATCTCCAATTATCCCGGGATAAAAAGAAGCCTATGTGTTAATCCAGGATATAAACTAATTGTGTTCCAAATTTCATCCAAATCCGTATGGTAGTTTTTGCGTGAAAGAGTAACAAACACCCATACTCACAAACTTTCGCATTTATAATATTAGTAGAAATTGGATTTACATCGAGACACAGAACAAACAGACATATACATATATGTATTTAAAAGTAGTATATCAGCTATCTGGTTACCATAACACAAGCTCACTTTGAAGCTTACCCTGGAATCAGATTGGCCGTGTGTGAAAAATGTCACGGGATATTTTTTATCATATTTATATTCAAGCTCACAAATGTTTGTCCTGGGTGGGATTCGAATTTCTTTGACTGTCAGGATCAAAAACCTTTAAGCCAACGGGCATGTCAAGGTTTAGGTAAGGTACTAACATAGGCCCTCTGGTCGCAGTCTGGTAAAGAGTGCCTTAAAAGCATTCCTTTGAGGAATAAAGTGAGGAGTCATAGGGGCGTTTTATTGCTTCCCCGCCCTCCGGCGACGCACAATCCATTTGTAGTCTCGCATTGTGTGTGTCAAACTTTATTCTTGGCCCCTTTGTCACTTAATATTATAAAGAGGAAAGATTTTTTTGTCTTTATTGAATTGTCTCCAAAACTATAGAATAATTCTTGGATGTTACATTATCAGGGAGTGACATAGGCTATATTTTATCCTCGTATTCCCACGGGAACGAAGACTAAGCGGGTGAAACCGCACGGCTAGTTTAATATAAGGACTTTACCAAACTCAAAACGACCGTTCGATTCTCACCCAGGACAATTATGTACATGAACTAAACATATATGTTTGTTCTGTGTCTAAATGTAAATATCTATATAAGTATGAATCTAAAAGCAATATAATATGTAGTATATCCACTATCTGGTTACAGCACAAGCTTTACATAGTTTAAAATCGATTGACCATGTGCAAAAGAATATATGGGAACACGGGTAAAACTGCAGGGAGTCTCTAGTAAAATTTACATATAGAAAACTATATTACTCTGGAATAAAACGAGAAAAAATTTACTTATTCACAAATTCTTATAGAAACAATATTACTTTATGTTTTACGGGGGCCAGATAGTAATAAAGGGGGCTTGTCCCTCAAACTTTGAGCACCGCAGCCTCACACCGAACAATGCGGAGTTGACACACGGCACGATATATTAAAGTGAATACTCACAGAAATGTACGGATTTGTTGAGATATATGTAACACAGGACTTTGTGTCTATTAAATTAATATTATTCTATCATATGCAGTGTGATATGAGATTCTCAAACTTTAGAACCATGGCCCTAAGTAAGGGGAAAAAAAAATAAACGAGAATTTTACAGAATACTCAAACAGACAGAGTTACTTTCGCATTTATAATATTAGTACATAGTTAGGATACATGTTTTCTACATCTAGACACAGAAAGAATAGACATGTATATGCAAACAATTCAGTCTAGAGCCTGAGAAAGGACATAGGCGACTTTTTATCCCGGGAAAATGGAAGATCTCCCGGGTACTGGTGTGAACCCGCGGGGAGCCCATAGTTATACCTATAAAGCAGAATATCATCCCTCTGGTTACAGTACAAGCTCTCCTTAGTTTGGAATCAGATTGGCCGTGTGTAAAAACTGTTCCGGGATATTTTTTACTTAATCAAAGCTTCGTATAGTCTAAGGATGAGCTAATGAGACGAGGTTCGAGTCCATGGTCGTCTGAAGTCACACAAATGCAGGCAATTGACCAAAACTCCGTCGCATGACTTCATTGTAATCATAGTGTCTCGACGCGCCGTAGGGGACACAGAAAACTGTGGAGACGGTAAACATTCATCTATACTTCACTACATATTATAAAATAATGTCGCTTTCCGCTCTCTGTCTTCTAAAATCTTTAGAACTACGCAACGGATTTGATACGGTTTTTTAAACGACTTCAAAAAGAAGGAGGTTCTCAATTCGACTGGTATTTTTTAATAGATAGAGTGATTCAAGAGGAAGGTTTTTATATACAATACATGCACAATATGTTAGAGAAACACTGACAAGTGTCTAATGTGATGTAGACATTAGATAGTAATTCCATATTTTAGGCAATATTAAGCATCCATTTTCATGTAAGTATGTTTCTGAAATTCCTAGCTTTACACTTGCAAAAATAATAATAAATTTTCATAATTTCAAACCTCAAAAACTACAACTACTCCCGAGCGGATAGTTAAAACAAAACTTTTAATAACATTACTATTTATTCAGCGGAGCCGGCAGACTTCGTTCTGCCCACCAGCGCCACCTACCGGGTCCAAATTGATGTATTATACATAAAAACCTTCCCCATGAAATACTCCGTAATTTGGTGAAAGCCGCAAGAAAATCAGTTCTGTAGTTTTTGTTGCGTTCAGACAGACAGAGGCGGGGACTTTGTTTTATATATAAATAGTTGACCCGCGCAACTTCGTTAGCGTCACTTGCCCGTTTTTGCAACAGTTTTGATTGATGCTCCGCTCCTATTCGTCATAGCATAATGATTTATACATAAAAATCACTCTATCTATTAAAAAAACCGCATCAAAATCCGTTGCGTAATTTTATAGATCTAAGCATACATAGGGACAGACAGACGGCGGATAGCGACTTTGTTTTATACTATGTAGTGATTGAGCGACTCTACAGTTTCTGTGTCCACATTTTTTTTTAACAAATTGGTTTGTCTATTAGGATATACGGCACGACACGTTGTCTGTTCTTATTAAAATGATTGAAGTTGAGAGATCGCTTTTTAGTGGTGGACTACTGACTCCCCGCGGTTTCGCCCGCGTTCCCGGCGAAGCTTTTGTTTTTCCGGGATAAAAAGTAACCTATGTCCTTTCTCTGGCTCTAGTCTGTGTTCAAAATTTAATTTAAATTGGGTGTAGTAGTTTTAGAAAGCGAGACAGACGGATAGCTTTCGCATTTATAATATTACTAGCTTCTGCCAGCGACTTCGTTCGCGTGGAATAGTTTCTTTGGGCTAACTCTAACTTTAACCCGCGACTTCGTACCTCGAACCTCCTCCTTTTTTTTAAGTCGTTTAAAATAATCCATATAGCATGATTTGGTATTCACGTGTGACGACGCGATGGCTTATTTCATCTATAATTTTGGTGTTTCTATACCGATTTCTATGGTTCTTTTTTAATAAATAGGTAATAATGTTAACTTTTTTAAATTAGGGGATGAGTGAGAGTATTATAAACGTAAGAGTAAACAAATATAATCAGAATGCTCCGAACTGCTAAGCTATCAGGAGTTACACGTGTTATTCTGAGTCAACTATAAAAGATAGACATATGCTGTTGCGGGATATTTTTTAGACAATTTTATGTAGAATATTTCCGTCATACATAATTTCTATGTAACTTTAACCATTAAGGCTGCACACGCGACGGAAGCATAAAAAATGGAGTAAATTCCCCGTTTTCCCAAAATTTCCCTTCACTACTCTGCTCCTATCGATTGTAGCGTGATGAAAAGTATCCTATAACCTGCCCAGGAGTATGAAGAATAATTGTACGAAGTTTCGTTAAAATCCGTCCAGTAGTTTTTGTTTCTATAAGGAACATACAGACAGACAGACAGACAAAAATTTTACTGATTGCATTTTTGGCATCAGTATCGATCACTAATCACCCCCTGATAGTTATTTTGAAAATATATTTCATGTACAGAATTGACCTCTCTACAGATTTATTATAAGTATAGATTTAGGATACTAGCAGGACTAACATTATGATTGTTAAAATTTATTTTGAAAACAGTAATCTATACTAATATTATAAAGAGGAAAGATTTGTATTTTTGTATGTAACGAATAAACTCAAAAAGTACTGGGCCGATCTTAATAATTCTTTTTTCATTAGGAGGCTACATTATCACTGAGTAACATAGGCTATATTTTATCCCTGTATTCCCACGGGAACGGGAACTACGCGGGTAAAACCGCGCGGAGGCAGCTAGTAATAAATAAATAAATAAGGAGTGCTTTTACCATCCAAATATCCGTCTAAAAGTTTCCGATATCCTATAATATAAGCACAGGGTAAACTTAGCTCAAAATACGGGGTAAAGCTTTTAAGCTAAGCTTGGAAGCTGGCCTGGTGGCCGCTGAGGCGTGTGAGCCAATCCAACTTTACAGTACCGATAATTCACACATCAGTGTTAAAACACTAACTATTTTATTTTTTAAAGCTTAAAAGCTTTAAAAAATAAAATAGAACATTAAAATCACTACATATTATAAAACAAAGTCGCTTTCCGCTGTCTGTCCCTGTCTTCTTAAATCTTTAAAACTACGCAACGGATTTTGAAGCGGTTATTTTTAATAGATAGAGTGATTCAAGAGGAAGGTTTTTATATACAATACATGCTTAATGTTAGAGAAACACTGACAATTTTGGAATTTTCTAATGTCATGTATAAGCATTGCACCCGTGCGAAGCCGGGGAGGGTTGCTAGTATATATGGCAACTTTAAAATCAACGTAGACATTTCAATAGATTATTTTTTAGTGAAGAATCAAATAAAAAAAATCTGAAGCTAAACTAAAAACTAGAACAATCTCGGTTCTGCTCAGCCCCCACTCAGACTCGAGTCTGAGTGACCCCCAGAGGTCCCCTGAGTGATAACGATATTACATCACGCTCATATTTCACTCACAAAACGGTGCACAATTTGTTTTTATTACGCGCCACCCCTAGTTACAATTACAGTTAACTGTTAGGGTTGTCACACACATAAAATAGTGTAATTTTTTATACATGGTCAATCTGAATTCTAAATAAATGAGGAAAAAAATTAAAACTGTCGAATTCCTTTTTTGGAAGTACCTATAAGTATAAGCATAATATAAGCAGCGAATGTACTATAATAAAATAAAAAAACTGGGACTTTTTTTACCCACTATTGTTCTACCTTTACTAATATATAAACTGAAGAGTTTGTATGTTTGCTTGAACGCGCTAATCTCAGGAACTACCAGTCCGATTTGAAAAATTATTTCAGTGTTAGGTTAATTATTTATCGAGGAAGTTGATAGACTATATATCATCACACTACGATGAGAAGAAGCGGAGTATCAATCAAAAATGTTGTAAAAACGGGCAAGTGACGCTAACGAAGTTGCGCGGGTCAACTAGTTAATACTAATATTATAAAGAGGAGAGATTTGTATTTTCGTAACCAATAAACTCAAAAAGTACTGGACCGATTTTAATAATTCTTTTTTCATGAGAATGCTACATTATCACTCAGTAACATAGGCTATATTTCATCCGTGTATTCCTACGGGGACGGAAACTACGCGGGTAAAACCGCGCGACGGCGCCAGGCGGCTAGTTGTATATAAAGTGAAACTTTTTTGTGGCAACCCTAACATCAATCGTTTTACCGCGGACCGCGGTGGGGAAATAAAAGGGGATTACGTATACAAATTATAGAAGAACAATTTATAATAATAATTGTCATTTGAGAGAGTGCCGCTTCGAGTCCCGGCCGACGCAAATATCTTTATTGAATTTGGCCACCTGTTTTTATTTGATTTGTTTATTCCATGATTTATATTTGTTGTTATAAGTAGATTATATTGAGGTCTGAGTAAAAAAAAATATATTGGTAGGTAGGTAGTATAAAGAAAGTATAATTTTTAAATAGATATTTGTCAAAAATATAAAAAAAAACAATGTTGTGAATCTGTAACAATATAGGTAGAGTATAAACGCCTTTATTTTTATTTTATTTATTATAAACGCCTAATGTGTAGGTAGGTATAATAAAAGTAAAGAAATATTTCAAATGTAAACTACATATATCTAAATTAAAATTCGATTTTTGTTTGTTTATTTGTATTGAATATGCTCCAAAACTACTGGACGGGTCTGTAAAATTCCTTCACCAATAGAATGCTACATGATCAGAGAGTAACTTAAGCTATATTTTATTCCCCTATAAAAAAATGGGTACAACACAAGTGAAACCGCGGAGCGGAATCCAATATCCAGAAATACAAAATATAAATAAACAATAAATAAAAAAAAAAATAATACCTAATACTAAAGATAAATGGAAGATCTCCCGGGTGAAACCGCACACTAATATTATAAAGTGGAAAGATTTGTATTTTTGTATGTAGCGAATAAACTCAAAAAGTACTGGAATGATTTTAATAATTCTTTTTTCATTAGAAAGCTACATTATCACTGAGTAACATAGGCTATATTTTATCCCTGTATTCCCATGGGAACGGGAACTACGCGGGTAGAAACCGCGGGGTTCCACTAGTGATTTATAAAGCTAATAAACGGATCTTCAATAACGCATACTCTCTCTCCACAGTCGGTTAACCGAAAGGCGATAGGTAATAACGAGAACGCCTCAAGCGTTCCTTTATTACACAAAGGGTGTTCAGAAAGTGATTTTATTAAGTAGCTTCCCCAATATACTGGGTGCGTAGATTAGCAATTAGGGTTCAGCACCCATTTCCCGAGGGATGAATATATTATGAAGGGTAGTTTTGTTTGAGGAGTTATTCGTCTATGGTTTCTGAGAAAATACTGTTACTATTCCTAGTAACTTTTTTTTTTTGACGTGACAACGTCTTATAAATTGGTTTGCCGGGTGACACTTCAAGAAACTGCGTTACGCTCCGCTCACGTTACGTAACGTTATGTTTTAAATTGTTACTATTATTTCATCCTTCTTCCTACTATACGAATGAATATTCACATTAAAATTATTTTACCACTCAAAGTCGTTGTCACGTAAAACTTTCGCCCGTATACCGACTTTACAGGCAACCAATTTTTTTTTTTTATCCCAGGACATTTTTCACACACGGCCAATCTGATTCCAAACTAAGCAGAGCTTGTACTGTAACCAGATAGCTGATAATACTACATACTATTTTTAAATACATACTTATTACTTACATCCAGACACAGGACAAACAGACATATTCATGCATACAAATGTTTGTCCTGGGTGGGATTCGAACCCACGACCCGCGGCTTGAAAGTCAGGGTCACTAGCCACAAAGCCAACCGGGCTGTCAAATACTATATACCTACTTAATATGTAGGTATTATAAATCCGAAAGTAACTCTGTCTGTCTGTCTCGCTTTCACGCTAAAACTACTAAACCGATTTAAATTACATTTGGACCAGTACATAGACAGTCTAGAGCCTGAGAAAGGACATAGGCTTCTTTTTATTCCGGGAAATTGGAAGATCTCCCGGGTACCCGGGTGAAACCGTGGGAAGCCACTAGTATCTATATACGTTTGTATCTAAAAGTAGTAGGTATATCAGCTATCTGGTTACAGTACAAGCTTTGCTTAGTTTGGAATTAGATTGGCTGCATTGCATTAAAAATGTCCCAGGATATTTATTTACATATATAAAACAAAATTTTATGATATTAATAATTCCTTCAGATCTTTATGCAAATATAATCATAATATGCGGTTTTATATGTAGTAGCTATCACATCTAGTTTTCATTGAGTGACAATTTGAAATGCACAATTAATATATGCACCCTTCTTTATATTTATCCTGGAACTACTGTGGATAGGTACTCCATGATTTATGGATTTTAAGAGACTATGCTTGACTGCATATTGGCTTTAATAAAAAACATATATCACTAGCGACCCGCCCCAGCTCCGCACGGGTGCAATGCTTATACATCACATTAGAAACCTCCAAAATTGACAGTGTTTCTCTAACATATTATGCACTAGTGGCTCCCCGCGGTTTCACCCGCGTACCCGGGAGGTCTTCCATTTTCCCGGGATAAAAAGTAGCCTATATGTTAATCCAGGTTATAAGCTATCTTTATTCCAAATTTCATTCAAATCCATTCAGTAGTTTTTACGTGAAAGAGTAACAAACATCCATACATACATACAAACTTTCGCCTTTATAATATAAGTAGGATGTATTGTATATAAAAACCTTCCTCTTGAATCACTCTATCTATTAAAAAAGCGCATCAAAATCCGTTGCGTAATTTTAAAGATTTAAGAAGACAGGGACAGACAGCGGAAAGCGACTTTGTTTTTTAATATGTAGTGATGATTAACTTACATTTAAACAGACAGATAGCTCAAAGCATACATTTTATATATAAACTAGCTGTCGCCCCGCGGTTTCACCCGCGTAGTTCCCGTTCCCGTGATCACAGGGGTATCAAAAATAGATGTTAGCCGATTCTCAGACCTACTGAATATGCATATAAAATTTCATAAAAATCGGTCAGCCGTTTCGGAGGAGTTTAATCACAAACACCGCGACACGAGAATTTTATATCCTACTAATATTATAAATGCGAAAGTTTGTATGTATGGATGTTTGTTACTCTTTCACGCTCCAACGGCTGAAGGGATCTGCTTGAAATTTGGCACAGAGCTAGAATATGTTCTGGAATAACACATAGGCTACTTTTTATCCCGGGAACGCGGGTGAAACCGCGGGGAGCCACTAGTATTAGATAATACCTATCAGTAAGTTTGAATAGTAGGTACCATAGTGTTTGAATGGATTTGTATGACCTCCATTGATATTAAGGATAAATGTTTTTTTGTGAAACCTCATTTTCTATGTGACTTGGTTATTTATTTTTTCTATTGGGAAAAATATGTTATAAAGATTGTAGGTACAGGAAAACCGTTTTTTTTTTGACAGGCCAATTTTTATGTTATATGATGAAATCTTTCTTTGTGTAAAATGCTATTAAATTTATCTTTATAGAATTATGTTAATACAATACCTAAATAATATAATTTTTACGTTTTGTAGTTTTATTAAATTCTGTTAAGCCGTGTTTGAATAATTTTAATATGATTGGAAAAAATATATAAAAAAACAAGACCTTTAAGTACTTAGTTTAATAAAAATATATCATTTAAATTATATTAGCCCGGTTGGCTTTGTGGTTAGTGACCCTGACTCTCAAGCCGCGGGTCGTGGGTTCAAATCCCACCCAGGACAAACATTTGTATGCATGAATATGTCTGTTTGTCCTGTGTCTGGATGTAAATATCTATATAAGTATGTATTTAAAAGTAGTATATGTAGTATATCAGCTGTCTGGTTACCATAACACAAGCTCTGCTTAGTTTGGAATCAGATTGGCCGTGTGTGAAAAATGTCCCAGGATATTTATTTATTATTTATTTATTTATTATGTATCAATCTTTATATATTTTTTTTTGTATTTTCATCTAATGGACTTAAAAATAATCATTCACTTTAGGTCTGTGTCTCCTATCTGTTTTACTTTTAGATAAAATTTTAATATAATTAAATATAACAAACTTCACAAACCATGGTCACCAAAATAATCCCCCAAAAACAGGGTGACCCTAAATCCTCGACGCAAATAATATGTGGTTATTTGAACTAAGATTAGCGGGCTATAGAGAGCGCGCGACGCGTGTCCAATTACTGGTCACCCTACTTTAAAGTGACAGCTCGATAGGGTACTTATTACTTATGGTCACACTGGTTTAAAAAAAAAACCATTTCATTGTGATATCATTTTTATTGTGTAATTTTTTTACAACATTCAATGTTTTAGGCACTAAGTTTCCCCGGGAATAATTATTTTCCCGGGATAAAAATTAGCCTATTTGTTATTCCAGAACATATTGTAACTCTGTGTCAAATTTCAAGCTGATCCCTTCAGTCGTTTTAGCGTAAAAGAGCAACTAACAAAGTTACGTATTTATTATACTAATGTCTGCCCGCACATTCACCGGTTTTCCCAGAACATCTTCAATTTTCCCGTAATAAAAAGTAGCCTATGTGTTAATCAAGGTTATAAACTACCTGCATTCCAAATATCATCCTAATCCCTTCAGCCGTTTTTGCTTGAGAGTAACAAACATCCATCCATGCTTTCTTTCGCATTTATGTATTAGTAGGACTATAAATCTACTCTAATTTCCTACGGCCACATGACAAATTCGAATAGTAAAGCAGTAAAGAGATATAAATAAAAAAAATAGCCATCTGCGGCTATAAGTACCTATTGTTAGACATCACAAAGGGACAATTTGGACATGGGGATGTCATACACAATGTCGCATCTGAATTGTCGCAGTAGCTTAATCCGATGGATTATTTATTATTATTCCTACTTGATTCACTGTTTTTATACTAGCTGTGGTTATTCAAAGGTGGAATTGACGATAGTGAAATAAAGCTGAAGAGTTGGTTTGCTTGAACGAGCTAATCTCAGAAACTACTTATCCGATTACAAAATTTGTTTCAGTGTTAGATAGCCTATTTATCGAGGATGCCTATAAGCTAAATATCATCACGCTACGACGAATAGGAGCGGAGCATCATTCAAAAATGTTGCTATAATGCGAAAGTTTGTGAGTATTGATGGATGTTTGTTACTCTTTCACGCAAAAACGGCTGAAGGGATTTGGATGATATTTGGAATGCAGATAGTTTATAACCTGGTGTAATATATAGACTACTTTTTATCCCGGGAAAATTTTAGATTCTCCGATAATGCGGGTGTAACCGCTGGGAGCCACTAGTTTTTAATAAATACCTTTCATATTGCTTCGTTGCGGAAATAAGCAGTTTTTAAGGAGTTTCTTTGGACAAAAAAATGCCAAAGAGTTGAAATATGTTCTGTAATAGCACATAGGCTACTTTTTATCCCGGGAATGTTTGTTTTCCCATAAACGCAGGTGAAACCGCGATACGGTAACTAGTATCAAAATACTAATCCTCACAAAATATACATATTAATGCGAAAGTAACTACAACTAAAACTACAGAACTGACTTAAATTAAATTTGGTACACAGATAGTCTAGAGCCTGAGAAAGGACATAGGCTACTTTTTATCCCGGGCAAGTTAAAGATATCCCGGGAAGACGCGTAAAACCGCGGTACGGTAACAAGTACATATTAAACGCGTAAAATTATTTTATTAATTAACAAAATGATCAAACAAATTAAAAAGCCATCAACTTGCCTGCTAATTAAAATCACCCTATTTTATAATACAATTGAGTTTCCGAGTAATGAACGAAACAACGGACATACACGTCACTCCAATACCATCACGCTCCGTTGCCCCGGGGGTAGGCAGGATGAATGGAGTCGTAGCACCGGAAAATTATCGCCTACTTATATAAGGAGCAGTGTACTAAAAGTAATTCATGAATAGCCATTAGCGTTTGGGAAAAGTTTTATCGTTTTCGGCCTATTTATTTTTATGACTCATTTTTTATAATTTATCATATTCTAGATTTTTATTGTGGCGAGTTGTAATTCTTTTTGTACTAATATTACATTTTCTGTCATGTTTAAATAATTTATGTTTTGAAGCATTAAGGATAGTTTCAGCTGTCTGTCTGTCTTCTTAAATCTTTAAAACTACGCAACGGATTTTGATGCGTTTTTAATAGATAGAGTGATTCAAGAGGAAGGTTTTTACACACAAAACATGCATAATATGTTAGAGAAACACTGTCAATTTTTGAGGTTTCTAATGTGATGTAAGCATTGCACCCGTGCGAAGCTGGGGCGGGGCGCAAATGTCAAAAAAAATAAAAAAAATCTGGTATTATGCTCTCACGTCACGAACCAGAAATAAGGGTGTTACATACAATATTACGTATTTTATATAAAGTCTACCCCTTTATAAAATCCCATACAGACACCCTCAGGCGAACAGCGGTCTGTTAATCCCATTTTTATTAGATAGTCCGGGCTTTTAACCAACTTATAAAAAAGGTATGGTTTTGGACTGATTTCTTTGATGTGAATGCTTGATTTATATTTATTTTGTTGGATCATCATCAACAGCTCATATACGTCTCCACCGAGGAGCTCGAGCCTCCCCTAACATCGAGGGGGTTTAGGCCATAGTCCACCACGCGGGCCTAGTGCGGATTGGCGGACTTCACATGCCTTTAATAGTGACATCTCAGGCATGCAGGTTTCCTCACGATGTTTTCCTTCACCGAAAGCCAGTGGTGTGAATCCGTACGTAAGTTTTTATAAACTCAGAGGTACGGGCCAGGGATTTGAACCGGCACCCTCATGATCGTGAGTCGGTGCGTTCTCAACTGAGCCACCACGGCTACGGCTTTTGTTGGATAGTTAGATGTTATTGTTTTAAGATATTTTCAGACTATTCTATAAGTATGTTAGTATTTTTCTATGCTACTAATATTATAAATGCGAATATATGTGAGTATGTATGTTTGTTACTCTTTCACGCAACAACGGCTGAAGACATCTGCTTAAAATTTGGCACTGAATTAGAATATGTTCTGGAATAACACATAGGCTACTTTTTATCCCGGGATAATTGAAGATCCCCTGGAAAGCGAGCGAGGCACCAGTCATATATTAAAATGCCTGTCATGAAACGTTCAACGTAAGGAAATAAATAATATAATAAATAAATAAATAACCTGGGACATTTTTCTCACACGGCCTATCTGCTTTCAAAGTAAGCTTCAAAGTGAGCTTTTGTTATGGTAACCAGATAGCTGATATACTCAAATACCACTTTTAAATACATAGGTACCTGCATATATAGATAATTTCATCTAGACACAGAACAAACAGACATATTCGTGCATACTAAGGGTTAGTAGAATAAAAAGAACTACATAAAATTCAATTCAGTTGCTTGCACGATACTAGAGACTATATAGAATATGGAACTACCCCCATAATTGCAGTCCACAGACGATAAATAACTAACCGGAAATGAACAGCTCGAGATGCACCGACCATAAACAAGAGGGGGGCTTATGGGCCGAAATCAATGGCTTCCGGTAACAGGAAGGTATATGCTATTAAGATATCGATTACTTTAGTTTAGTAGATGGGGTGACGAAAGAATAAACAGCTTTTTGTGGTGATTGTGTATTTTGCGATTGTTGTGCAATTTTTTTGCGACCGGTTGCAAATTTGGTGCTGTCAGATCTTTTATACTATATTAATAGTAATAGTAATATTAATACTAGATTGTTCGTTCAATTAATCGTAGGTATGTAATATTATTTTATAACATCTAATAGTTACATCTACATTGTTTGTTAGTTTAGTTATCTATCTAGTTTTTAGGTTTGGGTATTTTTATTGTATATAGTTTTTTAGTTAATATTATAATACATAGTTGAATTATTTAAAAAAATAACAATAAACTTAAAATACATCTAATATCTAAACATATTTTGTTGTTCATAGAAGGCAGACCGTTGCAAAGTTACAACAAAAATATCAGTCATCTAAGACGTATATTTTATTTTTAAGATAAATATGTTTATAAGTGTAAAATAGCTCTATTATCCCCAAGAAATTGTTGTACTGTAAGGCGATGTGAAGTACAAAAAAAATATAATTATTAAATAAAATTTCATATTTTTAAGAGTAATATTATACTTCAATAAGGGACCATCAAATAGAAATTGGAATTGTTTCACAAAAGCAACTGGTTGCTAAAACTACAGAATCAAGCAACGGATTTACGCTTTAAGGGACACCCTATTACAAATAATAAATTACACAAACATACGGACAGATATTACGTGTTTAGTATTTATTTTAATAGCCTTTTTATACATATTAGTATAGTAGAATGTATCTATGCTGAGTTTCTTTCCGGTTCTTCTCAGCTACGTTCCGTCTTATATATAATAATATATGTAATTATTGCATATATCATTTGTATGCATGAATATGTCTGTTTGTTCTGTGTCTGTATGTAATTATCTATATATGTATGTTACCATAACACAAGCTCACTTTGAAGCTTACTTTGGAATCAGATTGGCCGTGTGTGAAAAATGTCCCAGGATATTTTGTTTGTTAGTTACGGTTTGAAACAACTAAACTGATTTAAATTAATTCTTTCACCAAGGAAAGCTACATTATCAGAGGGTCACATTTTATCCCCGTATTCCTACGGGAACAGGAACTACGCGGGTAAAGCCGCAGGCCGGAACCTAGTTACGCGAAAACCTGCGAAAGTTTGGATAGATATTTACACAATAACGCTTAACCGAATCAGGACGAAATTTGGCATAGATATAGAACATTTTGTGGAATAGTACATAGGTTGTTATATCCCGGGAAATCTTGAGTTTCCGGGGAACGGGGAAGCTACCACATCAACACATACATCTTTACACACTTTGGATTTATATAAGCTTCACATTTCGTTTTACTTCACACAATTTATTGTCATTCCTCCACGGTACCTTTAACCTACATTAACGAAAGGAGGTTGTGAGTTGCGCAATATAACAGTTTGTATGTCCGTTATGTTTCGTGACATTTCTCCTAAACGCATGTCGACCTAGCAGTTTGATATACGAGTCATTGTTGATAAAAAAAAATCCTCTATAGTATTTATGTTTAGACACGGTGAATAATTTAGTACATATATAATTTTACATTTACATTATAATTTTTTTTTTTAAAGTAACTTATATTTATTATATTACTAGTGGCTCCCCGCGGTTTCACCCGCGTTCCCGGGATCTTCAATATTCCCGGGATAATCATATGTCCGTCTCCTGGTTCTAAGCTACCTCCTCAAATCGGTTCAGCCGTTCTTGAGTTATAAATAGTGTAACTAACATGACTTTCTTTTATATAGGTATATAGATATAGATATTAGTAGGATTTACATCATACCCTAACATGAGTCGCTGGTTCGATTCCCACGTAGTACAAACACCATTTCCTGTAAGTCTTAAAAGCCGGTAAAATAAAGCCGTGTATTGATTAAGAGGAAATAATTCCTTTCTATACTAGTTTCGACCGGTAAAAAGATCCGACCATGGACAAAGAAAAGGAATGGAGGTGTTGTGTAGTAGGTCACTGAAGGCTCGGCGAACATTGGCGGCACGCCATAAAAATAGATATTAAAAATTAGTTTGAATTTAAACTTTATGTCAAAACGATTAGGAAAATTTTTAAACGTCTTAAAACCTTGTCGCGTCTTGTCTTTGGAATGAGATATCCCGAGTTAGTTATTTTTCTTGATTATCGTGATTAGCAGTTATGTTTTATTTCGTTCCATACGTTATAATAATTTTATGTTACGTGACAACATAACGCATACAAGAAAAATATAACTTACTAGTGGCTAACCGCGGTTTCACACACGATCTTAAATCAACAATCACAATCTGTGATCCAAATTTCGTCCAAATCCGTTCAGTAGTTATTGAATGAAAGAGTAACAAACATCCATCCATCAACAATTTTTTGCATTTATATTAAACTAGTTGACCCGCGCAACTTCGTTAGCGTCACTCGCCCGTTTTTGCAACAGTTTTGATTGATGCTCCGCTCCTATTCGTCATAGCGTAAATTTATACATAAAAACCTTCCTTAAGAATCGCTCTATCTTTGTAAGTGTTGGAGCAGCCCGACTGGGGTAGTACCTCCACCTTACAGAAGACCGCAGCCAAATAACACTACATGTAGTGTTGTGTTCCTGCGGTGAGTAAGGTAGCCAGAGCTCCATGAGGAGACGCTGTAGCGGCAGTGAGGGGACCAGGGATGGAGTAACGTCGTGGGAGTGTGCAGGAATGATGCCTGTTTGGCCCTTCGACGAGAAGTGCATTGCGCTTTGTCCCTTTCACTGCCTATACAGTTGCTCCCTTTTTTATAGGGTCGGCAACGCGTGAGTGACGCCTCTGGTGTTGCAAGCGTCCATAGGCTACGGTAACCGCTTCCCATCAGGTGGGACCGTATGCCTGTTTGCCACCCTTGTGGTATAAAAAAAATTTATATCTATTAAAAAACCGCATCAAAATCCGTTGCGTAGTTTTAAAGATCTAAGCATACATAGGGACAGACAGACGGCGGATAGCGACTTTGTTTTATACTATGTAGTGATAAGTAGGATTTTTAATGTCGATTTTTATACGTCACAAGCTTTTCTGTACACCATAATAATAAAAACACACTGTCAAAACGTACACCACTTCCACCATACTTTCCAATATGGCCGCCTCACACACACATGCAAAGACAATGCGCACGCGCATATGACACGGTTAATAAACCGTTATAGCGTGTTTCCACACAACTGCGTCACGACAATTAGTTAATCAATTAATAAAAAGCTTCTTAGATCAATTGAGATGTATGTGTGTCCGTTAGTTTCTCGGTAACTGAAGATTTTAAATTGGTATAGATTTTATTTGTGATTAACTTTCGTAGTTTTACCCGCGTAGTTCCCGTTCCCGTGGGAATACAGGGATAAAATTTAGTCTATGTTTTTTATGAATAGCGTAGCTTTCTATTGGTGAAATAATTGTGCAGTTTCGGAGCCTATTCGTTACAAATAAACAAATCTTTCCTTTTTATAATATTAAGTATACTCTAATATAGCCCATGTTACTCCATGATAATGTAGCTTTCAATGGTGAAAAACTCAGTAATTACTCTTTTCAAAACAAGTTTAGATGTAACACAATATTGATATTAACAAAACGTGTGAAATAGCTTGTAGCGAGCATTTCACTGCCAAGGGTCTTTTTCTAACAAGTAATCTGATACACTATAAAACCCTTTTGATATAAAGCTTTCTTCACTACCTGCTTAAATTTATGAACTGCAAATTACTTTTCGTAAGACATTGGAAACAAACAGACATACATTCATTTTTAATGCATCCCTGATACCTCAGCGAATTGAGTTCCGAGAAATGTGCGACCAAACAAACATATTTGATGACATCGTGACGTGACATGAACTGCCGAACTGACATTTCCATTTATTCTTTATATTAGTATTAAAATTCGTGACTCGAATCACTGCGGGAGAATTCCGACGAAACTGTCCATAAAAATAGATCATGTTCCGGATTTATTACAACTATTCAACTTATATCTATTATAAATGCGAGAATTGTTGGTATGTATGTGTGTTTCTTACTCTTTGACGACTGAAAGGATCGCGATGAAATGTTGCACAAAGTTAGAATATGTTCTGGAATAAATAAATCAAAGATCCCTAGGAACGCGGGTGACACCGCGGGGCAGAAACTAGTTTTATATATATATGTGTAAAAAAAGTTTTATTCAACTTAATCACTACATAGTATAAAACAAAGTCGCTTTCTCTGTCCCTATATCCCTATGTATGCTTAAATCTTTAAAACTACGCAACGGATTTTGAAGCGGTTTTTTTAGTAGATAGAGTGATTCAAGAGGAAGGTTTTTATATACAATACATGCTTAATGTTAGAGAAACCCTGACAATTTCGGAGGTTTCTAATGTGGCGTATAAGCATTGCACCCGTGCGAAGCTGGGGCGGGTCGCTAGACTACACTAATATTATAAGAAGAAAGATTTGTATTTTTGTATGTAACGAATAAACTCAAAAAGTACCGGACCGATTTTAATAATTCTTTTTTCATTAGAAAGCTACATTATTACTGAGTAACATAGGCTATATTTTATCCCTGTATTCCCACGGGAACGGGAACTACGCGGGTGAAACCGAGGCGCCAGCTAGTACACATATATATATAAATGTCTAGTCGTCAAGTTGTTCCGAGTCCACAGCAACTGCATTATAGACAGGAAATTAAATGCATAACTTGATGCCGCTGCTTCCCTCGCCGCAAACTTACTACCACTATTCCGAAGTCGTCCTACTAATATTATAAATGCAGAATTTGTGAGAATGGATGGATGTTTATTCCTCTTTCAGGCAAAAACTACTGAACGGACTAACATTTATAAAATAAATTGTCAAAACACTTTTTTTGAATGCAGTAATTGCTGAGTTTATTGCTGGCTCTTCTCAGCTAGAACCACTTTCCGAACCGAACATTAGAGTCGACGTTTCATAAGTGCCTGTGAAGGCCTATTTGAATGAATAAATCTACAGTAATATTATAAACAGGAAAAAAAAATATTTTTGTGTGTGTGTATGTTTGTAATGAATAAACTCAGAAACTACTATGCCGATTTAAAAAATTCTTTCACCATTGGAAAGCTACATTATCAGGGAGTAACATAGGCTATACTTCATCCCTGTATTCCCACGGGAACGGGACGAACGCGGGTGTAACCGCGCTGGTATATTATATTATTAAAGAAAAGAAAATTTTCTTGCTAATTCTGTAAAAAATAAGTCCGTTCAGGAACACGGGTGAACCCGCGGTGCGTTAGCTAGTCTAACAAAGTGAATCACTAACAAATCACATTAGTCACACTCTATTAAACTCGAGATACGATTCGATTAAACGAACGATGTATCGATGAATCATATTAGATTTATCGACACAATATTACTACTATTGGCGTAGGGCGTCCACCCACAAGGTGGACTGACGACCTGACAAGGGTCGCTGGAACCCGCTGGATGCAGGCAACCTACAACCGGTCTGCATGGAACTCGATGGGGGAGGCCTATGTTCAGCAGTGGACGTCCTATGGCTGATATGATGATGATGATTACTACTTTTAATATCAGACTAACTTACTTAGAGAGTAATCGTTGGTAATTAAATTAATAATTACTATAATATAGGTAATTATCTCAATATTCATAATCATATATACTTCTACACTAATATTATAAAGAGGAAAGATTTGTATTTTTGTATGTAACGAATAAACTCAAAAAGTACTGGACCGATTTTATTAATTCTTTTTTCATTAGAAAGCTACATTATCACTGAGTAACATAGCTGTTTTTTATCCCTGTATTCCCACGGGAACGGGAACTACGCGGGTGGAACCGTGCGAAATCTTATGTATATCGTATTATAGTTGACCGGCGTGTCACTTGCCTGTTTTCGCCACATTTTTCATTGATGCTCCGCTCCTATTCGTCGTAGCGCGATAATATATAGCCTATAACCTTCCTCGATAAATGGGCTATCTAAAACTGAAATAATTTATCAAATCGGAGCAGTAGTTACTGAGATTAGCGCGTTCAAACAAACTCTTCAGCTTTATATATTAGTAATGAATTTACATCCAGACACAAAACAAGCAGACATATTCATGCAAATAAATGTTTGTCCTGTGATATGTGTAAGAAAGAAGGAAGGTAGGGAAAGAAGAACACATGTTCTGCCGACCCTGCTTATGGAAGAAACACAGAAATATTAAATATCCTGGGACATTTTTCACACACGGCCAATCTGATTCCAAAGTAAGCTTCAAATGAAGCTTGTGTTATGGTAACCAGATAGCTGATATACCTACTACATATACTACTTTTAAATACAAATATATTATAGATATTTACATCCAGACACAGATCAAACATATTCATGCACATAAATGTTTGTCCTGGGTGGGCTTCGAACCTACGACCGGCTTGAACGGGTAACACAAAGCCAACCGCCCAGTCGAAGTGATCCTGAACAGCTGTCTTCAACTCCTCAAGGATACATTCAGATCAGACAGCAGTAATGCAGTATGCATGCTCACTCACTTCTATATGGGATGTACTCACGGTTTCATAATACGTGAGGGCTTGCTGCGATTGTATGACTTTTAAATCTACACTAATATTATAAAGAGGAAAGATTTGTATTTTTGTATGTAACGAATAAACTCAAAAAGTACTGGACCGATTTTAATAATTCTTTTTCATTGGAAAGCTACATTATCACTGAGTAACATAGCTGTATTTTATCCCTGTATTCCCACGGGAACGGGAACTACGCGGGTGGAACCACCAGGAGGCAGCTTGTATATACATAATGTAGATACTAGTGGCTCCCCGCGATTTCACCCGCGTTCAAGGGGAACTTCAATTTTCCCGGGATGAAAAGTATCCTATGTCCGTCTCCTGGTTCTAATCTAAGCTACCTCCCCACCGATTTTTCTCTATGTTTCTCCACTGTGGGCTTCGAACCTACGACCGTCTTGAACGGGTCACTAACCACAAAGCCTACCGCCCTATCGAAGTGCAGAGGAACAGCTGTCTGCAACTCCTCAAGGATACATTCAGATCAGACAGCAGTAATGCAGTATGCATACTCACTCACTTCTATATGGGATGTACTCACGGTTTCATAATACGTGAGGGCTTGCTGCGATTGTATGACTTTTAAATCTACACTAATATTATAAAGAGGAAAGATTTGTATTTTTGTATGTAACGAATAAACTCAAAAAGTACTGGACCGATTTTAATAATTCTTTTTCATTGGAAAGCTACATTATCTGGGAGTAGCATAGCTGTATTTTATCCCTGTATTCCCACGGGAACGGGAACTACGCGGGTAAAACCCCGCGGAGGTCACCTTCAAATTTGCCTCTAGGTTTTTCTAAACCAACCTAATTTTTCTTTAACTATCCCGGGATAAAAGGTAGCCTTTCTTTCAACATTTGTATGCATGAATATGTCTGTTTGTTGTGTCTGGAAGTAAATATCTATGTATTTAAAAGTATTATATTTAGTATATCAGCTATCTGGTTACCATAACACAAGCTCACTTTGATGTTTACTTTGGAATCAGATTGGCCGTGTGTGAAAAATGTCCCAGGATATTTAAGCTTTAGTCTAGATAAACTAGAGCTTGAGAGTAATAGGCTAGATAACCCGCGGCGCGCCCGCACAGACTATTCGCCCGTATGTTTCCACAATAAAAGAAATAACCCGATATATATTCAGAGCGCAGATCCACGGCTTATTGCCGAGTGCCTAGCCGCCATTACCGCGGTATGGGGTTCGAATCTCAGAGTTATTGCGTTGGATTTAGATTGTTATACGATATCATTTTATCTTTATCTAAGATATAAAAGGACTGAATCTTTTTGTCTTTTATAAATGTATAGCAGCTTTGGATGTCTCGCCGCTGTTCGTGTGTTCGATTCCTAACGATGACAATTGTTTGGGATATATTGGTTCTAGGTGTAAATATGTTAAATTTTAAGCTATTGTTATAACTTATAATGGTTTATTGGTAGAAAAAATTGGTATGAAGTTAGCTAACCTGAATTAACACATAGGCTAAATTTTATCCCGGAATTTTTTTAAATATCACGGGAATGCGGGTGAAACCGCGCGGGAGAAGCTAGTACACAAATATATGAAAGCTCATACAATATCAAAAGCTCTGCTTAGTTTGGAATCAGATTTCCCGTTTATGAAACTGTAATGACTAGGCTAGAGACTTTAGACAGCCCGGTTGGCTTTGTGGTTAATGACCCTGACTCTCAAGCTGCCGGTCGTGGGTTCGAATCCCATCCAGGACAAGCATTTGTATGCATGAATATGTCTGTTTGTTCTGTGTCTGGATGTAAATATCTATAGAAGTATGTACATATTTAAAAGTAGTATATGTAGTATATCAGCTATCTGGTTACCATAACACAAGCTCACTTTGAAGCTTATCAGGTTGGCCGTGTGTGAAAAATGTCCCAGGATAAAAAGGCCTATTTAGGTCATGAAAGAATGACAGCAATTACTTAATAAATATATAGAAGATGTAATTGATACTGAATTGACCTTAATTGTCTGTTTGTCTGTGTGTTGCGTTCTCACGACTAGGGACTGCTCACTTTGTAGACTGTTGTGAAATTTGATAATGATCTTAGAGTGGGGGGTCATGGGTTCGAATCTGGTGAGGAGACGTCGAAAATTTAAGAACGAGTCCGGAAAAAAATGTATAGAGACGTTTTTGCGTGAAAGAGTAACAAACATACAATGTATCTATACATTCTCAGAATCTTACGCATCCTACTAATATTAAAAATGCGAAAGTTTGTGAGTACCTATGGCGATGTATGTTTGTGACTCTTTCACGCAAAAACTACTCAACGGATTTGTTTGAAATTTGTAACACAGATAGTTTATAACCTGAATTAATACATAGGCTACTTTTTATCCCGGGAAAATTTAAGATCCTCCGGGAACATGGGTGAAACCGCCGGAAGTTACCAGTAAGATTATTACTAACAAAAGTGCTACTGTAAAGTCGCCTCCCCCCCTCCCCGAGGGTACCCCCCCTCCCCCCACCTCCGGGGGTACTCGCTCGTTAAATTTTATAACAAGTACTCCTCAGGTACTAACACGAAAACACTTTTAAACTAACTTTTAACAATAAAGTGAGATAATGTGTGTCCCATAACATTCTACATATATAAGTATTGTAAAGGTTTTATACCACAAGGGTGGCAAACAGGCATACGGTCCCACCTGATGGGAAGCGGTTACCGTAGCCTATGGGCGCTTGCAACACCAGAGGCGTCTCTCACGCGTTGTCGACCCTATAAAAAAGGGAACAACTGTATAGGCAGTGAAAGGGACAAAGCGCAATGCACTTCTCGTCGAAGGGACAAACAGGCATCACTCATGCACACCCCTACGACGCTACTCCATCCCTGGTCCCCCCACTGCCGCTACTCTGACTATCGACTCCCCGCGGTTTCACCCGTGTTCCCGGGGAACCTTGAATTTTCCCGGGATAAAAAGTAGCCTATTTATTAACCCAGTTTATAAACAATCTGCGTTCCAAATTTTATCCAAATCCATTCAGTAGTTTTTGAGTAACGAACATACATCGAAACAAACTTTCGCATCTATATATTACTAGTGGCTCCCCGCGGCTTCGCCCGCGTTCTCGGGGGATCTTTAATATTCCCGGGATAAAAGTAGCCTATGTCTTTTCTCAGGCTCTAGACTATCTATATAAAAAATTTCATTAAAATCGTTTCATTAGCTTTTGCTTGAGTGAGTAACAAACACATACCTACAAACTTTCGCATCTATAATGTTATTGGGATTTAAACGAGTGAAACCTCAGAGCGAAAGCTAGTATATTTACCGATAAGACTTAACGCAACCCTTCACTTTCACTAGAGGTTTAAACACCGGTATTTATCGCATAAATCCGCTAAGAGAAAGGGGATATTACAGGTTTTCGAACGAGTATTGGTTTATTAAAAATTTATCGATTGTTACTTTAAACTGTATAGGACAGTCGCTTGAAGATAGAAAGTTCAGATTACAAAACAAAATCCACTCTGAAATAAATAAATATAAATATCCTGGAACATTATTCACACACGGCCAATCTGATTCCAAACTAAGCAGAGCTTGTGCTGTAACCAGATTGCTGATATACTACATATACTACTTTTAAATACATACTTATATAGATATTTACATCCAGACACAGAACAAACAGATATTCATGCATACAAATGTTTGTCCTGGGTGGGATTCAAACCCGCGACCCGCGGCTTGAGAGTCAGGGTCACTAACCACAAAGCCAATCGGGCTGTCAAATGAAATGATGTTTAATGATAGACCCTAACTCTAATATTATAAATGCGAATGGTTTTTTAATACAATTAAACCGCTGAACCAATTTTAAAAAAATCTTTCATACATCAGTGTCATAGGCTACATTTTTCCCCTATTCCTACGGAACGGGGACTACGCGGATGAAACCGCGGAGCGGAAGCTAGTATTTTAATATAATTACATATACCTCTCTGCGGTTGCCGCCACGATCACAGGGATCTGAATTTATCTTGGGATAATAAGTAGCCTATGTTATTCCAGAACATATTCTAGCTCTGTGCCAAATTTCATCGCGATCCCTTCAGCCGTTGTTGCGTGAAAGAGTAACAAACATACATCTAACATCTAATCTATACATACAGTCTTACAAACTTTCGTATTTATAATATTAGTACCTAAAAATGAAATGAAATATATTTATTAATTCAAATAGACCTTTACAGGCACATATGAAACGTCGACTCTAATGCTCGGTTCGGAAGGTTACTTTTGCTGAGAAGAGCCGGCAATAAACTCAGCAATTACTATTTTCAAAACAAGTTTTAACATATTAGTCCCGATAGAACGAGCGCACATAGTTATCCATAATAATATTAGACAGACCATCTGCTAAACTATCTCTCAGAAGTAGGACACACAAATCTATCATATTGATTCGAAATCAATCCTCCCAAATCCCTTTCCAAATATAAACCGGGTTAGATCAAAGCGAACCGCTCCTTTGTCGGCACTTAACTAACTTAACACTAGCTTACGCTGCGGTTTCGTTTGAAACATTAGTAAGTTAGTAAAGGAATGCTGTGTCAATAAATGTATTTCAAATTTGAAACTCCAATCAGATTTATGTGCTGGGAATGTATGTTTTCCCGGGGTATTAAGCTAAGTATTAATTTGGAATCTGTTCTTGATATGTTTCTTTAAAATACCTTCAGCAGTTATTTCGTGAAAGAGTAACAAACATCTAAATACATATTCATATGTATCTACACTATATAATATTATAAAGAGGAAATACCTATTTGTATCTTTGTTATGTACCTATAGGCTCCGAAACTACTGGACCGATCTGAATAATTCTTTCACCAATAGAAAGCTACGTTATCAGGGAGTAACATAGGCTATATTTTATCACTGTATTCCCACGGGAACGGGAACTACGCGGGGCAAAGCTAGTACTATATAATTTAGTTATTCACATATAAATACAGACCGGTTGGCTTTGTAGTTAGTGACCCTGACTCTCAAGCCGGTCGTTGGTTCGAATCCCACCCAGGACAAATAATTGTATGCGATAATATATCTGTTAGTTCTGGGTCTGGATGTAAATATCTATATAAGTATGTGTTTAAAACGTAGTATATCAGCTTTCTGGTTACCATAACACAATCTCACTTTGAAGCTTACTTTGGAATCAGATTGGCCGTGTGTGAACAATGACCCAGGATATTTACAAAGATTTAGACATTCGTAAGTTTCGTTACAGAATTGGTACCAATATCTTAAATAGAGTTAAACTTCAAAGCGACAAGCCGCCCTTTGTGACGCCGCGCGGGCGTTAAGCGAATGAAATTCATTTAAAACTTGAACTCTCAAGTTAAAGTTAACTTGTACTTGAAATATTCAGGAACACTTGAACTGTGAGTTTGTCGTGAGTTCAAGTTTGAGTAAGTTTAAGTTTATGTCAAGTGTGAAGTAAAATGAAGTGATTAGTAGATACCTAAATCTATATAGATATATAAAACAAAGACCCCGCCGCCTCCGTCTGTCTGAACGCGATGAACACAAAAACTACTGAACAGATTTTCATGCGGTTTGCACCAAATTACGGTGTATTTCATGGGGAAGTTTTTTATGTATAATACATCAATTTGGAGCCGGTAGGTGGCGCTGGTGGGCAGAACGAAGTCTGCCGGATCCGCTAGTTTATTTTAAATGCGAATTCCTTTCGGTTTTGTAACTTTTGTTATGCTTTCACGCCAAAACTATCGAAATAAATTTGATGAAACTTGATACAGATGTGGAACAGGACTTGAGAAAGGATCTAGGCTACATTTAATGATGTTTTTAATCAAGATAGTTATATATTTGACAGACCGGTTGGCTTTGTGGTTAGTGACCAGACTTTCAAGCCGCCGATCGTGGGTTCGAATCGCACCTAGGACAATCTTTTGTGTGCGTAAATTTCTGTTTGTTTTATGTCTGGATGTAATTATCTATATAAGTGTGTATTTAAATTAGTATATGTAGTATATCAGCTATCTGGTTACAGTAAAAGCTCTGCTTACTTTGGAATCAGATTGGCCGTGTATATAAAGTCCTGAGACGTATATTAATTTTATAAGTATATATATAAAGGTATATTTCATCATAATATCACATATGAGACTAGTTTCGGAATGAAACACATTTAGAGCTTTCAAAAGCTCGCATGCACCCTCCGGGCCCAAATAGAGGACCCTCTCTAATTAAGGATACGTCTCCAAAGCTTTGACACCAGAGCTTTCCGCACAGAAATTGTTAAAGTTTGAAGCTTTTGTAGCTGAAAGCTCTCACGGAACTATTATATATGTATGTATTATATACCTTATATTGTTAAATGATGAATTTAATGAAAGATGGAGTTCAAAAACACATTATTTTCAAAAATATGAAACCGAGCAAACCTTGTACTATGGTAACCAGAAAACTGATATCATCATCATCAGCTCATACACGTCTCCACGCTCGGAGCTCGAGCCTCCCCTAACACCGAGGGGGTGTCCATAGTCCACCACGCGGGCCTAGTGCGGTGCGACTTCACATGCCTTTAATAGTGACATCTCGGGCATGCAGGTTTCCTCACGATGTTTTCCTTCACCGAAAGCCAGATAACTGATATACTACTTTTAAATACACACTTATATATATACTAATGCGCCCCGCGGTTTCACTTGAGTTCCTCGGGGACCTTAAATTTTCCATATTACATATCCATACTAATATTATAAATGCGAAAGTAACTCTGTCTGTTATATCTTGTCTCTCTGTCTGTCTCGCTTTCACGCTAAAACTACCGAACCGATTTACCGATATGAAATTTGGTACACATATAGTCTTAAGCCTGAGAAAGGACATAGGCTACTTTTTATCCCGGGAAAATGGAAGATCTCCCGGGAAGTACGCGGGTAAAACCCGCGGGGAGCAATTAGTGTACACTAATATTATAAAGAGGAAAGATTTGTATTTTTGTATGTAACGAATAAACTCAAAAAGTACTGGACTGATTTTAATCGTTCTTTTTTCATTAGAAAGCTACATTATCCCCGAGTAACATAGGCTATATTTTATCTCTGTATTCCCACGGGAACGGGAACTACGCGGGTAAAACCGCGCGGAGGCAGCTAGTATGTCATAAATTTCATGCAAATCTGTCATGTAGTTTTTGCGCCAAAGAGTAGGTACCTATATAATATGATTATGACAGCAAGACACACAATTGGTTACTATGTCTACACCGGGACATGACCCAACGAAATAAAAAAATAAAAATTTTACTACTATACCTCAAATTTAATTAAAACACCCACTTAAACAATATTTACATAAAATATCCACGCAAGGTGCGGGCAACGACCTACCATTTAGAACTGAAATCCAACGAAATTGATAAAACATCACACACCTTTTTTTCAAATAGGTTAATTGTCCATTAGCTTGACACCTGACCTACTTGTTAAAAAACCTAATTAATTACGAGTGCCATATTACTGTGGTGACGCCATCTTGGTGGCAGGGAGGGATTTGGGCATGGATGTGGGGCGTAAAGTAATGAATATGTATGGGGTAGATTGTTGATGTGTCAAAATTTGACAGTATTTGTCAAAATGGTGACTGTTTATAATTTTGACTTAATTACCAAGAAGATATATCGTCAAGCGAATTTTAGGCTCACAATTATTGTATTTGTTTTTCTCAAAATGTATGCTTTTTATCGAGAAATTGAACAATATTTTCAAAGAGTAATAAGAATAGGTATATTACAATTTTATATGTTGGGTATAATCCATATTAATCCAAGTGGAAATCCAAAAACAAATAAAGACACTCTCTTACCACTATGACGCTTGATATTTGTTTAAATAGCTCCTTCTGTTTATTGTAAACGTACCTGAAAAAAGAATAATAACATGTTAATTAAAGGCAATTTTTACTAAGTACAATAAAACACACTTCTTATACAGATTAAATCGTCTCTAAAGAACAAACATAAAAATTCTATATTAAGCTTCAGCCCAGCGGTTTCACCCGCGTAGTTCCCGTTCCCGTAGGAATGCAGGGATAAAATATACTCTATGACACGAACAAATAAGTAGCTTTGTATTGGTGAAAGAATTATTCAGATCTATCCAGTATTTTCAGGGTTCATAACAAAACAAACAAAAATTAAATCTTTCCTCTTTCTATTAGTACCTATAGACAAAAATATGCCCAATTTCCGTATGCCCCATAATTTATACCTAACTCCGTCCCTGTAATAACAGGGCAACAGAATTTAGGCGAACGCCGAAAAATTATAATTCGCAATTTATGAGGTGCCGTAAATATCTTGTTATTTGTTGGGACGCGGTTAATTTATGGGCCATTGTCTGTATATGTGGGTATATGTAGATATTTACCACATCTTCTATATATATAAAACAAAGTCCCCGACGCCTCTGTCTGTCTGAACGCGATGAACACAAAAACTACTGAACAGATTTTCATGCGGTTTTCACCAAATTACGAAGTATTTCATGGGGAAGGTTTTTATGTATGATACATCAAATTGGACCCGGTAGGTGGCGCTGGTGGGCAGAACGAAGTCTGCCGGCTCCGCTAGTTGTATAAAAATGCGAAAGTAACTGTCTGTCTGTCTCGGTTTCATGCTAAAATTAGTGACCTTTTAGAACTTTTTTTTTTCTTTTTTTTTTTTGAAGGACTAGAAGGTGTTAGCCTCTGATGGCTGTTACACCTTTACGCGGGCAATCGGTGAGCGCTGAGGACTCTCAACCGTAAAGTAGTGAACCGATTTAAATTAAAATTTGTGCACATAAGTCTAGAGCCTGATAAAGGGCATAGGCTACTTTTAATTCCGGGAAAAGGGTACGCGGGTGAAACCGCGGGGAGCCACTAGCGCTGGTTCCGCCCACCAGCGCCACCTACCGGGTCCAAATTGATGTATTATACATAATAAAACTTCCCCATGAAATACTTCATAATTTGGTGAAGACCGCATCAAAATCAGTAGTTTTTGTCGTTCAGACAGACAGAGGCGACGGGGACTTTGTTTTATATATAGAAGTTAGGATTAGGATAACTACCTTCACATTTGAAGTCGGTAAAACATAGTTAATAAGAAATCGATAGATAGAAAGGTCACAGAAACCTGAAAAGGGATTTTAAGGGTCTTTTTAGGGTCTAATAGGATCTTACAGAACGTTTGAGGTATCGAGCCGAGTCAAAGTTACTTTGAGTATCATGTTTCTAAAGAAATGATTATTTGTGTAAATAAAAACCTTTATGTATGGTAATAGAGTTCAGAATTATTGTGTAGGGATAAGATGTTGGTATGTAGTTGGGTGCAAATAAATGGTTTAGATATTTTTTTTAATAGTTTTTTTCTTCAGGTGAAGTTTGTTTTGTAACTTAAAATAGATTTATTTAAATTGTTTTTTTTTCAGGTGAAGTTTTTGTTTTGTAACTTAAAATATTTAGTATTTTTATAGCTTAAATTTACTTAAATAAATTCTTATAAACTACGCAGAGTTTGTACCAGAAAACGCTATAACATAAAAAATTATATAAATGCACCTACACGTTCTTATACTTTTTCTTAAATATATAATAAACATCGGCCAATCAGATTCCAAAGTAAGCTTCAAAGTGATCTTACTTGTGTTATGATAACCAGATAGCTGATATACTGAGAAATTTACATCTAGACACGGAACAAACAGACATATTGATGCATACAAATGTTTGTCCTGGGTGGGACTCGACACGACCCGCGGCTTGAGAGTCAGGGTCACTAACCACAAAGCCAACCGGGCTGTCAAAAAGTTTTTTAAAACATATTTTACGTAAGATATATATAGATATTTCTTCAGACACGAACAAACAGACTGCTAGAAATCGAAATTACTACCTTAACTCTCAAAGTAGTTATTTGTTTTTTCCATCAAGCCTATCGACAATACAAAATAATATAACATCCAATTTTCTTTGCCACCAAGTGTACAAAATACCACCATTAAATTCTCAACTGTATCACTAACGCCTTAAGGTAGAATTTCCCTTTTTGAAAACATAATATGTCTATGCGAAGAAGCTTTCACCTTATAAAGAACTTTCAGAGAACTTTATCATTTAACCGACTGTGGAGAAATATTTTGAGCTTTGAAAAGTTTCGAAACAAAAAAGGTACTGTCCTCAATATAAGCTTTCACGGAGCTTTGAGGGTCTTTTTACACAATTACATTCCAAACTAAGCAGAGCTTGTACTATAGTAATTAGATAGCTGATATACTTTTATAAGCCCCGTGTTCCTGGGGTATCTTTAATTTTCCCGGGATAAAAAGTAGCTTATATGTTAATCCAGAATATATTCTAATTCTGTGCCAAATTTTATTCAGATCTCTTCAGCCGTTGTTGCGTGAAAGAGTAACAAACATACATCTTTCAAAAACTTTCGCATATATTAATAAGAGTGGCTCCGTACGGTTTCACCTGCGTCTCCGGGGTCTTCAATTTTCCCGGGATAAAAAGTAGCCTATGTGTTAATCCAGGGTGTCAGCTAACTCCATACCAAATTTTATTAAAATCGCTCCAGACATTTAGACGTGAAGAAGTAACAAACAAACACACTCATAAACTTTCACCTTTATAACATTAGTGTGATTTTAGCAGATAATTTACACCCATATATATACAAACGTTAGTTCTAACGAGAATGAACCTACGAACAGCGGCTTAAAAGTCAGAGCCACTAACCACTAAACCCAGTTTTTAAAATGACATATATTTATTCATTCAAATAGGCCTTCACAGGCACTTATGAAACGTCGACTCTAAGCACTCATTTGCTCTAGAGCTTTTTTAAAGTACGGTAGAAAAGCTTTCATACACAAAAAATGCATTCCCAAGTAACATAATATGCTCTTTTTCTAACGTCTCCAAAGTTGAAAATGCAACACCACTCGATAAAAAAGCGTCGCGTTTTAAAAACGCTGTCGTGTGAACATATACATGGGAATGCATTTGTTGTATTTGAACGCTTTTTTAACGTACGTTAAGAAAACTCTCGTGCGAATGAGATAACGCTCGGTTCGGAAGGGAGCTTTAGTTTAGACTATATAGGTAGTATAGCTATAGTAAGGATGACCTCTTTAGACTATAGTAGACTACTTGATTACTATTACCCAAGATGGAGTCACGCTTGTGAGAAATGGCTGCGTGCCTGCCCGCTGCGAACCGAGTAGGGATGGGACGAGTCGATAGTTCCTCATACTAATATTATAAAGTGGAAGATTTGTTTGTTTGTTTGTAATGAATAGGCTCAGAAACTACTGGATCGATTTCAAAAATTCTTTCACCTTTGGAAAGCTACATTATCCCCGAGTAACATAGGCTATATTTTATCCCTGTATTCTCACGGGAACGGGAACTACGCGGGTAAAACCGCGGGGAGGCAGCTAGTTCTGAATAAACTTTAAAACTATTCGACGATTCGAGCCCCGCCGGGCTTCCGTCCCGCGGTTTCACCCGCGGGAACGGGAACCATCCCGTTCTCGTAGGAATACGGGAATAAAATATAGCCCATGTTACTCTCTGATAATGTAAATAAATAAAAATTAATATCCTGGGACATTTTCACACACGGCCAATCGGGTTCTAAGGTTTTTTTTTCAATCAATCAACGGCAGCCGGTTGGGCTTTGTGGCTAGTGACCCTGGCTTTCAAGTCGGTTAGTGGGTTCGAATCCCACCCAGGACAAACATTTTTATGCATGAATATGTCTAGATGTAATTATCTATATAAGTATTTGGAAGTATATAATATGTAGTATGGTAGCTATCTCGTTACCATATCACAAGCTCTGCTTAGTTGGGAAACAGATTGGCCGTGTGTGAAAAATGTCCGAGGATATTTATTTATAATCAGAGGTAATTAAATAATGATAAATTTACTGGTTGTCGATATCGATATAATCGACTAGTCGCATCACTAGCCGCCGCTAACCGATTGGCCAGCCCGCTTTCTCCCCATCGACCGAGATCACTTAACTTCGTTATAACCACTTTATAATGTACTAAGTTAACCGTTTTTCTATATCTCAGTAACTATAACCTCTTAGATATCTTTACAAACGGTTTTAAGTAAATTTTCAGTGATTTATTTGATTACGACCCGCCCCAGCTTCGCACGGCTGCAATGCTTATACATCACATTAGAAAGCCCCAAAATTGACAGTGTTTCTCTAACATATTATGCATGTATTGTACATAAAAACCTTCCTCTTGAATCACTCTATCTATTATAAAAAGCCGCATTAAAATCCGTTGCGTAGTTTTAATGATTTAGGAAGACATAGGGACAGACAGCGGAAAGCGACTTTGTTTTTATAATATGTAGTGATATTTTGGTCTTGGGTTCGAGTTCCAGAAATCCGTATACATATGAAAGTGTGTAGTTTGATATAGAACATGTGATATATCACAATATATTAGTTTTATTTTATAGACAGCCCAGTTGGCTTTGTGGTTAGTGACCCTGACTCTCAAGCCGCCGGAAAAACATTTGTTTGAACGAATATAATATCTTCTTTTTTTTAAATAAAATGAGCTTACGTTTGGCTTCAGACACCCTCGGGCATGAGCGACGTCGAAGCCTAAGATGTCTGTTCTGAGTCTGGATGTAAATATCTGTATAAGTATGTATTTAAAACGTATTATATTATGTAGTATGACAGCTATCTGGTTACAGCACAAGCTCTGCTTAGTTTGGACTCAGATAGACCGTATGTGAAAAATGTCCCAGGATATTTAGTGGTGTGAATCCGTACGTAAGAGGTTCTGGCAACTTGAACCTGCACCTTCATGATTGTGAGTCGGTGCGTTTCCAACTGAGCCTATCTAACACAATGCAAATAACAAAGCAAATTCAATTGTAATCTTCCTTAGGCAGTAACAATAAAGGATAATGACCGCTCATACAGGCTGCTACAGTTAATAAAATGAAATATATTTATTAATTCAAATAGGATGTAAATATCTATATATAAGTATGTATTTAGAAAGAAAGAAAGAAAGAAAGAAATTTTTATTTGTGACGCCCAGAAAAATATTACATACATAAGAAAAACAAACAATTATAAACAAAATAAAAAATAATTAACCTAAAAAAATAAATAACATTGACTGGCGTTACAAAATGGTCCACCAACTCAGCATGAGCTGGTCATACATTTGCATAACCAGCGCTGGTCTTCCGTTGGGGCCGTCTGGTGAAGTCCAGGCCGGGTCACATGATAGCTATTATATTGTATTAAAGTGAGTGAGAGCAGTTAACAGTGACCTAATAAGGAGGTGAAAACAAGAAAACACAATGAATAAAAAATAAAATTAACAAAAATTGATGCCGTAAGTAAGTACCTATTTCTATTATGGTAACAATGGAAAAAAAAAATATTATTACATGTTACATTGTATTATTTATATTATATTTTCATACTATTTTATATAATTTTATATTATATAGCACTCGTATCAAGCCGCTGCGACTCTTCTAGCTTTTGATGTTGCAAGAGGAAAGATTTTAATTTAACTTTAAACCCTTGTGTACTTTGCAGGTTCCGTATCGGCGGTGGAATATTATTCCAGCATTTGGTTGCAGCGTAACAAAAACTACCTCTAAACGTAGCAGAGGAATGCTGGTGCATGGACAGCTGTCTCGAAGATTGCGACCTCTGGCTGTTTACCCAAGATAACCTATTATATAAATAAGCAGGAGATTCATATTTAATAATTCCAAAAAGAAGGCAAGCTAAGTGAAGCTTACGCCGGTGCTTCATTTTTAAAATTAAATGATCATTAAAATATGGTGTTACATGAGCCCTTGACGGAATGTTAAAACAGAAGCGAGCACAGGCATTCTGAACTCGCTGTATAAGTTTTTGAGTTCTATTTAAGAGTCTAGGTCCAAAAACTGTGTCCGCATAATTAAGCTTAGATAAAATTAATGAATCTACTAACCTGATACGAAGAAGTTCATTTATGAATGGTCTAATTTTATATAAAATCTTAAGTTTATAAAAACAATTTTTTACTGACGAAGCTATATGTTTCTCAAATCTTAGGTTTGAGTCCATGTGTAACCCAAGATTACGAGCATCGTATACTCGTTCAATGGGCTCATTCCCAATCATGACATTTAAAGACGGTTGTATTCTATCTAATTGATGTGCGCTACCAAATATAAGATATTTCGTTTTTGCAGGGTTTAACAGTAGGCAATTATTTGAAGACCACTCAGATATTTTTGAAAGGTCTATATTAAGCTTAGCGATTGCGTTATCAATATCTGAGGGCTTGCAGGAGATGTAGACTTGTAAGTCATCTGCGTAAATGTGAAATTTACAGTGTTTAATGTGCGTTCTTATATCTGCTAGGTACAGTATAAAAAGCACAGGCCCCAAAATAGATCCCTGAGGCACCCCCCTTACTACCGGTGACAGGTCAGATTTAGAGAATGCCCCGTTATTATTCAACCTCACATATTGGTAGCGATTACTGAGGTAACTATTAAACCACTGTAACGCTGCAGAGTCAAAACCATAGAAATGTAGCTTAGACAACAACAGGTTAATATTTAAGCAGTCGAATGCCCTAGAGAAGTCTAGGAGCACCAGCAACGTGCACATTCCATGATCTTGTGAAAGAAGAATATTGTCTGTGACATCAAGCAATGCGGTTACTGTACTACGACCCTTACGAAAACCCGACTGAACATCAGGCAGTATGCAATTCATCTCTAAGTAATCATTTAATTGCGCACATACTGCCTTTTCTAATATTTTAGATATACATGGCAGTATGCTTACTGGTCGAAGATCTTTGAGTTCCACGGGATTCGAGTTCTTGGGTAAAGGGTTCACTAACGCGACTTTCCATAAATCGGGATATATGCAAGAGCTAATTGACCTATTCACTATTTCTTTCATTACGTCTACTGTGTAAGGTAAAGTCATTTGCAGCATATCTAACGAAATAGTATCGCACCCTTCTGCGTTAGATTTTAAAGAACGAAAAATCTTTATGATACTGTCTACACTCACGGGTTCTATGTGGAATGACTTGTCATGATAAGTGTGGTATTCAAAATAGGTCAGCTGTGAGATGTTTACAGTAGTAGAACCAGGGATGGTTAAGAAATGATTGTTGATAATGCCTGGATCATTAAAATGAGAGGGAAGTTCAATATTATGCTTTAAAACTGTACTTTTTAAATTCTTCCATAGGACTTTAGGATTTCGTATTTCACTATTAATGTTATATTTAAAATAAGCTGACTTTTCATGGATATTTAAAAGTATTATATGTAGTATATCAGCTATCTGGTCACCATATAACACAAGCTCACTTTGATGCTTAATTTGGAATCAGCTCTATACCAAATTGCATCAAAATCGCTTAGTTAATCGCTAGTGATTTAAACGTAAAAATCTTACAAGACAGAGTTATTTTCGCATTTATAATATTAGTAGACATTTTACATAGGTACCTACTACATCTATCAAAATCCGTAAGTCTATTAAAGATAACACCCTGTATCTATATATACATCTAATACATCTATTATATATGTCAAATCATTAGTATTCATGCTACGTGCATATTCACACATGTGGCGGAATTATTAATCTGCATGTGTTTGTATGTTAATATATAAGTCAGAGACATGGCAGTATGACCTGACTTGAAAAGGTCAAATTGTGGTCACCAGCGCCACCTACCGGCTCCAAATTGATGTATTATACATAAAAACCTTCCCCATGAAATACTCCGTAATTTGGTGAAAGCCGCATGAAAATCTGTAGAGTAGTTTTTGTGTTCATCGCGTTCAGACCGACAGAGGCGGGGACTTTGTTTTATATATATAGAAGATGCGAAAGTTTGTGAGTATGGATGTACTTTTAATTCAATTTTACGCCAAAACGGCTGTAGGGATCGCGATGAAATTTGGCACACAATTAGAATATGTTCTGGAACAACACATAGGCTACTTTTTAACCTGGGAAAATTTAGAATCCCCGGGGAATGCGGGCGAAACCGCACACTAATACCTAAGTTTACTAACTTACTAGTTTACTAACTTAGGTATTAGTGTGCGGTTTCGCCATACAGGAAAAGAGTTTTACTAAAATTATATTATTGCAAATACAGTTCGCCTGTTTATGAACAATAAGCGTTCAGTTTACGAGGTTGGGCGGTGACAGACAGACAGGTGCGGCCCCCATTACACCCTTTTAGCTTCATTAAATAATGTTTAGGGGCAATATTTTTCATTTTACCAGCCTACCTCTATTTTAGGCTATGGCGTAAGCATTTGCAATATATTTCACTAGCATCCGCCCTGCGGTTTCACCCGCATAGTTCCCGTTTCTATAGGAATACAGGGTTAAAATATAGACTATATCAATCACAAATAACGTGGCTTTCTATCGGTGAAAGAATTATTCAGATCGGTCCAGTAGTTAAGGAGCTTATTCATAAGAAACAAAAAATCAAATCTTATAATTATAACACAATATTATAAAGAGGAAATATTTGTATTTACATGTAACGAAAAAACTTAAAATCTATTCGACCGATCTGAATAATTAATTCACCAATGGAAAGCTACATTATCACTGACTAACATAGGCTATATTTTATCCCCTTATTCTTACGGGAACGGGAACTATGCTGGTGAAACTGCGCGGAGGTAGCTACTTATTTCAAATCTAAATATCTAGTCTGTATTTACGTTTTATTAAACGTGGAAAGTCGATAGTATAGGTATCATAAACTATATCTTCACAAATAGATCTAGGCAATGACATATAGTCTAGACAGAATATTGTCTAGATTAAAACAAATATAATGACAGTATGGTAGCGTGCGCCGCCATTGCGTGAGTCCACGCAACGTCGAAATAATTATTAGAATTTATCGTTGGATTCTATTACGTTAGACCGGTATGTCCGGTTGAAGACACAATTAGTATTTCTGTCCGTTTGTCTGTTTTATATAATAGGTTACTTCTTGAATTACTTCCCGTAATTCGTAAAAGAGTAATTACTGAGTTTGTTGCCGGCTCTTCTCAATAAAAAACAACTATCAGAACCGAGCGTTAATAGTGACTATTCATAAGTGCTCTATTGAGGCCTATTTGAATAAATAAAATTTTGATTTTTTTTGATCCCGTGGAGATTTTCGAGTGGAATTAACAACTTTTAAAATATGAAATTATAAATATCCTGTGACATTTTTCACACACGGCCAATCTGATTCCAAAGTAAGTGATATGGTAACCAGATATCTGATATACTACTTTTAAATTCATACTTATATGGATAACTATTTGACCCGCGCAACTTCGTTAGCGTCACTTGCGCGTTTTTGCAACAGTTTTGATTGATGCTCCGCTCCTATTCGTCAAGATTTATATATAAAAACCTTCCTTAAGAATCACTCTATCTATTTAAAAAAACCGCATCAAAATCCGTTGCGTAGTTTTAAAGATCTTAGCATACATAGGGACAGACAGACGGCGGATAGCGACATTGTTTTATACTATGTAGTGATGATTACATCCAGACGCAGAACAAACAGACATATTCATTCATGCATACAAATGTTTGTCCAGGCTGGCATACAAACCCACGACTGGCGGCTTGAGAGTCAGGGTCACTAACCACAAAGCCAATCTGTCTGTTAAGGTAACTTAAAGTATCAATTCACTTCTGTAGCTTACATCAAAAGCTTAAATGTCAAATAGTGTAATGAAAGTTTTATTAAGTTATTTCGAATTAACTTTCACAATATTTCATCCAGTCATCGCTATATAGAATCAAGATTAGGTATTTTTGTTCAAACTAGTGACTCCCCGCGGTTTCACCCGCCTATCTTCGATCTTCCATTTTCCCGGGATAAAAAGTAGCCTTTGTCCTTTCTCAGGCTCTAGATTATCTGTGTACCAAATAAATGAATGAATAAATGAATTAGTTATTTGTTATACAAGAGTGCAAAGTTGCTTTTTAACCGCGTGTTCAATTTTGATGACCGAGCAAGCGAAGGATTCTAAAATTGAATCACGAGCGCAGCGAGTGATTCAAAATTAGAATCCTGAGCGTTAGCGAGGGAATCAAAAGAGCACGAGGTGAAAAATCTTTGCACTCGAGTGCAACACGTAACTTTTCATTCCACCTCAGCGAGGAAATGACTAAATACTTCTCGCGTGATTGTTGAGGGAGAAAGCTCATTTGCTCATTATTAACAGTTTCAGTCAATTCTGTTGGCGTCAAGCAAACTTCCTCGTCGCTAGAATCACTCATTTTAGTTTTTTCACTTGTTTTCAAGTTTCTTGTTTTTAATATAAGGTTTAACAATGACGTGAAAAAATGCCGCGTAAAGAACCGCGTACAAAGCAAATTGAAAAAAGAACACCAAGAAGGTGCCGAGTCTGAGTTTTTAACAAATAAAAAAAAAGTTGTATGATATATTCGGCACCATAGAGGTAGCAGTAAATAGGTTTAATGTTTTTTTTTAATTCACAAACTTAGTGCACACGATGTTCCAAATTTAATTTACTTTATCATCTAGAGAATAAAAACGGCTTTTCCACTCAGATATTGAAGATTAAAAATACTCTTTCCGAGATGGTGGGATGAAAATTATATTATTATTATACCAAATTTATTTAAATCGGTTAAGTAGTTTTAGAACTCATTTTTTTTCACGGGCACTTATGAATAGTCACTATTAACGCTCGGTTCTGATAGTTGTTTTTACTGAGAAGAGCCGGCAATAAACTCAGTTATTACTTTTCAAAATAATGATTCATGGATTCAGAGTGCCTTTAACTGAGAAGAACAGGACCAACCAAAAAGCTAATTTTAAAAGCTTCTACGACTTCCCACGGCCTTATAAAACTCATATCCTACTAATATTATAAATGCGAAAGTTTGTAAGTATGGATGTATGTATGTATGGATGTTTGTTACTCTTTCACGCTCCAACGGCTGAAGGGATCTGCTTGAAATTTGGCACAGAGCTACAATATGTTCTGGAATAACACATAGGCTACTTTTTATCCCGGGAACGCGGGTGAAACCGCGGGGAGCCACTAGTCTACTAATAAAACATGTTAAAGCGTACTTTCACTCTACCCGTCGACACTATCAATCAGCTGACCTTCCGTCTGTCCGTCTATCCATCTGTATGTCTGTCTGTCACGGTTTTACCATTACCGTGTATGTAGAAAGTGTTTTTAACACTATATGAATGATAATTGTAATTTCTCTAATTAACCTTTAGAATATTATTAAATATATTGCTTTTTGATATGTATTAGATATTGAGGGACATTTTCACACACAAATCTGACTGCAAACTAAGCAGAGCTTGTACTGTAACCAGGATAGCTGATATACTACTTTTAAATACATACTTATAAAGATAATTACATCCAGAGATAGAACATCCAGGCGTAGAACAGTCTTATTCGTGCATACAAATGTTTGTTGAGTGGGATTCGAACCCACGACAGGGGGCTTGAAAGTCATGATCGCTAACCACTTAGCAAACTGACCAAACAGAGTAACTCCAGGAAATGTTAAATTTTCCCTGGATAAAAATTAGCCTATGTCCTTTCTCAGGCTGTAGACTATTTTTGTACTAAATTGAATTTAAATCGCTTCAGTAGTTTTAGCGTGAAAGCGAGACAGACACTCCACACATATATCAATCAACATCAAAACTATTCAGTTAAGGGGTAACTCATAATTTAAAACGCAGTTAAAACATCCAGTTAACTTTATTACGTAGTTAACAAGTGACAGAGTCGTAAACACCTTTTTTAACATTCCCCCATATTTGTAACGGTTTAAGCTGTTAATTTGTCAATTTGAGAACCCCTTAAAAGGTTTCAGAGAACAAATATAGCTATTTATTGTCTCAGTCACTCAGTAACTGGGAAAGGGAGAAAGATATAGGTCTATATATAATATAGATAACCATCTAAAACCTAAAGATGACAGTATTCCTAAATGTTGATAAGAGATTTGAAGTTTGATCAAAAACTGTTAATAGTAAAATCAGATTGGACGTAAAATACTTTAAAATTTTCGTTCTCCTATATCATAATAAATTATTAATTTAATTAGAATCTAGAGAGACAACTGTGAAAAATCGACAACAAACTATTTTCATAATATTTAATAATGTTAGTACATATAGTAAGGCCTGTCCAAAAAAAACTTAAGACAAGGCGCCACTTGTACAACTGTTCCTAATAAAGTGCTTGTAATATTTTAGTTCCAAATTGTGCCCCAACAATGGCGACGTCCTTTAAATTTTTGTTCAAATTTTTCGTCAAATTTGGAAGTGAAAGATCCGCCTCACTAGTAACAATACCTAACAAACCTAATCCATACTAAAATTATAAATGCGAAAGTAACTATGTCTGTCTGTCTCGCTTTCACGCTAAAACTACTGAACCGATTTAAATTAAATTTGACCAGGTACACAGATAATCCAGAGCCTGAGAAAGAACATAGGCTTTTTATCCCGGGAAAATTGAAGATCCCCTGGGAACGCGGGCGAAGCCGCGGGGAGCCACTATATATCATTTACACGAAAAAAATCAAAACTCAACACAAACCCAAACTAATAAATCCACAAATTTCGTTCGAAATACCAAATGAAAACAGTTCGGCGACATGTTATCTTGTTTGACAGTTTCCGGCGGCCATTTTGGGAATATCGACGCGCGGGAAACCGGTTTCAACTGGTTTCGACCAATGGAGGATTAACGTGGTAAAAGTTTAAATTCAGTTTAAACTGAATAGTTTTAATTTAGTTTTGAGCCAAAAATACTTCGTTTATTTTGAAAAGAAAACTTGTATGTCATCATAATCATCATCATCAGCTCATATACGTCTCCACGCTCGGAGCTCGAGCCTCCCCTAACATCGAGGGGGTGTAGGCCATAGTCCACCACGCGGGCCTGTTGCGGATTGGCGGACTTCACATGCCTTAAATTGTGACATCTCAGGCATACAGGTTTTCTCACGATGTTTTTCCTTCACCGAATTTGGACTAACATAAGTAGTATCGAATAGAACGGAATATAATAAATGCTTAGAGTCCCAAAATCTTTATTTATTGAACATCAACCATTATAACATATTTTTTCTATTTCAAACTCCTATACAGGTATTATAGGCTGTATAAAACATCCTACTCGATATAAACACAAAACTTCTCATTCCACACACGCAAATAAACCACTATTCATAATTAAATTACACTTTAATTAAAATATGAAAACTCACTTCACGAAAAATGACAAAGCCACAAAAAGGCGGGACGCGTGTCAGCTGTCAACGAGAAACAAGATGGCGGAATTGGCGCGAACTCATTAGCGGTGCGTGGAATTAACACCGTGGCCTTTTGGGACGCTTTTGTACTAGCTGTGAGCACGAATACAAAATGTCCCCTTTGACCGGCCAAATTACAGTTTAATGTAATTTAGATGTGGCAACATTAATTTTATGCTATGTTTGTTTGGTTTTTGGGATTTTCTAGAGCTATGTGTAGTTGACGATTTAGATAACGATAGATATTTTTTTTATTATCATGATTTATTTTAATATTATAGTAGAAAACTGAAGTTAACCCAATTGTCAGCTTCAGTTTAAATGTAATTTAAAATAAGACTTTAATATCGCTTAATAATGTTAACCGATTGATTAATTTGTTTGTCAAACTCTCATTCTCATAATGGCTTATAGACTTTCGTTTAATTTTGAGTATTGCAACATCGCTTGATGTTGCAATACTCAGGGTATAAATACGGCTCCGACACAGAGAAACGCTCAGTCCGTCGTCGGCTGTCGGAGCGGTAACAACCATATACTAATATATAATACTGGAGATAGACTGGCAACTCTCGTTTTCGGTTTTAGTTAACGAGCAGCGCCCTCTGAACGCCAAGCAATCAAACAAATTAAATATCTATATTTGTATATAAGTAGGTACGTACGTATATATCGATATGTATAGGTATATAAATACGAAGGATTGCTGGTAATTTGAAATCACGTTTATAGGATACTTAAATCAATTATTTGATAGAGATTAATAATGCAAACATATATAGTTGAATGACTTTATTCAGTACACGATTAAACATTAATTATCACACCAGTTTGTTGCCTCTCCCGTTTCCTACTCTTTGTTTTATTATATTTTTCTCGAGCTTGTAGGAAAATGGGGTCAATTTCATCACTGACATTACAAAAATTATAATAGCTCTTGCCAGTGAGGACATTGCCGATTTCTTTGCACCAATTCATAGTGAAGAACAACACTTTTACGGAGTAAATAATCTAACAAAACCAACGGCGGAAAAAATCTTGTGACACTTAGATTCAGTGTTGTTAGTTACATACGTTTTTGGTTACATGAAACTATACAATCAGCCAAAATACATTACTATAAATACATTCTTTGGTAACGTAATTTCTAAATAAATTGAATAATGTTATTAAATTCATTTTTTTTATTCAACTAGACCAATTAAAGAAATATAGTCAACATGACAATAAGGTTTAAAGTACCATGCAAAAAAGTGGTAACACTCCAATATAATTGCTCTAAATAGTTTGCTGCTTGGAGAATAGGTGGCACTTTACTTAATAAAAATACAGTGTTCTAAGTTTCCAGGGCATGGTAACAACTATATTTGTGGTGTACCCTCGTAAATATATTTCTAAGGAATATTATGTAAGTGCTGTTGAAATGTAAGTATGTAAAAAGTATTTAAATAAAACCTGTATAAATAAAAAATAGATCGGCGCCCCGGCAATTTCATTATCTATACTTCTATACTAATATTATAAAGAGGAAAGATTTGTTTGTTTGTTTGTTTGTTTGTTTGTTTGTTTGTTTGTAATGAATAGGCTCCGAAACTACTGGACCGATTTCAAAAATTCTTTCACCTTTGGAAAGTGTTAAAATTTATAGTATAATACATCAATAGAAACCTATAGCGCCATCTAGTTGTAATAATGTAAGCTAGTACACAATATTCATTTCTTGTCTTTTATGTGGGGTTGGTAACATTGGTCTTTTTAATAAAATTCAGTCTGTTGTCAGCCATTGAACAAAGTCTTTTATTTCAATATCATAATAGGTTATGGGCCCAGGAACCATTTAGAGTTTTTTGTTGTAAAGTTATAGTTACAATTAGTTAGCGTAGGGATAGTGTAAAGTGGACTATTGCGCCAATAAGAATCCTAGCTAGACATTCCTGTGTTGCACATGGTTTCACGACACCGCGTGCGCCGTGATCGGAATAAACATGGCTTCCAGTAGTTCCAGTTCTAATTCGTATATTGCAAATGTGCCGAAACTAAAAGGTCGAGACAATTATAGTGAGTGGGCGTTTGCTGCCGAAAATCTACTAGTACTCGAAGGAAAATTAAATTTCATCAAAACTGAAGGAGTTGGAGCCGCCATTGCGGAGGACGCCATGACGAAAGCAAAGTTGATTTTAACCATCGATCCGTCGTTATATGTACACATTAAGGGCGCTGAGACTACTAAAGAACTATGGCAGAAATTACAACAAATGTTTGATGACTCTGGTTTCTCGAGAAGGATCATGTTATTGAGGAATTTAATATCAATACGTCTTGAGACTTCAGATTCCATGACAAATTATATTACTCAAATTATTGAAGCGGGGCAGAAATTATCAAGAACTGGTTTTTTGGTGAATGATGAGTGGATTGGCTGTTTAATGTTGGCGGGATTGCCGGAAAAGTATTTTCCAATGCTGATGGCTATAGAACATTCCGGAATCGCCATTACGGCGGATGTTGTAAAGTCAAAATTATTAGACATGTCCGGGAATGAAGATTCGGCGGAAATTACTGCGTTATACACTAGAGGGCGCCACCATGTCAATCAAAGATCGAAGTCGTTCAATAAAAACTCATTCCAAGATGGCGTAATGTCAAACCAGTCGAATGTCAACAAACAGAAAGTCATCAAGTGCTATCGTTGTAAACAGATCGGGCACTATAAAAATAAGTGTACACAAGTTCTAGACACAAAAACGAATAACTCTAATGCGTTTTCCGCAGTATTCTTAAGCGGAAACTTTAGGAAGAATGATTGGTATTTGGACTCTGGTGCGAGTGCGCATATAACCTCAAATGTAAACAATATTCGAAACATGTCGGAAAACACGAGCATAAAGGAAATCTCAGCAGCAAATAAAGAAATGATGCATGTGATATGTTCGGGTGATGTTGATATTGTTACAATCACGTCGAAATCCAAATATTCTATCACAGTAAAGGATGTGTTGTGTGTACCTAGTATCGCTACAAACTTGTTATCTGTGAGTAAATTGATTGAACATGGTAACAGAGTGGACTTTCAGAAACATTGTTGCTTTATATATAACAAGAGAAATCAACTGGTTGGAGAGGCCAGATTAGTTGATGGTGTTTATAAACTAAATGTGGAAAATAAAAATGGCTGCCTATTTACGACATCTGACAGCGTGAACAGCGAACTGTGGCATCGAAGAATGGGCCATTTAAATAGTAGTGACCTTAATAAAATGAAAGAAGGTGCAGTTGTGGGTATAGACTTCCAAGATAAAGCTGTCATTGATAAAAATACATGTGTAGTGTGCTGTCAAGGGAAGCAGTCACGATTACCATTCAACCATGTGGGCACGAGAAGCAGTGAAGCACTGAATATCATTCATGCAGATGTGTGCGGACCCATGGAGGTGACTTCAATTGGTGGCTGCAGGTATTTCCTGATTTTTGTTGATGACTACACACGTATGACTTTTGTTTATTTTTTGAAAGCCAAGAACCAAGTATTTAAATATTTTAAGCAATTCAAAGCTTTAGTTGAAAATCAAGTAAATAAGAAAATAAAAATATTTAGAACCGATAATGGTCTTGAATTCTGTAATGCATTGTTTGACAGTTACTTGACTGAAGCTGGTATAGTCCATCAGAGGACTAACACATATACCCCAGAACAGAATGCAATAAGTGAGCGCATGAACCGAACCTTGGTTGAAAGGGCTCGTTGCATGTTGTTTGATGCTGGACTAAACAAAAGATTTTGGGCTGAGGCCGTAAACACAGCTGTTTATCTTAGAAATAGATCACCAGCATCGGGATTACAAAACATGACACCGTTTGAGCTCTGGACCAATACTAAGCCAGATCTTAGTCACATACGGATTTTTGGGAGCCAGGTCATGGTGCATATTCCAAAACAAAAAAGACTTAAGTGGGATACTAAATCTAAACCACATATTCTGGTTGGTTATGCTGAAAATGTCAAAGGATATAGGATTTATGACCCTAATATGAAATGTATCTCTGTGAGTAGGGATGTCATAATTCAAGAAAACTTGAAGAATAATATAAATGTCAAGATATCAGTTTCAGTGGGGGAAACCTCAGAAACGCAAGAAATTAAGAGTGAAACAGATGAGTCTGTTGATGTAGTCACTAGTACAGAACCTGAAGAAAATACTGACCAGTTGGGTAATACTAATCAGACTGATAACTCTCTATTGCAGAATGTAGCCGAGGTTCCATCCCCAGAAGAACAAAAGAGGATAAGGAAACCACCACAGTATTATGGAATATCAAACTTCTGCATGCAGTCAAATACTGAGAATCAAAGTGATCCAGTTAGTATCCAACAAGCTCTACGAGGCCCAGACAATGACAAGTGGATTCATGCAATGGAAGAGGAACTTCAGGCATTTGAAGATAATAATGCCTGGGTAGTAGTAAGTGAAGTGCCTCAAGGTAAAACTTTGGTTCAGTGTAAATGGGTTTATAAAAGGAAATTTGATATTGACAAAAGTGTTAGATATCGTGCTCGCTTGGTGGCAAAGGGCTTCACCCAGAAACCAGGAATTGACTATGACGAGACATTCTCACCTGTAGTTCGTCACAGTACTTTAAGATTATTATTTGCACTTTCTGTACAATTTAATATGAATGTTATTCACTTAGATGTCAAAACTGCATTTTTGAATGGTGTTTTGAAGGAAGATATTTTTATGGCTTATCCACAAGTTGATTTAGTTAGTAACAATAACAGAAAATTTGTAAAATTAAATAAAGCTATTTATGGTTTAAAGCAGTCGTCAAGATCTTGGTATGAAAAAGTTGATCAGTGTTTGACAGAATTAGGCTTTAAAAGAAGTCATATAGAGCCATGAAAATTAAATTTTGTAAACACAACAAAATTTAATGATAATGTTAAAACAATTATTGCATTGTATGTGGACGATTTTTTCGTGTACACTAATTGTAATATAGAGAGAGATAATTTAATTTCTGTATTAAGTTCTAAATTTAAAATAAAAAATCTTGGACAGGTGAAGCAGTGCTTGGGAATGAGAGTAAATATTGATAATGAGAATAATACTTGTACCTTAGATCAGGAACAGTACATTGATCAACTCTTAATTAAATTCAACATGTTAAATTGTAAAGAGGCTAGTACACCTATGGAGACAAAACTAAATATTGATAAAAATGATAATGTAAATGATACTAACATACCATATCAGCAGCTAATAGGTAGCTTAATGTATTTATCTGTTTTAACCAGGCCTGACATAGCTTTTAGTGTTAGTTTTTTAAGCCAATTTAATTCTAAACACACTAACACTCATTGGGGTTATGCTAAACGTATTCTCAGGTATTTAAAGAGAACAAAAAATTATTGTTTAAAATATGTAAAGGGAAACTCTGAGTTGTTAGGATTTTCTGATGCTGATTGGGCTAATAATAGTATTGATCGCAAATCATATACAGGATATTGTTTTATGATGTCAGGGGGTGTTATATCGTGGGAAAGCAGGAAACAAAGGACAGTGGCCCTTTCCAGTATGGAGGCCGAATATATGTCAATGGCAGAGGCATGTAAAGAATCTATGTATTTGAGAGTATTATTATCTGAAGTTAATGATCAAGATGTATATCCAATTACCTTGTACAATGATAGCCAGAGTGCTCAAAAATTTATTGTTAATCATGCTTTGCATAGAAAAAGTAAACATATAGACATTCGTTATCATTTTCTAAGAGATGCTGTCAGTAATAATGTTATAAATATTCAATACATGTGTACTAATGATATGCCAGCTGATGTTCTTACAAAGGCACTTGGTGCAACTAAGCATTACCATTGTATAGAAGCTTTGGGACTTGTTAATTTGTAAAATTATTGTTTTATGGTTTCATATGATGTAGTGGGGGTGTTAAAATTTATAGTATAATACATCAATAGAAACCTATAGCGCCATCTAGTTGTAATAATGTAAGCTAGTACACAATATTCATTTCTTGTCTTTTATGTGGGGTTGGTAACATTGGTCTTTTTAATAAAATTCAGTCTGTTGTCAGCCATTGAACAAAGTCTTTTATTTCAATATCATAATACATAATACATAATACATCACATAATACATTATCCCCGAGTAACATAGGCTATATTTTATCCCTGTATTCCCACGGGAACGGGAACTACGCGGGTAAAACCGCGGGGAGGCAGCTAGTAATTTATATATGTCATAAAACCACGGCCTCCTAACACAATATTACAGTTGTAAAAACAAATTTATATGTTGGTTTTCTATAGCATTTCTGATATGTACTGAAAATTCAGAATTTTTGTTACTTATACCACTATGTTACTCAGTGATAATGTAGCTTTCTAATGAAAAAAGAATTATTAGAATCGGTCCAGTACTTTTTTTTTTATACCACAAAGGTGGCAAACAGGCATACAGTCCACCTGATGGGAAGCGGTCACCGTAGCCTATAGACGCTTGCAACACTAGGGGCGTCACTCACGCGTTGCCGACCCTGTAAGAATCTCTTCACTCCCTTCTTGAAGAACCCCATACTGTACTCCATTGGGAATTCTTTTTGAGTTTATTCGTTACATACAAAAATACAAATCTTTCCTCTTTATTATTTTTTATTATTATTAGTGTAGATTAAAGTAGAAAGGGAAGAAAAATGAAGCGAGCCCAACAGCCCTAAAAACTATTTTATATCTTGGTTTTCTATAGCATTTCTGATATGTATTGAAAAACCCAGAATTTTCGCCTTTATAATAGTGTGATTATGACAGACAGATAATATATAGATAATCACATATAGTATTATATATATATATATATATATATAATAAATGAGCCGTATTGGACAAACAGACTAATCAACTGAAAATGGCGGCTGTTGACACTAACGAGCTTGTCAAACATCCATTTGGAAATTAATTCCATAGATATAGTATTATATAGGTATCTATATGTTAATATTGAGTGACGTGTAGATGAATTATTTATTTTGTTGTTTTTGTATTGATATGCGTAATTTAAACAAAATAAGATAGTTATTTTAGCTACAGGTTCGGATCTCAGCATTTAACTGAGAAAAATAACATTTTAGTAAATATTTCATCAGAATTGAGACCAAATAATACCGTGGTGGCTCAGTTGGGAACGCACCGACTCACGATCATGAGGGTGCCGGTTCAAATCCCTGGCCCGTACCTCTGAGTTTATAAAAACTTACGTACGGATTCACACCACTGGCTTTCGGTGAAGGAAAAACATCGTGAGGAACCTGCATGCCTGAGATGTCACAATCAAAGGCATGTGAACTATGGCCTAAACCCCCTCGATGTTAGGGGAGGCTCGAGCTCCTCGTTGGAGACCTATATGAGCTGATGATGATGATTGATGATGAGATCAAATTATTTATCTGACTAAACTTAATAAAACTTAAAAAAAGAGAAAAATGACATATAACATATACAATACCTATTAACCGATTTTTAACGGAACAAACAACATTTACGCCTTTTCATCTATGCTTCTAAACTAGAAATTAAAACCGCATACTAGATACAGTTGCCAGCACAAACCACGACACTGGCAATAAAACATTCCGTATATCCCATCGGGTAACGGGCGAGTGTTGCCATAGTCTCTGCTACATCGGTGGGAATAACGACCGTAAACGACCACAACATTGCGTTCTAATACCATTGAGATATACGTGAGGTCTCTAAAGTTAGCATGACCATTTTGACGTATCGTGAAACTGGTTACGTAGTAATTTGCCGAGAATTTGCCGTAAATTATCCGTGAAAGAAAAAAATTTGCCGCGACCCAGGGTCAGGAGAAAAAGCTGGACCTGCTAACTTTACTCCAAGTTAGCAAGACCAATGTCGTATCTCAGGATTGGAAAGACGTAGAGCATTGTTTTTGGTCTTAAAAGTTGCCGAGAATTTGCCGTAAACGATCCGTCAAAAAAAAGAATATGCCGCGAATCGGGTTTTCGAGAAAAAGCCGATTTACTTGATTTCGCTCCAAGTTAGCAAGACCAATGTCATATCTCGGGATCGGAAATACGTACAGCCTTGTTCTTGGTCTTAAAAGTTGCCGAGAATTTGCCGTAAACGATCCGTCAAAAAAAAGAATTTGCCGTGAATCGGGTTTTCGAGAAAAAGCCGATTTACTTGATTTCGCTCCAAGTTAGCAAGACCAAATGTCATATCTCGGGATTGGAAACACGTACAGCCTTGTTCTTGGTCTTAAAAGTTGCCGAGAATTTGCCGTAAACGATTCGTCAAAAAAAAGAATTTGCCGCGAATCGGGTTTTCGAATATCATATCGAAAAATGGGTAAGACAAAATAGTGAAATGGGTAATTAAATTAATATTGAGCAGTAAAATAGCTTAATGGACAATCACGAGTGGGGTGTTAAACATGACAAAATTTGTCTGTAAGAATAACATCTAAGCTACGACAATTATAGATACATTGAATCGAATATTCCGTCTATCCCTACTGCCACATCCAGGTAGGGATATGCGGCTTTTATATGCAGATTTTAGGTTTGGGAGATAAAAAAAAAGATGTTATCAATTGTAAGTTAATATAGCCAATAAGAGTATTTTTTTAAATATTAGATACCCGCACCATGATTACTGATAATTCAGAGATAAGTTATTTCGTCATGAATTTCAGAATTGCGGGGCTTAAAAAAATGATCCACTGTTACCCAATCTCCCCTACATGCTTACAAACTTTCGCGATTAAAATATTAGTAGGATATACAAAGACTAATCGATTCGCCCTGGCTTTGCACGGGTAAAGCACATCTAAAGTTCGACATGTGTTGTTTATTTTTTATAGTTTGTAGATATATGTAGTGTAAGTGTTTTCTAAAACGAGTTTAGCCGCCAATGCATTTAGGTGCGATTGAAAACAACGCTGTTATTTTATGAACTCTACACAAGCGGTGCTGCAGCGGGACAGCTAGTCTGTACTAATATTATAAATTATAATAAAAAATTGTTTTATTTTCTGTCATATATTTAACTCTTTTTTGCACTGGCATTTTGTTTTTTAACCGTGTTAAAAAAAAGGTATATAATATATGTATATCTTTTATGTTTGTTCGCGGACAACTCCGTCGTTTAGGAACCGATTTTGATAAAAAATACTGTTTGAAACTAGGTATCTCAGGTACCATGATAAGGAAACCAGGATCTGATGATGGTATCCTTTAGAAATCGAGGGGAACATACGAAAATCGTACTGGTGACAAATGCGTTTGTAATATTTTTCATTAAGTATTTCAAAGTACTACAATTTTATGAAGGTCTCGATTCGATGTGATGATGGAGCTGAAATATAGTTGAGGGAACTCCTCAACGATTTAAGTACAGTAATTACCTATTGTTTGGGCTTGATTAATTTGTATTGATTGAGAACTTAACACCCATATGGGTTATAAACCGACTTCGAAATTCGGAGGAAATTGTATGTTCGACTGTATGTATTTTTTATGTACATAACCAACCAATTCTAAAAAATCTTTTTAATTTGAACTAATATACTCCTGGGACTACCTCGTCCTCATTGGGACCAAGATAGAATCTGATAATGGAAAACTAGGGAAATCCAGGGTAAAATCAACTAAATCGGATTTATCTCGAAAACCCGATTCGCGGCAATTTTTTTTTTGACGGATCGTTTACGGCAAATTCTCGGCAACTTTTAAGACCAAGAACAAGGCTGTACGTGTTTCCGATCCCGAGATATGACATTTGGTCTTGCTAACTTGGAGCGAAAACAAGTAAATCGGCTTTTTCTCGAAAAATCGATTCGCGGCAAATTATTTTTTTTGACGGATCGTTTACGGCAAATTCTCGGCAACTTTTAAGACCAAGAACAAGGCTGTACGTGTTTCCGATCCCGAGATATGACATTTGGTCTTGCTAACTTGGAGCGAAATCAAGTAAATCGGCTTTTCTCGAAAACCCGGTTCGCGGCAAATTCTTTTTTTGACGAATCGTTTACGGCAAATTCTCGGCAACTTTTAAGACCAAGAACAAGGCTGTACGTGTTTCCGATCCCGAGATATGACATTTGGTCTTGCTAACTTGGAGCGAAAACAAGTAAATCGGCTTTTTCTCGAAAAATCGATTCGCGGCAAATTATTTTTTTTGACGGATCGCTTACGGCAAATTCTCGGCAACTTTTAAGACCAAGAACAAGGCTGTACGTGTTTCCGATCCCGAGATATGACATTTGGTCTTACTAACTTGGAGCGAAAACAAGTAAATCGGCTTTTTCTCGAAAACCCGATTCGCGGCAAATTCTTTTTTTTGACGGATCGTTTACGGCAAATTCTCGGCAACTTTTAAGACCAAGAACAAGGCTGTACGTGTTTCCGATCCCGAGAAACGACATTTGGTCTTGCTAACTTGGAGCGAAAACAAGTAAATCGGCTTTTTCTCGAAAACCCGATTCGCGGCAAATTATTTTTTTTGACGGATCGTTTACGGCAAATTCTCGGCAACTTTTAAGACCAAAAACAATGCTCTACGTCTTTCCAATCCTGAGATACGACATTGGTCTTGCTAACTTGGAGTAAAGTTAGCAGGTCCAGCTTTTTCTCCTGACCCTGGGTCGCGGCAAATTTTTTTCTTTCACGGATAATTTACGGCAAATTCTCGGCAAATTACCACGTAACCAGTTTTACGATACGTCAAAATGGTCATGCTAACTTTAGAGACCTATATACGTGACCACTGAACGCTGGCAACCCTAAAATATTTTGCTAATTTATTAGACAAATTATATTTTTATAACAACTTCGTTAGCGTCCCGATTTTGCAACATTTTTAATTGATGCTCCGCTCCTATTGGTCGTAGCGTGATGATATATAGCCTAGAGTCTTCATTGATAAATGGGCTAATTAACACTGAAATAATTTTTCAAATCGGACTTGTAGTTCCTGAGTTTTTTTTTTTATACCACAAGGGTGGCAAACAGGCATACGGTCCCACCTGATGGGAAGCGGTTAACGTAGCCTATGGACGCTTGCAACACCAGGGGCGACCCTGTAAAAAAGGGAGCCACTGTATAGGCAGTGAAAGGGACAAAGCGCAATGTACTTCTCGTCGAAGGGCCAAACAGGCATCACTCCTGCACACCCCTACGACGCTACTCCATCCCTGGTCCCCCCACTGCCGCTACAGCGTCTCCTCATGGAGCTCTGGCTACCTTACTCACCGCAGGAACACAACACTACAAGTAGTGTTATTTGGCTGCGGTCTTCTGTAAGGTGGAGGTACTACCCCAGTCGGGTTACTCCAATTTCAACAAACAAATTCCTTTTAAAGTATAGATTTAGTTTCTGCCATAGTGTAAGCTCTGCCTAGAGTATCAGATGAACTAATATGAAGAAAATTTCACAGGAAATTTATACAAAAGTGTATGTATGTTTGTTACAACTAACCTATACTTAAAATACATGTTTCTCCATAAAGTTGCGTATGTTTTTTTTCCCACATATTGTAATGTATTGTTGAATAGAAATCACATTGTCAATTTATTATTGTTTATCAAATATGAGGTCAATGTGATTTTAATTGTGTTTTTCTGTGACTTTCACTTGAATATTTATTTTTAGTTTTCGTTTTTAGGTTAAGATTGAGTTTGACAATTAAGCTGTTGTGTTGCTAGGAGTAAATAAAATATAATTAAATGATTTTATGATGACATACTAGTTGACTATGAGTAGGTTTGAAACCCACCCAGGACAAACATTTGTGAGCATTAATATCTTTATTTTGTATATAAAAACAAGAATATCAGGTTACAGTACAAGCTCTGTTTAATTTGGAATCAGATTGACAATTAATTTAACTACAAAAATATTTATTTTTTAATTTACTTGATTCACAGCTACATCCAAAAAGAATCATATAAGTAAAATAATTATTAACAAAACAAGGAAACTTGTAACACAGCAAACTATATTATAATATCAAAATTATTTTTGTATGTTAGTTTCTACAGTTACTTATACATATTATAAATGGTAAATAAACTTTAGATGAGCAATGGCAACACAAGAAAAACAAGATGGCCGCTTCTCCCGCCAAAACCAACCGTTTTGTATTACCGCCTCGTTTCCGAACTTTCATGCATGACCAAACATGATATCAACGCGCAAACATCATTTAAATTTCACTATTACCGAATTTAAACACGAAATTGTGAGGAATTATTACTGAGGAAAGTTTTAAGGTATTCTTTTCGCGTGATCAAGTATTTGTTGGTTATGTGTTCCGTACTTAAGTATTCTTTAGATATGGATTTACTATACTTTTTAATCATCATTATCATCAGCTCATATACGTCTCCACGCTCGGAGCTCGAGCCTCCCCTAACGATTAGGGGGTCTAGGCCATAGTCCACCACGCGGGCCTAGTATTAATTTATTATCGTACTAATATTATAAATGCGAAAGACTGTTAGTGTGTATGTTTGTTACTTCTTCACGTCTCAACGGTTGGAGCGATTTAAATAAAATTTGGTATAGAGTTAGGTAACATCTTGGATTAACATATAGGCTGCTTTTTATCCCGGGAAAATTGTAGATACCCCGGGAACGCGTGTAAAACCGCGAGGCGATCTCAGTAAATTTAAAACTGCTGTCGTCTTCCCCATTATGTTTACAACAGATTGAATTTTATTAAAAAAAAAACAAAAAGTATTACGTCATTGTTGCCAGAAAATTATTATAATTCGCCGCATGTTTTTGCAGCTCATTTCGGTAGGTACTTTACCACTCACTACATATTATAAAACAAAGTCGCTTTCCGCTGTCTGTCTCTGTCTTCTTAAATCTTTAAAACTACGCAACGGACTTTGATGCGTTTTTTTTTAATAGCTAGAGTAACTCAAGAGGAAGGTTTTTATATACAATACATGCGTAATATGATAGAGAAACACTGTCAATTTTGGAGGTTTCTAATGTGATGTATAAGCATTGCACCCGTGCGAAGCTGGGGTGAGGCGCTGGTAGAATATATTCTGGTTCAGGATTTGCATATAATTGGTATGCTAACCTCAGGTAATATTGCGTGGTGATACATATTAAATTTTTGCCTCAACCTTGCGCCTGTCAGTTGTCAAGCACAGATAATGCTCATATTATAAAATAAGAGTTCGTTTAGACCTTTATTCATCCTTATCGTAAGAATTACTAGTGGCTCCCCCCGGTTTAACCCGTATTCCCGGGGAACCTTAAATTTTCCCGGGATAAAAAGTAGTCTATGTCTTATTTCAGAACATATTCTAACTCTGTGCCAAATTTCAAGCAGATCCCTTCAGCCGTTTTGGCGTGAAAGAGTAACAAACATACATCCATCCATGTCTCTTCACGTCTGAAGCGATTTTTATACAATTTGGTTAGTTAGGGCTCATTCGAATCCATATTTTAACATTTAAATGAAGTAAGATTTTTGAACCTTACAAAAACTTGTTTATTTTCAAACACTGCAAAAGCTTAAATTATCCTTTAGCTATAACTATTTTAAAAGTGCCGTAAGCAATAAAAACTTTTCAAACCAATTATATAAATTTTACCCCCCACAAAAATTGGGAAAACACTCTAAATGGCAACCCAGACCACACAAACGTCAAAGGACGCCATTAAAACGTAGGGTTTTTCCACAATAGAACCCTAAAACATAACAAAAATTATTTAGACCACCTTTCATTGCACAGGAAGTGACGAGATAGGATAATTATTGTAACGGCCGTCGTTTCCGGTGAACCGACACGCTCCGCCGCTGCCCACTTAACCACTAAGCCTATGGGTACAGTTTGTTTTACTCGATCGATTTTATTATTCGATTGTTTCGGCTGTTATCGATTACTGCGCCTTTTGAATCGAATGAACGGACTATATTTCTTTTATAATTTACATTGCGAATCGCTGTTACGATAACCAAATCCTAACTAATATAAACTAGTGGCTCCCCGCGGCTTTGCCCACGTTCCCGGGGATCTTCAATTTTCCCGGGATAAAATGTAGCCTATGTCCTCTCTCTGGATTATCTGTATACCAAATTTCATTGAAATCGGTTCAGTAGTTTTAGCGTGAATGCGTGACAGACAGACAGACAGAGTTACTTTATATGAATAATAACAAAATCTTTACTAATATTATAAATGCGAAAGTTTGTAAGAATGTAGTATGTTTGTTACTCTTTCACGCTTTTTTTTTGGAAGGGACTAGAAGGTGTTAGCCTCTGATGGCTGTTACACCTTTACGCGGGCAATCGGTGAGCGCTGAGGGCTCTCAACCGTACTAGATTTAAGCAACTGCATCAGCTGAAGGGATCGCGATGAAATTCGGCACAGAGTTACAATATGTTTTGGAATAACACATAGGCTACTTTTTATTACAGAAATATTGAAGATCCCCAGTAGGAATAAAGGGATTAAATATCCCATGTAACTTACTCCATGATAATGTAGCTTTCCATTGGTGAAAAAATTATTTAAAGACAATAGAAATATCTTTATTTGAAATCACAGACAGACAAAACAATAGTATTTACATTAGTCTTGTAGTTTCAGAGCAAAAATCAAATCCTTTCTCTGTATTTATTATAGTTTCTCTGTATTTAAGAAATGGAGTCCGCCATTACAATCAAATGACATATGTCAATTTTGACAAGTAATTTGGCGGGAATTCGTATGCTTTTTTTATTTGACAGCCCGGTTGGCTTTGTGGTTAGTGACCCTGACTTTCAAGCCACGGGTCGTGGGCCAGGACAAACATTTGTTTGCATGAATATGTCTGTTCTGTGTCTGGATGTAAATATCTTTATAAATATGTATTTGAAAGTAGTATGTCAGCTATCTGGTTACACAAGCTCTGCTTAGTTTGGAATCAGATTGGCCGTGTGTGAAAAATGTCCCGGGATATTTATTTATATTATTAACTAGGCACATGTAATATTACCAAATCCACCTGTGCAGTGTGGGCGTTAAAAACTCCACGAAGCGTTAAAACTAGGGTCGAAAAATGATGGACAGATAACAAAACTACATTATAAATATATAATGGTAACTCTATAATTGCTGGGGTTATTTATGAGCGAGGTATGCGCGCCCCGCTGCGTTTCTCGGCTATTTTTGTCATTAAATACGACTTTATTTATAGATTTGTGCGTCTTTAGAGATTCGTATTATTTGAGCAAGTAGGGAATTAAATTTATCGAATTGAAAACTTAATTAAACAGATATATTTACTAGCCTACTAATATTATTCCACTTAAAAATTCTAAAGTGTTGATGTATGTTTATTATGCGGTTGAAGGGATTTGGATGAAATTTGGCATAGAGTTAGATTATGTTTTGGATAAGCCTAGGCTAATTTCTATCGTGGGAAAATTTAAAACATCTGTGTGCATGAACATGTCTGTTTGTTTTGTATGTCTGGAGTCTGGATGTAAATCTATACTAATATTATAAATGCGAAAGTAACTCTGTCTGTCTGTCTCTTTTTCACGCTAAAACTAATGACCGATTGAAATTAAATTTGGTACACAGATAGTCTAGAGCCTGAAAAAGGATATAAGCTACTTTTTATCCCGGGAAAATTGAAGTTCCCCGGGAACGCGGCTGAAACCGCGGGGAGCCATTAGTATCTTTATAAGTAGGTATGTATTTAAAAGTAGTATATCAGCTATCTGATCACAGCACAAGCTCTGCTTAGTTCAGCATCAGGTTGGCCGTGTGTGGAAATGTCCTGGGATATTACGAACTACTTTACGAAGATTGTAGTAGTAAAATCAATCCCGGACAAAAAGCAATGCAATAAAATAAATAAAAAACCAATAATGAGTGTTCCACATATAATCCGGGGCAATATTTTCCCGTGTCACATTCACTGGTCAATAAATCTGTCCCGGGAGGGATATTTTTTGAACATTTTAACTGCAGTCCACGTTTATGTGTTCCGGGTATGTGGCGCCATCTATTAGTTTAATTTATTTACTAGTTGTAACTGTTGTTCGTATAAAGTGTAGGTATTTTTATATTTAACTGCGAAAGAATTAAATGTGATTTTTTTTTAGTTTTTCGCAAAAAAATCTATGGTCTTAAGAATGCTTAAGAATGCTATTATTTTAAAATCACGTAAAATAACTAAAAACGTATCTATATCTATCTACTAATATTATAAAGAGGAATGATTTGTTTGTTTGTTTGTTTGTTTGTTTGTTTGTTTGTTTGTAATGAATAGGCTCCGAAACTACTGGACCGATTTAAAAAATTCTTTCACCTTTGGAAAGCTACATTATCCCCGAGTAACATAGGCTATATTTTATCCCTGTATTCCCACGGGAACGGGAACTACGCGGGTAAAACCGCGCGGAGGCAGCTAGTTTACAATAAAAGAGAAAATGGTACTCAGTCGTTTTGTCTTAACCTATTAATTACTTAATACAAGTAATTTTCAGTAAATAAATATAAAATAATATGTTAAGTTTTTAATCAAAAAATGTTATTTTCATGGTCGAAATTAAATAAAAACATACCTTACATTTCTAACAAAAACACTAACCAACCCTACATTTTGACTTTTTTAAACTGTAATCTCTTCTTGACTCCAAAACTAATATTAAAAACTCCAAAATAAGTTTATTTGTCCTACCTTCACGTAACGGATCACCAGTTCAACATGAGTTTTTGTCCCAAGATAGATACTAATATGGAGAACTTAAAGCCACCTTTTTCTTAAACAATATCTATTCTAAGCGAAGCAGAAGGCAGTCAAGCGTGAAATTCGATTTAACATTAAATATGTACCAATACTAAAGTAAAAAAAAAATGGACGCACCCTTCCTATGAGACTAAATTATATGCATAATATATTAAAAAAAATATAAAAAAAAGTATGGTCTTTTGCACCTGTCGCGACATGTTGAGGGTTAAGGTCCTTTCATTTGAAATTCAACTTTATACCTCAATTTTAAGGTTGATTTTATATTGGTAATTATAGTTATTGTAAGGTTTTTTTTTTTATTAAAGATGGGCTTTCATTTGGTCTCTGACCCGTTATTGGAAATTAAACCTTTGTATAATGAGTTATAGTATATTTTCTAATACTAGTATGAAAAGGCTTAAAGTTACTGTATAGTTAATATTACAAGCGGGTCCCCGCGGTTTCACCCGCGTACCCGGGAGATCTTCCATTTACCCGGGATAAAAAGTAGCCTATGTCCTTTCTCAGGCTTTAGGCTATCTGTGTACCAAATTTCATTCTAGTATTCAAGCAGTTTTAGCGTGAAAGCGAGACAGACAGACAGAGTTACTTTCGCATTTATAATATTAATATAGATATTATTATACTCAGATTATAAATTATTTCTTTTGGACATCAAATAAATGAAGTTTCACTTAAAATCTTATGTAATAATATTCAGGGACACAAATGTTTGTTTGGATTCGAACCTAGGACCGGCTGTCCGTCGGTAAGCTAAATACTACATGATAGAATATTCATAGATTTAACAGTGACAAGGTTCTTTCTTGAATATATATTTTTAAGGCGAGCAACCCTTACCCTGCGCATAATTAGCTTCCCTGGTTGAATGGATGACACTTGAGAGGGGTCTCAAGTTCAATTCCATCGGTATTATTACTAATATTATAAACAGCAACTTTTTGTATAAGTAAGTTTTTCTATGTTTAATAAACTCAAAAACTACTTAACAGATTTTGAAATGATTCTATAGATATACAGATAGATTATTTATTCTATAGCTATATTTTATTAAGATATCTTTAAAAAAATGTTGTTTATATAATTTTGTATTAATTATGTTGTAAATAACTCACAGTTAACTAAGTACATAAGTATGAATTCGAATAATTTGACTTTCAAAACTACCCTAATAGGGTCAAAACATAATAAGACCTTTGATTTATCTGCCTACTGTTCTAAATTAAAATGTTTTTAAACTTCTGCCTATAGTCTTTATAATAATAAACTTACGTACAGATTTATCCTTAGGTTTTAATAGTTCATAGACATACCTGTAAAAAAGAAAAAAATATATTAGTTCATTTGAGTATAAAAATCAAATATACTTATTATCCTATCCTAATATTACTAATATTAAAAATGCGAAAGTTTCTATGTATGTATGTATGGATGTTTGTTACTCTTTCACGCAAAAACTACTGAACGGATTTGGATGAAATTTTAAACACAGGTGGATTATAACCTGTATTAGCACATAGGCTACTTTTTATCCAGGGAAAACTCAAAATCCCCCGGAAATGAGGGTGAAACCGCGCGACGGAAATTGGTCAATAGTCGAAAACTCCCCAAGCAACATTCAAACCGTTATCTACACTAATATTATAAAGAGGAAAGATTTGTATTTTTGTATGTAACGAATAACCTCAAAAAGTACTGGACCGATTTTAATAATTATTATTTCATTAGAAAGCTACATTATCACTGAGTAACATAGGCTATATTGTATCCCTGTATTCCCACGGGAACGGGTACTACGCGGTTAAAACCGCGGGGAGGCAGCTAGTACATAATTAAAGCTGAAATATTTCATAAAAATTACAATGAAACAACGTTTATGAACAAATGCTTGTACATAAAATGCCATTAATTCTTTCTTGAATGACAATGGCTGCCGGTTTTAGGTAGTACGAATGATTCTTATGCAAAACCATTTGTGACGAGCTCTGTCGCTATGTACGACCACGAAACTTGCGAATCTTTCGATGTTATAGAGCTAAACCAACGACAGGATAATTTGTAGCCTCCTAATAGACTACAAGCCCATGAAAAGAGTAATTACTGAGTTTATTGGCGGATCTTCTCAGTAAAAACTACTATCAGAACCGAGCATTAATAGTGACTATTCATAAGTGCTTTATTGAGGCCTATTTGAATAAAAAAGATTTTGATTTTGATTTTGATGAAGATACAGACGCCGTACAGTGATATTTGATCGTAACTCCTCACATGAACTTAAGAAATTCCATTTACTCACGTCCTCACATGTACCGCTCAGAACTGACGGCATAGTGCTCAGAGTTATTTTCGGATACAGTAACAGCCTTCTATGCGGTTTTCACGGTGGTTCATATCACCGATAATTTTTCTTCATGGGCTTGTAGTCTAAACTAATATTATAAAGAGGAAAGATTTGTTTGTTTGTTTGTAATGAATAAGCTCCGAAACTACTGGACCGATTTCAAAAATTATTTCACCTTTGGAAAGCTACATTATCCCCGAGTAACATAGGCTATATTTTATCCCTGTATTCCCACGGGAACGGGAACTACGCGGGTAAAACCGCGCGGAGGCAGCTAGTAATATAGATAATTTAAACTAATATTATAAAGCTAAAGAGTAAGAGAGAGCTCGGGAATTTAAGATAGACCATTCATTGAGGAAGGCTATATCATGAAATTATGGATGAGCTAGTCTATACTCTATACTCATATGGAAAGCTCAAGTTTGTTTGCTTGAACGCGCTAATCTCAGCAACTACTTTTCCGAATTATTTCAGTGTTAGATAGTCCATTTACCTACCGAAAAAGGCTATATATCATCACGCTACGACGGATAGGAACGGAGTATAAATGAAAAATGTTGCAAAAACTGGAATGTAACGCTAACGAAGTTGCGCTTAATGCTTTTTCTTTTACAAATTCTATGTATGTTTAAACGATTTTTTTAATTCTCGCCGGTTGTATGACCCACACATATTGAAAGAACAATGCGAAGTCTGTCTGTCCGTCGATGTTCGCTGATGGAATATTAAAATCGCGAATACCAAACAAAATAATAACGAAATGTTACTTTATAGTTATGTTTGTATGATATAAATGATAACGGTTTTTATTTAAGCACTACCATCCGTCTTCAACTTTTTCGTGATAAAAGTCTATGTCTTTCGCAAAAACTAAAAATAGCAAAAAAATTGGTATAGGTACTTTGTTGCACGCATAAGCGTAACAGACAAACAAAATATTTTCGCATTTATTGTATTAAAGATTTTACATGTTTTTACATCGGTACAGAAATAGTTTTAGGTAAATATTAAACAAATGGTTGAATTATAAATAAAACAATGTAATTGTTGGAGGTTTGATATGAACATACTGGCTCTAATCCTAAAAATGTTAGAGATAAGTTGACGTGTCATCTGTCTTGTTTGAATATATGCTGTTGCAACGTCCCAAGAGACAAGTGTCTTTTATTCCACTATTGCTATTCTCTAACAGTAATAATAAATAAATCATGTTATAACTTTATAACTTTATATAAGTACTAAGTCAATATATCCCGGAATATTTTGCACACACGGCCAATCTGATTCCAAACTAAGCAGAGCTTGTACTGTAACCAGATAGCCGATATACTACATACATAGTTGACCCGCGCAACTTCGTTAGAGACCATTACCCGTTGTTGCAACAATTTTGATTGATGCTCCACTCCTATCTGATGTAGCGTGATGATATATAGCCTATAGCCTTCTTCGATAAATGAGCTATCTAACACTAAAGTAATTTTTCAAATCGGACCAGTAGTTTCTGAGATTTGCGCGTTCAACCAAAGTCTTCAGTTTTATATATTAGTATAGATATACTTTTAAATACATACTTATATAGATATTTACATCCAGACAAACATGTAAATGTAAAATATTGAACCCACTATCACTTGAAAGTCAAGGTAATATATAAATATGGAAACGGAATCGAAAACATAAGTTTGTTTATCAAAATCCAGTGCCGTTTTTAGGCTCGGGCTTTTTAATTTCAAGTGTTTACAGGGCCGGAGGCTGGCCCGGGGCCAAGAGCAATAACGGATGCACTGAGAGCATTCAACCTATTTATAGGATTTCACCTTTATTTGTTTAACAATTTATTTGTTTTCTGACGAACAGAAAAAAATATTTAATGAATCCAAAAGTATTAATACACTATTATTATAAAGGCGAAAGTTTGTGTGTATGTTTGTTATTTCTTCACGTCTAAACGGCTGGAGCGATTGTAATAAAATTTGGTATGGAGTAAGCTCACACCCTGGATTAAAACAAAGCTACTTTTTAGTCCGGGAAAATTGAAGAGCTCCGGGAACGCGGGTATAACCACAGGGCAAAAGGTAGTATTAAAGTACAAAGGTAGTATTGTAGTTTGTGAGTATGTTTGTTACTGTTTCACGCAAAAACTAATGAAAGGATATGGATGAAATTCGGTACTCAGATAGTTTATAACTGGGGTTAACACATAATCTACTTTTTATCCCGGGAAATATTAAGATCCCTGAGAACGTAGGCTCTGAGAAACCGTGGGCAGCCACTAGTGTTATTCTAAAGTAAAACCAAACTTACCGTGTACCTTTAGACTAACTTTAGGTACACGTTTTGTACTATAATAATTCTACTCTTTGGATATTGTTATCTCTATATAACTAAGTTAAATAGAAAGGGACACACTGTTATATAGAATACAAGCGGAGCCCGCAGACTTCGTTCTGCCCACCAGCGCCACCTACCGGCTCCAAATTGATGTATTATACATAACAACCTTCCCCATGAAATACTCCGTAATTTGGTGGAAGCCGCATGAAAATCTGTTCAGTGGTTTATGTGTGCATCGCGTTCAGACAGACAGACAGAGGCGGCGGGGACTTTGTTTTATATATATAGATACTACGAAGAATCCAACTATCCTAAGCATCTAACTAATACATATTATAAATGTGAAAGTTTGTAAGTATGGATGTATGTTTGTTAGTCTTTCACGCAACAACGGCTGAAGGGATCACGATGAAATTTGGCACAGAGTTAGAATATGTTCTGGAATAACACATAGCCTACTTTAAATCCAGAAATAATTGTAGATTCTTTTAGAAATCGGGCTAAACCACGGGCGAAATCTACTATTAACATTTCATTGAAGCGCCACTCCTATTGTCTGTAGCGTGATGATACATTAATAGCCTATATAGCCTTCCTCGATAATTGGGTTATCTCATATCTGACACTGAAATATTTATTATTCGGACCAAAAGTTCCTGAGATTAACGCGTTCAATGAAATAAAGCTCTTCAGCTTGAGCAACCTTCCGAACCGAGTATGAGTCGACGTTTCATATTCCTATTTGAATTAATAAATTTATTTTATTTCCAAATGGTTTTAGTATTACTTAGGTAAATAATGTCCCAGGATAACATTGGCTATACCACCCGTCTGTATGTCCCGGGATAATCAAGCTACGTGACTCTAGTCTAGCCAGACATAACGCACACAGACGAGGGGTTAACGACTTTTATATAAGTTTATGTAAACTTTGATCTCAAGTTCAAGTTAAAGGTCATATACTAGCTGAACTGCGCAACTTCTTTTGCAAGAAAATTTTACCGATTTTGCAACATTGACGCTCCGCTCCTTTTGGTCGTAGCGTGATGATATATAGCTTGTAACCTTACTCGATAAATATGTTCTCCGCGTTTTTGCAACATTTCTCATTGATACGCTCCTATTGGTCGTAGCGTGATGATATATAGCTTGTAGCCTTCCTCGATAAATGGGTTCTCCGCGTTTTTGCAACATGTCTCATTGATACGCTCCTGTTTATCGTAGCGTGATGTTTTATAGCTTGTAGCCTTCCTCGATAAATGGGCTATCCGACACAAGAATATTTTTTGAATTCGAACCAGTAGTTACGGAGATAAGCGCGGTCAAACAAACAAGCAAACTCTTTAGCTTTATAATATTAGTATACATGATTGGCTGTGGTTAGTGACCGTGACTTTGAAGCCAGAGTTCGTGGGTTCGACTGATGTACATAAATATGTATCTTCTGAGTCTGGATGTAAATATCTATATAAGTATGTATTTCACAGTAGTATATCAGCTATATGGTTACAGTACAAGCTCTGCTTACTTTGGAATGAGTAATGCCAAGTGTAAGAATGTCGTGGAATATATTTATTTACTATCTAGAAAAAGAAACCTAAATAATAAAATGACCGAGGATTTATTCAAAACTTTCACTATTCACAGTACAATTTCGTAAAAATCCAACTGAAAAAACAACAAAAAGAGATATAAAAGTTATGTAAGATCAAATCCTCAGACGTCACGTACCAATATTCAAAATACCATGACAATGACAAACCAACAATGAATAAAAACCTTGGTAAAGGCGCATAAAATACCAATGAAATTAAAAGTTTCACCCACGCCGTGACTCAACGGGAATTCCACACCCACGCACACACAGGCTCGATAAATTTTATGTTAAAAAGGTAAGACTACAAATAGAATGCTTTAATGTTTACTCAAAAGATCGTTAAGATACTCCCACATTAAGAATCGCGACCCTTGTCAGACATGAGGATGGTGACACCACAGAGGATGCAACAGACCGCGCAAAGTGGAGATTGAGCCGGAGAGCGGACCCGCACACACAACGATACGTAGAAGAAGCGCTGGCTCGACGTCCCTCGTCAGACATGAGAGACAATGTCACCACAGAGGATGCAACAGACCGCGCAAAGTGGAGATTGAGCCGGAGAGCGGACCCGCACACACAACGATACGTAGAAGAAGCACTGGCTCGACGTCCCTCGTCAGACATGAGAGACAATGTCACCACAGAGGATGCAACAGACCGCGCAAAGTGGAGATTGAGCCGGAGAGCGGACCCGCACACACAACGATACGTAGAAGAAGCGCTGGCTCGACGTCCCTCGTCAGGCATGAGAGACAATGTCGCCACAGAGGATGCAACAGACCGCGCAAAGTGGAGATTGAGCCGGAGAGCGGACCCGCACACACAACGATACGTAGAAGAAGCGCTGGCTCGACGTCCCTCGTCAGACATGAGAGACAATGTCACCACAGAGGATGCAACAGACCGCGCAAAGTGGAGATTGAGCCGGAGAGCGGACCCGCACACACAACGATACGTAGAAGAAGCGCTGGCTCGACGTCCCTCGTCAGACATGAGAGACAATGTCACCACAGAGGATGCAACAGACCGCGCAAAGTGGAGATTGAGCCGGAGAGCGGACCCGCACACACAACGATACGTAGAAGAAGCGCTGGCTCGACGTCCCTCGTCAGACATGAGAGACAATGTCCTTCAACTATCGTCATTCAATTAGTGAAGGTTGTTTACTGAATATCATGAAAAATAATCGAAATACCGTAAAGTTGTCTTTACAAAGTGCAATGATCCGAGAGCATTCACCTTTTGTGGCAGACGCTAAGCGAGTCTAGATGTAGTATAGAGCTTTTATGTACCTAGAATATATATTATTACAGTCTAGTCTGTTTAGAAGTCAACATGGTTAGTAATATATTTTTTTATCTAGGGATTTTGCAGTGTATTTGATAGAATAATATAGTCTGAATATGTCTGTTTGTCCTGTGTCTGGATGTAAATATAAAAGTATGTATTTAAAACGTAGTATATGTAGTATATCAGCTATCTGGTTACTATTACACAAGCTCACTTTGCAGCTAGTTTACACATAAATAAATATCCTGGGACATTTGTCACACACGGCCAATCTGATTCCAAACTAGAGTATTGATTTTATACTTGTGGCTCCCTGCGGTTTCACCCGCGTTCCCGAAGGAAGTTCAATTTCTCAAGATAAAAAAGTAGCCTATGTATAATTTTAGAACTAACTCTGTGCCAAATTTTAAGCAAATCCCTTCAGCCGTTTTAGAGTAACAAACATACATCCATACATCTATATATATAAAATAAAGTCGTGTTAGTTACACTATTTATAACTTAAGAACGGCTGAAACGACTTGGCTGAAAATTGGTGGGGAGGTAGCTTAGAACCAGGAGAGGGACATAGGATACGTTTTATCCCGGGAAAATTGAAGATCCCCGGGAATGCGGGTGAAACCGCGGGGAGCCACCAGTTTGTAATATTAGTAGGATCATAAAACGGATTTTGATACGGTTTTCTATAAAATAAAGGAGTTACAATGTCAACATAAAGTTACAGAAAAAAATAACAGTTACTTTGTTTAAAGTTACAATTGTACATTGTTTTAAACTGTGACCGATTGTCAATAGATCGACCGATTATACATGCGGGTTCGATTCCCGGGTAAGTCATTGTCAATGTCACTCATTTGTTTGTGTGACAAAAGTCTTACTTAAGAATTTTTGTGTGAATTTACGAACTAAATTAGTATTAGTTATTTTTATTTAATGTCTTTCGCCCCGCGGTTTCCCCCACGTAATTCCCGTTACGGTAGGATTACGGGGATAAAATATAGTTTATGTTACTCCCTGATAATGTAGCTTTCCATTAGTGAAAGAATTATTATCGGCCAAGTAGTTTTTGAGTTTATTAATTACTAGCTGCCTCCGCGCGGTTTTACCCGCGTAGTTCCCGTTCCCGTGGGAATACAGGGATAAAATATAGCCTATGTTACTCGGGGATAATGTAGCTTTCCAAAGGTGAAAGAATTTTTGAAATCGGTCCAGTAGTTTCGGAGCCTATTCGTTACAAACAAACAAACAAACAAATCTTTCCTCATTATAATATTAGTATAGATTAGTATAGACAAACATACACACACATAAAATTACAATGTTTTCCGCTTTATAATATTAGTATAGATTAGTTAGGATACGTGTGTTAGAAAGGGACAAACATAGCGCGACGAAAAGAGATACTACCAAAACGGTCCTCTTAATACTAGACAACTTTATATACAAGTTTCAAGTACTATATTAAGGCAAATGACAAGTTGTGACAAGTCCGTTGTGTGGGTAGAAACTGCCCTGAGGGTCTGAAGTTTGTTAAACAGACCGGTTGTATAACGACGCAGCGTTTTTTTGAGCGGAAACGCTGCTTTTGTAACGTTACTCTAGTGAGTGGGTAATTTTTTTCGAATATGAAATGGTTTGTTAATGTCCTTCTAGCTTAAAGTTATACATACATATTATGTTAATAATAAACATTATGGGACCTTACGAACAGCCAATTTGATTATAAATATTTGTATATCTATCCATATGAGCGTGTACTGCAGTAACCAGACAGGTAATATACTACATTTCAAAGTAAGTATAGAAACTGTTTGTAGATAGAGCCATAATAAAGTATATTTTATTTATTTTTTGCCCTAAATAATCTAGAAGAAATCGCTTTTAGCGATAAGACCCCCATTTGTGCATTTAGTTAAGTATTACTGTTGTTTTTCATACCTTTTTGTGTCTTTTGCTGTACAATAAAGTGTGTTTCTATATATTTTCTATGCAATAAAAAGATTTCTTTAACAATATTAAACGTCTAAAATTTATTGTAGCGTAGCTTAAGACAAGCGTCTCCGCTAGCATTTATCGCGCGTCTGTGTGCTATCAACATAGCTTAGAGCGTTTCATGTATCAGGCACTCTGACATAATTACTTTATTAAAAAGTTTTAAACAATAATCAACTACATATAGTCCCCGCCGCCTCTGTCTGTCTGAACTACTGAATAGATTTTCATGCGGTTTTCACCAAATTACGGAGTATTTCATGGGGAAGGTTTTTATGTGTAATACATCAATTTGGAGCCGGTAGGTGGCGCTGGTGGGCAGAACGAAGTCTGCCGGCTCCGCTAGTATTGAATATTTCTAAAATTCGAACTGAGCGGGAATAACTTTCGCGAAGTTACTTCCATTCAATTAAATAAGAAAATTGGAATTAAAGAATAAAGCGAACGCCATGAATATTGTGCGACTAGTTTCAAGAATTTCCAAATCAGGTTTAAAGCGGACATTTTATAGTGAAGGGAAATGTCGACATTTTTTATCGATGTTTTTTTTATTTGTGATTTAAATTAGAAAGTTTACTTACTGATTCGTATATAGGATGTAATTAAGGTAGAATTATAATTGATGATTAAACGAACTTACCTTAAGTGATGTTCTATCATAATTATACGAGGGCTTCATCCGAAGAGATAAGACAATTGTAGTTTCGCGTAACGACTCGCTAATCATACACTATAGTTGAAAAAAAAAAATATTTTAGAATAAGTAACTAAAATATAACTATTTTTCACGTTTGTACTGGTATCACCAAGGCTCCCTGCCGATGTTACGTTACCTTGCGGTTGAACCTCATTTAGTTGAAAGGAGTATCTAAAAAAAAATAATGATAATATGCAAACATATTATTAGAGTGACACGAGAATCAATTCAAACTATATATTTCGGAATAATGGGTGTATATTGGGAGGGTGGGTTCTTATCTCTTCGGATGAAGCCCTCGTATAATTATGATAGAACATCACTTAAGGTAAGTTCGTTTAATCATCAATTATACTTTGTGCTTCATCCTCGAGATAAGACAATTGTAGACCTTGAGATACACCGAAATATTATTTGAATAAAATAACAACAGGTGATTTGTAATATAATTTACTCTAATAAATCTAATTAGATAAAACAAACATAATGTGTACATTCCTGAGTACTAAATTCATAACTTATTGCATAATAATTATTAATTACACACTTAAATTTCCTAAGATGGATAAAGCAAACTGATTTGTATTTTGAGTATTAATTTTTCTGTTATAGAATTTTCCAAATATATTTGAACTTCCGCTCCACCCGGCGGTATTTCTGATAACATCAATGTTAATACCGAGCCTGCTAGCGGCGGAGGTACTTGCGTGCCGGGTGGAGTGGCCAGAGAATATTGAAGTGTCAATTCCACTTTCACTGAGAGTATGCTTTATCCATTTACTTAAAGTTTGGCTGGTAACAGGTTTATGAGGTTTCCTGTAACTTATAAATAAATTCTCGTTATTACCCCTTAAAGACTGAGTCATATCCAGATAATTTAATAATGTATCTGCAGGACAAATTTCAGGCTTTATATGGTAGAATGGGATATTGAGGCACGGTTGATGGGTGCCTATTCTTGAGGTTTTTATCAAATCTGGTATTTTTATGCAAATCATATCTGAACTACGTTGGATATTTGAAATCTTAATTAGTGATAATGTCTGCACTCTGTGGGCAGTGATAAGCGCCAAAAGAGTCAATGTCTTTTTTGTTAATTGTTCTAATGGTAGCTCATAATTGGGGTATAAGTTTGTTAAAAAATCTAATACAATCGAAGTGTCCCAAGTGATATTATATTTGGGTAAAGGTGGACGCAGTCTGTAAAAACCTTTAAAAAGTCTGGTAACTCTATCATCAGAGGTAACCCTTGATCCTATGATTAATGACAAGGCGGAGCGGTAACTATTAAGTGTCCCATATTGAGCGCCTGTATTAAATTCATTTGTTAAGAAAAAAATTATATTAGGAATTGATGCTTCATAATAATCTACATTGTTTGTATCACAAAAACTTAACCAACGTTTAAATGCCACGGTATACTGCTTTTCAGAGCTATTAGATAAAGAGGCACAAATAACGTCTAACGAATTTGATGGTACACAGCGTCTTGTAAAAGCTTCCCTGATAATTTTCCGGCCATAAGTTTGATCTGCGGCATTGTTGTCGTGCTGTTGGAGACAAAAATTAACGGATTATCAGCTGGTTCAAAGATTATAGGATCAAACAATAGTAATCTATTGAACAAAGGGAACCATGCTTGGGTGGACCAATAAGGCACTACCACCACACCCTGTGCGTTGTCCGTGATGATCTTTCGCAATGTTTTCGCAATGACCGAAACAGGGGGGAAAGCATAAAGATTCAAATTGTTCCAATTGATTGTAAAAGCATTGACAGCACATGCTCCTGGGTCTCTGTGCCAAGAGACATATTTGTGACACTTTGAGTTTAGTCTTGTAGCAAAAAGATCTATATCGGGGGCACCGTAAGTGTTAACTATACGTTCAAAGGCTTGGTCGCTAATTTCCCACTCTGTATCGGGATGAAGCCGCCTGGATTCCGCGTCTGCTATGTTGTTATCATGTGAGCTAATATATGAAGCATAAATATGTATGTTTCTAATTTCGCAAAAGTTCCAAATGTCTTTAGTCAATTTGTTGAGATGTGGGAATCTGACTGCGATTGATATACGATATAGCAGTCGTGTTATCAATCCTTAGTAGGATTTGACAATTTTTCATTTTAGAAGCATATATTTTAAGACCAAAAAACGCTGCTAATAGTTCCAGAAAGTTAATATGCTTAGTGGCTTCGTCAGCGCTCCACTGACCGTTAGCGGTTTTCTCGCCACAGACTGTCCCCCACCCAGTTTTACTAGCATCGGAAAAAATTTCTAAGATGTAATTATCTTCTCTTATAGGATTTATAGCATACTTTATAGTCTTAATCCACCAACTTAAGTCCTCTAGTAAATATGTTGGAACGTCCATAAAATTATCGTAATTATCAGACTGTAAAAGGGCAAGATATTTACACCTTTCCAACTGTTTTGTATAAAGCCAGCCGTACTGTACTCCAGGACAAGCTGACGTAAGGAGACCGACCACACGAGCAAAGTTTCGTATAGAACAACGCTTAAGGCGACTTAATCGGACTACTTCTTTAAGAATACATATTTTCTTAGCTTCAGTTAGGCTTATATGAAATTTATTTGTGTTTATAATAAATCCAAGATAAGTGCATTTATTTGATGGTATAGGGCAGCTTTTCTCTTCATTAATAATGAAGCCTAAAGATTCTAACAGTACTCTTGTTTGAGCAACATTATTAGCGCATTCCTTATAGGTAGGAGCTATACAGCAGATGTCATCTAAGTAAATGGTTGATAAGTAACCCATTGATCTTAACAGAGACATGACTGGTTTTAATAGCTTGGTAAAAACAAATGGAGCTGTGCTTAATCCAAAGGGTAAAACATTAAATTCAAAAATGGAATCTTGAAATTTAAATCTCAGATACTTTCTATAATGTTTATTTATAGATATCAAAAAATATGCGTTAAGTAGGTCTAAGGAAGCCATAAAATAATTTTTGGAGACTAATTTCACAGTTGTTCTAAGATCCTCTAATTTGAAATGATCGGTTTTTATAAATTTATTTAACGCTTTTAAATTTAAAATGAAACGGTTTGTACCATTTTTCTTTTTAATGAGAAAATAACTTGATAGGAACTGGTCTTCCCGGTTCTTACATTTTGAAATAGCACCTGATTCTAGTAATTCAGTTATGGCTTCCTCATATTGTATACTTTCAGTGGCTGATAATTTTGGTGACTGGGTAATATATTTTTGCACTACAGGTTTATTAAAAGGAATCCTATAACCCTGTACCCATGACCAAATTGTTGCATCATTAGTTATTTGACGCCATTGTTTATAGAACATAGCAAGACGACCAGAACAACGTACCGAATCTAACGACGTTGATAGGGGCGCGGTTGCCTGTACCGCTGTTGCGGCGGCAATGGCGGTGGCGGTGGCGGTGGCGGTGGCGGGGGCAGCGCCGGTGGCGGAGGCGGCACCGGTGCTGCCGTATACTGTCGCCGTTGCTGCGGGACAGGTGGTGGAAAATCGGCTTGTGTCTGCGTGTATGCAGCAGGCTCCTGTCTCCTCTTGCCTGGCTGCCTGCTGGTCGCCGGCTGAGGCTTGGAGTTTAAAGCCCGAGGTTGTGGACGCCCCGTTATGGTCTTAGGCTTAGATTTTATTTCGGAGCCAGACTTGCTGATAGCTTTAGCCGATTTAAGTGTATCAGCCAATTTTTCCCCAAATAAGTGGGTATCAATTACAGTTTCATATAACTGGCCCTTAATTTCTTTTTTGATAGATGCGCAAATAAGACTCCTTCTTTTCATTGACTCGCAGAATTGTAAGTCGCAGAGTAGTTGAGCACCTTCAAGCAATGGTTTTATAATAGAGGGGTCTTTAACCTCGGAATTAAAAATCTTTGTGAGAGCCTCACCAATACATGAAATTGCTGATGCAATTTGGTTTTGTTTGCGCTCAGTACCCTTGTCCTTGCCTATCATGGTATCTGATAAGGCTGCTTTTATTTCCAAGTTTAAAAGCGGGGCAGCTAACTTTGGACAGTTTTCAGGTATTAGATGCTTCTCTAAAAGATCTTTTCGAACTTCTTTTGTAAGCCCGGAAGTAGTGGCGTGCTCCCATCTAATTGCGATATCTTTTTGAATTTTTTCCCCCATTTTCTTGGCAATATTTGGGGTTGCGCCTAACATCTCAAGGATATCGTCATCTAGTGGGCGTTCTTCTGACATAATTAGCTCTGCTGAAGAAGGCCCTGGAAGTGGCTCCAGATTTTCCAGATCCACGTTTTGTGTGGGTAGGCCTGGTTGTTCATTTAAAGTACTCGATTCTGCGATCTGCGGTACTAGGCCATCTGGAAGGTAGTGCATAAAATTAATATTTTATTATTGTGCACTCAAGATACTTGATGTATCTAATTACGAAAACAAATTTATTCACAAAGCGAATACCGCTAAGTATTTGTTTATTTCGTAATTGGGAGGTAGTTCAAGAATTTGTGAATATTAAATGATAAGTATATTGTTAAACTCTTTTCATAGTATTTATGATATAATAGAATATTTATTCGTACAAAATTATTTACCAGGCACGATTTTATCAACCACACTAAGGCGTACTAAAATATGCTGGTATTTGTACATAAGGTATTTATAATTTAATTTACCAAAGATTTTATCATTAAATGTATAATTTTATGGATTAAAATGAGTACAAAAGTTAGGTTATTATTTTAAATGAACTACCTCAGTTAATAAAAGAAAAAATAAAATAGTTTCTACCTTCGGGTAATGACGACACAGGCGACGCATCTCCGTCGTTGCTACTTGAACTAATCCGACGACGTGAATGTTTTTTGCGCTTGCGCAGCTTCTTTTCTATTTTTCTCATCTTGCGTCTGATGTATTCGTCACTATCTTCATCGCTTTTTCTTTTTGGCATGATTATTCGTAAAAAGTAGGGTATTTTAACCAAGTACGTAAGAAAGTAATGACGTGTAGACTAGCGTAGCACTAAAACACGAATGAGGTTCAACCGCAAGGTAACGTAACATCGGCAGGGAGCCTTGGTGATACCAGTACAAACGTGAAAAATAGTTATATTTTAGTTACTTATTCTAAAATATATTTTTTTTTTCAACTATAGTGTATGATTAGCGAGTCGTTACGCGAAACTACAATTGTCTTATCTCGAGGATGAAGCACAAAGTATAATATTTATGACAGCGCTTACCTGTAACAACAAAAAATAAATTAATATATAATTCGTCGAAATACAGGGATAAAATATAGCCTATGACACTTACAAATACGTAGCTTTCTATTGGTGAAAGAATCGAGTTAGTTTCGAACCAACAAAACGTCTTGTCATTTCTTTTTATAATATTAGTATACCCGTATACCTGTCCGCAGAACATTTATACCCAAACTTTTTCTTAATCGGTTTAGAAAATTGATACTTTTACCAACATTAAAACATTACTATCCGTTTATTAAACATAGGTACCTAATTGTAGACATAAACATACAATAAAAGTGGTTTGGCTTCAAAGTCACATGGAATGGGTCGAGATATGCCTAGTCATTTGCTGTACATAAGCGGTGACCCATCATCGCTTACCATACATTCTGTTTATGTACTACGATTTTGTAACAAAACAGTTATTATCCAAAACCATTGACTCCCAGTGACTCGTTTGTTTCCGGTAATGCGTTTTAAATGTACTTCTCATTGTCACCGTTTGAATACAATAACGGAGCTTACAATGTTGCGGTTATTTAGCTTTTAATGGTTACGCCATTAGAAAAAAGCTGTTAAAGTCGTAAAGCTACAAAGCTTTGTGGGGAATATATCCGCTTTCTTTGTCGAGGATGTTCGTAATTGTTGATTGGATTTCTTTAACTGGTGCTGTGCAGGTGATTGATAAAATTTGCCCGAAAAGGGGAGGGTAGGTTAGAACCAGGTGACGGACATAGGATACTTTTTATGCTGGGAAAATCGAAGATCCCCGGGAACGCGGGTAAAACCGATGGGAGCCACTATTATTTATATATCTTGAAACAGGGAGAAAGTCTTTCCTTTTTCGTATTTGATCAAAACATAAAGGGAAATATTTCTCTTCTTGTTCTGATAATAGAGATCCTGAGACATTTATTGATTACAAATTAAGGAGAACTAGTATTATGGTAGCCAAACTGATATGCTACTTTAAAATATATTTTTATATAGATACAATATAGCTAATGATCTTTAAACAGTTGCACAGATTTACTTTATATTTACCTTAAAACGTCCAAAAAATGGTTCATTGAAAACTACAATGTCAGACAGTGAAAAAGGGGTTACGTTTGAAATCTTCCCTCAGGTCATACCGGGATAAAAGTGTTCACAAAGCTACAAAGATATCAAAATAAATAAGGAAACAGTTTCTATCCTGGATATTTTCCACCTAAGTGAGAATGGTGGTGACCCTCGTCAGGGAGATACAGTGGTACCAAGCCAAGATATAATTTATTTACCAACTGAGCCCTTCTTTTATGTAACATTTTGTATTAGGGTTTGGATGGGGTTAATTAAAAACTACCAATTTATCTTGTGTTCGTTGAGGTTTTAGTTTTGGTTGTTTCTTTATATAGAAATAAATGAATTTGAAGCGAATTTATTGTGATCACATTATATTTATCTCAATATACTGGTAGATGTCTATATCTTACTATACTTAGTGATTTTTCAAGAGCACACGAGTCAATATAAAACGTTAAACTATCATCTATATATAATAAAATGAATCGTTTAGTAATCGTTGAAGGATATTTTTAGATCCTCCGAGTAGAACTTTATAAGTTTTGTAAATCCTTCGAAAATTCGAACTGCGTGACAGAAGCAGGTAATAACAGAGATATATCTGTCAATTACTACTTACAAAATAGAAAATGTATCTACATTTATGTATGCAAGTGATGCCACAGAACAAACTAGTTCTTGAATAGATAATCAGGAAATGGCAGAACTTGGCACTTAACAATTAAGCATCTTAAAAGCTTCTATACAAGTTCATATTTTATTCATGGAAAATCTTAATAATTACTACGTTGTTTGCTTGTTAAACCTTTATTATAATTATTATTTGAATATTTTACGATGATGCGGCGAAAGAAAACGACTGTACTGCCTACACCCTTATTTATACCTGTCATTAGGTAACTTAAGACGTCAAATACTTCCAAAACTATCGTAACTAATATTATAAATGCGAAAGTAACTCTGTCTGCCTCGCTTTCATGCTAAAACTATAGAACAGATTCAAATGACATTTGGAACACAGATAGTCTAGGGCCTGAGAAAGGACATAAGCTACTTCTTATCCAGGGAAAATGGATGATCTCCCGGGTACGCGGGTAAAACCGCGTATATATATACAATATAACCTTTTAAACAAGCACAAAACCTCGTAAAAGTGCGCTGCCAATTCCAACCCCATATAATATAAATTCTGTAAAATACTGACGTCCAATTTCACCCACATTCCCGGGGGATCTAACTTTTGTCCGTATGCCAAATCCCTCTCCATATCATTAGCTATATGTGTGGAAAATTTCATCACGTTTCATTGTTATGGTATGAATCTATGAAATAACTTACTAGCTTGATATTATCAGCTCATATACGTCTCCACCGAGAAGCACGAGCCTTCCCTAACACCGAGGGGGTGTCCATAGTCTACACGCGCGCCTAGTGCGGCGGCGGACTTCACATGCCTTTAATTGTGACATCTCGGGCATGCAGGTTTCCTCACGATGTTTTCCTTCACCAAAAGCCAGTGGTTTAAATCCGTAAGGTTTTAAAATTAGAGGTACAAGCCATGGTTTGAGCCTGTAGGGGCCTGAGTCACCACGGCTTCATCATTTGATATGGGAATGATCATTAAAAATTCACCAACTACCCTCCACAGAGACACTTCGAACACGTACCAAAGCTAAGTTTGAGAGCTTAATGTGAACTTACAGAACTTTGACGAAGGTAACTTAAGCACTGTTACTACAGTTTGGCAATTCAAGTGTGGGTTAAGTCTGTTCTATTGATTTTGGACCAGTTTACTAATCTATGCTTTTAAAACTTTGTGTTGTTCGTGAAGGATACCCTAATGATTTTATTATGTTATGGAGTTGATTTTCAATGGTAGCGAACGAATACTATGTATGTAAAGTAAATTTAAGATGCAAAAACATAAGTAAGTAATTTAAACGGTTTAAACTATACATATTTATAAAAATAGTGACTAAATGTAAAGAGAAAGCCAAAAATAGACCAAATCGCAGAATGTAGTAAGAACAGAATAAATATCGAATTTTAATGTATAAACCATATACTTAATTAACTTACTTTTATGATTTATATCGGGACCATTCGCTCGTAGACTATCATTAAATATAATAATATATTTTGACTAACCTCGAGGATTCGAACAAGTTGCATTGATCTTAGTCAAAACTTAAATACTCGTTATTAACCTATCAAATCAATTCTCATCCAATCATCAACAAATATTTTTATCGATGTTTAAAAATCAAAACTATCGACCGCGTCACATCACTACCACACAACAATGGCGGACTGATGAAAATATCTCTGTTCTCTCGTAAATTTATTGCGTCGCCGCAAAATTGAGCCAATTTCAGCTCGTTTGTCAACCGGCGTAACTCAGAAACGTCAGCTATGTTATATACTAGCGACTACCCGCCCCAGCTTCGCACGGGTGCACTGCTTATACATCACATTAGAAACATCCAAAATTGACAGTGTTTCTCTAACATATTATGCATGTATTGTATATAAAAACCGCATCAAAATCAGTTGCGTAGTTTTAAAGATTTAAGAAGACATAGGGACAGATTAGAATATGTAGTAAGGTAGACATTTCCGCAATATTTATGCAATAAAATCGAATAAAAATTGCAATAAGTAAACATGGCAACACTTTAGTTACTGGCAACATTATGTAAGTATAGTTTCCAAACGGAGTAAATCATTACAAGATTTGCATGACAATCGATTTGTTGTTTGGTTTATTTACCTAATCATAAATAGGCAGACGGTCAGCTTAAAGTCACGCTTGACAGATCACTATGCAAATTTTATAATCAAACTAGTGTCTTACAGCGGTCTCACCCGCGTTCTTAAATCTTAAATTATCCCATGATAAAAAGTAGCCTATGTGTTATTCCAGAATATATAGTAACTCTGTGCCAAATTTCATCGCGATCCCTTCAGCCGTTGCAGCGTTGTTGCGTGAAAGACTAACAAATATACATCCATACATTTAGAACAAACTGTCGCAATTATAATATTAGTAGGTACCTATGATTCTCAGACCTACGAAATATATACAAAAATAACATAAAAATCGTTAGTTTCGGAGGAGTTCGACAATACTGTGACACGAGAGTTTTATATAGTAGAAGTTATTTCTAGCTTTAAAAATATTCATCACTACATATTCACTACATACAAAGTCGCTTTCCGCTGTCTGTCCCTGTCTTCTTAAATCTTAAACGGAACGGATTTTGATGCGGATTTTTTAATAGATAGAGTGATTCAAGAGGAAGGTTTCTATATACAATATATGCATAATATGTGAGAGAAATACTGACAATTTTCTATTGGTGAAAGAATTGCGCAATTCAGTCCAATAGTTTCGGAGCCTATTCGTTACAAACAAACAAATATTAGTATAGATAATAACATCACGCTACGAGCAATAGGAGCGGAGCATTATTGAAAAATATTGCAGATGAATGCGCGGATCAGCTAGTAAATAACAAGCAATCAAAAATTTAATCGAAAGTCTCGGACTAAAAAAAAATACTTGATATAAAATCTAGAAAACATACTATAGGTTTCCCTGGAATTTTCAATAACGTTAACTTCATTCCCGGGATAGAGGAAAATGTCAGATTTATCCGGGAATTCGGGGGAAAAAACCTATTTTCTTAGTATCGATGAAGTAAATAGAAAACTTAGATTACCTCCTGGAATATAAAGATTATTTTCATTGGATAAAAGTACCCTTTGTCTTACAAACAACATAGTTACTTCCGACTATAATCTTTTATTTTATATAAAAGATTATATAGAGATTATATATAATAAGAAAGGTTTTACTGATTGCAGATTCTACATAATAAATAAATAAGAATGTATGTATCTTAATCCATACTAATATTATAAATGCGAAAGTAAGTGTCTGTCTGTTTGTTACGAATTAAATGAAATTTGGTACACAGATAATCCAGAGCCTGAGAAAGGACATAGGCTACTTCTATCCCGGGATAATTGAAGATCCCCCGGGAACGCGAGCGAAGCCGCGGGAAGCTACTATGATAAATAAGCATGAACATTTCTATAACTATATAAGTAGGCATTAGGAAATGCATAGGTATTATATGTCTATTTATTCTATCTGGATGTCAATATCTATTAAAGTATGTATTTAAAAGTAGTATATGTAGTATATCAGTTATCTGGTTGCAGTACAAGCTCTGCTTAGTTTGGAATCAGATTGGCCGTGGCCCGTGTGTGAAAAATGTCCCGGGATATTTATTTTAGCTAGAAAGTTATACGTAAAAGTCGCAAATCATAACGTTTTCCTAATGTTTTCTTTGGGGTGTTACTGCGGCCAAATAAGATACTTGTTGAGCATTCAAAGTAGGTGGGAAGGCGAAGGCACTAGCGGGAAATGATCACCATTTTTGACTCCGTGTCCATTGTTCCACGATATTAGTATTTTATTAGCTTTTTTATACCACAAGGGTGGCAAACAGGCATACGGTCCCACCTGATGGGAAGCGGTTACCGTAGCCTATGGACGCTTGCAACACCAGAGGCGTCACTCACGCGTTGCCGACCCTATAAAAAAGGGAGCTACTGTATAGGCAGTGAAGCTTTTAAAGTCTTGATAATGTTTAACTTAAGATTAAGATAGACATACTGGTGGTTGTGGTTAGTGACCCTGACTTTCAAGCCGCTGGTCGTGGGTTAGAATCCCATCTAGGACAAACATTTGTATGCATGAATATGTCTATTTGTTCTGTGAGATGTAATTATCTATATAAGTATGTATTTGAAAGTAGTATTTTAGCCATCCGGTTACCATAACACAAGCTCACTTTGAAGCTTACTTTGGAATTTGATTGGCCGTGTGTGAAAAATATCCCAGAATATTTAAGATTGATAACTTAGTTCTACAAAAAAATATGTTCTAACTGCTGTTACGTTTTCACGCCTAAACCACGTTACCGATTTGAATGAAATTTCTTACACAGATTGACTAGATCTTGGAAAAGGACATAAGACTGTTTTATTCTTGAAATTGCAAACTCTCAAAACTGAGTAACTAATCAAAATATGTTTGTTCTAACCTTTCTAGCAGCATTGATGACATCGCGGCTAAGCATTAGGATTTAGTAGGATCGGGTGGGAATTTTGGTAGGATTTTTTGGTAGATATAAAATCCATATCCTAGCCTTATTACTATTAATCAGATCGTCGCGAAACTTTGGTAGGATTAGCAAAAATTTTGGTAGGATTTTTTGGTAGTACTAAATCTCGTGTCGTATACAACAATGCGCACCCGGCTTCCATTACGTGAGGGTATTTGCCCTCATTACGCGACACGTCCTACAGTTTTTCACTCGCACTTCACTAAATACGGTTTTTTCTACCAATTTTGTAAACAAATAAACGTGAATTTTCTTTTCTTCGTTTTCGGTACGTTTGTTTTAAGGGTCGTGCGTGACTGAGTGGATAGAAAGCGATAAAGCCGCGGTGGCTCAGTGGCGGAGGGTGCCGGTTCAAATCCTTCTCATACTTATTGTCTACACTAATCGTAGTAAGATGTAAATATCTATATATGTATGTATTTAAAAGTAGTATATCAGCTATCTGATTACCATATCACAAGCTCTGCTTAGTTTGGAATCAGATTGGCCGTGTGTGAAAAATGTCCCAGGATATTTATTTATATTATAAATGCGAAAGTATGTGAGTGTGGATGGATGGATATTACCGTTTCACGAAAACTACTTGACTGGATTTGGATGAAATTCGGATGACAGATAGTTTATAACCTGGATAAAGACTACTTTTTATTACTAATACTTGTGAAGGTCTATATGAAAAATTAAACACATTTCACAAAATTCCAATTTTTTTAAAAGTTAGGTACATAGGTTAATTTAAAACCAGAGAAAACAAGTCATTATTATTTTCTACTAGCTGCCTACGCGCGGTTTTACCCGCGTAGTTCCCGTTCCCGTGGGAATAGAGGGAAAAAATATAGCCTATGTTACTCGGGGATAATGTAGCTTTCCAAAGGTGAAAGAATTTTTGAAATCGGTCCAGTAGTTTCGGAGCCTATTCATTACAAACAAACAAATCTTTCCTCTTTATAATATTAGTATAGAAGTATAGATTAGTATAGATTAATATAGTAACGGTAATAAATAGTGGCAGCGTCGAGGCGCCAATGGATCTCAACAAAGGAAACTGAGTAATGATTCAGAGATATTAAACGGCTTCGGTAGTAGGGTTGCCACGATTAAAATTTATTTGAATTGTAAAAAAATCTAGAAGTGTTGCTATATTAGTAATTTAATAACATACGAGAAGTTATTAACAATTAAGAATAATTAGTACTTAAGTAGGTCATATTAATAGTAGTTTATATAACATATAGCCTTCCTCGATAAATGGACTATCTAACTCAAAGATTTTATAAATTTCATACAGGGAATTTCGGATTCATTACAAACAAACAAAAATCTTTCTTCTTTATATTATCCAAATATTAACCGCGCGGTTTAAACCGCGTTGTTCCCGTTCCCGTAGGAATACGGGGATAAAATATAGCCTATGTCACTCCTTGATAATGTAGCTTTCCAATGGTGAATGACTTCAGATCGGTCCAGTAGTGTAAGTTTATTCGTTACATTCAAAAATACAAATCTTTCCTCTTTATAATATTAGTGTAGATATCAGCTAGCTGGTTACCATAACACAGGCTTATTTGAAGCTTACTTTGGAATCAGATTGGCCGTGTGTGAAAAATGTCCCAGGATATTTATTTTATTGCAACATGGCAACATTGTTATTTATATATGTGGCAACCCTAAAGAAACTAGTTTACAGAGTAGAGTATAGTCTCAGACTGACTCATCGCCAATTAACTGTAGTTCAGTTATTTAATTTGTTACGTGACTGAGACGGTGCAATGAGTCAACTTTAAACTTATTTTTTTCTAATTAATTCTTTTATACGTACAATACTCTGTACATTGAGGAAAATTGTGTAAATTGTACTTTTTTTATGCACATCCTTCTAAAGCTTAAATTGATTACACAGTTTTTTTGGGTTGGCAACTTTTTGTGGGTAGAAAGGTGTGACAAGATAAAAAGTAACCTATGTGAAATTCGACAACATAGTCTAACTCTGTGTCAAATTTCATCGCGATCCCTTCAGCCGTTGTGGCGTGAAAGAGTAACAAACATACATCCATACATCCAATCTAATTCCAAACTAAGCAGAGCTTGTACTGTAACCAGACATCTGATACCTACTACTTTTAAATACACACTTATATAGATATTTACTACCAGACACAGAACAAACAGACATATTTATGTATCCAAATAAAAACTAAACAGAGCTTATAATACATAAATAAATATCCTGGGACATTTTCACACACGGCCAATCTGATTCCAAAGTAAGCTTCAAAGTGAGCTTGTGTTATGGTAACCAGATAGCTTCGCTTCCCAGCGTGATCAGTGGCATGCTGGGAGGCGAGAGCGCCTGGGCGGCAGTAGCCTCCTTCTGCGAGGAAGTGATGTCGCAGAAGGAGGCGGCGGAGCGTGCGCGGGAGGACGACCCTCTCGCGTCACAGCTCCGCAGGCGAAGAAGGGGCCCCCCCCGGCGGCGACAGTACGATCGCCGCAACCTCCCCCCCTAAGCGGTGGTGACCAGCGGGAGAAGTGGCGTGGGGGCGCCCTCTTCCGCATTGCACGGTGCACCACCGTGGCCGGAGGGAATGGCCGAGCACTCGCGGTCATTCCCAAACCACCCCTCCCACAACGGGAGGGGGGGCACGAAGGGCCCGCCGAGAGGGCGGGCGGTCGTCGGGGGGGGGACTGGACGCAAGGGCTATGCCAGATTCCCAGTTCCCTCCCACAAAGACGAGGAAGGAGTGTCGCTGGGTTGTTTAGTGGGTAGACCGGTTGGCTAGCAACCGGGGAGTCCCACATAACCCTTCCTGTCCCCCGACAGGGAGGGTATGCGTAACGCATTTTTCCCAGCGTAAAAAAAAAAAAAAAAAAAAAAATGGTAACCAGATAGCTGATATACTACTTTTAAATACATACTTATATAGATATTTACATCCAGACACAGAACAAACAGACATATTGATGCATACAAATGTTTGTCCTGGGTGGGATTCGTCACGACCCGCGGCTTGAAAGTCAGGGTCACTAACCACAAAGCCAACCGGGCTGTCAGAGCTTGTATAAACTAGTTAGAAATGGTCAATCAAAAATGAATCACAGCGTAACATACAGATTGTTTAGTGAGGTAATATAATCTAGGTATTCTAGGTACTGAGTCATAGACTAGACTTTGTGACCTAACCTAGGCATAGACCATTGTTAGTACAAAAGGATTGAGTCAGCAGGCTTACGTAAATATGTTCATAGAATTGACGGTAGTTTTATTTTAATTCTATACTAATATATATCTGGATGTAAATATCTATATAAGTATGTAGAAGTAGTATATGTAGTAGGTATATCAGCTATCTGGTTACAGTACAAGCCCTGCTTAGTTTGGAATCAGATTGGCCGTGTGTGAAAGTCACAGAATATTTATTTACTAGGTGACCCGCGCAACTTCGTCAGCGTCACTTACCCGTTTTTGCAACAGTTTTGATTGATGCTCCGCTCCAATTCGTCATAGCGTAATGATTTATACATAAAACCTTCCTCTTAAATCACTCTATCTTTTAAGAACCGCATCAAAATCCGTTGCATAGTTTTAAAGATTTAAGCATACATAGGGACAGACAGACGGCGGATAGCGACTTTGTTATAAACTATGTAGTGATTTAACCTCTATTTCATAACAGGACTTGCTACCTATAACTTAAACTTGTAACTTAACCCGACAGTAAAGTTAGTTAGTCATAATGTCAGTTATTTTTAACCGGTCGGTAAAAAAACGACCTACCTCACTGCCACGGTCAACATGATCTAAAACAGACTTTACTAACACTGTATCTTTTTTATGATTTACTTATACAGCATGAGTTTAATCCTATTAATATTATAAACTGGATTCTAATAAGCAATAATGTGTTAACCCACATTAACTTGATTTCGAGAAAATGACGTTTAAAGATGTCTATGTGATTTACGACTTTTTACTTTTATGTTTTAGATGACCTGAAACACTTCTGTAGAATGTTAAATACGTGATGCATTTCAAAAATATATCAAAACCTTTGTTAACGACTTATTGTTGGTTGACACATTAATGCTTATCAGCATCCAACTAGCCGCCTTTGTGCGGTTTTACCCGCGTAGTTCCCGTCCCCGTAGGAATACAGGGATGAAATATAGCCTATGTTATTTATGAATAACGTAGCTTTCTATTGGTGAAAGAATTGTGCACATCGGCTCAGTAGTTTCGGAGCCTATTCGTTACAAACAAACAAATCTTTTCTCTTTATAATATTAGTATAGACTAGTGGCTCCCGGGGAACCTTCAAAGTAATATACCTTTAGTATAGAAAGTTCATAAATAAAAGAAGTTCATGAAAAGTTCAGTAAGTTACAGACCCTTTTATGTTGTCTATTCTTTTTTGTGTTAAGTATTTTTTGTTATCTTCTGAATTTTTTTTTTTGTCATAAATTTGTCTATAAAAGTAACCTATATGTTATTCCAGAACATACTCGTAACTCTGTGCCTAATTTCAAGCAGATCCCATCAGCCGTTTTAGCGTGACAAACATACTCACACACTTTCGCATCATCACTGCATATTATAAAACAAAGTCGCTTTCCGCTGTTCTTCCCTATGTCTTCTTAAATCTTTAAAACTACGCAACGGATTTTGATGCGGTTCTTAATAGATAGAGTGATTCAAGAGGAAGGTTTTTATATACAACTAGCTGCCTCCCCGCGGTTTTACCCGCGTAGTTCCCGTTCCCGTGGGAATACAGGGATAAAATATAGCCTATGTTACTCGGGGATAATGTAGCTTTCCAAAGGTGAAAGAATTTTTGAAATCGGTCCAGTAGTTTCGGAGCCTATTCATTACAAACAAACAAACAAACAAATCTTTCCTCTTTATAATATTAGTATAGATACATGCATAATATGTTAGAGAAACACTGTCAATTTTGGAGGTTTCTAATGTGATGTATAAGCATTACACCCGCAATGCTTATACATCAGCATTGCACCCGTGCGGAGCTGGGGCGGGTCGCAAGAAGGATGGGAAAGTTTGTGTGAAATGAATGATTCAAGATTGCCAACTCATATCGTCCTGTATATTTTTATTTCCCGGCTCATTTATTGTAAATATTTATAAAATTTGTTGTTTTAAACTTGTACTGTAAACACTAAAGTTGTAAAAGTGGGGGGAAGTTACGGCGGAAGGTTTTGTTTACGTTTGTCTCGATGACTGATATTTTGGAGGGAGTTTTTAGTTTATTTTTTGCTTACGTTAATTGAATAGGCACCGTGCCTTTTGAGAAGTAGTTGTAAGTATGATACTTGGGTTTATGTCAAATTGGATGATTGAAAAGCACTTTAGGTTAATAATAATGTTTTTAAATTTCTTCAAAATGTATCTATATGGGATAGGTTGTTGGGTTTATAAAAATAAGTAATAAAATCCGAAATGCGAAAGTTTATGACAATGTATACATAGGTATTTATTACTCATTCAAGCAAAAACTACTTAACGGATTTGTATGAAATTTGGAACACAGACAGTTTATATCCTGGATCAACACATAGTACACTTTTATCCCAGGAAAATTGAATACCCCCAGAAACCGAGCGCGCTAGTACCTACCTACACATTATTTCAATAATATAACATAAATATGGCAACATTAAAAAGGCACATAAAACGTCTTTGGATATTAATATAAATTATGTAAAGGCCACGTCTGACATTTGGAATATCCAATTTCTTCCCGCGGTTTATTGTCTCCACATGTACTTTACAAATGGCGGCCGACCTTGACAAGTATTCCATACCATACCGCAAAATGACGTTAACATTTCTCTTATAAAAAACGCGGAAGATGCGGAAAATATTATGAATTATTTAGAGGCTGTACGAGCAGTACGAGTTTGTACGGAAAAAAGAAGATATTTTTGTATATGGTATGTATTAAGACAAGCGACGTAAGGATTTTGAGCGGGAAGTTGGTAAGTGACTTTTTTTATGATAAGTCATTTATTGATATTAAATTTTATTTTATTATTAAATAGATGTAGGTATTATATAAGTTCATTTACTTCTAAAAAGCGTAAAAAGATAGCCTATGTTCGTGGGTGTTCGTGGTAAGAAAGTTTTATGTGAATTTGGTTATAAAATAGGTACTTTTATGACATGTATATTTAAATATCAAAATAAAATATACCATATTACTTGAGGGATAAATCATTTTCTGATTTTTATAGTTAATACAATACCTAAACTACCAATAATTAAAAAAGTAAATAAAAAGATATTCGATTTAAATTATGCCCTTCACAATGATAAATTCACTAAAATATACGACGAAGTTTGTACATTATTATTTATTATTTATAATAGACACAATTTAAATAATATATTAAATAAAAATAGCGGTCGCATAATATTGTGGTAGGTACCTAATATTTATTTATTTATTATTAAACCATGAAACTTACGTCTATCTTAACAGGCCAGCCAAATGCGACAGAGTACTTGATCTTATTATTCCTAATAAATCCTAGATAAATCGATATATAAATAGAAAAAACTACTAACCTGATACGAAAGCAGCTAGCAACACAAACAGTAGGGCGGTAAAAACCATTTTGAACACAATTGGTAACACTTGATATTATTCTCGTATCACAACACAGCACTCAATAAAACTGTGGCATATCTAGACGATACGATGGGTTGGGAACTTTTTTCTTTTCTTCAAAAAAAAAAATGTAGGTATCCTTCAACCGGTTTCCGAACTGGACACTAGTGCTGTCCCGTTCTACCGCGTTCGCGTGGTTCAGCTATCTCCCTCGCTCTGCAACAAAAAACCGAAACTATGTAGGTTTCTTTTTTTTTATAGGGACAAGGTGTCGGTGGTATTTTGAGGATTATGTAATTTGACACACGACCAAATATAGATGGTACGTTGCTCCTAGACATTTTATTAAGTAATATAAGAGAGAACGGGGCCTTTTTAAATTGGTCGTTGTTTATGAAAGATGGAGGCATAAATTTTTCCTCTGTTTTTTATTTAACGCAAGAATCGCCTTGTTTATACCAAATTGGATGAACGACGGTAATTTTCCTTTAAGAAAATTTGGAATTTCCTCAAATAGGTTAGGTTGGACGATGAATTGATATTATAAAATAATTTCCGGATAAATTTCTTGCGTATATTTTTGTGCTTTAATATTATACAAACAAGTTTCATGCAAAGTCTTTTTAAATCCATACTTCCATACTAATATTATAAATGCGAAAGTAACTCTGTCTGTTACGCTTTCACGCTAAAACTGCTGAACCGTTCTAAATGAAATTTGGTACACAGATAATCCAGAACCTGAGAAAGGAAAATTGAAGATCTCCCGGCAACACCGCTCCTATTTGTCAAAACGTCATGATTTATACATAAAAACCTTCCTGAATCACTCTAACAATTAAAAAAACCGCATCAAATTCCGTTGCGTAGTTTTAAAGATCTAAGCATACATAGGGACAGACAGACGGCGGATAGCGACTTTGTTTTATACTATTTTGTAAAATCAAATTAACTATTCATTATCAAATGGCTAAATTATATTAATAAAGGAGCTTTGTAAGATATTATTTAATAGTTACGTCATAAATAATCGTTTCTTTAAGTCATTACTGTTATCGCAATGTAATTAATAAACAAAAAATCATTATACCTATCAGTGCTTAATATATCTATCTATATAATTAATATAATTAAACTTAAAAGGTATTTAACCGATTTAGTCAATTCTTTGAATTCTTAGAAAGCTACTTTATCACTACACATTATAAAACAAAGTCGCTTTCCGCTGTCTGTCCCTGTCTTCTTAAATATTTAAAACTACGCAACGGATTTTGATGCGGTTTTTTAATAGATAGAGTGATTCATGAGGAAGGTTTATATATACACTACATGCGTAATATGTTAGTGAAACACTGACAATTTTGAAAGTTTCTAATGTGATGTATAAGCATTGCACCCGACCCACTAAACAACACTAAAGGACATGGAATTTTTCCTACTAATATTATAGAACTAGTCTATAGGTACATACTAATATTATAAAGAGGAATGATTTGTATGTTTGTAACGAATGGGCTCCGAAACTGTACCGATCTGAATCTTTCACTAAAGCAGAGCTACATATCAGTAACATAGGCTCCATTTTATCCCCAAATTCCAACTTAAACGGGTAAAACCGCGTCGAAAACTAGTATTTTAATAAAGACAAACATTTCTTATACTTTAACCCATTCAGTGTCCTTCAGGGGAGGGTGGAATTTAATAAAACTATCTCTATGTAACCTATATTGTAGGGGGATGTTGAAAAATTCAATTTTGTAAGAAAACATCAAGGGGTTCAGAGATGTGACGTCACGGGACAAGTCGTGACGTCACATATCGTGACGTAATACATTGCGAAGTTTAACTTCCGGTATATATGATACTAGCCGCCTCCACGCGGTTTCACCCGCGTAGTTCCCGTTCCCGTAGGAATGCGGGGATAACATATACTACTGGCTCCCCACGGTTTCACCCGCGTACCCGCTTCCATTTTCCCGGGATAAAAAGTAGCCTATGTCCTACCTCAGGCTCTAGACTATCCGTGTACCAAATTTCATTTAAATCGATTCTGTAGTTTTAGCGTGAAAGCGAGACAGAGGAACTTTCGCAATTATAATATCAGTATAGATAGCAATAGGTTATAACATCACGCTACGACTACTAGGAGCGGAGGATCAATGAAGTGGGTCAGCTAAATAATATTGTAGGATTTAATTATGAATTTCTGTTCAAATGGTTGACCACCAAAGTTATAAATATAGACAGATGACTGTAAACTCAGTGATCTCTGCACTATATGTAACAGAGCTGTTATTCACGACCAACGGACTGGGATAATGAGGTCATATTAATGAAGTATTCGTTAATTATACAATTATATACCTATCTGGTTAACCCGCGCAACTTCGTTAGCGTCACTTGCCGTTTTTGCAACATTTTCGATTGATACTCCGCTCTTATTCGTCATAGCGTGATGATATGTAGCCTACAGCCTTCCTCGAAGACTATGCACACATTTAAAACTAAGCTAAAGCAATATCTCTTGGAAAACCAGTCATAGACATATATAATTTATTTATATTTTTATATTTTATATATTTACAATTTTATATACATTTTTTATCATATTATATATGCGCACCTCCCTATTCAAGTCACTTCTTCGAATATTCTTATATAATAAAGGGCAGTATGTACCATAGCCTGGCCTATATATTGTTTGATCCCATAAGCATATTATATACCTTAAACAGAGGAAAGCTTCCTTTGTTCATTCTTTTTTTTTTATTTTGTCATAGTTTTAGTTTTATTTATACATACATTATGTTCATTGATTGTCGTGACGCACACTCAAAAGGTGACGACAGAATATCAGCGTTGGGGGAAACCTCAACATTAGGCTGAGTCGTAGCCTTATTTTCTTCCATGACATACAGATGGAGTTTTATAGCGTAGAATATTATAGTACTGTCTTACTATGTATCTGTGTGTTTACGAAGAAATAAAAAATAGTTTTCTTTCTTTCTTTCTTCTTTCTTTCTATAAATAGGCTATCTAACACTAAATATTTCATTTATATAGTGATGAAAGCGATATTTTAGTACCGGACCAGTAGTTCCTGAGATTAGTTTAAACAAAGAAACAAACATTACAGCTTTTATATATAAGTATATTATGAATATTATATATATGTATTACCTAATATAGATTATGTTGTATTATTTTTTGTTTTGTCTGTTCTATCTGTGATCTTAAATAATGATTTGTCTGCAGTTTAAAGCTTGCATTGTATACAAGCTTCCTCCCAGAGGCCTTTCTACTTTCCCGGGATTAAAATATAGCCTATGTATAGCTCAACCTCTAGTCAATGTACAAAATTTCATCAAAATCGTTTGCGTAGTTTTAGCTTGAAAGCGAGACAGACAAGAGTTACTTTCGCATGTATAATTTTAGTAGGGTTAAATAGGAAGCTTACGCATAACAAATATACACATATATATAATAATGTGCATACAATGACGTACAGACACCGTGTGTATTTATATCCGTTGTTTTGTTTGTCTGTTTGTGCGTCTGTGCACCGGTTCACACGCATATGCTCTCAATAGGGTCAGCAGAGTGGAATATATAAATAACATCCAGCTTTATGGATGTATGTTTGTTACTCTATCACGCAACAACGGCTGAAAGGATTGCGATGAAATTTAGCATAAAGTTAGAATATGTTCTGGAAATACATAGGTTACTTTTTATCGGTATTAGGAGCTATATATATATAAGTAAAACAAAACTTTTATTTTGTTTATGTCAACCCAAAAAAGGCATAGACAACATAGAAAGGTCTAAAACTTACTGAACTTTTCATGAACTTCTGTTATTTATGAACTTTCTATACTAAAGGTATTTACTACTTTTTTTAAACTTAATTCCCTAAGGTTTCTTTCGATTAATGTGGCGTAAAAATTCGCTTAAATTTTCTTTAGTAAATAAACTAACGGAAACCGTATAGTTTTCGCCTAATGGTGACATTAAGTTATTTGTAAACTCTGGCAACTGCTACTTTGACTCGAAACTGGCAACACTCTTTATTATTATTATTATTATTTTATTATTATAAGCCTGTGTTGTCCCACTGCAGGGCAAAGGCCTCCCCTTCTTTTCTCCACTCTTCCCGGTTTTGAGCTTTGCTGGACCAGTCCTTTGCGAAGTGGTCCAGCTCGTCTCGCCATCTCCTCTTAGGTCTGCCGCGATGTCGTCTAACGTTTAGTGGGACCCAGTCAGTTGTTATTTTGGCCCATAGTTCGTCCGACATGCGGCTGACATGGCCTGCCCATCTCCATTTTAATTTGGCAGCGGTGAGTGTAACATCGGCGATCTGCGTTTTGGAGCGCAGTATTGTGTTTTTCACACGGTCTGTCAACTTGACACCAAGAATACTGCGCTCCATGGCTCGCTGGCAAACCCCGAGTGCGGACCTCTGCTGATCTGTCAAAGACCAAGTCTGTGCGCCATAGGTAAGGATGGGGAGGATGCACATGTCCATGAGCTTTTTCTTAAATGTGATTGGGAGGCTTCCCTTCATGATCTCTTTCATGGACCAATAGCTCTTCCAGGCGTTTTCGGTGCGTCGTGCAACTTCTTTGTCTTGCCTTGTGTGGTAAGAAACTATTTGGCCCAAGTAGATGTAGTCGTTGACATATGCAATCTCCACACCCTCCACCTCGATTCTACGTTGGGTGCTATTTGACATTAGTTTGGTCTTTGCCATGTTCATCTGAAGTCCGACCTCGAGGCTCGCCTCGTTTAACTCATAGAGCATTTGTTCCAACTCAGGGGCTGAGGATGAAAACAGGACAATGTCGTCAGCAAAACGGAGATTCGTTAATTTTCTCCCGTCCATGTCAAGACCTCGTTCGCCCCAGCTGCCCGCCAGCTTTTTGAATATTTCTTCTAGAGTAGCTGTGAAGAGTTTGGGTGATAGAGGATCACCCTGTTTAACACCTGTTTTAATTTGGAAGCTTGGTCCTGTAGATTGAATTTTTATTGAAGCTGTACTATTTAAATAAATTAATTGCAAAATTTGGATGTATGTAGGGTCGATATTTTGTTTGTTTAATGATTCGAAAATTGCGCTTTTAATACTGTCGAATGCTTTTCTGAAGTCTATAAATGCCATGTAGAGAGGTAGTTTAAATTCACTGTATTTTTCTATGATTTGGTTCAGTGTGTGAAGATGATCAGTTGTAGAGAGGCCACGACGAAATCCTGCTTGTTCAGGGGGTTGATGTTGATCTAGCTGCGCTGATATTCTATTTTCAATAATTTTTATAAATATTTTGTATATATGTGAGACCAGGCTAATGGGGCGGTAATTTTCAATATCAGATTTATCGCCTTTTTTATGTATCAATATAATATTTGAGTGACAGAATTTATCAGGAAAGATACCGGTATCTAGTATTGAATTGAGTAAATTGGTTATGTGAGGAATGAGCACTGGCTCACCAACTTTTAAAGCTTCGGTGGTAACATCATCTTCGCCTGGACTTCGGTTGTATTTCATACAAAGTAAAGCGCGATTTACTTCATACCCTGTAATAGGTGGGATGTTTTCGGGGCGTAAATATTTACTTATGGGTTGTTGTTGGGGATCGCCAGAGTAAAGTGCTTCGTAGAATTTTGTACAAATGTTTAATATAGCTGCTCTATTGCTCATTTTAACACCGTTACTGTCTTTTAAAACTGTTATCCATGTTTTGCTATTTTTTATACCGTGCTTTGCCGCCTTTAATGATTTATTTTTGTCTAGTGCTGTATGAATTAATTTGGTATTATAGTCTCTAATATCTTTTCGAATATGCCTTTTTACTATTTTGTCCAATTTACGGTATTCGGAGGATTGGTAGATTTGGTTCTGTCGTTCTATGATTAAATTCTTGGTGTTTTCACTGAGTTTCTTGCTTTTATTTTTAGTTTGATTATTTTTTTGACTTGCTGATTTAATGCATTTTACAATGTTATTATATTGAGTCTGTACGTCATTGGATTTTTTATCGTTAAGTAATTCGAAGCTGTTTTGTAGTTCTAAATTAAACTGATCTTTATTTATAAGTAGGGAAATTTTATCCAGCCTTTTAATAGATTTTCTAATTTGGAGTATTCTTTTAATTTTAATATCAAACTTAAGTGTTGCACGTAATGGTCTATGATCGGAACAAAATTTTAAACTATTGATGACATTGACATTTTTCAAAATACTTTTATCGGATGAAAGACAATAATCTATTTCATTTCTGGTAACATTATCGGGTGATAACCAGGTCCAACGTCGTTGGGGCTTTTTAAAGAAGAGGCTGTTTCCGATGCTTAGACTTTGGCCGAATGCGAATTGTAAAAGGCGTGCACCTCGATCGTTCCTAGTCCCGAGACCATATGCTCCTAGGATGTCATGATTGTCGAGGCTTTGTCGTGTGCCTATCTTAGCATTAAAGTCTCCTAATACCAAAGTCCAAGTTCCTCTATGTTCATCACAGGCCTTATTGAGCAGGTCATAAAATTCTTCTACTTCATCGTCTGGATGTCCTGACGTCGGTGCATAGACCTGTACGATGTTGAGCACTTTATTATCACCAATATGAAATCTAAGTGATGCAATTCTATTAGAATAAGGTAAAAACTCTATTATATTGTTCCAGCGCTTAGCTACCAAAAATCCAACCCCATGCTGTCTACTATTACACCCAACATAATAAAGTATATTATCCTCTCTCTCTAAGATATTTTCGCCTTCCCTTCTAACCTCTGCCATACCAACAATATCCCATTTAATATCTTCTAATGCATTCTCAAGTTCTATAAGTCTATCATCTGTTCGTAGTGTGCGTACATTGTATGTCAGAATATTAAGCTTATCGGTGTCCGTATGAGTAGCCGTAGTTGTTTGACAGTGAGAGGATCTCACCCGGGGATTCTTCGCACCCCTGGTACCAACAAATTTTCGCCTACTGTCCTTAGCGTCATCGTTGGAACCGCCGGGCACTCGGGGCCATTTAGTGGAGTTGTAAATCATGAAAGAAGGGGGTTCGGACTAAATAACCCACCACGCTAGTCCATTGCGTGTTGGTAGGTGCACAGTAGCCTCATGGCGAAGCCTGTGGACGCCGCCGTTGGTGTGCGAGACACTCATCCGCCGCCGCCCTAAGTCGTCATCCTGCACTGATGCCGACTAATCCAATAAAGCCTAAATTGGAACGTTCAGTCCCGTTTCAGCCTTTTTTGGTTTTTTACATTTAAAAGATAAATGCACGACAGTTTAACGTCGTATCGAGGACGGACTCTTATGGCAATAAAAATAACTGCCAGCATAATAAATACACAAATAAATATTATAAAGAGGAAATATATGATTTTTGTTTGTTATGAATAGGCTCCAAAACTACTGGACCGATTTGAATATGTCTTTCACCAATAGAAAGCTACGTTATTTGTGAGTGTTATAGGCTATATTTTATCCCTGTATTCCTACGGGAACGGGAACTACGCGGGTGAAACAGCGGGGCGGAAGATATTTGATTTATAAATTTGATTTAAGCTAAAGGCTCCTTTATTGAGAACTAGTCGCCCACGTTTTCACCCGCGTACCCGGGAGACCTTCCATTTTCCCAGGATAAAAAGTAGCTTATTTCCTTTCTCAGGCTTTAGAGTATATGTGTACCAAATTTCATTTAAATATGTTCAGTAGTTTTAGCATGAAAACAAGACAGACAGAGTTACTTTCGCTAGTTAGTTTTAGTATAGACTAGCCACCATCGCGCGGTTTTACCCGCGTAGTTCCCGTTCCCATAGGAATACGGGGATGAAATATAGCCTATGTTATTTATGAATAACGTAGCTTTCTATTAGTGAAAGAATCGTGCAGATCGGTTCGGTAGTTTCGGAACCTATTCGTTACAAACAAACCTTTCCTCTTTATATATAGTATAGATTGGTCCTTCGTTATTTTGCTATCGCTACACGAGTGCGTCGTGGATGGATGCGCCGGCGCATCCGCCCCCCACACTACAGAAATAGCCCCACTTTTGTCCCAAACTGCGCCGAATTGTACATATAAACTTATAACGGAATTATCGTCCGTTCTTTCACTCGAATTCCTGTTTAATCTTTAATTATACCGGGATACAAAGTATCCCACATAATAGTTTAAAACATCTATACTAATATTATAAATACCAAAGTACCTCTGTCTCGCTTTCACGCTACAACTACAACAGATTTAAATAAAATTTGGTACACAAACAGTCTAGAGCCTGAGGTCAGACATAAGCTACTATTTATCCCGGCAAAATAGAAGATCTTACGGGTGAGCGGGTGAAACTGCGGGGAGCCACTAGTATTTTATGTGTGCAAAGTTTCGTCTAAATCTCTTTAGGGGTTATTGCGGGGAAGAGTAACAAACATCTTATATTTCATCCTTGTAATTCATAGGAATATGAACTACCCGGGTGAAATGGCGTGGAAGAAGCTATTCTACACTTGTAGAAGTGTAGTTCCTTGTAGAAGATTTGTATTTTTGTATGTAATGAATAAACTCAAAAAGTACTGGAGCGATTTTAATAATTCTTTTTTCATTAGAAAGCTACATTATCACTGAGTAACATAGGCTTTATTTTATCCCTGTATTCCCACGGGAACGGGAACTACCCGGGTTAAATCGAGGTAGCTAATTACAAAGTTACAAAATAAACTAAAACTTTATCAATTTGTACAACGATGAGGAAATTATAGAGAAAAATATTGACTCAATAAGAAGTAAAAGGAAAATAAAACTTTAATCGTACCTATTTGTAATTGAAAACGTTCGCGTTGGTAGCTGATTTCATGTCAATAAATTTGTGTACACACGGGTTTTTATTGCGTACGGACATGCTGCGGCCTTTCGAATATAAATACCTTTCTTTAGAAGTGTAAGAGACACCGGCTTATCAGTATTAAACGACATCATATTTAACCAATATGGTATATAAAAAAAAAATACTTATTTAAAGGCTATATATAATGCCGTGGTGAAGGAAAACATCGCGAGGAAACCTGCATGCCAGCGCTGTCAAATTTAAAGGCATGTTTCCGCTAATCACTAGGACCGCGTGGGACTATGCCCTGCACCCCTCGTTGTTAGGGGCTGATGATGCTTATATCTTTTATCTATTTTAAAACGTCATTATTTACTTCAACATATACAAGTATGATTATATTATTTTACTCAATATTTTGTTCACCCAGCGAGGTTTGTAACATAAAAATAGGAGTAATTAAAGTTATTGATTAAATCTACATAAACATTCTTACATAAGGACAAAATTGTGATGAAATTAACGCCCCTGTATCCAATACTTTTCACATAACTTTCTGTCTACCCACAGATAACAACTGTCCACCTTTTCTGTCTACCCACAGATAAAAAAAATATATATTTATTTATTCATAACATTTGCACTACCTTTAGAAGCGACTTCACGCGTCTTGCCCGCCTCGGATAGGCCCCCGTGTGTCCCCTCGACGGATTGCGACACCCCATCACAAGTTCACTCGTCACGCGTCACCACACACAAATTACCACAAAACGACTACATAGGGACGTTTGTAGACACCTCATTAACGTTTACATAAACGGGGAGTATATCGATCATTGTTCAATGGTTTTTTTATGAAGGCATAAATAAAAATGAAAATCCTGGGACATTTTTCACACTAACACTGATTCCAAACTAAGCAGAGCTTGTACTGTAACCAGATAGCTGATATACTACTTTTATATACATAGATATTTATATATAAATATACTGATAATGTAGCTTTCCATTGGTGAAAGAATTATTCAGATCGGTCTAATAGTTATTATATGTATTCGATACATACAAAAATACAAATCTTTCCTCTTTATAATATTAGTATATATCAAAACCATTGTGTGATTAATATTACAAAAATTGCGAAATAGAGTAATAGATACTTGTTTCATAATAAATGTGAAATATTAGTACAAAATTTTATTTTATTATGAACACGTACATTAAGATAACAGAAGTTTCAAGAAGCAATTTATACTAATATATAAAGTTAAAGAGTTTGTTTGGTTGAACGCGCTAATCTCAGGAACAATAAATATCCCGGGACATTTTTCACACACGGCCAATCTGATTCCAAACTAAGCAGAGCTTGTGCTGTAACAGGATAGCTTATAAACTACATATACTAAGTTTTAAATACATACTTATATAGATAATTACATCCAGACATATTCATGCATACAAAATGTTGTCCGGGGTGGGATTCGAACCCAACAGAATAGACTAGGAAAATAAAAAGATGAAAAATAGCGATGGTAAATGTTGCCAGTAAATAAATATCCTGGGACATTTTTCACAATCGGATTCCAAAGTAAGCTTCAAATGAAGCTTGTGTTGGTAACCAGATAGCTGATATACTACATATACTACTTTTAAATACATATATATTATAGATATTTACAACCAGTATCAACGGCTATAATATGGACTGATTAGTTATAATTTTAGTGGTTGGAAGAACGGTTTGTTGTGACTCTGTTGCTAAGCGTCACGTATTGATTGGAGGAACCCTCGAGTACACCTATTGTGTGGTGAGGGTGATATACAATATCAATTTTATGCTTGTTCTTTGTGGTATGAACAGGTGAAAAATACCTATGTACATAGTTAATAGTCTATGGTGCGGTATTTTAAACTAAAACACTTTTTAGATTTATCACATTTTAGATGTTGTTAGTGGCTATATTCTTAACTAGCTGCCTCCGCGCGGTTTTACCCGCGTAGTTCCCGTTCCCGTGGGAATACAGGGATAAAATATAGCCTATGTTACTCAGTGATAATGTAGCTTTCTAATGAAAAAAGAATTATTAAAATCGGTCCAGTACTTTTTGAGTTTATTCGTTACATACAAAAATACAAATCTTTCCGCTTTATAATATGTTTTAGTGAAGATAGTGGAGACTAGTGGCTCCCCGTGTACCCGGGAGATCTTCCATTTCCCCGAAATGATAAGTAGTATGTCCTTTCTCAGGGTCTAAACTTGTGACCAAATTTCTTTTAAATCGGTTCAGTAGTCACAAGCTCTTTATTTACTATTAATTTTGTATATAAAAAGTAGAACATCAGCTATCTGGTTACAGTACAAGCTCTGCTTAGTTTGGAATCAGGTTGGCCGTGTGTGAAAAATGTCCAAGGATATTTATTTATTAGTAGTTTTAGCGTGAAACCGAGACAGACAGACAGTTACTTTAATATAGATCTTTTTTTTTTCGGAACCTATCTGTAAAATCTGAATGTATTTTTCCTTTTTATTGAACATTCGGGAACCGATTGCGGGACCAATAAATAAAAGGTAATTAATCGTTGAGACGGATCCGGTAAATTGGTAACCAATGTATAAGGATGACACAGAAAATATATAAAATTATTATCTTTTCATTTAACTAAGCCAAATGTTCAATGAGGAGGATGCAGGTTCAAAACCCTGGCCCGTACCTCTGAGTTTATAAAAAACTTACGTATAGATTCACACCTGGGTTTGGGTGAAGGAAAACATCGTGAAGAAACCTGCATGCCCGAGATGTCACTATTAAAGGCATGTGAAGTCGCACCGCACTAGGCGCGCGTGTGGACTATGGCCTACACCTCCTAGTTTCCGTTCTGGTAGGAATACAGGGATAAAATATAGCCTATGACACTCACAAATAACGTAGCTTTCTATTGGTGAAAGAATTATTCAGATCGGTCCAGTAGTTTCGGAGCCTATTCATAACAAACAAAAAATATTATTTACCTCTTAATAATATTACTAGTTGACCCGCGCAACTTCGTTAGCGTCACTTGTCCGTTTTTGCAACAGTTTTGATTGATGCTCCGCTCCTATTCGTCATAGCGTAATGATTTATACATAAAAACCTTCCTAAAGAATCACTGTATCTATTAAAAAAAACCGCATCAAAATCCGTTGCGGAGTTTTAAAGATCAAAGCATACATAGGGAAGCATTTATACAGACAGACGGCGGATAGCGATTTTGTTTTATACTATGTAGTGATTAAAAATTATTATGGTACTCAGAATTATTTGGTAACTTAACTGGCAACCCTACGGGGCGTTCCAAAATTGAATTTTATAATTGGAACAGTGTATGTTCCTTTGTTCCTTCAATCCTCCCACACATGCGGGAGCTTTATTTAATTTACAAATTACGCTTTTATATTAAATTTAATATTTATTTAGTTATGATTCAATTATCCCTTTGGAGGTATTTCAAAGACACACTTAATTTGTTTACTTTCAAATTATTTGAGTATTTAACTAACTAACTAGTGATCCACCCCGGCTTCGCTCGGTTAGCAGAGCATCATTGTCATCAATATGTGTGTATTTATATGTATAACAAAAATCAAACTATCAACAACAAAAAATAAACAATCACTCCATCTATTGATCTATAGGATCTTTTGCACCATCCCGGTGCAAAAATATCTGTTCTACGACCGATCTCGCGGGCCGTAACTAGTTGTTGTACCTATATTTTGTACCATTTTATAATTTTTTTATAAATTTATTTTCTTTACACAAAAATTTGTCCACGAAATCATGAAAATACTAAGTCGCAGCGGCTGGCCCGATTTTGATAAATTTTGCCAAACAGACAGATAATATTTTGGAAAATAGCTAACACACGGCAGAGCATACAGCCAAGTTACAAAACTGCATACATGAGTTAGCTGACCTACAAAGATTACAATTTAACGATTGTTTGCGATTGAGCATGTATTGTAAGCATTTGTAAACAGTATGTTTGTGTGTGTGTGTTTGTTTGTTTATGTGGGTCATTCTACGAAACGCGCCGTTAAAGGCTTGCGTGTAACAGTAACTAAACCTTTTATAAGCTAGCTATGCGCCGCGGCTTTGCTCGGGTATCTTATACTTGTCATAGGTAGGTACATACTATAATCATGATACTAATATTATAAAGCTGAAAAGTTGGTTGTTTGTTTGTTTGTTTGAACGCGCTAATCTCAGGAACTACTGGTCGGATTTGAAAAATTATTTCGCCATTGGATAGTCCATTTATCGAGGAAGGCTATAGGCATATCATTACGCTACGACGAAAAGGAGTGGAGCATCAATCAAAAATGTTGCAAAAACGGGCAAGTGACGCTAACGAAGTTGCGCGGGTCAACTAGTAATAATATACTAGGCATCCACCCCGGCTTTGGACGTAGCCTATGTGTTATTCCAGAACATATTCTAACTACTACTAACTAAAGAGTAACAAACATACATACATACAATCTTTCTCTCTAATAATATTATTTAAGAATGAGGATGCCGTCAATTGACCTTGTCCAACCCGGGCATCGAACCCAAGTCTTTATCACGAAAAGCATTGACACAAAATTGCTTAATTGGTATTCACGGAAAACATCATTTTGATAATTAAAACCTCATTTCCTCAGCAAACAAATAAATTTAAAAAACATATTTATCAAGTAATTAAATGGAAGGAAACCAGGTCGTCAGGAACAGGTCTGTTGGAGCTGATGCGTGAAGATAAGGGGTTTATAGCTTACCAGTAAAGTCAGTCAGAAAAATGCTAACTAATATTAAAAATGCGAAAGTAACTCTGTCTGTCGCTTTCATGCTAAAACTACTGAACCGATTAAAACGAAATTTGGTATACAGATAGTCTAGACCTGAGAAAGGACATAGGCTACTTTTTCATCCCGGGAAAATTTATGATCCCCGGGAATGCAATGATATAATCTATACTATAAGATTTTTATTTCTTTGTTATGAACTCCGAAACTACTGGACCAATCTGAATAATTCTTTCACCAATAGAAAGCTACGTTATTTGGGTGTCATAGGCTATATTTTATCCCTGTATTCCTACGGGTGAAACCGCGGGGCGGAAGCTAGTAAATATCTTCACTATATTAATATTTTTTTTATTATTCTTAAAGGAGTTTTAATAAAAAAATAAATTAGTAATGAGGTCAAAATGTTATTAATCTCATAAGTAAACCCGTATCAATCTTATGGGGTCATCGCACTAAATATAATAGCATTGTATTTTTTTTTGTGGCACAATGTGGTTACGGAGTCCAAGATGGCGGCTATAGTCTGGGAGCTCGATCCCATCATGTTTATTATAGGTTTTTATTGTAGCTAGTGCATAGGTACTGTTAATTGAAGTTTAGTTATTGAAGGATAAAAATGTATATAATAATTATGATTATCAGCGTAGTAACGTCTCTACTAGGAGCTACAGCCTCCCCTAACAAGGAGATAATAAAAGGGTAGTTACAAAATGTTTGTCAGTCAGTTATGTTATAAGAAGGTACTAACTAATATAGTTATATACCAAAATAGCTAAAAAGTATAACATTTTATATGTATATGTCATTGGTAGCCTTCCTAAATTACTTACGATACGATTATCCATTAAAACTTTAAAAATAAACAAATAAAACTTTAATATCAAACTAATCCAAAAAACCACTAAACTACGGTCATCTCCCAGACTACACCGCTGTGCCGTGATGCGCGCGCGCAGTCCGCCTTTCACTAGTCGAAGGTACCCGAAGTTATACGAACCGACCCGAAGGGCAGGCAGGGATGTAGCTAGAGTCGAATTTGAGGTAGGGCAGCTCTGGTTACTGGCAGTCCTGGATTTATGTATAGGCCATATAGGCCGTAGCCTGGGGGCAGCAGATTTCAGAGGACGGTCACTGGATTTCAGAGGATATGTAACTACATGGGCGGCGGAAATTAAATGCCTACACTCATAAAAAATATAAATCCGGTACTGGTAGGGCGAAATAATTATGTTGTTTTTAAATCGGAGTCATAATTTGATCGTAGTTTTTGGTTTTGTTAAGGTAGGGCATTGCCCCATAATGCCCCTCTAGCTACGGCCGTGGGGCAGCGTCAGATTACAAACAAACGACATACTTATTCCGGTTGTCTTATAGAGACCTCTGGATTGTTAAATCGAGGTCACATAGTTCCCGTTCCCGAAAAAATACAGGGATATAAGAAAACATTCCCCGATAAAAAAACTATCAAACACTGAAAATGTTTGAGAGAGAGAAAGTTCCTGAGATTAGTCCGTTCAACCTAACAGACAAACTCTTCAGCTATTATCCAGCCGCCCGTATTCCAAGCGGGGACTGAAAGTTAGAACAGTCTGTCAGTCTGTTACGCTTTCACGCTAAAACTACAGAACCGATTTAAATGAAATTTGGTACACAGATAATCCAGAGCCTGAGAAAGAACATAGGCTACTTTTATCGCGGGAAAATTGAAGATCCCCGGGAACGCGGGCGAAGCCGCGGGGAGCCACTAGTAAAATATAAGTATAGATCGGATAGGAAAGTTATGAATGTGCAAGATGGTCGTAAAAGTAGAGGAAGACCGAAGAAAGTATGGATGGATTGTGTGAAAGCTGATATGTGTAAGAAGGGAGTGATGACTGAATTGACGGTTGACAGAGGAATGGAAGAAAAACACATGTTGTGCCGACCCTGCTTAGGCGGGATAAGGGCAGGAAGAAGATGAGAAGAAAATATAAGTATAGAGTTACATCCAGACACAGAACAAACAGACATATTCAGGCACACACGAGCACATTCGGGTTTACTAGTGGATATAAACACTCCTTTTTTTAGGCAAAATCTTAAATAATATGAATGAACTCATTCCAAAATTATCACATGTGTGGGTCACTGATAAGATATGATAAAGATACCAATGTGATAGCACATCGCAAACAATATATGATAACAATATTTATTGTTATTTTATAAAGAATCGACATTAAACAAAAAAGTTTTGACTATCCTACTAATCACTACATAGTATAAAACAAAGTCGCTTTCCGCTGTCTGTCCCTCTTCTTAAATCTTTAAAACTACCCAACGGATTTTGATGCGGTATTTTTAATACATAGAGTGATTCAAGAGGAAGGTTTTTATATACAATACATGCATAATATGTTAGAGAAACGCTGTCAATTTTGGAGGTTTCTAATGTGATGTATAAGCATTGCACCCGTGCGAAGCTGGGGGGGTCGCTTGTATAATAAATGCGAATGTTTGTTACTCTTTCACGCAACAACGGCTGAAGGGAACGCGATGAAATTTAGCACAGAGTTAGAACGTGGTCTGGTATTAAATATAGGCTTATTTTTATCCCGGGAAAATGGAAGATCTCCCGGGTGAGTGAAACCGCAGGGAGGCACTAGTATAAACATAAAAATGTTAATCCATCAGTACTAATTCAAAGGATTATAAATATCTTTTTAATGGGTCCCGCATCCGTACCCTAATGTGCTTTTTATCTTGCATCTCGCTCTGCTAATAGCTTATAGACAGAGATAGATGAATTCGCGGAAATTTGGTCCAGAATATATTTTATGGTCTATTTAAAAATAGTAATCAATGACAACCATCTATATATCACTACATAGTATAAAACAAAGTCGCTATCCGCCGTCTGTCTGTCCCTATATATGCATACATCTTTAAAACTACGCAACGGATTTTGATGCGGTTTTTTTAATAGATAGAGTGATTCTTAAGGAAGGTTTTTATGTATAAATCATTATGCTATGACGAATAGGAGCGGAGCATCGATGAAAAATGTTGCAAAAACGGTGAACGTGACACTAATACAAAATATATACATTTTCACTGTGGAAATAGGTATGTTTGTTTGTAATTGAAAAGAAATATATGAAATTCTTAACGTTTAGTTCATTATTATGCCTTCGCGCATGTCCAAAGAAGGTCAGGTTAAAAAAAAAACGGTGACGCCATGTTAGGCAAAGATCACAATACCATTCTGCCTATTTTACTTTTAAACTAATTTCGTTATAGGTATGTCATCAACTGCTCATATACGTCTCCACCGAGGAGCTGGAGCCTCCCCTAACATCGAGGGGGTTTAGGCCATAGTCCACCACGCGGGCCTAGTGCGGATTGGCGGACTACACATGCCTTTAATTGTTACATCTCAGGCATGCAGGTTTCCTCACGATGTTTTCCTTCACCGAAAGCCAGTGGTGTGAATCCGTACATAAGTTTTTATAAACTCAGAGGTACGGGCCAGGGATTTGAACCGGCACCCTCATGATCGTGAGTCTGTGCGTTCCCAACTGAGCCACCACGGCATAGGTATGTATTTGTATCGATTATAAAATGAAAAATATTCATATTCAAATAAATAAATATACTGGGATATTGGTTAAAAAGTGAGGAGCCAATTAAATGTGGCTGTCATGGTATGGACACAATGCGGAGGGATGAAAATCATGTACCTAGGAAAGTTATGAATGTACAGGTGGATGGTCGTAAATCTATAGGAAGACCGAAGAAAGTATGGATGGATTGTGTAAAAGCTGATATGTGTAAGAAGGGAGTGATGACTGAAGTGACGGCTGACAGAGAGGAATGGAAGAAAAACACATGTTGTGCCGACCCTGCTTAGGCGGGATAAGGGCAGGAAGAAGAAGAAGAGACTGGGATATTGGTTAGCTTTGTGGTTAGTGACCCTTTTAAAGCCGCCTGTTGTGACTTCGAATCTTAGGAGAAATAATAAGATATTATATATTTTAAAGTATGGGTAGTATATCAGCTATCTGGTTACAGTACAAGCTCTGCTTAGTTTGGAATCACCTTGACCAAAGACCATTTAAAATGATTATTACATAAAACATTTGTATGCATGAATATGTCCGTTTGTTCTGTCTGGATGTAAATATCTATATAAGTGTATTTAAAATGTAGTATATCAGCTATCTGGTTACCACAACACAAGCTCACTTTGAAGCTTACTTTGGAATTAGATTGGCAGTGTGTGAAAAATGTCACAATATTTATTTCAGGACTAGTTTCAGAATGTATATCAACTTATTAAATTAATGTTTTACGCAATGTTATAATATAAATGAGGGTCATACTGTTCAACGAACTTGTCCGCCAGACCTGCGCGGGCGCAGCCGAGCGTATAAGAAACCAAAAGTGAGAAGGCCACGTTGCTCAAACAAACAGTTAGGATTTAATTGACTTTTTAATTTGCGTGCGTTAAATTCCTTTGTCATTTCGAAATGCATACGAAACTTTGTCTATAGATGGATTTTTTGAACTGTTTACTAGCTATTAACAGCCTTTGTGGTCAGTGACCCTGACTCTCAAGCCGCCGGTCGTGTCGAATCCCACCCAGGACAAACATTTGTATGCATGAATATGTCCGTTTGTTCTGTCTGGATGTAATGATCTATATAAGTATGTATTTAAAAGTAGTATATGTAGTATATCAGCTAACTGGTTACCATAAAACAAGCTCACTTTGAAGCTTACTTTGGAATCAGATTGGCGGTGTAAAAAAAAACTTGCTCCTGCGGTTTCACTCGCGTTCCCGGAGGATCTTATATTTTTACGGGATAAAAAGTCTATGCGTTAAAACAGGGTGTCAGCTAACTCCATACCAAATTATATTAAAATCGCTCCAGACATTTAGACGTGAAGAAGTAACAAACAAACACACTCACAAACTTTCGCTTTTGAAATTTTAGTGTGACTAACGAATAATATAATTATTTTCTTTATTGTGATTTTATATACGTCTCCAAGTGAACCCTTTCCTAACACCGAGGGGGTTTAGTCTATAGTCCACCACGCGGGCCTAGTGCGGCTTAACTTTGAGTTTAACATCTTAGGCATGAAAGTTTTCATACGGTTTCGACAACCGAAAGCCAGTAGTATCATTTTCTATATAATATAGTTAAAATACTAGATGATTTCACCCCCTAGAACTACAAATCAAGAATTTAACTACCCTATGTCAAAACAACATAAAATAGTCAATAAAATCCTCTGAAAAACTGTGTCTCAGACATTTAATAGTTCGAAAACATCCCTAATAGAATTTCTGTTTTACGCCAAAGCTATAGAGGAAGTATATTTATAGAGTTGGGCCAAAAACCTTTGTTCCAAATAGTCCGTAAACACGCACCCTAGTCTATAATACTAATGCAGTACCCTCATTCGCACGAGTTTCTTTAACGTACGTTAAAAAAGCGTTCCCATGTGCATGTCCACACGACAGTGTTTTTAAAACGCAACGCTTTTTTATCGATGTTGCATTTTCAACTGGGGGTTGGAAATAGAGCATGATTATGGTGCTTTGAAATGCATTTACTAAATAGAAAAATACAAATGGTTTATTTCCAAAAAACTAAAATTAACATTGAAGCCATTTTTACTTGAAATCCTTATAACTACATAAAAAAAAATTGGTTGTCACAGTCGTCAGTCACAGTTGAAGACAACGTCTTGCATCGCTCACTCAAGTAGGAGAGAGACGGAGTCGAACGCTGCCGAACGCAAAGGCCGATTGTGCTTCTTTGTCGCTCGTTCCGCGCTCTCGCTTGCACTTCAAGCCGCCACATGGGACGCCTCAGAGCGAGGTAACGCCGCATGAGTCATCGTGCGTGCAGCCGGCTCTATCGAATTATAAGACGTCGTCACGTCAATAAATAAAAATCTACTTCCTAAAATTGGGTAAAACCCTGTAGCTTAGGATAAGCAGTGCTCCCTTAGATTTGCCAGTATTGGTTTGAACGCTTTTTGAACGTCCGTTAAAAAAACTCTCGTGGCAAATGAGCGCTTACATTTCCAGTGTTGATTCTAAAATGGAATTGGAATTTCGATGCGTCAATAATGACAATTGTTTTGTCCCAGATAGAGTACCTAATGGCGGATCTGTGAAACCGGTTAGTTCTAATCGTACTTTATCTATGTAATCGATTAAAATTTCAACAATATTTGTTTATCGAACTAATTTATAATTATTGTTGAAAATGTATAGATAATATTTTAATAAATATACAGGGACATTTTTCACATACGGCCAATCTTATTCCAAACTAAGCAGAGCTTGTGCTATACATCTATTTATACTAATAAATTAAGCTGAAGAGTTTGTTCGATTTGAAATATTCTTTCAGTGTTAGATAGCCCATTTAACAAGAAAGGCTATATTATCACGCTACGACGAATAGGAGCGGAGCATCGATCAAAAATGTGCCAAAAACGGGTAAGTGACGCTAACGAAGTTGCACGGGTAAACTAGTACCTCATATACTACTACATATTATTATATAGATATTTACATCCAGACAGTTTGTCCTAAGTGGGATTCAAATCCATGAATTCAAGATGGCACCAATACTTAAGTAACTTTTCTAAATAGAAACTATTTATCTAACCTCGACAATGCGCGTAGTAATCCAACCTAAGCTATTTCTTTTAAAACAGAATCCTTGCAACAATTTGTAACAAAACGCTGATTCAAACAAAGGAATATGCTATGCCATTGAACATTCAATTTTATTCTCATACCATTAAGGTTCAATGCGACCGCAGAAACAATTGTACAGCGAGGTCTTTAACCTAGTGGTAACGGTACCCGCGGAATCAATATGGCGGCAGAAAGTTTCGCGCGCGAAAGCAAAGGCGAAGTGTAAGTCCTTTGTAAGGTAACTTTTTAATTACTATTTTTATTTTGTTGTTGTTTTCTTTCTTAATTTTATTATAGATTCGATAGAGGATCCTTTAAGATAAGGCTTGCTACCCGCGTCTTAAATTATTCTAGCTGCCTCCGCGCAGTTTTACCCGCGTAGTTCCCGTTCCCGTGGGAATACACGGATAAAATATAGCCTATGTTACTCAGTGATAATGTAGCTTTCTAATGAAAAAAGAATGATTAAAATCGGTCCAGTACTTTTGAGGTTATTCGTTACATACAAAAATACAAATCTTTCCTCATTATAATATTAGTGTTGATATAAAATGGGTTAGGTATATGCTATTCCGAAAGTATTGTGTGCTAAATTTTATTCCAATCCCTACAGTCATTTTGGCGTGAAAGAGTAACAAACAAAATAAAACATTCTCATCATCATCATCATCGTCTTATAATAATAATAATAATAATATTCATTTATTTGTTTGAAAAATGGTGTTCAAAGGTCTTATACAACAATATTATTAGTGTCACAAATTTCGCCAGGGTGGCATACAAAATTATTTTATAGGTTGACATTTACAGTATTTTATATTTTATTAAGTAATTAGCTCAAAATTTATGATTTATAATATTAATAACAATAATTTCTATAATGTAACAAATATATACAAAATAATAATCCTACTTAATCACTTTTTGCTCATAAATTCCTGAATTGAATAAAAATTACATTCTCCCAACCAGCTTCGCAAACATTTCCCAAATTTATGAAGTGGCAGATCTCTTATATTGGTTGGTAATTTATTATAGATTTGTATGCACATTGCATTACAATTTTTCTGGTACAAAGTAGTCCTAGGTACTCTGTCCAGGACTAACCTGTTGCCGTCTCTGGTATGTCGTTGGTAATACTGAGATGCCGATGTAAATAATGTTAGGTTTTTTTTAACAAATAAGCTTGACTCTAAAATATACATGGATGGAAGTGTCAAGATATTCAATTGTTGAAATAGTGGTTTACATGAATCATAATATTTAGCACCACATATAGCACGCACACACTTTTTCTGCGCAATGAAGGCTCGGTTGACATCAGTACTGTTACCCCATATCAATAGGCCATATCGGAGAACAGAGGCCACATACCCATGGTAGGCTTGAAGAGCAGTTTGTTTGGAACTAGTGATACGCAATCTATTTAATACGTAGACAAATCTGTTAATTTTATTGCATACTTTTGTTACATGCGCTTTCCAATTGCAGTTATTATCAATGACAATGCCCAGAAAAGTAGTTTGATTTGTATTTTGTAGTTGATTATTCTTATATTTAATGTCGAGGTTTAAATTTAGTGTATTTGATTTAGAAAATTTTATATAATTAGTTTTTATGAAGTTAACTTTTAAATTATTTTTATTTAGCCAAATTATTATTTTATTTATTGCTCTATTTATTTCTTCCTCATGTTTTTTAATATCTTTAATTTTACTGTGGATTATAAGAGAAATATCATCCGCAAATAAGATGCATGGGAAAGAAGTTGAGTCTGGAAGGTCATTAATATATAACAGAAACAATAGTGGACCCAGTATGCTCCCTTGAGGTACCCCCGCCATGCTTATTAAGTCCCCGGATTTATAGGTTTTCATGTCCTTGTTTGAAATAAGTTTTGTAATTTCTACCCGCTGAAGTCTATTGCCTAGGTAAGACTGTAACCAGTGAAATGCTGACCCTCTGATCCCATAATTATTTAATTTTTTTAATAATATGTCATGTGAAACCATGTCAAACGCTTTTGTCATGTCAAAAAAAATTACTGATATTAATTCATTACTATCTATTGCGTCAATTATCTTCTTCACTAGGTCAAACATAGCTAAAAGAGTGGATTTGTTTCTTTGGAACCCATACTGTTCCTTTTTTAAAAGTTTATGTTTATGACAAAAGTTTATCAATCTTATGTGCATAGCTTTCTCAAAAATCTTCGACAGTATGGGTACTAATGTTATGGGACGATAGTTATTTAAATCGGTCCGGTCTCCTTTTTTGTATAGAGGCTTTACTATTGATAGTTTCAAATTGTCTGGGAAAATCCCAGTTTCAAACGATAGATTTACAAGGTACGATATTATAGGTAGCAATTCTTCTAGACAAAACTTTATAATTTTTGTATTTATTTCATCATAACCTTCCGCATTTGTATTATTTAATGAGTTTATGATATTTTTAATTTCATTTTCGGTTACAGGTGTGAGAAAAATACTTTCACTAATTAGGTTATCCATATCTAACCCTTTACCTGTAATTGAATCATTTGCCTCCTTATTACTGAGGTTAATAAAAAACTCATTAAAGACATTGGCAATATTATTAGGATCTTTTACTAATTTGTTACCAATTTTTAATTCTATATTATTTCTCTTGTCCGTTTTGGTTTGAGCTTCTGATTTGATAATACCCCAAGCAGTTTTACATATGTTTTTAGAGTTTACCAACATTTTATTATTTTTGTTTTTTTGAGCCGCGTGTATACATTTTTTTAATATAATTGAATATTTAATGAAATTATGTTTATTTTGTTCTGTTTTAGTTTTGTAGTACTTAAATCTTATGTATTTTTTCGTTTTACAAGAACGTTTTATACCTTTAGTTATCCATGTAGTTTTTGTGTTATGTCTTTTTATTTTTATAACCGGGAAACATAATTTATATAAAAGTATTAGGAAGTTATGAAAATTTTCAAAAGCGTCATTTAGAGATGTCGCTTCATATACATCATGAAATGATAGATTTCTCAAATGATTACGGAACATGGTCATGTTTTCTAAGCTATAGTCTCTTTTGTAAAACCACTCTTGTTTTGGAATAGTATCTATTCGGGATGTTTTAAAACTTATAAATTGAGCAGTCTCATGATCCGATAAGCCGAGATTTCTTACTTCCGTTTCTGAATTTTGTATGTTGCTTAGTATGTGGTCAATACAGTTCCCTTGTCTAGTTGGTTCTTTAATGTGCGAATACAAGTTAAAGTTGTCAATTATGTCATTGTATTCCTGTGTGATGTTACTTGGTTTTAATATATTTATGTTTATGTCTCCAGTAATTATAATTTTGTTTTTTGTGTTCGTCAATTTGTCTAAAATGATTTGTAGTTTATTAAATAATACCCGAACATTTGATTTAGGAGTTCTGTATACGCAAACGATATATAATTTGTGTTTAGGGATTTCGATTGCACAGCATTCAAAGTGTTCTGTAACGCATAATTTATTTAAATCACTCATTTCCGTATATTGAAGGCCCTGTTTAATGAGAATGCACACTCCTCCTCTTTTTTTTGATCTACAAAATGACGCAGCGAGTTCGAAACCTTCAATGTTTATGTTATTTGCGTCTGCCTCAGCAACAAATGTTTCCGTCAAGCATAGAACATTTACTTCCCGGCCTGCCGTCTTAAGTTCTGAAAGAGCTACTTATACTAGTTGTTTTTTTGATAGAATACCGGCAATATTTTGATGCATTAGTAAGAACGTGGTTAATTTAGTGGCGAAAAAATTTTTTATCATTTTTACTTTTGGTATCGTTTTTCGCACATTGGAAATAATACGGAATGGTACCTTTTACTGTCATTGGTTTATTGATATTATTATCTACTTTTTTGTGATTCCTGTTAACAATTTTTTTAAAATAGTATGGAATGGTACCCTTACTCAGTGCTTCAGGTACGTCTTGTTTTTTCGTGGCGTATTTATAGTTTTTATTTAAATTGCTTTTAATGACTTTTTTAATGCTCCTTCTCATTGTGTTATATGATAGGTATTTGGTATCGTAGTCTATTTGATTGACTGCCGTTTTAATTGTATTTCTCAACAAATCAACTCTATTTAAATTATATTGGTTATTATCAATGTCTAAAAAGTAGCAGTTTGGAAAACGCTTGCAAATCATCTTAAGTTTGTTATTGAGCTTATGTTCATTTAAATATACATTATTCATAACACCTACTACTAGAACACAATATTCTCGCAATTTACACAGGATATTGCTAAAGTGAATTATAATATCGGTTAAATTTTGATCATGTTCTCCTACTGATAGTACAATTTTATCATTTTTTGTAAATTGATATATAGAGCAAGATTTCAATACATGTTCGGTAGATGCTTCTGGCTTAAGAAATGCCGTCACAGTGTACTTTTCTTGAAGTTCATTTTTTTTATTTTGTATTGCCGTGGGTACTTCACAGCATTGTTTTCCTCCAAAGATGTATAAGTGATTTTCTTCTTTTTTATTAATAATTTCATTGCTATGTGTCGATGTAATCGCCTTAATAAGATGTTGGGAAGGTTTATTAGATATAATAGGTACTTGATTATTGTTGTTGTTTGTTATAATTATTTTATCATTTTTGTCTGTTTTGTCAAGCTGTATTGTATGTATTCCTAAATCCTCAATACTCGTGTTGGTTTCGTCTCGAGCGTAATTTAAATTCGTTTTATTACTAGCAACATTTTCATATAAACGTATATTAGTGGAATCTTTGTTTTGGTGCGGTGTTATTTTAGTACGTTGAGGTGTTGTCCCTGTACAAACATTTTTTAGTAAGTAGATGTGTTGATCCTGCTGACGAATTTTTTTTTGAAGAACTTGATTTTCTATAATCATTGAATCTATTTCTTGATTTGCTGCTTCTAGTTCTATTTTAAGTTTTTGTATTTCATTCTTTAACTCATTCGTAGATTCTGCGTCTGCACATGTTGATAAATCAAAGCTTCTTACCCCTTCATTCGAGTCATTCGTCTCAATACTATCGAAGGACTCATATGACTTCGATCTTATTAATGGTTTACGCATTGTGATGTTGTGTGACATTATGTTCCGGTAACAATATTCCCAGTCGAATTGAAATGTTTGATAGGCCACAAAAAGACGATTTGCCAATGATGGGTTTGAACCTTGGGATGTGCGTGGTAAGTATGGACAGGCGCTTATACCGCTACACCATCTAGTCGATAAGAACAGCAACGAAAATTGTGAACTGTTTAAAACTCAGGTTAAATCCAACAGTTAAAGATATTTCTTTACACCTTACGATATCATACTTCGACGGTTAAAAATTATAAAACATTAGGTAGGTAGTTTATAATAGAATGATACTGTTCCTTTGGTTATTTCACTATCTTTATTGTAATGTGTTTCGTGCTTGGTAATTAGTGGTTATGTGCTGTGTTATTGTTTATGAGCGGTATGTAATTAATATTTTTTTTATATATAGGTGTTTTAAAGACGTTTTAAAGACGTTTCACTTAGGTTCACTGTGATTCACTGTTGCAATGTATTTTTCGACGATATCTTGGGTATTATTTGACAGACACTTTCACAAATGATTGTTTACTCGGGGCACAATAGTAGTAAAACGTTGGTTATGTTATGTGCACTAAAGTGATACTTTTAATAATTTAATTATAAAGGAAACTGTGGAGGCAATGTTTACGCTTAGGGCGTTTTTTTTTTTTTTTTTTTTTTGCCCTTCTTGCCCTTCTCCCACCTTACGTGGGGTCGGCACAACATGTCTTCTTCTTCCATTCTCCTCTGTCAGTCGTCATCTCAGCACTTACTCCTTTCTTACTCATGTCATCTTTCACACAGTCCATCCATCTTTTCTTTGGTCTACCTCTGCTAATATATCCATCCACTTCCAATCCTAACATTCTTCTCGTCACATGACTATCATCTCTCCGCTATCTCTCTATGCTATTCCGAAAGTATTATGTGCTAAATTTTATTCCAATCCCTACAGTCGTTTTAGCGTGAAAGAGTAATAAACAAAAGTATACATTATTACAAACATTATTTATATATTAGTAGGATACTAATATAAAATAACTCTTACTAAATTAATATTTTAAAGTGATACTTAAGAACGTAAATTAGTATGGCAAAAGTAGAAGTAAAAGTTTCAGTGAATATTTCATCAGTTAAATATTTAATTAACTTACAGGACGTCATATCATTCGGTAGAGATATTAATAATGATAACCGAATCGGGCGAGGCGCCGGTGTTGCCAGCAAATGAATTTAATTTGCCTTGATAATTAAAATTTAAATAGTTTTTTTAACGAATTGTGTTACTTTCAGCGTTACTTATTTCTCAATAGGGGAATGTCTAACATTGAGCTATTACAAAATAAACTTACCAGCGACCCGCCCGACAAATTTTTCCTCTTTATAATATTAGTATGATAAAGACAAAAGACGGAATGGACAGTTGTAAATCTACATCAATTTTTAACTCGTAGCTGTCAACAATTGTTGAAAATAAATGAGGCATATTAAATTTTATCTGACTTCCATCTCAGTCCAAAAATGAAAAATTCCTTCACTTTTCAATTGCCTTCACAAGCACTTATGAATAGTCGGACTCTAACTCTCGGTTCGGAAGGTTGGTTTTGCTGAGAAGAGCCGGAATTGTTATAACATTTTCATGTTAAATCTTGCTGTTGCAACTCTTTTCTATGCTGCTCCGCTCTTATTCGTCATAGCGTGATGTCGTAAAGCTTATAGCCATCCTCGATAAATGGGCTATCTAACACTAAAATATGTTTTTTATTCGAACCACTAGTTCCTGAGATAATCTCCTTCAAACATACAGTGAAACCTGGTTAAGTGAGACATCAAGGGACCTGCAATGTCGTTTCACTTATAGAGGTATTCCACTTACCCAGTGTCTCAGATATACAGGTATAAATAAATATCTGTCTCATTTACAGAGGGTTCCATTAATAGAGGTGAGATTACAGGTTATTTCAGTTATACAGGTGCGATCATTAAATAAAATAACGTGTTATGTATGTAAATGAGTTTTGATAAAAAAAATATTATGTATTTAAAGGTATGTAATCATACAAATGTAATCAACAAAAATATTCAAGCACGTTTTATACGGATATTAACTTCAGTTTTTCACGTAATGATAACGATTGTAGCTTTCGTTTTGACTTTTTTCGAATAAACATCTGTATGATAGTAAAGCGAAACTAAAACTGAAGGTAATTGAAGCTCAAAATTTGTACTTACGTACTTGGAATTACGTGTGGAATTTGTGGGTAGAATAAGAATGAGTAAACAAACAATGTTATCTCAGTTACAGAGGTTTATGCATATAAAATTTACTCGCTGTCTCAGTTATAGAGGTAACTATGATGATAAATCGAAAGAACAAATCCCAGATATAGAGGTTTACCTCGTCCCACTAACAGAGGTAATTCAGTGCCAAAGTGTTGGGACCTCAGCATGAGTTCCAGTTATGGAGGTTTCTCACTTATCCAGGTCCCACTTAACCAAGTTTCACTGTATATGTCAGCTTTCCGTCCTGCGGTTTTAAGCACGTTTCCCGCCGATCTTTAATTTTCCCGGGATAAAAAGTAGCCTAAGCGTTATTCCAGAACATATTCTAACTATGTGTCAAATTTCATCGCGATCCTTTCAGCCGTTGTTGAGTGAAAGAGTGACAAACATACATCCATAAATGCATTCTCACAAACTTTCGCATTTATAATATTAGTAGATAGTAGAATTTGGCGAGGTCTTGAAGCTACACATTCTCAAGTATCAAGTACCTGGTGAAAGAAAGGGACAGACTATAGTTGCCTCTCTGTCATGACATCGTTATGTCATTTACCTTTCGGAAAAAAACCCAAGATTTATCCTCAAGAGTTTATTACGTTTTTGTTAATTTAATTTAAACGCCAAATTCTAATCCATTGTCTTATTTATAATTATTTTCCTTTTACTTACGGTTGAATTTGAATGAATAAACAGGAAAATATTAAAATTACGTCATTTACGATTGCAAAGCAATTATAATAAATCGGTAATTTATGTAATGTAACTTAAAATGTTATAAATAATGACTTGGGATAGTTATCACACACGTCCAATCTGATTCCAAATTGAACATATTAATAAAATTTATTTATTCAGGCCAGGCAACACAGAAAGACAATATTATTAGTAAAATTTGTACTGCATAGCTTGTACTGTAACTAGATAGTTGATATACTTTAAAATACATTTATTACCTTTAAATACATACTTAAACAGATATTTACATCCAGAAACAGAACAAAGAGAAATGTTGTTTTACCGACTTCATTATTTTTACCTTCACGACAAAAAAAATATAATAAATATAGCAAACTTATTTTATTTACTTAAATTAATATTTCCGTAACATATTTTTTAAATAATGATGACAACAGCTCAAGAAACTGAGCCATCTGCGTCTAAAGGGCGTGACGAAAATCCTAATGACATCCAAAAATTAATTAAAATTTAACGTCATCCCTCTACCCTCCCATTAATTGATAAATCAATATAGATAATCCTCCAACTGAAAGTTTGTAACGAATTTTCCAAGATTAGCGACGAGAAGGCTTAAGTTTATCGATTTAATCAAACTTTAAATATTTGTTATCTCCTTCACTCTCTGGCTATCCTCATCTTGAGGCTGTTCATGGTTCGCTAAGCTCTATAAGCCATGGCCAAAGGAGAGCATAGATTCAAGTATAAACTGAACTAAATTTTGAGCTCATTATCTCAAGCGTTATTTTAAGAATAAAAAAGCAATATTTTTTTACACTGGCCACACATGCATCAGTGGCTGCGCCACTCACAGCTGACGCCACCGCTCGAATGCTTCCGAGACGGAAGGAATTTTAAAAAAGGAATCCTCCGAGTATTTCCCGCGTGTCATTGACAGATGCTACAAAATGGCCGGCGACGGTGTTGCCACTTTGGGGTAATAAATATTGAACGATTTATTGGGCGCACACTATTTATTTAAGATCCTTTCCTTTTTCGCAGCCATCGGAGCGAATAAATGTTGTAAATTGAGATTTATTTTAAATGAATTGAGACTTCCCTCGATTGGGGCAGTCAGGTGTAAATTGGCAAATGAGAATAAAAGGAAAAGACATGGAATTAAGCATAATACAAAAGAAAATCTTTACCAGTGTTTTATTTAAATTTGATATACTTTTCTAAACCTGTTTATTATATTTTAGAATATTGAGACTTCATATATGTATACCTAATTGTATATATCATATTGTTTACTGAAACCTTAAAGAGACCAACTTTAATCTTAATCTAAAGGCCAGAAGTTCACATAATACGCCGAATTTTCAACTAATAAAAAAAAACATTTCAATTATAAAACTCAGGAGTAAGTAGTGACCTTTCCACCCTTCGACACCCGAGCTAATCCGTCTTCCCTTCATCACCCATTAGTGGATAACCCCTCACAAAACAACCTACTTAACGTTATTTATTTACACTCCCTAAATTAGGGCATCAAATTAATTAACCCATTGTAGATCTATTTCTTCAGCTTAGTCTTTAAAAAAGTTATTGTTGTGAGATCATATTAGAAATGTGAGTTTGTTTGTTTGTAACGCCTTAACCGCTAAACTGATTTTAAGCTACATTATCATATCAGGTGATAATGGAAATAAAATAATGTAGTGCTGTAAGCTACTAGTGGCTCCCCGCAGTTTTACCCGCGTTCCCAAGGGACATTTAATTTTCCCCAGCTAAAAAGATGTCTTTGTGTAATCCAGGTAATAAACTACCTGTGTTCCAAATTTCATCTAAGTCCGTTAAGTAGTATTTGCGTGATAGAGACACAAACATCCATCCTCACAAACTTCCGCATAGTAGAAAGTATATAAGATAGCTAATAAGAGAGCTACCTCCGCGCGCTTTTACCCGCGTAGTTCCCGTTCCCGTGGGAATACAGGAATAAAATATAGCCTATGTTACTCAGTGATAATGTAGCTTTCCAATGAAAAAAGAATTATTTAAATCGGTCCGGTAATTTTTGAGTTTATTCGTTACATACAAAAATAAAAATCTTTCCTCTTTATAATATTAGTGTAGACTAGAACAAATAATATGATATAATGATGACATTTCAAAGAAAACCATTGTTGGGAATAAGGATGTCAACTTTAAAGATATTCTTACGCTCTATTCACATTGAGGCACTGCACTAATTTAAAAAAAACTTATAAAAACACTAAGGAGTCTTTCCCTCATTAAATTTATACAAATGGCAACACAGTACTTTCTTTCCCATTCATTTCATTCGTTCATCTTTTTTTTTTACTCCAAGCTATGTCTATAGAGTTGTTAGTTTGTATCTTCTATATATATAAAACAAAGTCCCCGCCGCCTCTGTCTGTCTGAACACGATAACTACTGAATACATTTTCATGCGGTATCCACCAAATTACGGAGTATTTCATGGGGAAGGTTTTAATGTATAATACATCAATTTGGAGCCGGTAGGTGGCGCTGGTGGGCAGAACGAAGTCTGCCGGCTCCGCCAGTTTTATATAATTAATGGTTAAATGAGAAGGATGTAATTAATTTATGACGTCATCACTTGGGATCTAAAACGTTTATCGAAAAGAATGATGGATGATATAAAATATTCCAACTAATATTATAAACTAGTGGCTCCCCGCGGTATCACCCGCGTTTCCGGGGAGCTTTAATTTTCCCGGGATAAAAAGTATCCTATGTCTCCTGGTTCAAAGCTACCTCTGCACTTATTTTCAGCGAAATCGGTTCAGTCGTTATTGAGTTATAAATAGTGTAACTAACACGACTTTCTTTTTATAGAAAAAATTTGAATCAGGAGACCGACATGCGATACTTTTTATCCCGGGAAATTTTAAGATCTCCCGAGAAATCGAGCCACTAGCTCTTAATAAAAATACTACACTGCCAACACTGGAAGAACAATGAAGTTAACAAACAAACAACCTTTCCCCGCTAATTATATTAGCAGTTAAATGTTAATATTTAGTAAAGCTCGGCGCAAACAGCCTTCGTTACAAAGCCAAAGTCTTTTCAAACGAATTCTTTGTGAAAAATGAAAGAAAAGTGTAATTAAGTTAATTGGGGAGCGGCGTAATGAATTCTAAATATGGCCCCTGTGTTCCTTCGGGTTGGTGTTGCCAGACGAGAAAAATATTATTTTTATCTACCCACATTGTGAAATAGTTTTTTTTTATTGTGTAGTTTCAGAGATTCTGTTATACAGTGTATTCTACGCCAACTTGTTAGATGCTTCGTGGTTTTATAATCTTATTTTAAAGGAGTACATTAAGCATTAAATTTCTTTAATATTTTCTCTACGGAAAGTATTTATGTAGATATTAGTTATGTAGTTATGAAATAAGGGCATATTTTAGACCTGGACGCAAAATCTGGGATGTTAACTTCACAATTTCCTAGTGATACCTATATACAGACATAACTATATATAAAAATAATATTAATGTATTGACAGACTGGTTGACTTTGTGGTTAATGACCTTGTCTTTCAAGCCGCCGGTCGTGGGTTAAAATCCCACACAAGACAAACATTTGTATGCACGAATATTTCTGTTCTATATCTGGATATAAATATCTATAAAAGTATGTATTTAAAAGTAGTAAATCAGCTAACTTGTTTCAGCACAAGCTCTGCTTAGTTTGGAATCAGATTTGAATAACTATTATTGTCGATAATTAAATAAATTACAGAAAATCTTCTCATACCCATATGAAACAAAAGCTACTAAATTCATACCAATTTTATGCTTAAAATATTTTCGACAAGGCAGTTAAGTAAGCACAAGTTTAATTTTAATCTAAACTTTGTAAAGAACTCAGTCATATTCCAACAGAGAGATTCATATACTTGGTAACACTGAATTACTTCTATTACTTAGACATGTCAAAAATTAGAGATGGGACGATGCAAGTTCTTTCTTATTTTAATTTGTTAATTTATTAATGATTATCTACACTAATATTATAAAGAGGAAAGATTTGTATTTTTATATGTAACGAAAAAACTCAAAAGTACTGGACCAATTTTAATAATTCTTTTTTCATTAGAAAGCTACATTATCACTGAGTAACAGGCTATATTTTATCCCTGTATTCCCACGGGAACGAGAACTACGCGGGTAAAACCGCGCGGAGGCAGCTCGTCTATATATATAAAGTAAAGTGTTAGTTACACAATTTATAACTCAAGAACGCCTAAACCAGTTTGGCTGAAAATTGGTGGGGAGGTAGCTTAAAACCAGGAGACGGACATAGGATACTTTTTATCGCGGGAAAATTGAAGATCCCGGGAACGCAGGTAAAACCGCGGGGAGCCACTAGTTTCGAATAATAAGCAAATATCCTAGGTAATATTTCACACAAGGACAATCTAAATCATATATTTGTTCAAATAGGCCTTAACAAGCACTTATGAACAGTCACTCTAATGCTCGATTCTGAAAGTTGCTTTTACTGAGAAGAGCAGGCAATAAACTCACTCAGTCAACTCAATCTGATTTGAAACAAAGCAGATACACTATGGTTACCAGATAGCATATATAATACTTTTTAAATTCATAAGTTTCCATACAAATAATAAACACACATGTGAATGCACACAACACACAATGCTTGTCTTAAGTAGGAATCGAATAGAGCAGCAGCAGCAGCTACATAAAAATCAGACTCACAAACCAGACAGTCAATTAAACTATAATATACCCACTATTGATAAAAACGTTATATAAATAACTACAAATACAATTAAAATGTAAATGTTATACGTTTATACAGAATGTGCAATCAACATTATTATGATTAATGTCATCGGATAGTCGTTAGTAATTAAAATTAGTTCATTAGTCGATTATGCAAATCATTCCCATCCCTATGTATAGTGATGTGGAAAACGTCATGTCACTCCCGGGTTTCCCGCTAACAGAGAACTTATTAAAATAAGGTTTCGAGTTTGAAACAGTAATTTTATTTTCTCTAGCTACCATTTATCATAGACGCTTTGATGCACATGGTTTTCAGGGTTGCCGCAATAAAATAATATAAATCTTTAGTATGTCTTTTTTTTCAAATATTTTTTTTTTATAAATTACTAGTGGATCCCAGCGATTTCACCCGCCTAACAGTTATCTTCCATTTTTCCGGGATAAAAAGAAAAAAATCCTATCTCCCTCTCCTGGTTCTAAACTACATCCCCATAAATTTTCAGCCAAGTCGGTTCAGCCGTTCTTGAGTTATAAATAGTGTAACTAACACGACTTTCTTTTATATATATAGATTTCAAATCTTAAGTCTAAGTTAAGAAATACCACCACCAATTCAAACCTGTGATATTGTGGTCATAAATAGTAAACGTACCTGTAAAAGAATAAAATAATAATATTAATATTTTGACATAAAATACCATATTGATAAGCATCCATACTAATATTATAAATGCGAAAGTAACTCTGTCTGTCTGTTACGCTTTCACGCTATAACTACTGAACCGATTAAAATGAAATTTGGTACACAGATAATCCAGAGCCTGAGAAAGGACAAAGGCTACTTTTTATCCCGGGAATATTGAAGATCCCCCGGGAACGCGAGTGAAGCCGTGGGGAGTCACTATAAATTATAAAAGTACATGCGATTCTGATATTATTTTCGCTTCTCACAAACGTTGATTCATCAGATCAATACGTTTAAATATTCCCTATGAGTCATTCAAAGACAATTTCGTACAAATATATGAATGTACTAGCTGCCTCCGCGCGGTTTTACTCGCGTAGTTCCCGTTCCCGTGGGAATACAAGGATAAAATATAGCCTATGTTACTCGGGGATGATGTAGCTTTCCAAAGGTGAAAGAATTTTTGAAATCGGTCCAGTAGTTTCGGAGCCTATTCATTACAAACAAACAAATCTTTCCTCTTTATAATATTAGTATAGACTAAGCTTTTGTTCATACTTTGTGTATCACTACTACATATTATAAAACTAAGTCGCTTTCCGTTGTCTGTCCCTATATCTTCTTAAATCTTTAAAACTTCGCAACGGATTTTAATGCGGTTTTTTTAATAGATAGATTCAAGAGGAAGGTTGAAGGGAAAATTGAAGATTCGCGGAAACCCGGTGTACCGCGGTGGAACCGCGGTGAGCCACTAGTATAGTGATCTTGTGACAACCATGACAAAGGCAATGTCAAGCTAAGAACAAAGTTATTTTAATCTTGATGTATGACTCATTTTATTATACCTCTTTAATATAATGTTAATATATAAGAAAGGATTCGTATGTCAGTCCTTTGTCTACTCTAATGTATGTTAATATCTATATGAGTGTCTATTTATAAGTATATCAGCTATCTGGTTACAGTACAAGCTCGCTTAGTAGTCCCGCGTGTGAAAATTCCCGGGACTTATGTTATTAACATCAAAAGATTATTTAAATATACCTGTTTATTACAACATAATGAATATTAACAACTTAAGAATGTTAAAATAAAAATATAATTCAAATAAAGTCAACTAGTTAAGTATCTTAGACTAACAAAGCGAAAAGGTTAAAAGAAAAATACCTAAAGTTGTTACACATTTTCCTAGGCTCCATTTTATAAATAAATAGATTATTTGTATAACCCTGAAACTACTGGTTGGTATTAATAAAATATGTTAGTAGTAGATAGCCCATTTATCGAGGAAGGCTCTAGGATATATAACATCACGCTACGACCAATAGGAGCGGAGCATCAATGAAAAATATGCCGAAAATGTGACCAAGACGAAGTTGCACGGATCGACTAATGTTATTATATTTTTTTGTATGTATTATTATTATCATTTTATATATGTATGTACTAGTATATAAAGTAGTTTCATACGCGTTTTTGATATATCTTCACATTTTCTGAGACAAATCTTATCCATACATACTTCATAACAAACATTTAAAATAATATTATACGAGCAACGATAAAGACAAATAAAATAATATTAAAAACATTTTTAGTTTAGAAAAATGGGAGTATTCTTTTTATTTGTCATGGCAACCCTGTCAGTCCACTGGTCTGGATGGATGGACCGCTTGCTGTCACTAATTGCTTTTCAACTTTGCTACCATTCCATTCACAGAAGCCTTGTCTCGCATTCAAAATGAGGTGTTGCTTATAAGTTATAAGTATTGAAATCTATATTCTAGCTTTTCAAGTTTAAAAACTATTTATTACTTTACCCATCTCAAAGTATATATTTTATTACTTACATCATCAGCTATCTACACTAAATATTAAGAGGACAATGTGTATGTATGTTAATCACTACATATCATAAAACAAAGTCGCTTTCCGCTGTCTACCCCTATGCCTTCATAAATCTTTAAAACTACGCAACGGATTTTGATGCGGTTTTTTCAATAGATAGATTGATTCAAGAGGAAGGTTTTTATATACAATACATGTAATATGTTAGAGAAACACTGTCGATTTTGGAGGTTTCTAATGTAATGCACTCCACCAGTGCGAAGCTGGGGCGGGTCGCTAATAATGAATAAACTCAAAAATTAAACTACTGCGGCGATTTTAAAAATTCTTTTACCATTCTAAAGCTACATTATCAGGGAGTAACATAGACTATATTTTATCCCTGTATTCCGACCAGAACGGGAACCGGAGCTATATTTCATAAAAGTCCAGTCAAAATCTGAGCAACCATTACAGAGAGCCACAAAAGAAAAATATTGTAAAATCAGATTTTTACTACAAAAATACGCTTAAATATTATTTATTCATAACTATACTGTTTATTAAAGTATGTAATTTCCGTAATACAGTGTTACATTACTTTAAAACCGGTGTATAGATAAAATCAAAATTACTTAAAGAAAAGAAAAATGGCGGTTAATTACATAAACTTATTACACAGTAAACAATAGGGCGGAACGGCAACGTCGCCTTCTAGACAATCACTTTCCACTAGTTTTAACGTTACTTTTTTACCCGCACATGTGGGAACTCACATTGTGTTGGCAACACTCAATATTGACAGGGATTTATTAAGTTTCTAATCGAAAAAAACGCGGGAAACTTCGAACAACACGGGTGTCCTTTTTTCAAATTAATTTTTATTTTATGTTTTATGTCTAAGTGATCAGTGGAGGTGTTCATTGTATTTATTATTTGTATTTAGTTTATTTTCTGTAGTTTTCACATTAGTTTGCTGTATATAGGTGAGTTTTTACTTTATTTTGTATGATCGACGACAACGATCCCCCCGATCCCGGGGGTTCTAATACTTCTAATTTAAACAATAATGTAGCTCACTATGTAACAATATCAGAGCCTAATGATTCCGACTCATCGATATGCAAGAAGAAACCGCGAAAGCGGAATCACGACAAAAAAATATGCGGAAATTGCAACAGAAAAAAAAGAATAAACAAAATGGCAGGCGATAAAAATAAGGAGTCTTGCAAATGCCCGGATAGCGATTGTATCGCAGACGACGTTCCACCTGTTTCTGGGTCTTTGGACGGAACGGACGGTACTTCATCCAAAGCCTCAGAACCTGTTTCCTCAGATACCCCATCCCCACATCCCATAAAAGTAGGACGTAGCTTATACTCCGCCATGGATTCTTCACCATATACCGTACATGTACAAAAAATTGAAACAACGGTCAATGATGGTACCTCTTTTCACCCAGTCGCATTCGGCAATTTTTTGAAAAAAAATAGTTTTAAAAGTATTATAAATGGAAGTATTAAAAAAATTGGTAGGAATAGAATTTCATTAGGCTTTTCCAACTATACTGATGCCAACAACTTCATTAGTCATGATTCGATATCAAAACATAATTTAAAAGCATTCATCCCATCTTTTAATATTACTCGCATTGGCCTGGTTCGTGGGGTTCCTGCAGACTGGTCTATTGAAGAAATTAAAAATAATATATCAGTACCTTTTGGGTGTGGAGAAGTTATAAAAATTAGAAGAATTAATTTTAAGGTCATGATTGAAGGTAGTCCCTCTTGGAAGCCTTCACAATCAGTTGTAGTCACTTTTGATGGTCAGGTATTACCTAAGCACATATTTATTTGTTACAATGCTTTACCAGTAGAAACATACATTTTTCCTACCATCCAATGCTTTAATTGCTGTAGATATGGACATACAAAACTTCAATGTAGGTCTAAACCAAGGTGTTACAAGTGTGGACAAGAACATACTGGGGTGTCTTGTAAGGTTGAGGATGATGTGGCATCTTGCTGCATGTGCTCAGGTTTGCATTTTGCTACCAGTAGGGTTTGCCCAGAGTTTGGACGACAAAAGGACATCAAATCATCCATGGCAAATAAATCTATATCATATGCAGAAGCCATTAAACTTCACCCTCCAGTCAACAATAAACTATATTCCGAGGCATTAATTCAATCTTTTAATTTTAATTCTCATAATGATAGTAGTCCAATAAATTTTTCAAGTATTAACAATAGTCAAAATAATCCTAGTGGCACTACATCTTACAAAAAAACAATTTTTAAATATCCAAAAAAAGTTTCATCCCCAGTCAAAGGTTATGATAGAAAGTCACATGACCTTTTGACTAAAGATTATAGTTTCTCTCCTTCCATTAATGGCTGTGCATTGAAATCATCTGATGCCAAGGATGAATCTTCTCAATTAGCTCTTTCTGACATCATTGTTGCATAGGGTTGCCATCCGTCCGGGTTTCCCCGGATTTGTCCTAGTTTAGAGGGCATCCGGGGAGCGTCCGGGGAAGGTTTCATTTGTAGTCCGGGTTTTAAAAAATAAATAAATTTGTGACAAATTGTAATATGATTCTGTTTTGTTAAAATAATGAATGATTAAAAAAACCGGCCAAGAGAGTGCTAGGACACGCGCAGTGTAGGGTTCCGTAGCTAGATTAACAAAATTCAATACTTTACGTATGCATACGATAAACTTAAACATTTTTTTTTAATATTGAGGTGGCATGGCAACGAAATGGTTAAAAGTCGTATGAGACGTAAGAGACATGACTCTAACTAAAATTTCAGTTTAAAAGCTTGATATTTCGTAAACGAAACCCTAAATCGGAAAGCGAACGTTTTCTTAGCGAACCTTTACTATTTTTTAATAAACTATCCAACGGTATGCCACACTATAAGAATAAAGAAAAAAAAATCTTAAGATTTTATTTAGTTTCAATTTTGTCGACGCTGTTAATATTTACTACCATACCAAATTACAGCTCTGTAGTATCAACCGTCTCTGAGATTACCCGCGGACGGACGGACGGACGGACATGGCGAAACTACACTAGACACATATTATTTATATTATCCATATTATTGTTATTTATTATCAGTATTTAACATTAACGTTGTATGTAGGTATGTCACCGTCGTATATGTCCGTGAATGACACGCGGCTTCAGCCGAAAACCAGTGCTGTAGTCTTCTACAGCATATGCTGAGCTGAGGCCATTTGGGCACACTGTTCACATTATGACTATTCTGTTATCTTTTGTGTCAATATTGTTTTTATTTTACTCTATTCTTTCTCTGTTTTGATTGTCTACATTGTGTGAATCTGTGTGTGTGTCCAATAAACATTATTTCATTTCATTTCATTTCACACAAAAAGTTAGGGATATAAATAAAATTCGAGATTTTTGGGCGATTTTCAACGAGCTGTAACTCCGAGGAAAATAATCGTACAGCCAAAAATAGAAAACCAAATTGTAGCTTCAAGAGTCTAGTTTTTGGATGATCCTTGAAGCTACAATAAGATCGGTTTAATTCAAAATTTTCGGATAGAAAAATAATACTTTTTTATTAATTTACCTTTTTTTTTCTCGACTTTGTGTGTGTGTGTGTATGTTTGTCTGACCGTCTGTCTGTGTGTCCATCTGTAGCTGTTCGTGCGGGTCTGCACGTAAACAGGCTTGCAGCGCTTTGAATTTTTCAGGGATTTTCCGGGACACTTTTAAGATAAAAAATTACCGACGATATCCTTTATTCATCCATTTTATCCGAAGTTATACCAAGTTATCTAAATATCCTTAATTATGCAAATTTTCGCCTTTTTTTCAGTCAAATTTTTTAATTCAATAAAAATGTTTTTGACAAAAGCCGTTCACGCTTTCTTATAGAATATAGTGTGTAGTGTTCAAAACCTATCTTCGATTTCCTATACGATCACTATTCTCAGAGTTATTGACTGTCAAAGTTAAAAAGTCCTTTTTTGGTTTTACTGACAATAACTCCGTGGTAAATCATTGTACAGGCTTCTTAATTACAACAAATTAAATGGCATTATATACCCTACAAGAGGATTTGACAAAAACAATAAAAAAAACCTTTTTGAAGCCCATAGACCATTTTTTAGCTGACCAAAAATTTGCATTTTTTTTTCTTGGTAGTTTCCATAGAATTTCTCCAGATCCAAACATGATACCAATAATTCATGACCACATCCAAAACTAGACACTTGAAGCTATAATTCGGTTTTCTTTTTTTTCTATGCGATTATTTTCCGCAAAGTTACAGCTCGTTGAAGATCACCCAAAAATTTCGAATTTTATTTATATCCCTAACTTTTTGTGTCTAGTGTATAAGGGTTCGTAGTTGGCTACGGAAACCTAAAAAGGTGATTTATGACATTTTCAACTGTTTTTTATTACATTGAATATGTTTAAAACATCTTGTTGACATGTCCGGCTTTTGGACTCTAAAATCCGGGGTTTTCACGCGTCTTGTCCTGTTTTCCAAATTTCAGAGATGGCAACCCTATTGTTGCATTGATAAATGCACTTTCTCAGTGTAATCTTATTCCACCGTCCAACGTTGCTTCTCTTATTAATAGTATACTAAGTTCTTCTATAATCAATGGCCAAGCTAACAAACATAATTCAGTGGAATTGTCGTAGTATAATTAGTAAGAAATCTGATTTAATATACATTATAAATAAATATCATCCTTCAGTACTATGTCTCTCTGAGACATGGTTAAAGCCTGGTTCTCATTTTAGGGTGCCAGGTTTTGTTTGTGTCAGAGAAGACAGGTCTGATGGGTATGGGGGTGTTGCCATCCTCATCAAACACTCTCTTTCATACGCTCCTTTATCTCTTCCATCTCATAGTAATGATTTTTCTATAATTGCTGTGAACATATGTAATATATACTTTGTCTCTATATATATACCCCACCCATCACAACATATATTTAGAGAATTAAATAATATTTTGAAATTTATTCCAAGACCATTCTTGCTGTTAGGGGATTTCAATGCACACCACCAAATGTGGGGAAGCTCTATAACTAACTCATATGGTGAAGATTTACTTGATATATTAGACACATTTAACCTATGTCTACTTAATACAGGCGCTCCCACTAGGAGAACCGGACCAAATGGGAATATTAGTGTTATTGATTTAACTCTGTGCACTCCTGATCTATCCTCCACCTTGTCATGGCAACCATTATGCTCTACCTATGGTAGTGATCATTTCCCATTATTAGTATCATTTCCAAACCCTACTCCTGACCATTCTGTTGCACCACCTCGTTTGAAATATAAATTAAAAGATGTTGATTGGGAAAGTTATAAAGTTAAAGTAGATGAAAAAGTTTTATATTTACCTTCCATTGAACATGGACAAGAACAGTTATGCTTAAATAAATTTTCTGACTCATTATTATCTGCCGCTGATGTAGTATTTCCAAAAAAAAAAAGAAATTCAGGTAATATACCATCACCACCATGGTGGGATGAAGAGTGTACTATTGCGGTAAAGAAGAGAAAGGAATCTGAATTAGTATATCGTGGTAATATGACATCTGAAAACTTTACTGTTCTTTCAGAGATAATGGAACAGACCAGAAAACTTCTAAAACAGAAGAAGTTTGATGGTTGGCGTAGATTTTGTTCTTCCATTTCCCCCGATACCCATTCATCAATAGTTTGGCAAAACATAAAGAGATTTAAATGTGGTTGGATTAACCCTCCTAAAACAACACTTCCATTATCTCTATCTGATTCATTCCTAGATCTTCTTGCTCCTCCCAGTGTAATGGAATGTAATGAATTGATATCACTCAATGTAGGTTCATCATATTTTGATGATCACCAAGATGAGATTAATGCATTTTTTACATTGCCAGAATTACAAGGTATTCTTTCTGAAATTAAAGACACTGCACCGGGTATTGATGGCATACCATATTCTTTCCTGGCTAACCTTAATGATCCATCACTTTTATATTATCTTAACCTAATAAACTCTATTATGATTTCTGGTAATATACCAGACGCTTGGCGTAAACAAATAGTCATTCCTATACTTAAGCCGGAGAAACCGCCTTCAATCGCGTCATCATACCGTCCTGTAGCTCTGTCTTCGGTATTATTAAAAGTAGCTGAACATTTAGTTAAAAATCGTTTGGAATGGTTTGTTGAAAACAATAACAAATTATCAAAAAGCCAATACGGCTTTAGGAAGGGGAAAGGTACCATAGATAACCTAGCAATTTTCACCACAGATTGCAGGTTGGCATTCTCAGATAATAAATCGGTGCTTGCAGCATTTCTCGATATTCAATCTGCATATGATAATGTTGTAATATCTATATTAAAAATCAAACTCATTAAATTAAAAATCCCAAATTTTATTGTAAATTTTATTACTAACATATTATCGAATCGTTCTATTATTTTAAATATAGACGGTTCAGTAAGGTCTAGAGAATTATACAGAGGACTTCCTCAAGGATCGGTCCTTAGTCCATTGCTATATAATATTTATGTAAATGATTTAGAACCTATTTGCTGTAATTTTGTAAAAATTCTTCAGTATGCTGACGATTTACTTTTTTATGTTATCGACAGCTCAGTTAGTGATGCTTGTTCAAAATTAAACCGTTCCTTAGAAATATTAAAATTATATTTAGATGTAAATGGCCTTGATATATCTCCTTCAAAAAGTGTAATAGTTTTGTTTTCCAGAATGCGCTTACCTCCTCCTGTTTCAATACATTTTAATAATTTTGTTATACCTGTTAAAAATCAAATAAAATTCTTAGGGTTATTATTGGACTCTAAGCTTTCTGGTTGTGCTCATTTTGATTATATTGTTGCAAAATGTGAAAAACTTATCAATATGTTACGTTGCCTTACTGGAGTTTGGTGGGGTGCACATCCATACTCTTTGAAATTAATTTATAATGCAATGATAAGAAGTATTATAGACTATGGTACTTTTCTCTTAGAACCCGGTAATTTAGCTGGTTTTGTGAAATTAGATCGCGTACAGTCCAAGTGTCTTAGAATCATATCTGGAGCTATGAAATCCAGTCCAGTGAATGGTCTTCAAATAGAGTGTTGCGACCCCCCCTTTAAATTGCGCCGTCAGTATCTTTCTGATCGGTTTTTATCTCGATGCTTACAATATTCAAATCATCCAATTATAACGAAATTAAAACAACTATCCGATCTCACTAGGTCTTCACCGTACTGGGTTCATAAGACCCCTCCATGTTTGGTGAATAGTTGGAATAAGTATTCCTTTTTATCTGCACCTATTAACAATTTACCATTATTTCCTTTGTTTAAATATAATTTCAATTGTCTGCTCCTTTCTCCTTCCATAGATCTCGATCTAGGTGAAAGGTTGAAATCTGATTCAGAACTTAGCATATCCGAGAATATTGAACTTTCAAGTTGGCATCATATATTTACCGATGCATCGAAACCTGCTAATGGTTGCGTAGGTGTAGGTGTGTATCATTCACAGTTTACCATTACACAAAAAATTAAAATGCCTCAGGAATCGTCAGTGTTTTCTGGGGAATGTTTTGCAATTTTCAAAGCCTTAGATTACATAAATAGCTTTAACCTTTCTAATACCTTAATTTTTACCGATTCAAAAAGTGCATTACAGGCTATTCAAAAATTTCCCTTCCGGAATAACACTCATCATTCTACGGTATATGATATAAGAAATTTGTTGTATAAATGCTATCAAAAACAGTTAACCGTGAAATTCGTATGGGTTCCTGGGCACTGCGGCGTTGTTGGTAACGATAAGGCTGACAGTCTGGCGAAAGATGCTTGTCTTTCTGGTGACATTCATCCGTTTAAAATTCAACCTAATGACATTCTATTACTACCGAAAGATTTCCTGTATGAAAGCTGGAATATGCTTTGGCAAGATTCCTCAAAAATTAAAGCCAAACATTTATTTCAAATACAACCGGTTGTTCCAAAGAAACCGTGGTTTTTCTTTTTTACCCTCTCCAAAACTTTCACTAGTGTTTTAATACGCATGCGGCTGGGTCACACTTCTTGTCCGGTTCATCTGGCACGGTTGGGAATGATGAATAGTCCACTCTGTGCTTGTGGTGAGGATGTGGGTGACTTAAACCATATAATATTTTCTTGTCGCAATTTCTGCCGTTTATCATTTATCAATACGTTAATATCATTAAATGTTCCTTTGCCTACTTCTATAAGCTGTCTACTTATATCCTTTAATATCGATATTTATCTTGCAATAGAATCGTATCTTTCATTTAATAATATAAAAGTATAATATTTTCATCCCTCTTTATGTAATCTATCATAATTCATTTCCGTATTATCCTACTCCCCTGATCCTTTTGCTTCCTTTTCCAAATTCCTCTCTATTTTTATGATTATTACATTAAAAGTTTCCTCGTTTTAAAAACTTGACATTGGCAAATACACAAGCCGTGTAATGCTACGCAAAAAAAAAAAAAAAAAAAGTTTCTAATCGACTTTTAGTTATTTCTTTGATTGTGATGTTGTATTAGTATGTAGCTATATATATATTTTACTTGTAAGTTTTGCATATGAAAATGAAAATAAAAAATGTTTTTTATTCAATTAGGCCTTCACACACTTAAGAAAAGTCAGACTCTAACGCTCGGTTCGGAAAGTTCGTTTTGCTGAGAAGAGTCGGCAATAAACTCATATATTTATGGGTTGTTTGTAGTTGGTGTGTTAATATTGTTCATAAGTAGAGTATTGAAATCCATATTAATATTATAAATGCGAAAGTAACTCTGACTATCTGTCTGTTACGCTTTCACGCTAAAACTACTGAACCGATTTAAATGAAATTTGGTACACAGATAATCCAGAGCCTGAGAAAGGCTCCTACTCTACTTTTATCCCGGGAAAATTGAAGATCCCCCGGGAACGCGGGCGAAGCCGCGGGGAGCCACTAGTATTTAATATTTCTAACTTTTATACGAATAAAGGTAGTTATATTTAATTTATTCTCATTTGATTTGTTTATGTTCATATTAATATTTATTCTAACCTTAATAGAGTTTCGTTAGTCGATGTAAATCGATTCTTAGAAGGTAATAATGAGTCATATGTCCAAAAAGACATGATTAATGTATCAACCAATTAAATTAATGGATGAAGAAACGTATGACGGTTTGTTTGACGATATCTTTGTAACGTAATATGATCGAATTTTTCATATAAAGTATCTTTTGTGTACAAACGAATAGTATTATTTTAACCGCCATAAAATAAGCTCTTTTCAATTCTTACCATACTTGCTGTTGTGGGTTCGAATGGACAGGACAAACATTTGTATGCATGAATATGTCTGTTTGTCCTGTGTCTGGATGTAAATATTTATATAAGTACTAGTGGCTCCCCGCGGTTTCACCCGCGTTCCCGGGATAAAAAGTAGCCTATGTGTTATTCCAGAACATATTCTAGCTCTGTGCCAAATTTCAAGCAGATCCCTTCAGCCGTTGGAGCGTGAAAGAGTAACAAACATCCATACATCCATACTTACAAACTTTCGCATTTATAATATTAGTAGGATGTGTTTAATACGTAGTATATCAGCTATCTGGTTACCATAACACAAGCTCACTTTGAAGCTTACTTTGGAATCAGATTGGCCGTGTGTGAAATATCCCAGGATATATATTATGACTGCCTTCTCTGCTCATGCTGCCGCCATCTAGCGTACGTACAGACAGATAAAAGGAAATCTCAGCCCGGTTAAACTAGTTCTCGCCAACCGGTTTCGTTCGGGCCCGGTATTATTACAAGTCTAGGATAGACAGGTATGGGCGTCTCACTCTAATATCTCCCGTCCTTTTCTTACACTATTATTTTTCTCTCGAGATTATTGTCTGCTTTAGATCGAATGATTTTATTTTTGTTTAAATTCAACTGTAGGTACCTTACATTCCTTTTGATATTAGTCAGCTTTTAATTAACTAGTGATGCTAGCTTTTGCCGCGGTTTCCATACGTATAGTTCCCGTTCCCGTAGGAAAATATAGCAGATGACACTCACAAATAACATGGCTTTCTATTGGTAAAATAATTTTCAAAACTAGGTTCAAAGATTATAGCTTAAAATCAAACTCAGATATTATAAGTATACTCGCTGCCGCCCCGCGGTTTCACCCGCGTAGTTCCCGTTCCCGTGATCACAGGGTTATCAAAAATAGATAGTAGCCGATTCTCAGACCTACCCAATATGCACACAAAATTTCATGAGTCGTTTCGGAGGAGTTTAATCACAAACACCGCGACACGAGAATTTTATATATTAGATATTAATATAGATTACATCACTGCTTACCGTCAGGTGGGATCGCGGTCAAGTACTAGTTTATAGCAGTAAAAAAAATATTTCAATTTTTCTATACTTAGCCGATGGTCATTTAAGCTATGTAAAGGTTATTAACCCGAACGATGGTCCTTCAACCGAATTACAGATCCGTTAGTTACCGTTCGTTTTTCAAACTCAAATTCAAAATGGTTGACATCGGGTATGACGCTTTAATTAATAATGAAATATTGAAATGAAATTTATTAATTCAAATAAGCCTGAAACGTCGATTCTAATGCTCGGTTCGGAAGGTTGTTCTAGCTGAGAAGAGCCGGCAATAAACTCAGCAATTACTCTTATCAAAACAAGTTTTACCAATGTTTTTACAATAATAATATTAGTCCTGCTAGAACGAGCGCTATACCCAAGCATCGCCATCATTAATATAATCATTTAAACTGTAATAAGCCTTAAACTTAATATTCGTGTAAGATAAAATATAAAGGCTATTCTTAGAATACTAAAAACATACATTTTCCTCATTCCAACGCACGAAGTTACTTCATAGAGTAAAAAAATACAATCTGGTAAAAATATTTCATCAAGCCCATCAAAGGAACGGCGCAAATTTACCCTTAAAAAGGTAAACTTTTTTAATTAACTTTATCTTTAAACACCCGACAAAATGGACGTTTAAAAAAAGGTCTGAATTATGAATGTCATGTTGGAAGCAACAAGTAGGGAAACGAAACAGAAGGTACGAGAAAAAACACACTTTTTAAGTGAGTGTGGATGGAAATAGTAGCAATTTTTTCGGGTGGCAACATTTGAAAAAAAAAAGAAAACCGTTGGCTTTTTTTTTTGGGCTTTTGGCCCACTTTTTAGAGTCACTGCTCTGTGTTTATCTTTTTAGATAGTAAGTGATCTTTACTTTAAAATGCAAAATACTATGTAAACTTTGACAATAATGAGCTTTATATCACAGTCCATCCGTTGCCTATTAAGACAATATCTCACTAATATTATAAATCCGAAAGTTTGTGAGTATGGATGGATGTGTTACTCTTTCACGCCAAAACAGCTCAAGGGTCCGTTGTCCAGATGTCCTTACTCTGGCTCTAGACTATATATGTATATATGTGTACCGAATTTCATTTAAATTGGTTAAATAGTTTTAGCGTGAATGCGAGACAGACAGAGTTACTTCCGCATGTATAATATTAGTTGTGAGATCACGGACATGAGTTGCGTCTGAAAACCAGCGTGAGGGCTAGTTTATATTAACCCTCGCATCATGCTGAGTCGCGACCTATCCCGGGCATCATGCATTGCATATAATTTATTTGTTCTTCGTGTATATGTGTGTAGGTTGATTTAATGTTGTGTGTTTTCTTGAATAAATGTTTTTTCTTTTTCTTTTTAAATTTTTTACGTGAAAGCGAGACTGACAGACAGAGTTACTTTCGCATCTATAATATTAAGTTAAGATTTCCGCTAAAGTAAGACGTTTTACAATATACAAATCTAAAATGGCCGTCCCCAATGCGATATTAGATATTGTTTTTTCCCTCTCCAATATGTTCCCGAACATCCTTATTGAATTGTATTTTTTCTCACAAACCCGTCCGGCGTCCTAACGATATTTTAGTGGTGGAATGATAAATATTGTTTTTTACAAGCTCATATTTTCTCGAGGGAGCAGATTTCCCGGTTTGGTAGTAAAATATCCCGGGACATTTTATACATGAGGCCCACTTTTCTTTCTTTTTATGTGTTGGACGTCAAACGAGCAGACGTATCGCCTGATGGTAAGCGATTACCGCCGCCCATGGACACCCGCAACACTAAAGGAGCCACAAGTACGTTGCCGGCCTATAAAAAGGAGTACGCTCTTTTCTGTAGTAGACCTTGTATTATGGTTACCAGATAGCTGCAATCTTTTTGGATGTGTGGTGTTGCCGAACTAATAAAGTATAGGTTCGCCGGTAAAGGGTGTCCACCAGGGCAACATTGCGATGAGACAACGTTGGTGTGGTAGACGTTGTTTATTGTACGTTCCTAATAATAAATAAAACTTGTTGTTTTATTACAAACTATAGTACTTATTCTGTGTGAACAACACAGGATGTATGTATGTTTGTTACTCGATCACACCTGAATAGATCAAATTTTGCCCAGAAATGTTATGGGGTAGCACATAGGCTACTTTTTATCCTGGTAAAGTTAAAGATCCCCCGGGAAAGCGAGTGAAACCACACGGCCGAAATATAGTTTACTATTTACACTTCTGCCTCCACGGGGTTTCACCCGCGTTTCCGGGGTACTACAATATTCCCGGGATAAAAAGTAGTCTGTGATAATCCCCGTTATAAACGATCTGTGTACCATATTTCATACAAATCCGTATCCGTTCTTTATTCCATAGTTTTTGCGTGGAAGAGAAACAAATACAAACTTCTACCTATATTTTATTAAAACCAAAAACACTGTCATTTTTCGACAAGATGTTATTATTTTATCTCTAGTAGGAATTATGTTAAAAATACACTTTCCTTGAGGCATATTTATTTATTCTAAGAAATTCTCTCTAATGAGGGTACCTTGTAGATCTCTTTTATGTTGGAATGTTCATAATTTCACTGGTTTATAGACATAACTTCCGCCTCGTTTTACCTGCATTTTGGATGTAGGTATGTTGTGTCACAATTTTTTTACCAATCAAGATTAGGATATGATGTATTTTTTTATTCACTTCTTTAGAGTAAAGTCTTTATGTCTATTACCAAATAGATAAATATTCTCAATTTATGTTTACTCAAAATTAAAATATGTTTTATTCAATGAGGCCTTTACAAGTACTTATGAAGAATCGCTCTTAATGCACGGTAAAAATCCGGCTATAAACTCAGCAATATCTACATTAGGTACTGTACTATACATACCTATTTGTTCGTAATAAAACATCTTGAGCTAATTCCGGGATTTAAAATCTTTAAAATACTGTACAATTTTTTTAACTAATGAAACTACAAATAGTTCTGACTTCCACTATGAGTATGTTATATATATAGTTACAAAACCTCATAATGACGCATATTTACTGACATATCAAAACTACTGAGAACGCAGGTGACACCGGGGCGGATACTACTATTTCATAATACATACCAACATTAAGTATTAAATATAAATTTCAAATTATTGTCAATTAAAACATATGTATCATCATACAAGGACAATTTCGTAAAAATTAAAAGTCCCTTTCGTACTAAACATATTATCATTTATTTAATACAAGCTGCCTCCACTGTTTCACCTGCGTAGTTCCCGTTCCCGTAGGAATACAGCGATAAAATATAGCCTATGTTACTCCCTGATAATGTAGCTTTCCATTGGTGAAAGAATTATTCAGATCGGTCCAATAGTTTTAAAGTTTATTCGTTACATAGTACCTACAAAAATACAAATCTTTCCTCTTTATATTAGTATGTTTATTTGTGCGACTTTCCACTGCGGTGGAATAAATTGAAGTCTAGCTATGGCGTTATAAATTGCTGTTATCATTGTTATCCCCGAGTTAGGTAGTTCTTGCATGATTTTATTGGTAATGAGGTCGTATCCTGGAGATTTTTTTGAGTTGGCTTTTTGTATTACCCTTCTGACTTCTTTCGTTGTAAATCTTATTGGCGTATATTCATCTGTTTTTGCGGCTTTCAGGTGTTCTGTTATTGTCTTCTCATGTTCAGCTGGGCCTTCATAGGGATGAGGTTGGAAAACATTTGATAGGTGCTCAGCAAACGTATTAACTTTCTCGTGGTCGCTACGTGCCCAGCAATTATCTGCCATTCTCAGAGGTGGGGAAAGTCGCACAAATAATCATGTTGCTAAAACCAGACAAAAAAGCTGAGGATCCAAAGTCATATCGGCCAATAAGTTTGTTACCCATACCGTCGAAGATCCTGGAAACGCTAATACTACTACGAATGATGCCATTAGTAGAACAACAAGGGCTAATACCTGACCACCAATTTGGTTTTCGTCAAAAGCACGCCACCATAGACCAAGTTCATAGATTAATAAACGAAATAGACAAGTCCTTTGAAACTAAAAGATATTGCGCGAGTGTCTTTCTTGACATATCTCAGGCCTTCGACAGAGTATGGCATGAAGGATTATTATTTAAAATAAAATCTTTGTTCCCGAACTACGTCTATAACATTCTGAAATCCTTTTTGGAAAATAGATATTTCCTGGTTAACCACGGTGAAGCTTTCTCAGGCCTTTATAACATCAATGCTGGAGTCCCTCAAGGTAGCGTCTTAGGACCGATACTCTACCTGATCTATACCTCAGACCTACCAACATCAGACTGCATAACAACTGGTACCTTCGCAGATGATACAGCAATTTTGTCCTCTCATGAGGACCCAATAGAAGCCTCAAAAATCCTACAGAAAGGAATAAATAATATCTCAACCTGGTTCAAGAAGTGGCGTATAAAGGCAAATGAAACTAAGTCCGTAAATGTTACCTTCACTTTAAAAAAAGGTACCTGTCCACCAGTAATGTTAAATAATCTAGAGATTCCCCGAGCAGACCATGTGAGATACTTGGGCTTACACCTGGACAAGCGACTAACTTGGCAAAAACATATCTTCACCAAGCGCAAACAATTGGGTTTGCAAATTCGAAAATACTATTGGTTAATAGGTCGCCGGTCACAACTGTCAATGTGCAATAAACTTCTTTTGTACAAGGCTATACTAAAACCTATCTGGACCTATGGTATCCAATTGTGGGGGACAGCCTCTCACTCTAACATCGAAATAGTGCAGAGGTTCCAGAACAAAATGCTGCGAATAGTAACCAACGCTCCCTGGTATGTGACAAACGAACAGTTGCATCACGACCTTCAAGTACACACTGCCAAACAAGAAATTCTACGACACACAAAAACCTACAAAGAAAGGATCACAAACCACCCAAACCGCTTAGCGAAATTCTTGATGAAGGAAACGCACGCACCTCGTAGACTAAAACGAAAAATGCCCCAGGACATACTTAAATCACAATAAAGTAAAGTAGGATGTGACCCAGGTCACATTCCGAGCATGCCATTACAGACCCCGACCAACCAGCTACTAAATGTCCCAGGTGTGACAGAATGTAGTGCTCAAATTGACAAAAAAAAAAAAAAAAAAAATATTAGTATGTTTACATTACCTTTATGCAAACGTAGTGAAAATAAAATAAAAACTTGGTAGGTAAAGACATTTAGTACCGTAATAACAAGTAATTAGGTACCTACCTACCTAAGAACCGTACATTTTGAAGTAGGTATACCTACTTCTACTTTTAATGAACAAGATTGTCTGTGATAAATAGGCAAGATTATTTCCATAAGTCTACAATAATTACATTTTGAAGATTAAAATCTGTCTCATTTTCTAATTTGAATATAAAAAACGAAAAAACTTCTACGCGCGATGAAAACCCCGCCTCAATTTTGAGGTTATATTTTTTAGGCCCTTCCTACTTATTTTAAATGTTCAATTTATTCTTACTTGGGTAATCAAAATCAAACCTTCTATAAAAATGTTGCCTACTTCAGTCCAGTCTATGGTTCAACATAAAAAAAAACCCAAAATGGCTTACCCCATACCAACTTCTTCAGATGTGGCAAGTAATGTTGTAACAAGTTTAAAAGTGTGGTCAATTTTATTAGCAACGGTTTAGTAAAAGCTTTTTAGCTAGTAAAGGGATATTGTGTAAACACTGGTTAGATTTAACCGTTTGTAGTTAGGTATTCGGTGAAAGTAGGTCCGTGCACGGATGGGTAATCCTCCGTAGATAAAAAAAAACGAATAAACTTTATGGGACCGCAGTCACACTGTTTCCAATAAAAATAGACAACATCGGTCTAAATCACATTTCTCTTCTCTAGTCATACCTAGTTTAGGCCCAAAGAAATAAAAAAGGTAAGTAGGTAGGTACTTATTTTTATTACCTACTCATCTTTAAAACCGCTTACCTGCCGAGTGAAATAAGAACAAAATGTAAGGTATTGTTGCTGGGTAGTCTTTATTACAGTTAAATTACAAAACTAGGTAGACCCGTACACAAAAACGGCTGAATTTCGTTCTCAAATTGTTTTTGTTGAGCATGCCTTGCCTTGTCTAGACATTCATTCAATCAACTTCGTTCGTGGCAGCGGCGATTTAAATTAGAACGGGTAGACACAACGAAGGAAAAAAAACCAGGTAGCCAACAGGCCGGGAAACTGTTAAATACCTGTTATTTAAAAAAGAACATGCATTAGTAATATCGGCGAAACAGTTATCGCAAGAATATGATAACTTACCAGTTGATAGGTATATAGTCCACAACTGAGTCACTCTTTGTGCACTTATGCTTACAGTAGTCAAAACCACAAGTATTATGTGTTTCAAAAGTATTTTACGGTTGACCGCGGCACTTTATTAGCCTACGCCACACCTAGTACACTTTCGAACCGGTTTACAATAAATTCACGGAAAAGTCCTGGCGGCGGCGGGAAGGGAAGCGACACGTGATCACTCAACGAATATCACTCACGAACTGCTGGGGAAAAAAAAATTACGGCCGGTGTTGCCAGAATTGGTTACTAAAATGGTACAGTTTGAGAATTATCTTATGAAGTAGATTTATAACGTAATTATTATACAATAGATAATGCAATTAAGCCTTCACCACGATAAATTTTTTGAAGTAAATAATTATTAGCGATGGTTTAGTAACAAGGGATTTGAAGATACATATTTTATGGACATTACGGCTAATTCTGTTTTTAATTTTTTATATTCGTATTATTTGCCTGTATAAGTTTACAATTTGTAATTGTTAGTGTTCATTAATGAATGTTTTGATATTGCTATTTTTTATACAAAAATTCTGCTCGTAATAATAGAATCAAATGTTTAGTCTTTAATGACCATTAATTCTATATTTTTAGCTTATAAAACACAGTGTTAATTGCAGATTTCAACTCATTATACTTACCTACATTGGTATCGGTTATTTTTACGTAATTCATAATATTAATAATTGCCTATTATTAAACAACAACAGCACGTGTTTTAAAGTCGGAGAAGCCTTCTATTCACATTGCATAGATGTGTTAAAAAAATATAATGAACATGCTGGATGAAAAAAAATTTACGGGTCAGAGACCAAATGCAACAACTAATAATAGTCCGATATATTTATTAGTATTCATATAAGTACATACATTATTAAATTTAATTATATACACCTAAAACTAAATCATAAAAAAAGAAAAAATAAAATAAATAATAATTTAAAAAAAATCGTAAAATGTCATTATGCACGACTTTAAATGTTACTAAACAGTAACTTTGTCTATACGCTGGCAGCCCCGATGTTCAACTTTCATCGCGCGCTCGGGCGTGTTCGGCAAACTTCGGGAGGTTCCGTCCGTCACAAATGTTACGACTTACGCCACGGTTCACGGATTTATAAAAACGGTCAGTTTTAAAAGAAAAAGTACAAAAGTGACCATTTTTTGTTTAATCTTTCAACAGGATGCCCGTAACCCTTAAACAAAGGTATTCCAAAAAGCCCTGAGGGAGCTATCTTGTTGAAAAAAACACTTCTTATATATTTGGTCCATGATCTTTTTTAATTTGATGGTAAATGGTCTATTTGTTTGTATGAGACCTATCAGATACCTAGTTGAGAACCGGTCTTTGTTATTGTAATTCAACTTTACTTGGAATAAATGGTTACTCATACATTTAATTCTAGATTTACCAAAACAACATAGTCAAACTTGGGGAACCCGTGAAAATGTTTTTAAAAAACAAAGAATTAAGTTGAATTTACACTTTTAATATTCTTGATAATAGTACATTACAAGTGGCAGCTAATTACAGACTAACTTACTCTAGGGCTTACAGTACATAGCTTGACAATGCTACGTCGGCAAAACGGACCGCCCGATGGCGAGTGGCGTGATGTAGCGCTACTTTGCGTGGGAGCATTGATAAGCACCAGGTGCAGTGAGAATAATATTTCTTAGAAAGCCGTCGGATGTTTTCGACGGGCTGCTTATGGAGCTAAAAAGATTGGATGGCTTGGATGTGGTGATGACATAACTCCTCCATCCGCAAGTTCAAGATCATCCGAAGATTGAGGATTATCTTGAAAAATGAAAGTTTTACATAATTTCTTAATTCTATTCTTACAGGCTAATAGAACAAGACAAGTTATAATAAAAATATAAAATACTATCTTTGCTACGCTAACACCATCATAACCTAAGACACTTTGATAATTTTCACCAACTTCACTATCACTTTTCTGCAATAAGTAGTTTAAGACCTGAATGTCACCGAGATCGATTCCCTTGAGATTGACAGGTTTTCTATGCATGTCTGATGATCTGGCCAGTATTTTAGGCAGGTTCAGAACTGGAAACTTAGGAAAAGTTATGTCTTTCCCTTGATTTTGGTGTCTCTTTATACTTAATCCTTTTATTTTAACTAGACAATCGTCATCAATTGACAAAAGATAAGTTCCACATATAGATTCTTGTGTTATATCGTTTTCACAGTATTTGGTGAGTAATGTTTCAGCTTTCGCGTAAACTATCCAACTGTTGGTTTGTATAAGGTAGATTTTTACGTCATCAAGAACTACTGGAACGGGATGACAGTTTGAAATATTCGTGGAAAATTTAATAAGTTCTGTAATGCAATCATCTTCAATTAGCGGTGATATATCGCTTTCGATACACAAGAAGCGTTGTTCGTCGATTTCGCTGCATGACTGGGAGAGCGACATTGTTTTTAAACCTTTCACAAGGAGGTAAGGATATTTGGGTAAAATGAGAGTGGTAAGGCCATTGGTATTATTATACACAGGTAAGGGAATTAATTTATAGTAGTTAAATATTTCATTTCTTATTAGTGGTATGTGTATAATAAATTTTATCTGATTTTGTTTTATATAGGCTTTTATCTCTATACATTGCTCTATTTTTATAATATTTTCAATCATAACTGGATACACTAATGTTTCAGTTTTTTCGATTTCCTGTAATAACAATATTAACTCATCTGTATCGATAATTGATTGATGTAGGACTTTATTTTTAGCAAAGGAAATAGCAGTTTCAATTTCATTGAGACGAATATAGATCGTTTGAAAATTATTTGTTATAATGTTGTAGATGTGAATAATTTTATTGCTATTTTGAAATAATTTTGAATTATTTAAGTTGTGATAAATGTCGTTTATGCTCGCTTCAATCTGAATGAAATTGCTCTTACTAGAGTTAGCTATATTGGAGAATGTACCCACCATTTCGGCGATTATTGTCGTTTTTTTATCTATTGCGTTTTGTTTTTCCTTTAAATCAGTAATGAACTTTTCGTACATAAGAGCGTCGTCATTATCTAAGTTACCTGTGACCATTTTGATGAGAGAACCAAGGGGATTAAGTAAACCTCGTTTGGATCTTACCAATGATGGAACCAATTGCCTATACTTTTCAATGGTTATATTCATAACATATTCAGTTTGCGATGCAACTTCTATATAGTCTAATTTAAATTCGGTGGTATTAAAAGAGCTAAGAATATGTTGGTTAAGTTTTACATAGTTTTCTATATTTAACTCTAATTGATCGTAGATTACTTTTAAATCTAGAATTTTTATGAATGTCCATTGGTCATGACTGATAATAGCTTGACCTTCCTTAACAGGTAGTAGACCCGGGTTCTTGTCAATCAGCTGCAGATGAAGGGCCTGGCTGAGGATCACTTGGATTGCCATGAGCACTAACCTGTGGAGGACGCTTGATGTCTTTAATAGGAACATTGGTTTTCCTGTTTTGGGTAATAACTGGTACAATGTTACGATGTATGGTTCCGGTAACCTGAGCTTTCTGATAACGGGGCTTATCCTTGCTTCGCCTAGTATTGACACCTTTTATGAATACCGTGTCTCCTATGTCTATATCAAATTCCGTTTCTCCTCCACGTTTTCCTATTATAGCTATCTTTTTATCTATCATTTTGTCTGTCAGGTATTTGTATAAGTACTTTGTCTTTCTAACGTGTTCTTTAACTAGCTGTTGAGTAAATTGCCTATCAAAGTCTACATTAAACGCACTATTGGACTCCGTGTGGCCGAAGACTACTTCAAAAGGCGTAAGGTTTGTAGTGGAATGGATAGTATGGTTATATGACATTACCGCATAAGTCATGACGGTTGCAGCGTCCGTTATTTTGCGTTCATATTTCGCAATTCGATAGATTTCTATTATAGTTGAATGAAACCTTTCAACTATTCCCATGGAGTTGGGATTGTGTGGAGTGCTTATGTGTAAATCGATCTTATAAAATGACAGCATTTCTTTCATAAGTGCATTGTTAAACTCCATACCGGGGTCTGAGCTGATTTTAAGAGGGGTACCGTACATAGAAAAGTACTTTATTAAAGCTCTTACTGCTTCCGGAGTGGATTTTGTATTAATTTCAAATGCTTGCCCCAATTTGCTGAAGGCATCGACGATAGTGAGATAATGTTTTCCTTCTATCGAAAATGTGTCCATGAATAACTCTTGGAATGGCTTTGTTTGTGTTTGTGATAATTGTAATTCCGGTTTTAATGGCTTTCTATCATACTTCATCTTCTTACATATCTCACATGCATTTATAATACTAGCCACCATTGTATCCATGTTATTCCAATAGTATGTCCGCCTAAGATGTACTAATGTTTCTTTTATACCTCTATGACTATTTTTACCTGAATGATATTTAATTACGACCTCTCGCTGCACATTTTCGTCATCTAAATAAATCACTCTCTCAGTACACTCATAAAACTTAACTGTTCCTTTCTGAAAAAGTAATATAGTGGCTTCTGAAAACTGTTTTCGGTGTATTTCATCTTCAAAATAAAAGAAATATTTAATTTTAGGTCTTATGTGTTCTTTTAGGAATGTTTTTATAAGATCCGGATTATCTGTAGGTAAGTGTACCTCTAATATCTTTTGTTTAGTTCTAGATAGGTCTTTAACTGTCAATTCATTTCTGTTCCAGGTATATACTAGTATCTGATTCGGCTTAGTATCTATGGCTTCCTGTAATATGGGTATGCCATCCGTATCTACATCGCGGGCTGAATGAATTGTACCTATACTCTCATTGTATGATTTTTCTGAAGCGGTCAGTGTACTACTATCTGACGGAATACTCCAAGTTTTTTCCGAATCTGACGAACATACCATTGAAGATGGTGTGTTCTTATTTTTAGATTGATGTTTTCGTTCCTTCGTATCTAAATTTACCTTCATTGAAATATCATCATTTTCACCTAAAGCATTTATCCTAATACGTGATAATGCATCTGCGTTACAATTTTGTTTACCGTTTTTATAGACAATATTGTAATCAAATTCTTCTAAGCGCAATTTCCACCTAGTTAATTTACTGTTTGGTTCTTTAATTGAATTTATCCAAGCTAGTGGTCTGTGATCTGTATATATCGTGAACTTTTTGCCGTACAAATATGGACGAAAATGTTTCGTAGCCCACACGATGGCTAGAAGCTCTTTTTCAATCGTGCTATATCGCGTTTCCGCGTCATTTAAAGTACGACTCGCATATGCTATTGGCTTATCACTAGCAATGGGGCCTTGAGAAAGGACCGCTCCTAGTGCATAATTTGATGCATCTGTTGTGAGTACAAACGGTTTAGAGAAATCCGGAAATTGTAAGACGGGGGCATTTGTTAATAGCTCCTTACATTTCTCGAAAGTGTCTATATATTCCTGTTTAGTAATGTCTATTTTATTTCTCTTTTTTAAGGATGATGTTAGTGGCTGTGTTAATTTTGCGAAATCTTTTATGAATTTTCGGTAATAGCCAACTAAACCCAGAAAGCTTTTGATTTCAGTGGTCGTACGGGGTATAGGAAAATCTAGGACTGCTCTTATCTTATCGCTGTTAGGCATAAGGCCATTTTTAGTGATGGTATGGCCTAAGTAAAGAACCTCCTTTCTTAAAAATTCGCATTTATCGAGTGTAACTTTCAGGTTCATTTCCCTAAGTCGATTAAAAATAGTACGAAGTTTGTCAATGTGTTCCTGAAGACTTGAAGAGTAAACTATTATATCATCAAGGTACACCAGGCAGTGTATACCTTGAAGTCCCCTCAGAACATTATCCATGGCTCGTTGGAATGTCGCGGGTGCCGTCTTCAAGCCGAACGGCATTCTTTTGAACTCATAGTGTCCCGATTGGGTTGTAAACGCTGTTTTCGATCTATCTGCCTCATTGACCTCGATCTGATGAAATCCACTTGCAAGGTCAAGTGTGCTAAAATATTGAGATTTGCCTAATTTATCGAAAAGGTCGGTAATGTTTGGCAAGGGGTACTTATCGTCTACTGTAATTTCGTTTAAACGTCTGTAGTCGATGACCATTCTAAATTTTTTTTCACCTGTGGCATCTATTTTTTTTGGGACTATGTGTACTGGTGCACTCCAAGGTGAGTGTGAATTTTGTATTACATTATCGTCCAAAAGTTTGTCTACTTGTTTTTGTATCTCGTTATTAAGACACTGCGGATGTCTATAGGGTCGAATATAAATCGGATCTTCGTTAGTAGTTCTAATATTATGTTTGACTTGGTTCGTGAAAGACAATGGTATTTTATCGCAATAAAATATATCGCGATATTCATGACAAAGTTTCTCTATACTATCACGCTCCTCTTTGTTCATATGTTCCAGTCGTAATTTACACAAATTTTCTTTCAATACTTCGTCTATCTCACAATCGTCATTCGAATAATTAACTTCGCATTTCTCACTTTCAAACAATGTTACTTCAAATGGTTCAATAAATTTGACGGTTGCATTCTCGTCAGAAACATTTTGGATGACAGTTTCCGCAAAGAAATTATCACACTTAACGAGAGCGGTAGGCATACGTACGCCTTCTTTAAACTGTATAAAATCTAAAATTGCGTCACCGTGTTGTAAGTTGGTCGGAATTCTTACTCGCGTTTCAGTTCGCGGCTCAACAGTTATCTCGTAAGCTGGGTTGTAAATTATAGGAATGGTTGCGTTGTGCGTTTGTAAAATTTGATTATTCATGTCAATGTTTGCAGCTAGTTTTTTTAGTAAGTCAGATCCTATAAGTCCGTCATATCTGCCATCAACATTATAAATATAAAATTTATGAGAAAGTGTACTTTTAAAGGTTTTTAACAAAGGTATTTGTATTACCTCATTGTGCATGCTCTGAGCATGTGTACTAACGACTGTAAATGGTTCGTAGTATTTATAGTCACGGAAATATTCATCGGCTTTTGCAGGACTAATAAAGGAACGGCTGCTACCGGTGTCTATGAGAAATTTAGAGTTAATTTCAGGAATCTCAATATGAGGTAATTTAAGAATGCTATCGCAATAATTTAAGTTTATTATTTCGTTTTGTCTTCCGAGGCTACTTCCTGAAAATTTTCAGGAACTGAAGTGTCCTGTTGAGTGTTTTCATTCTGGTTGTAATATTCTAAATAATTACAATCAGTTAAAGGTTGATCTGCATATTCGTTATATGTTTCATTTATATAGTCATGGTCATAGTCATCGTTTGGGATAGTATTGTTCTCTTGATATGAATATGGTTCTTCTTTATTAATCATATTTTGTCTAACTGGGGCTGTGCGCATTGACACGTCGGTGTCTACAATTCGGGGAGCCTGTCTTTGGTTTGGAATACCAAATTTAAATTGGTTGGAATTTACTTGAGGTTGATTCTGAATACCGAATTTAAAACTTTGTTGTTGAGGGATACCAAACTTATATCCACCATGTTGGAAAGGTGCGCGAGCTTGTTGGAAAGGTGCGCGAACTTGTTGGAAAGGTACACGAGGTTGAAAAGGTACCTGATTGAAATTTTGATGAGTTTGGTTTTGGGTGGCCCCAAATCTATTAGTACCTTGAAAAGGTGTGATTCTATCTAATGGTAAGTTTGGTCTAAAGCCTTGACTTTGTGGGATTCCAAATTTAAAATTACTATTTGGATTAAATTGTGTAAATGATGGTGAATTAAATGCAGGTTTAAGACTTTGTGCTACGGGTAATGATTTGAATGGATTTGATGGTTGCCCTAAACTTTGTTTTAGTAATTTGTTTTTCGAGTTATATTGGAATAGGAAGTTAACTTCCTCAGTCACAATGCTTAAGGCATCTTCTAAATTAGTGCATGACTTTAATCTCACAATACGGATTAGGTCCTCGGGTAAATTGAACAAAAACACGTTCATGGCCGTGTTATTATAAATTATTAGTTTCGCTGCTTTGATTCCTTCATCGGTAAGCCTATTTACTTTCGCGATCAAAGAACTTCTAGTATTCTGGATTCTGTGACAAAATTGAATGTACGTTTCACCTTGTTTCATTTTCATGGTCTCAAGCTCAATCGCAATACATTCCTCTGATCGAGGATCGCCAAAATGTTGCGTTAGAATCTCTTTCAAACTCTCCCATGATGTTATATTTGGGTGGTCGCTTATAAGAGCGGCCGCCCTGCCAGTAAGTCGGCTGCTTAAGGCATGAAATAAATACAAGTCTTGTACAAAATTCCCTGCGATTCTAGATCCACTAATTATATATTCACATTTAGATACAAATAGATTCAGTAAGTTCTCATCCCCATCATATTTAGGCACAAGCGCTATGATTTCTTTCGGAATTTGCCGGATTCCTTCCATTTTACTTCAATAAGTTTTTACTTAAACTAATACAAATTAATAATTACGATATTGAAAGAGTTACCAATGTAAGTGCAAACAGAATCAATGAAACGTAATTTTACTTAAACTAACACACACAATAATTACGATAATGATAAAGTTGCCGATAGAGGTGCAAACAAAATCAGATAAACGCAATTAATAAACTTGACGATTTATGTTCAAGGATAAAATGTGGAATAGAATGGGAATGTAAGACAGGAAGTGAAAAAGTTTACTCACAAGCTGCTCGATCCCATGTCCTCCTGAGCTGAATTAGTCGCCACACCACACGAGTTTTCCGCGGAGACGTATTTATTTGGTTCGGTAATTTCGCGATATCACTCGAATCACCACTCGCGAAACCGATTTAGGGATTTCGTTGAATAGTTTAACGATATTTCGCGAAATATCCACAAGGCTGCGCCAGTCAAACTTGGGGAACCCGTGAAAATGTTTTTAAAAAACAAAGAATTAAGTTGAATTTACACTTTTAATATTCTTGATAATAGTACATTACAAGTGGCAGCTAATTACAGACTAACTTACTCTAGGGCTTACAGTACATAGCTTGACAATGCTACGTCGGCAAAACGGACCGCCCGATGGCGAGTGGCGTGATGTAGCGCTACTTTGCGTGGGAGCATTGATAAGCACCAGGTGCAGTGAGAATAATATTTCTTAGAAAGCCGTCGGATGTTTTCGACGGGCTGCTTATGGAGCTAAAAAGATTGGATGGCTTGGATGTGGTGATGACATAACTACATACCTATATATTTATTTTTAAACACTGAGATAATATTTCTCGTGTTTATAAGCAATGTTTATGCTTGTTTTGGGTTGCCAATATCTCGATTATTCTCGACACAGGACAATGATTTTTGTGAACGAAATTTTTACCGCCAAATTTTTTTTATTCTTTTTTTTAATGTAGCCAACTTTTACAAGAGGTATGTATATAGATTTAGCGACCAAATGGAATCCAATGAAAGGAAGTTATCACCTCTTTCTAATATTTACTGGCAAACTTTCTTCTGATACTAATTACGCATACAATGCTGTTTCGATTGCCCATGGCTCCATTCTCCCATACATCTATCTATGGTGGTTATTATTAATATTAATAACCTGTAAAAAACGTGATTGCAATGGCTTTCATTACTTGTATAACTTGTATTAACCTAAAAAAAGCGATGAAAGCGAGTGAACCTACTTAAACTTTTAAAAAGTAAGGCCGCATTCCCACGACTTTTTTAACGGACGTTAAAAAAGCGTTCAAATACAACAACTACATTGCCAAGTATATGTTCACACGACAGGGTTTTTAAAACGCGACGCTTTTTTGTCGAGCGGTGTTGCATTTTCAACTTTGAGCGTTGGAAATAGAGCATATTTATTTGTATGCATGAATATGTCTGTTTGTTCTGTGTCTGGATGTAAATATCTATATAAGTATGTATTTAAAACGTTATAATATGTAGTATATCAGCTATCTGGTTACCATAGCACAAGCTCACTTTGAAGCTTACTTTGGAATCAGATTGGCCGTGTGTGAAAAATGTCCCAGGATCTATTTATTTATTATATATTATGGTACTTGGGAATGCATTTGTTGTAAATGAACACTTTTTTAACGTCCGTTAAAAAGACTTGTACGAACTCTTACATTAAATATACTTTAGATATTATGTAAGTAGATGAAATTATTCGCTATTGTTAATAATAAAAAAATGAGTAGATAACCAACAAAAGCACTTTCAAATAATCTTCGATTACAATTAAACTAGAACGTGGTCTTTTAATTTATTAACGGTAATATTTAATTTATTGGTACTTAGGTTAGGTTCCTATTTAAATAAATATATTACGTATAAGAATAGGTATATTTTATTATAGAAATATATCGTCTGTATTGACCGGTGTTTTTGAAAGAAACTCAACTTTTGACACCTTCATTTATGGACAAAAAAAAACTTGAGCAAACTGGATGCTTTATAAGCATTAATGCAGCATGCATTAGCAAGCAATAATGTGTCAACCCACAAATAAATAAATAAATATCCTGGGACAAAGAGTCGAAAACAAAGGTTTTTATATATTTTTATAATATAATGCATAGCGTATTTAACATTCTACAAAAGTGTTTCAAGTCATCTAAAATACTAAATACCTACATAAGAAATGGATTTATATCATACAAAGAGTCATTGTAATCTTTAAACGTCATTTTCTCAAACTCAAGTTTATGAGGGTCAACACATTATTGCTTATCAGCGTCCAACTACGAACGGATTACAAAAAGTAGGTAAATAATGAACCATCGATATTATTTTTATCTATTTTAATTAGACCGCAATTAGGCAATAGAAATAACGCCTAAGCCATCGCCAACTGAACAAACAGCCAACACAAAGTTCTTTCAACTCTGTGCTTATTGTCACACGAGTTTTAGGGTTCTGCAGTGCGAAGTAGTTTTTTTAAAGTTATGTTTTTCGTGTCTATACTAATATTATAAAGCTAAATAATAATAAAAGTCATTCATTCAGGCAACACAGAAAGATGACTTGGTTTGTTTGCTTGAACGCGATAATCTGAAAAACACTGGTCCGACTTGAAAAATGATTTCAGTGTTAGATAGTCTATTTATCGAAGAAGGCTTTAGGCTATATATCATCAAGCTACGATGTATAGGAGCGGAGCATCGATTAAACATGTTGCAAAAAAGCGATGCTGACGCTAACGAAGCTGCGCGGGTCGACTAGCATGTTTATATTTCTTTGGCATGCTCTGTAGCCTTGATAGATTTAGTCATTACGGCTTGTGTAGTTTTGTTGGATTCGTCTTAATTAAAAGATGGGTATGATGTAGATATTATGAAAAAAATTAATGATCGACTTTTGACGCCATATTATTAACCGACTTCCCAAAAAGAAGGAGGAGGTTCTCAATTCGGCCGGTATGTTTTTTTTTTTTTTTTTTCTATGTATGTACATCGATTACGTCGCGGTTATTGGACCGATTCGCGTGATAATTTTTTTGTTCGACGCGATATAGCTGCCAGATGGTCCCATAAAAATTTCTTTCAGTTTGGTTTAGTAGTTTTCATTTTATAAGCATTATTGTTATTTGGACGAGGTCATTTTGACGATACTTTGTATATTAGTATGTCGATAACTTTAACATTTCTTATCCGATTTGCGTAATTCTTTTTTTGTTTGTTAGGGTACATATTCAAGTTGGTACCCTGGTCATCTAGTCAGCATATGATGATGGGATCCCAAGGAAATCGTGAAGAACACTCCAATTATAAGCATATAACTGTTACGTTTCAGTCAATATCACACAGTTTGTTCAATTATTTGCGTTTGATGATGATTTCCTATGGATGAGCTGATGATGGAAGGTACAACTCCTCAAAGGATAGGAGTTCAGAGAAAATTCTTTCAAAATTATACGTACATATGGATAGAGAATAGTATTCCTTGAGGCTATTAGGTTGACCTTGAAGGTTAATCTCATTAACGTTTAGGTTTAATAGTGTTCTGTGATTGTTAAATAAATAATAAGCCTACCCATACTTAAATCACTAAAAAGCAAAAAATAAAAATAAAACTACGTTAAAAAAAACCGACTTCCAAAAATACTAAAAAGCAAAAAATAACTAACGCAATTTATAACACTTTCCTCTACTTAACTACTGACTACTTATTCTTTCCGCTTGCTGCTTGGTTTGAAGTCGGTGCCAAGCCATATATGAATAAAAAAAATTACTTAAAGAAATAAAATGGTGTAACAAATAAATTTCTACACGATAACCTACTAACTACTAACCTACGTAAATAAATAACGATAAATGACAATGAGAAACAAATGAAAACGACGATGAAATAAAGTAATTTACATTCTACAACTATAGTGGTCCTGTAAAGGACCGTTTATTTCTAATATTAATAACTCGCAAACCAAGAGCATGCGTTTTAAAGAAGAGTTTAGAATTTTAAATGCAAACGGTGCCAAAGTTCTTAACAGAGAATCTTAACAAAGATCTTTTGTATATTGTTTACTGTAGGTTTGCTAATTATGCTGTGGCTTGGCACCAACTTCAAACCAAGCAGTAAGCGGAGAGAATAAGTAGTCAGTAGTTAAGTAGAGGAAAGTGTTATAAATTGCGTTAGTTATTTTTTGCTTTTTAGTATTTTTGGAAGTCGGTTTTCTGTAGTACCTAACTCTGCAAAAATGTATTACAAGATCTTATTTAACTGTTTATATTAAGTTGAATTGTTGCATTTACGTTTACCTACTTTTAATCAGAGAAAGGTAGATTATATAATTGCTAACCATAATATATATATATTTTATAGTACTTAGAAAATAAAATACTTCGGTCGAACTAAAACCTATTTTAGGTCACTATTTTCTACCATTCACAGAATTACTACCAAACTTTAAATTTAAAACATGTACAGAATCCTTACGGTATATAAACGCAGCTCGCACTTAACAGCAGCCATTTTCCTGTCATTTCCTACCCATATCGACCTCAATATGTTTTTGTGGATTAAAGTTGATATAATATCACTTTGACACTTGTGGCGTGACGTGAGGCAGGTGCTTGTTCTGGAGCATTACTTTGTTATAAAAAAAATTGATCGACGGTGTTGCCATCTTGTGATGAATAAAGAAACTTTGACAGGATTGTTTTTTTTAATCTTACGTATTTATTGTAGATGGAGGAGGCCTATGTTCAGTAGTGGACCTCTTGTCTATACTTCTACACTAATATTATAAAGAGGAAAGATTTGTATTTTTGTATGTAACGAATAAACTCAAAAAGTACTGGACCGATTTTAATAATTCTTTTTTCATTAGAAAGCTACATTATCACTGAGTAACATAGGCTATATTTTATCCCTAAATTGGAATTTGGTACACAGTCTAGAGCCTGCGAAAGGACATAGGCTTTTTTATCCCGGTAAAATGGAAGATCTTCCAGGTACGCGGGTGAAACTGAAGGAGCTACTTTATGATATTAGTGTAGATATCCTAATGTAGCTTTCTAGTGAAAAAATAAATATTAAAATCGGTCCAGTACTATTTGAGTTTATTCGTTACTAGCTGCCTCCCCGCGGTTTTACCCGCGTAGTTCCCGTTCCCGTGGGAATACAGGGATAAAATATAGCCTATGTTACTCAGTGATAATGTAGCTTTCTAATGAGAAAAGAATTATTAAAATCGGTCCAGTACTTTTTGAGTTTATTCGTTACATACAAAAATACAAATCTTTCCTCTTTATAATATTAGTTTAGATTATTATAGATATAGATATGAAAATAATTAACTTACTCAATATTACTTTCTAAAAGCCTCTGAATGATAATAGTAGATATTCTTTATAGATTAAAATCTACAGTTGATCGATCGTGTATTGTTAGAAGAATCGCTGTTTGGGAGGCCTTTCACATAATTACTAAAAAAATATATAAACTGAAATATGAACTAGGGTCTCCCTGCGGTTACACACAGATTATTAGACTTCGCCGCTGTAAAATCTAGCCTATGTTTTATTCCAGAACATATTCTAGCTCTGTGCCAAATTCCATCGCGATCCCTTCAGCCGTTGTTGCCTGAAAGAGTAACAAACATACATCCATACAAACATTATCTCATATGTAGTGATTATATTGTATTACTAGCTGTGCCTGCGACTTTGTCCGCGTGGAATAGTGACTTTCAATTCTTTAAATTGGCATAACTTTTTTATTACCAACCAATGTTATTAGTGAAAACCATAACTTAATAGGATAAGCCGTTTCTGACCGTGAACAAACGGACATACTATGCTATTAAGGTGCTATTTGCGTTGATAAAGGTCCCAATAATATTTTTTTCTTATAAATCTTCCAGACAGCCCGGCTGGCTTTGTGGTTAGTGACCCTGACTCTCAAGCCGCGAGTAGTGGGTTCGAATCCCACCCAGGACAAACATCTACATGCATGAATATGTCTGTTTGTCCTGTGTCTGGATGAAAATATCTGTATAAGTATTTATTTAAAAAGTAGTATATGTTGTATATCAGCTATCTGGTTACCATAACACAAGCTCTGCTTAGTTTGGAATCAGATAGGCCGTGTGTGGAAATGTCCCAGGATATTTATTATTTTATTTACAGACATCGATCCGTTACATTTTTATTATATGTATTTATGTACAAATAATACAGGAGTAGAAAAGCATATATATATCTATATTATATTATATATTATATATGTTGTGTGAGTCCAAAATAAATATTTTTCTTTCTTTTCTTTTCTTTTCTTTCTTTCTTTCTATATAAAACCACTATAAAACGACAGACAAAATTACGTGTTACATTTCTGAGAATCAATTATACTAAGTATTGACCACATTTATCGTCTATGATGAATCACAATTTAAATAGTATAATTATAAAGTGATTAAGAAAATTATATATTTACTAATACAACGTTACGTTAAGTTATAAATAATAACTTTCACCGCGTTGGTATAATTTAGTTAAGGTTTTTGAGCGGTAGAGGAAGCTATTTCATATATTCTATACTAATTACCGCCCCGTGGTTGCACCTGATTACCTAGGTCTAGTTTCCCATAGACTGCCAAAATTATGCTAGAATTATGGGTGGGTGGAACCGCAGACCAGAAGTATCATAATAGTGCAAAAGCAACTATGTCCTTCTTAAAACTCTATTCTATTACTGTACGAAGTTTTAGCGAAGTTTTTAAAGCGTGACAGACAGATAGATAGATACTTTCGCATTTATAATTAGGTATTTACATCCAGACAACAAACAGACATATTCTCGAACCCAACGTTTGGGTGAGAATTGAATCGACGATGGACATTTTAAAATCAGGGTCGCTAACAGCGTTGGCAGACGTTCCGATTTTGGTGGGACGTCCCGATTTTTAAATCAAATTTTAATTTCCCGCACGGGTCAGCCTCAGTCCCGTTTTTCGGGAATAACTTAACGTGGAAAAATATCATATTTTTATTAAAATACAATTTCTTTGGATATTTTTATTAAGTATCTATTGTCACATAAACGTAATTTGAATTCAAATAAAAAGATACTTAAATATTCAAAAACTTTTAATTAAGTAATTACTTATATACGTTTATTTTACTATGTTCCGCTTTCGGCGAAAGAATCCCGCTGTTTTCACTCAAAAAGTTCCAAAATGCCGACTTGGCAAAAAATACATCTGGCAACGCTGGTCGCTAACCACAGCAACTGTTTTATAGCCTGTAAAATAAGTGAATGTATGTCAACAGAATCCACATTGATGAGTCAGGTATCAGCTGGCGAGAGAAACAGGATGTGGCGATTCAAGGCTTATTAAATAAGTAGGTATTTACAGATGCATTATGATGACTTCATACGACCTTTTGTATAACGGATTTACGCGCATTAACCCATGTTATGAGCCTATATTTCTATAGTACTAACTGCCTCTGCGGTAAACAAGCATAAAATATAGCCTATGCCACTCACAAATAATGTAGCTTTTTATTGGTGAAAGAATTATTTAGTTCGGCCCAGTAGTTTCGGAGCCTATTCATAACCAAACATCGATATATATGTACTACGTACTAGATAGGGCGTTCCGAACACTCGCTTTTATCAACTCAACTGAACTGCAGTCCCCACACCCGACTTTAGTGTGGCTTCGACATTCATTCAGTGCGGGTGCGCACGGAGCAGCGTTAATAACAACGATAATCCGAATCAAAGTAGACCCTGGACGAAAATAACTAGTCAGTAGTCAACTAAGTAAAATTACTACCTGTTTAAGTGAATTAATAGGTGATAATTCCGTAATTCCAGAGTAGAAAAACAATTTATCTATTTAAATACCACGCCATTCTACAATCATATACTAAAACGTGCAGATGTTCCCTTAAAACTGGTTGTAGGTAAAAATATGTAACTGAACACAGACTTGATATGTTTTTTTAGAAAGGTTTTAATTTGATTAATTGTTAATGAGTTTTTAATTAGTAGTGATAGTTTGATATTTTGAATAATTGTTTTATGTTAATTCAAGCCCTGGCCCGTACCTCTGAGTACTCATTTAAGCCATGTGAAGTCCGCCAATCCGCACTAGGCCCCCCTAATATTAATATAATACATTTTGAAATCGAGTTTTATTCTAATGAAGTTTAGAAGGTAAAAAAGATGTGTCACATCTGCGGTGTGAACTCTATAGGGACGACATCTTAGTGTAGTTAACTGAACGAAACGCGTAAGCGCCATGAAATTTGCGGCGCTTACGACGTTTTGGTCGCGAGAAAACTATACTCTAAGCAATCTAGCGCTGTATCTTTTAAAATAGTTTGGTTAGTTGACACAGCTTTATACAGCGCTGCAGCGAACTTTAGTTCTAACTCTTACCAGTTTTTAAACAAATGTTTTACATGAACGTTCTTGTCTATCGCTATACGTCGATGTAACCAAACCTTTCCTCTTTATATATTAACTACTAGCTGCCTCCCCGCGGTTTTACCCGCGTAGTTCCCGTTCCCGTGGGAATACAGGGATAAAATATAGCCTATGTTACTCGGGGATAATGTAGCTTTCCAAAGGTGAAAGAATTTTTGAAATCGGTCCAGTAGTTTCGGAGCCTATTCATTACAAACAAACAAACAAACAAATAAACAAACAAATCTTTCCTCTTTATAATATTAGTATAGATAAATAAAATAAAGTCGCTTCCCGCCGTCTATACACTTAGATCTTTTAAACTACGCAACAGATTTTAATATGGTTTCATCAGTTGATAGAGTGATTCAAGAAGAAGGTTTATTACGTAGTGTGTTGATTAGTTATACGACTATGATTGTCTGCTAACCGCGAGAAGCGGTGGATCGCTAAGCTATTTAGTTGCAATCGTACAAATTTGCATCGTTTGGAATCGGATTGACCGGGTGAAGAATGTCATAAGAAGGTCCTAAGTAGGTTATGTTTTATTTATGACCTTAAAATTCCTGACTGCATGTTCAGTTATCCTTTTATAGTAAATAACTACGTTAATTATGGTATGTACTTATATGTCAGGAAAAGTCTACGCATAAATTGGTACCTATAAAGAACAATGTTAAGTTCTTTAACTAAATACGGAAGTCTATAAATACTTTCTACAGTCAGTCATTATTGCGGTGCTGCAGGAAACTCATCGTGCTTAAACATTTTGCATTTCCCATTTAAATAGGAATGTAAAAAAAGCAATTAAAGTCTAAATGACGTATAGGTAGTGGAATTTCATGACCAAAATAATAGAAAGTAAAATTTAACTTTTTATTTTTATGTTGCCAGTTTATGTACACATGCATTTATCTACTATTTTTAACCATGGCAATTAAAGATAGCCAGCGAAGTAAAAGAAGGCTGTTTAATAGATAATGTGAAATAAATTTATTGAAAATTAATAAAGATTTTTATTTATTCTATTTACTAATTAAGTACCTAAGTGTGATCCGGTTTATTACGTACGCATAAACATTAATATTATGGTAACATTACACTTCTCAGTCACTGTCAGTTATGTTGTCAATGTCATGTCATATATCAAAATTGTCAGAAATATTTGTTTTCACATTTCGCGAAGCGTATTACTTTTTTAAATTATAAAAAGTCCCGTAATTATTTCAGTAAATATAATGAATAGGTTGATACTATAATTAATAAACTTTATAACAGTGATGTGTAAAGTCGTAATTTGGGTCTAACTAGTGAGTATTGTGTATGAATATTTAAGGTATCAAAAATGCAAATCATTTCTCGTTTCGACAATATTATGTTGATTTTGTAATTTGTATGATGTGCGGACGCTATGGACTTATCTTAAATGATAGGTCGACGTACCGCCCACACAAATTAGCAATAACATCGCTAAATAATAAAACAGTATTCGTATAAAGTTGTGTATCTACGTTGTAAGTTTTCGTTTTCTTTTATTTTCATACTGTTTTTTTTTAATAGAACTTTTGTCTATTGTATTAGTATTTAGAAACTTTTAAAGTAATTTAGAACAGACTTATAGACATTAGTAAATTAAAAAAATTACTTTTAAATTACTTTTTAATATTATCATTTATTTATTGCTATAATGTAAGTGCATACAACTAATAAAATGTATATCGTATTATGTAGCTCCTTCTTCAAATAATCTGTCAATTTATACATTAAGACTTGGTGTAGGCTTTTATGACTAAATCCCCACAAATATTCTAAAATTGCCTATAGTGAATATTTAGGGAATGAGTTAAGTCGGCTTTGTTACAGAAGGCGTATTGTAAAACACTTGTAATCCTACTAATATTATAAATGCAAATGTATGTTTGTTACTCTCTCACGCAACATAGCTGAAGCGATTGAAGTGTAATTTTACACAAAGTTAGAATATTCTGGATACTGTAGGAATGCGGGTCAAACCGCAAGGAGCCAGTAAACAATAATTTATACTAGTATCTCAATTTGGTTGTGCATCTATTACAAATATTATAAATCAATCGTTTGTTTGAACACACTAATCTTAGAAAACTTAAAAATGAAACATTCTGTCAGTGTTACATATCACATTTATCGAGGAAGGCTATAGACTATATATCATCACGCTACGATGAATAGGAGCAGAGCATCAATTAAAAAAATTATCTCAAGTGTTGCTAATAAAATTGCATGGGTCAACTAGTTTATATATAAAATAGTTGTGTAATTGTAAAATAACTAATCATCTGAATAGATATTATTTTAAACCCACAGATCTATTGTTCTTTATAAATATTGTAAACAAAACAATAATAATAAATTGTGATAAAGCTCCATAGTAATGAATCATGCTAATGTTTACACAATTTAATAAACTATAGGTATTTATCTACACTAATATTAATGTACAGAAACAATTTGTTTGTTTATTAGTTTTTATTAGATAGACTTTGAAACTATCAGTTTGAATAAATAAATATTCTGACACATTTTTCACACATGGCCAATTTGATTCTAAACTAAGAAGAGCTTATGGTAACCAGATAGCTGATATAGGTACTACTTTTAAATACACACTTATATAGATATTTAGATCTAGAAACAAAACAAACAGACATACTCATGCAAAAATCACAAATGATTTTTAAGTGCATTTTGAACCCACAACCGGCGACTTGAAAGTCAGTGTCACTAACCACAAATCCAGCCTGTCCGTCATTGTCAAGATATTTAATAATACTAGCTGCCGTCTCGCGGTTTCACCCGCGTAGTTCCCGTTCCCGTGATCACAGGGGTATCAAAAATTGATAGTAGCCGATTCTCAGACTTACTGAATATGTATATAAAATTTCATATAGGTCAAGCCGTTTCGGAGGAGTATGGTAACTAACATTGTTATACGAGAATTTTTATATAAGATCTTAATTTATCAACAGGATACTCAAGATGGAGGATATAAAAACAGACCCGCTCCGAGCTCTAGCACCTAAATGGTGTCTTGCTGGCGATGATAAACTCCTGACCATACTACAGAACACACATCAGGTAAATATATCCCGGGACATTGACATGCGGCCAATCTGATTCCAAACTAAGCAAAGCTTGTGCTGTAACCAGATAGCTGATATACTACATATACTACTTTTAAATACCTGGATACTAGCGGACCCGGCAGATTTCGTTCTGCCCACTCAATTGTGAGTCTAAGCCATCCTCGAATTCCCTTTCCTTTGGACAAACCGGTTCTGATAGTAGTTTTTACTGAGAAGAGCCGGCAATAAACTCAGTAATTACTCTTTTCAAAAACCCACTTACATCTAATACAATAGTGATTTTTACAAAATGTGAAATAGCTTGTAGCGAGCATTTCACTGCCAAGGGTCTTTTTCTAACAAGTAATCCCTTCTATAAAGCCCTTTTGATATAAAGTTTTCTTCACTACCTGCTTCAATTTATAGATTGGTAAATCCTTATATATACCCTACCCTTATATATATTAATCTCAGATTATCATGATATCTTGATATAAAAAAGAAACAAATAACCTTCCGAACCGAGCGTTAAAGTATGAATGTACCCTATTTTAATTTCAGAAAATCCTGTCCAAGAGTCAAGAGGTGAACTCCAAGGTAGAGGAGATGACAGCCACCCTGCATGAAGCCAGCATCAGCTTACAGAATGTTAATAACAAGTTAGTAACTATCTCTTTTATATAAAACTAGCGGGCCCGGCAGACTTCGTTCTGCCCACCAGCGCCACCTACCGGCTCCAAATTGATGTATTATACATAAAAACCTTCCCCATGAAATACTCCGTAATTTGGTGGAAACCGCATGAAAATCTGTTCAGTAGTTTGTTCATCGTTTCAGACAGACAGGAGGCGGGGACTTTGTTTTATATATATATAGAAGAAAAACCCTTATTTTTCAGGTTTATGGCGCTAAGCAATAGCCAATTTATTGAAAGTAGAGTTTACGACGACGATGCAGATATCACACCGGAAACAAAGCAAATTAAGGTAAAATTTATGAATTTTATAGATACAAAACATGATGTAAATTTTGTAGCACACTGTATATATTGCATAGTTGCCTCCGGTTTTACCCGCGTAGTTCCTGTTCCTGTGAGAATACGAGGATAAAATATGTAGGCTATAATAATATGTTACTCCCTGATAATGTAGCTTTCCAATGGTGAAAGAATTATTCTGATCGGTCAAGTAGTTTTTAAGTTATTTTTTACATAAAAAAAAAACTCTTTATAATATTATTATGACTAGTGGCTTCTCGCGGTTTCAACTGCGTTCCCGGGGGATCTTCAATTTTCCCGGGATACATCTCTCAAATTTCAAATGTCATCCAAATCCGTTCAGTAGTTTTTGCATGAAAGACTCATAAACATCCATCCATACATACATACTAACAAACTTTTGCATTTATAATATTAGTATAGATTTTTCTTCATCTCCAGGAAGAACCGAAGCAAGCATCAGGAACAGACTTGGAGAAGATGAGGAACAGTCTCTCAATCCTGGAAGGGATGCATGAAGTTGTGACCATCCTGCGAGACAGCGATACTGAGTCTGACAGCGATGACGATGGGGTTGCCAGGTAGGTTAACACTGCTTGATGCTGGCAATGATATGAGGAGCTTTTGATGTGATTTTGTTTAAAAAATAATCATATTTAGGACTAGCTGCCTCCCCGCGGTTTTACCCGCGTAGTTCCCGTTCCCGTGGGAATACAGGGATAAAATATAGCCTATGTTACTCGGGGATAATGTAGCTTTCCAAAAGTGAAAGAATTTTTTAAATCGGTCCAGTAGTTTCGGAGCCTATTCATTACAAACAAACAAACAAACAAATCTTTCCTCTTTATAATATTAGTATAGATTAATGGTAACCATTTTAATGTACTGTACATTATTTATGTAATATTGTCTCCCCGCGGTGTCACCCGCGTCCCCGGGAGATCTTCCATTTTCCCGGGATAAAAAGTAGCCTCTATCCTTTCACAGGCTCTAGACCATCTGTGTACCAAATTTCATTTAAATTAATTCAGTAGTTTTACCGTGAAAGTGAGACAGAGTTACTTTTTTAATATTAGGATGGATTTGAGTTACTTTGTCATATTTATCAAAAAAAAAAATGCTATATATGAAAACAAAGTTGTGTTAGTTATTTACACCATTTAAATATTTGTACTTTTGGATTTATCTTCGAACGGAATAGGATAATAAGTATTAAAAGCAATGAAATTTTTAATTTTAAAATATTATCTATAAAAAATGTTCCTCAAATGTTTGTGGTACATAAAGACAAATGATAGACATATAAAATAAAAAAAATAAATATCCCGGGACATTTTTCACACACGGCCAATCTGATTCCAAAGTAAGCTTCAAATGAAGCTTGTGTTATGGTAACCAGATAACTGATATATTACATATAATACTTTTAAATACATACATATTATAGATATTTACATCCAGACAGAACAAACAGACATATTCATGCATACAAATGTTTGTCCTGGGTGGGAATGGAACCCACGACCCGCGGCTTGAGAGTCAGGGTCACTAACCTGCATCCCTGCTAAGGGACTAGTTTACCTGCGTTAAATTTGACAATGACCCAAATATATTATTTGAATTACATATTACTTCGTTATATTAAAGCGATATATAGATATTTAATCTTTAGTAATAATTTATTTGTGTATTGCAGAGTAGTTTTAAAACCGAAGGATTTGTACGCCCATCGTCCCCTGCCGTACATAATCGGCTCTCAAGCGTGGAGGAACAAGTGGCATGCCGGTAAGTTGATATTCAATCTATATATTATACTTGTGACTCTCCCTGCGTTCCCCGGGGGATCTTAAATTTTCCCGGCATAAAACTTAGCCTAAGTATTTTAGAACATATTCTGAGCCAAACCAAGCCTTTAGATGTCTTAGAATCCCTTTAGATGTTTTTAAAGTAACAAACATACATCCATACAGTCTCAAACATTCGCATTTATAATATTACTAGTTGATCCGCGCAACTTCGTTAGCATCATTTGCCCCTTTTTGCAACAGTTTTGATTGATGCTCCGCTCCTATTCGTCATAGCGTAATGATTTATACATAAAAACCTTCCTTAACAATCACTCTATCTATTAAAAAAACTGCATCAAAATCCGTTGCGTAGTTTTAAAGATCTAAGCATACATTGGGACAGACAGACGGCGGATAGCGACTTTGTTTTATACTATGTAGTGATGTAGTAGGATGCGATGGATGTGTGCGAAAAATGTTCCGGCATATTCATTCATTTTAGATTTTTTATCTTCTTATAACTAAAACTGAATAATTTAGCTTCTCTTTATATTGATGTTGAAAATGACCCAGTAAAATTATCATTATTTATTTATACATAAGACAAATTACATAAAAAAAACAATATATAAAAGATCTGGTTTGTACCTAAAACCAAAAAAATAAAATTAATAATAATATTTTAATCATTCCAGGCTTATTAGTAGAAGATTCAGACACGGACAGCAGTACATCAAAACCGGACAAAGAGTCGGAACAGTACTCCGACTCCGAACCGCACGTCGAACCCGAGGGGAACATACAGACGGACAAACTACATTTGCCTGATCAAACGGTAATATATAACACTCGCTGCCTCCGCGCGGTTTTACCCGCGTAGTTCCCGTTCCCGTGGGAATACAGGGATAAAATATAGCCTATGTTACTCGGGGATAATGTAGCTTTCCAAAGGTGAAAGAATTTTTGAAATCGGTCCAGTAGTTTCGGAGCCTATTCATTACAAACAAACAAACAAACAAATCTTTCCTCTTTATAATATTAGTATAGTTAAAAACCTTCCCCATGAAATACTCCGTAATTTGGTGAAAACCGCATGAAAATCTGTTGAGTAGTTTTTGTGTTCATCGCGTTCAGACAGACAGAGGAGGCGGGGACTTTGTTTTATATATATAAATAGTTTCCGCCCCGCGGTTTCACCCACCTAGTTCCCTTTCTCCTAGGAATACGGGAATAAAATATAGACTATAACCTTCCTCGATAAATGGACTATCTAACACTGAAAATAATTCTTAAATCGGGCCTGTAGTTCCTGAGATTAGTGCCTTCAATCGAACAAACTCTTCAGCTTCATAATCTTAATATATATAAATCTCGTGTCACAATGTTTGTCCTCAATGGACTCCTAAACCACTTAACCGATTATAATAAAATTCACACACCATGTGCAGTTCGATCCAACTTGAGAGATAGGATAGCTTACATATACTTGGAGCCGGTAGGTGGCGCTGGTGGGCAGAACGAACGTCTGCCTGCTCCACTAGTATTAGTATAGATATGCGTTGTGTTTCCAGATATCAGATACAAGTTCAGAGCTGGTCTCTGAGGAAACCTCTGCTTCAGTGAAGCCCTCACCTTCAGACATTGCTGCAGAACTGGCCAGGAGACTGGGGGGACAGGCCAAGGTATGTGAACATATAAATAAATATCCCGGGACATTTTTCACACACGGCCAATCTGATTCCAAAGTAAGCTTCAAAGTGAGCTTGTGTTATGGTAACCAAATAGCTGATATACTACATATACTACTTTTAAATACATACTTATATATATACTAGTTAATCCACGCAACTTCGTTAGTGTTACTTGCCCGTTTTTGTGATATTTTTTATTGATGCTCAGCTCCTATTTGTCGTAGCGCGTTGATATATGGCATATAGCCTTCCTCGTTAAATAGGCTATCTAACACTGATATAATTTTTCAATTTGAACCATAAGTTTTTGAGATTAGCGCGTTCAAGCAAACAAACATACTCTTCAGCTTTATATATTAGTACAGATTTACATCCAGACACAGAACAAACAGACATATTCATGCATACAAATGTTTGTCCTGGTTGTTTGTTCTGAATGTTTTGTATGTAACAAATAAACTTAAAACTACTCCTGTAGTTTAGTTGTTATCAAAGTACATTATCAGGGAGTAACATAGGCTATATTTTATCCTCGTATTCGTATAGATAATTATGTACAGCGTACACTGAGCTGGCCACCTAGCTACACACAAGTTGGTCATATTTTTATACCACAAAGGTGGCAAACAGGCATACGGTCCCACCTGATGGGAAGCGGTCACCGTAGCCTATGGACGCTTGCAACACCAGAGGCGTCACTCACGCGTTGCCGACCCTATAAAAAAGGGAGCAACTATAGAGGCAGTGAAAGGGACATATTGCTTCTCTTCTTTAATATGTAGTCTCTTTTCTGTGTAGAGAATAAATGGTTTATGTTATTTAGATAGTGGAGCGGGTCCCAGAGCAAGCCCCCGCGGCAAACAAACCGGTCTACAAACCACACCAACCTACTCCTGGTAAGTGTTTATATTTATTAACATACTAAAACAAATTTTACATATAAAGAAAAAAAAGAAAGAAAATATTTATTGACAACACACTATGTAATTAGAAGACAAGAATCTTACATTTAAAAACTAATTTTAATACAATTTCAGATTATAATTATAATTGAAAACACATATTATTAGTAATTATCACTTTACTAGTGACACCCAGCTTTTACCCGCGTTCCCAGGGATCTTAATTATTCCCGGATAAAAATTAGCCTATGTGTTAATCCAGTTTTGTTTATAATAATTAAAATAATTTGTTTTGTCTTTTGGTGTACAATTAAGAGTTATCTATCTAATCCAGGTTACAAACTATATCTGTTCTTAATCCGTTCAGTAGTTTTTGTATGAAAAAGTAACAAACATACATCCATACTCACAAACTTTCCCATCTATCTATATAAAAGAAAGTCGTGTTAGTTACACTATTTAGAACGACTTAACCGATTTGGCTGAAAATTCGTACGAAGGTAGTTAAGAACCAGGAGACAGACATAGGATACTTTTTAACACAGAAAATCGAAGATTCTTGGGGATGCCACTAGTTTATCTAATATATAAAATTCTCGTGTCGCGGTGTTTGTGATTAAACTCCTCCGATACAGCTTTACCGATTCTCATGAAATTTTGTGTGCATATTGGGTAGGTCTGAGAACCGGCTACTATCTATTTTTGATACCCCTGTGATCACGGGAACGGGAACCACGCGGGTGAAACCGCGGGCCGGCAGCTAGTAATTTATAAATTTTTATACATATTTTTAATTTTAATTTTCCAGGTACAATATTCCCAGACGAGCCCCCTCCAATAGAACAGAGTGAGACATCATCGTCAGAGGAGGACGGAGATATATTCGCAGAGCTACATAAGAAACAACCTTATAATGATAATAAGGTCAAAAGTGTGGCAGATGACCTGTTTGGATTTAATGAGAGGAAGGACATGTTCAATGATTTTAATACAAATAAGGTATGTAAAAATTAAGTTTTTTGCTTAAACTAATCTCAGAAACTAGTGGTTTGAATTGAAAAAATATCCCGGGACATTTTTCACACACGGCCAATCTGATTCCAAAGTAAGCTTCAAATGAAGCTTGTGTTATGGTAACCAGATAGCTGGTATACTACATATACTACTTTTAAGTACATACATATTATAGATATTTACATCCAATTGAAAAAAAAATTGGATATCATAAAAAAATTAAGGTAAATTTATTTATCGGCGAAGGTTATAGGCTATATAACGGCAACGACCAATAGGAGCGGAGCATCGAATAATGATTGTATAATGTTGCAAAAACGGGAAAAGCGACGATAACTTCAAAAGACAGTCCGGTTGGCTTTGTGGTTAGTGACCCTGACTCTCAAGCCGCGGGTCGTGGGTTCGAATGCCACCCAGGACAAACATTTGTATGCATCAATATGTCTGTTTGTTCTGTGTCCGGATGTTTATATCTATATAAGTATGTGTTTAAAAGTAGTATATGTAGTATATCAGCTATCTGGTTACCAACACAAGCTCACTTTGAAGCTTACTTTGGAATCAGATTGGCTGTGTGTGAAAAATGTCCTGGGATATTTTTTATTTATTTTAAATTTATCTTTGCTAATTTCCACCTCGCGTTCCTTTCTGTCTTTCCCAAATTCTAGTCAATCTCTATCGTTAAATTAATTTTATTTCTATTTTTTTAATTTCATCAAGATCGGTTCATTAGTTTAGGCGTGATAGCGTAACAGACAAATACAATTTGATTTTCAGGTACCAGTACCAAGTGTCAAGCCAAAAACAACTCTATTTGAAGATGAGTCTGAACCAGAATTGTTTGCGCCGAAACCTGAAACAAATGTAGTAAATAATAATGTACAGACGGAAAGTGATACGGGAGCTGTTAAGGTATTTATTTATTATTGTAAGCATTGGATATTATAATAATATATTAAAGAAGTATTAGTACATGACAAAAATATAAATATTTCGGAAAATGAACATCTTTGGTCCAATTCTTGTCTTGGAAAAACATTTGGGTGTATCTCTGCTTGTATCTATGTGTATAATATGTAATAAACCAGGTAACTATAAAAATAAAAAAATTATTATTATCTGATAACCGTAATCCAAGCTTAGTTTGACATCTCTTTCCTATTTTTTTATTTATTCATACATATTCTCATTATTACGTTCCTTTGAATTGTGTACCATATTTTACTAAACCTATGAAATGAGTTAGTATATACATATTTTGCACTCAACATGGCAAGCAGAGCTTTGATTCTATTATCATCATCCCAAATTACTTCTTAATACTCACATATTTATGTATAAAATACTCAAACTGCTATATCTTTTGATTCCACAGAAACCAGTAGGTGGTATTTCACTGTTCGGTACTAATAAAGGTGCCGAAAGTATTGGCGCCGCCATTTTGAAACGTAATCAACGTAAATCATCATCAAACGATGACAGTGACAGTGATGAACCTCCAAAACCACAGATACAAACAAAACCTAAACCTATACCACCACAGACCATAAACCCAGTTAAACCAGTAATAAATACACAAAAAACAACACCAGTAAAAAAAGAGAAAGATATATTCGACGATCTCTTCGCTAAATCAGAAAAATCACAAAAGATAAAGACGTTAGATAAAGATAAAAAAGTAGATTTGTTTAGTGATAACCTATTTGATGATATAGATGATATTTTTACTACAAATATTGTTAAAACTAATAATAAAACGGATAAACCTATATTTGATGATAACGATGATCTATTCGCCGATGTAGCCGTAGCTAAAACTGATAGTAATGATAAACAGAAAGAGAAGAAAGGATTGTTTGATAGCGATGACGATTTGTTCGCAGAAAATGATAAAGTTGAACCTAAAATACCAGTAGTAAATCAAGGAAAAGACACTAAAAATGTTAATAATGATCATGATGAAGGAACTAGTGTTATAGACGATAAGAAAGAAGACATAATAAGTCCTATTAAAGTATTAAATAAAGATACTACAAAAGTCATTCCAGAAAAACTCAATAAATCTTCTAAAGAAACTAAAGTCAAAAGTATTTTCGATGACGATAGCAGTGATAGTGATATATTTTCTAATAAAATAACTACTGAACCTAAATCTACTAAACAACCAACAAGAGATAGTCTCAATACGGGAACCTTTAATAAAGCTAAAGAGAAAAGCGATACAAATAATGTTAGAATCAAAGAAACGTTAGTGAAAGAATCTAAAAGTATTTTTGATGATGATGAAAGTGATGGGGACATCTTTGCAAATATTAAAACTACACCTAAAAATAACGACACAAATCAATCTACATCTAAATCTTTACATGAAACAGATGATAATCAATCTAAAATAAAAACTATAGACAACATTAGTAACAAAACTATTCCTTTCAATAGTCCATCACTATTCGATGATGATGATGACGAAGAATTATTTACTAAAAGTAAAGAGACAATAACTGCTAAGAAAGAAGATATAGATTTAAAAGTAGATAGTGAACCAAAAGATTTAGAAACTAGTCAAATTGTTAAAGAAGTTACACAAGACACTAAACAAGCTAAAACTTCAGAAAATATCGAAATAATACTAGAAAATGAGGATTTAACTCCTAAAATAACTAAAACTCAAATAACAGAAGAACCACCTCCATTCGAAATACAAAGTAATAAAGACCCTATTACTAAAGAAATAGAATCCAAAATAATAGAATCGGATATATTCAACGACGACATACCAGCACCAGATCCAATAGACATTGCAAAAGATACCATAATACCTAAAGAAGAGAATGCAGTTTTGAATAAACCTGACATTTTCAGCGATATTTTTACTGAACCGCCAGCATTTGAGAAGTTAAAAGAACCAAAATCCGGTCAGAACGTTAACGCTCTATTCGGTGATGATTCTGATGATGAAGCGTTATTTTTTAAAAAGGATGATGTAATATCTGATGATAAACCTGATTTATTTGTTCCTACAGCCAATACTGATATGTTTGGCATATTTGTAGATGAACCGCCCGCTATAGATGTTGATTTTGCAACTAAAAGTGAACAAAATGATGAACTATTTGAATCGAACGATGATATATTTAAATCTACAGAAATAACCCAAGAAGTTAGTCCAAGTGAAAAGAAATTACCTATTACCGAAGTAAATAAAGATAAAAGTGAATTACCCAAATCTGATGTTGGCGGTCGTGAAATAGACAAAATAGATGGCACACAAGCAATAGACAATGAAAATAAAAAGATCGGTAAACTAAAAACTATGAATTTCAAAATAGACGTTAATGCGTTACTCCCCGGTGGGTCTCCGAAGAAGAAGCTTCTAGAACAAGTAGATGGAGCATCTGTATCCATGAGTAATGAAGAACTACCCACAAATGATGAGAAAATCATAACAAAAATGGTCAAGTCCGTTAGTTTTGAAGGCAAACCCGATTCAGAAGTACTAGACAATAAATTATCTAAAGAAAGAGCTAAAATACAAGTTAAAAGGCGGCCATCGACAAGGCGAGCTAGACGAGAAGCCGTTAGAAAGTCAGCCATAGACATAGACAACGATTCCACAGACAATTCTAGCTCAATAGACGATGCGCCAAAAACTATACCAATAGACAATATTGTTGAAAAACACGTTCCTATAGAAGATACAATTAAAAATAATGATTTGATAAAAACTGAAGTTAAATCTAAAGTAGTATACATATTAAATGATGAAGATATTTTTGATACAAAACCTGATAGTATAGAAAAAGATGAACCAATATTTGCTAAAACAAATACTGTATATTCTGATAAAACCGATGATTTTCAATCGAAAGACATTACAGATGGTAAAAGTATGATAGATACTGTAAATAGAGAGAGTACAGCTATCAAATTAAGTGACAGTTCCAATACAAATGTCAAATTAAGTGACAGTTCCAATTTAAATGTCAAATTAAAGGAACCAGTGAAGGCTTCATCACTTTTCGGTGAACTAAGCGATGATGATGAAGCTCTATTTGGTAAAAAAACTACTACAGTGAAGAAAACTAACATTTTCGAGTCTGATAGTGATGATGATTTGTTCACGGGTAAAAGTAAGGGTAAGAGCAAGACGGCAACAGTTGAGAGAAAGAGAGAGGTGATCAAGGGTTCGTTGTTTGGTGATGATGATGATGATGATGATCTGTTTGGTGTGAAGACGAAAAAGATATCAGGTAAGTGTATATTAAAATATATATATATAAAAGAAATTCGTGTTAGTTACACTATTTATAACTTAAGAACTGCTGAACTGACTCGGCTGAAAATTGGTGGGGAGGTAGCTTAGAACCAGGAGAGCGACATAGGATATTTTCTTATCCCGGGAAAATTGTAGAACCCAGGGAACGCGGGTGAAACCGTGGGGAACCACTAGTTGAAAATAGATAATAAGGTGGACTATCTGCCAGTTTGTTTGTAATAAATGTCGTTTATAATGAGGTATTTACATAATAATTGAAGATCCCGGGAACGCGGGCGAAGCCGCGGGGAGCCACTTGTTCTTTATAATTTAGTGTTGTATTCAATTTGTGCCTATAGTCGGATTAATAATTAGAGTCAGAGATATGACAAGTGCAACTGTCACTGATACAAAAAAGGGTGACCCGCTACAATAGTGATGTTCGGCAGTTTTGTTCTTTCAGTATCCGATACATAAATCTAGTCGAAAATCCCAAAATTTAATTTTTTTTAAACTAAATTTGAATTTAATTGAAACCTAAATTAAATCAATAAAATCGAATAAATGTTATTAATTTAATTACACTAACATAGGCTAATCATCCAATTCATGCTTAGTTAAAAAAAATGAATAAATTTACGTATAAATATAATTTATTTGTCCAGTACCCGTACAAATAGTCACTTCCTAAACAAAATGGGGTCCATAGCGTGACAAGTGATGACTATAGTTCTTCCAATAGCCCAAAACAAATAATATACATAATAGTATTTTATGTAATACTAGCTTCTGCCAGCGACTTCGTTCGCGTGGAATAGTTTCTTTGGGCTAACTCTAACTTTAACCCGCGACTTCGTTCCTCGAACCTCCTGCTTTTTTTAAGTCGTTTAAAAATATGTAATCCTCACTTATCGCATGATTTAGTTTTCACGTGTGACGACGCGATGGCTTATTTCTTCTATAATTTTGGTGTTTCTATACCGATTTCTATGATTATTTTTTTATTGAATAGGTAATAATGTAAACTATCTAATTAGTGAGAGTATTATAAACGTCAGAGTAAAATCAGAATGCTCCGAACTGCTAAGCTATCAGGAGTTACACGTGTTATTCTGAGTCAACTATAAAAGATAGACATATCCTGTTGCGGGATATTTTTTAGAAAAATTTATGTAGAATATTTCCGTCATACATAATTTCTATGTAACTTTAACCATTAAGGCTGCACACGCGACGGAAGCTTAAAAATGGAGTAACTTCTCCCGTTTTCCCAAAATTTCCCTTCACTACTCTGCTCCTATTGATTGTAGCGTGATGAAAAGTATCCTATAACCTGCCCAGGAGTATGAAGAATAATTGTACCAAGTTTCGTTAAAATCCGTCCAGTAGTTTTTGTTTCTATAAGGAACATACAGACCGACAGACAGACAGACAGACAGACAAAAATTTTACCGATTGCATTTTTGGCATCTGTATCGATCACTAATCACCCCCTGATAGTTATTTTGAAAATATATTTCATGTACAGAATTGACCTCTCTACAGATTTATTATAAGTATAGATTTAAGTACCTACTGTGTATGTCTTCTGTTTTATTACCATAAATTACATATTTTTATTTATATAAAGGCAATTTGACATTGAATAAAAAAAGGAAACTCTAGTCGAGTTTCCTTTGTCCTTAGCCGACTTTTAGTTGTAAAAATTCGAATCTACCACAACACTATTTATTTGGGACTAAAAACCTGCAGCACTGGAAATGTCAATTCTCTGCCTACAATGAATAATCCGAGTAAAGTCGATTTTTATAATCGACTAAAATACCTCATATCGATTTTAACTTTAAAACACTATATTAACTAAAATAAATGTTACCATCATAACGTTGACATTTTAAGCGTCTTTTTAGGTGATAATTCTAAATATTGTTTTATTATAATTAATACGTGAAATGTGGATTAAAATAGGGTCGTAAATTAATCATATATCATGTGACTTTTATATCTGTATACTAATATATAAAGCTCAAAAATTTGTTTGCGCGTTCAATGCGCTAATCTCAGGAACTACAGGACCGGTTTTTAAAATTATTTCGATGTTAGATAGCCTATTTATCGAGGAGAGTTATAGGCTATATTTTATCCCTGTATTGCTACAGGAAAGGGCACTATGCTTTCGTCCTGCGTCCTCTGTGAAATGAGAAGAAACAGACTAAAGTAGCATTCTGATCTATTTATTTTAATTTTTTTAGAACCAAAACCTCAGTCGTCAAGGCCTACAACTCGGGAGCCAATGAAAACAACTGAGACGGTGTTCGTGGATCCACTTTCAATGCTTGATGAAGATGATTAAATTATTAACAGTATCATCATCATCAGCTCATCTACTCCACTGAGGAGTTAGACCCTCCCACTAAGAGGGGCTTGAGTAGTCTACTTGGGCCTAGTGCGGAGTTCACATGCCTTTAATAGTGACATCTCAGGCATGCAGGTTTCCTCACGATGTTTTCCTTCACCGAGAGCCAGTGGTGTGAATCCGTACGTAAGTTTTTATAAACTCAGAGGTGCGGGCCAGGGGTTGGAACGTACACCCTCATGATCGTGAGTCGGTGCAGACGCCATCATCCGTGCGAGTGGGACGGAAAATATTTACCCAAGAGCGAAAGAGACAGGTTTTTGTATGAAATTGTTTCTGATTCACGACGCTTCTTTAGATACATATGATCATTTAATCATTAAAAATGCAAAGGTTAATGAGTATGGATGTATGTTTGTTACTCTTTCACCCCAGTACGGGTGAAGGGATCGCGATGAAATTTGGCACAGAGTTAGAATATGTTCTGGATTAACACATAGGGTACTTTTTATCCCGGGAAAATTGAAGATCCCCCGGAAACCCGGGTAAAACATAAATTTTGAAATTGAATGTTTCGTATTCGATAAAAAGTTGTTAAAAAATGTGTCGTTAAGTAAAGAATTAATTAATTTTTAATTCTATTTGTATATAGTTTATCCTACTAATATTATAAATGCGAAAGTTTGTATGGATGTTTGTTACTCTTTCACGCTCCAACGGCTGAAGGGATCTGCTTGAAATTTGGCACAGAGCTAGAATATGTTCTGGAATAACACATAGGCTACTTTTTATCCCGGGAACGCGGGTGAAACCGCGGGGAGCCACTAGTATTAAATAATTTATTGAAATTTAGACATTCCATTTTACTTACAGATTTAATGTTATTATAAAATTATTTTACAAATATAGTATTCGCTAAGACCCGTTTAAATATAACTTCATTGATAAACTTAATTATATTTTTACTAAAATAAAAATAAATATCCTGGAAGATTTTTCCCACACGGCCAATCTGATTCCAAACTAAGCAGAGCTTGTACTGTAACCAGTTCTGCTTAGGCCTCATTCGCACGGGAGTTTTTTTTAACGGTCGTTAAAAAAGCGTTTAAACATAACAAATGCATTCCCAAGTACCATAATATGCTCTATTTCCAACGCCCAAAATTGAAAATGCAACACCGCTCGATAAAAAAGCGTCGCGTTTTAAAAATGCTGTCGTGTCAACATATACTTGCGAATGCATTGTTGTATTTGAACGCTTTTTTAACGTCCGTTAAAAAATCTCTTGAGGCCTTAGTCTGGAATCAGATTGCCTAAAAATATCCCGGGATAAGATTTGACTTATCCTACGAGTCTTAGCGAGTACTAATAGTCTATTTTAAATAAGTTGTCTCATTTTGTCTTATATTTTCATCTCTTTTCCGCACACATTGAGACTTTTAATTCATATTAACTCTAGAGGTGTGCCAAAGTGATGATACTTGAATGTTAAAATTATGTCAAAAATTTGGATAAAAAAAAGTGTGCTTGTCACACTATTGTTGTCTCTTTCTGCCTTATCGATACACATATATATCGACGGTCCCTACGTACATAAAGATATGTCAAAACCAAGGTTACCCCAGTGTAATTTATGTTCATACCGCTAATTGGCTATTTGACAGTTGTACCGAGGTTTTGAAAATGGAGGCAAACTATGCTTAAGCTGATAGTACAAATCTACCTAAAGTCGATTCATTTATGGTCGCAAATTTGTTTGACGTCACCAATCGCATATGTCACGTGCCCGGCTGTTTACGCGCCAATTTAAAATAATGGATAAATAACATTGTTTTTTTCTATTAACTAAAGCTTTTTTTGAGAAAAAAAAGAATTGTAAGAGGTATAAAATAAACTTACGCAAATTTTAAAATGTTTTTTCGAAAACAGTCAAATAGCCAATTATAATACTTATTCGCTTATACGATTTGTAATTGAAGTTATATACATAATATTTAAAAAGAAACTTATATAGGTATAATCTAAACCCAGTATGCAATAAAAATATATTTTTGACATGTCTTTATGTACATAGAGACCGTCGATGTGCTGATAACAGAAGATAATATCAAAAAATTTGAAGTCGCACCTCTATTCTAAAAAAAGTAAGAATCATTCCGCGGCACTTTTGTTAATAGCTTATATTGTTAAAGATTGTTATTAAAATTAATGTTTTTAATCAATTGTATATAATAAAATGCTCATTAGAAGTAAAATGTTATAAATGTTTAGTGCTGCCTAATTATTATTTTAGTCGATTATTTAGTTTAACACAAAAAAATATGGGAATTATTTGGAATTTAGTTCTGACATTATCATATATATTGTTATTATATGCTGTATTGAAGTGCCTGAAATATAGTGTTAGTTTTGTATTAATCGGATGGAAATATATATATTTAAATAAGTAATTGATCTTTCATTTAAATAAAGTATTTATTTCAGTTAATTTCTAGAAATAAGTAAATGAATATCCTGGGACATTTTTCACACACGGCCAATCTGATTCCTTAAAAAGGTAACCAGATAGCTGACATACTACATATACTACTTTTAAATACATACGTCCAGACACAGAACAAACAGACATATTCAAGCATACAAATGTTTGTCCTGATTGGGATTCGAACCCACAACCAGCGGCTTTAGAGTCAGGCTCACTAACAACAAAGCCAACCGGTCTGTCTGTACCAAATGGTAAGTTAATATAAACTTCTGCAAAACGCATACATTGGTATAGTAGTTTTGATGGGATTTGCTATAATGTGTGTGGAAGTGTACTTTCCTATTTGATAATATTGTCTTGGTTAATCGACTAAAAAGTGGTTTAATCGTCGAGGATAAAATCGCCTAAGTGAAGATTTAGAAATACTTTTGCTGCAGCTTTATTTTAATTCACAATTTTATTATGATACGATTTAATATATTTTGTAAAAGTATATAGATTAGATAAAGTTTATGTAAAGATTTTAAAAAGGTTAGCTATAGTAATTAAATGGGTTATTTGGAAAAAACTAAAAAAACACATTGGGGACAAAAATGAGATAGCATGGCAATACTTACGAGTAATGACAAATGACAGTCGCGTGTAGTATTTTTGTTTTTTAACACATTGCTTGAAGATGAAAATTGTAAAGAAAAATAGGGAATATAAGGAAAAGTTGAAGAAGAAACATGTTGTTAAACCTAAGAAGGAACATGTTTTAATAGTGGCACAAGAAATTAAGTTCGCTAGGCTACTGTCTGGCAACGAAAAGAAAGCTCGAGATCGTGTACTGAAAACGTTAAAGAAATGGCTTTTGAACTGTTTTCAGAAGGGATACGGTATGTTCTATGTTATATATATTCTTTTTATTGACAAATAATTGCTTATTTAGGTAAATTTCTCAGCATGTATGTTTATTGAGAACATAACCTCAAAAAGTCATGTCGCCGCTTACAAATTATAGATAAACTTCACTTTTACTCTCGTAAATTGTCATTATAAATATCTTTGTCTATACTAACTTACATAACAAACAATCTAAACCTTTTGCTTTTAAAAATACAAATATTTTGATTTATTATGGTAATATTAAAAAACGGTTACAGAATTCAAGGAAGAAGACTTCACGCGCGTGTGGAAAGGTCTATTCTATGCCGTTTGGATGTCTGACAAGCCACTAATACAAGTAAGCTATTTAAATATTTATAATTGTAATGCCTATATCCTAAAACCTGAGTATACAAGCTCAGTTTGGCTTGATTTCATATGGCAGAGAAAATGTCTCAGAAAGTATAATTATTACTATAAACAATCTCTCTTGTGGTTTGTGCTTTATTTACTTACTAGCTGCCTCCACACGGTTCCACCTAAATAGTTCATGTGAGACTACAGGAATAAAAAAAAAAAAAACATACCCGTCGAATTGAGAACCTCCTCCTTTTTGAAGTCGTTTAAAAATAGCCTATATCAGTAATGTAGTTTCCTAATGGTAATTTTTGAAATTGGCACAGTAGTTTTTGGTTTTCATTACAAAAAGACACAGACCAAAATTTTCCTCTTTATACTATAGGTGTAGACTAGCTTTGGCCCTGGTGTTTCACCTGCGTTCCCGGGGATCTTCAATCAGTTTATACGTAATAAAAAGTTATGCTGATTTATAGATGCTTTTTGAAAACTGCTCCCCAAAGTAACAAATCCACCAAGCCACTAGCTGGTCAATAGTCATCTCAAATTGTTAATTGTTCCTACAGGAAGAGTTATGTGAAAACATTGCCGCCATACTGGACGTGTTCCCCCCGGAACAGATCCGGCACGCCATCCTCATGACCAAGGCTGGCTTGAAGGTGCTCGCTACAGAATGGTACGGGATTGACCAACATCGTATGGATAAGTTTCTTATGGTATGTCTTAAAAAATGTTAAATATATTTATTAATTCAAATAGGCCTTCACAGGCACTTATGAAACGCGGACTCTGATGCTCGGTTCAGAAGGTTGCTTTTGCTGAGAATTATGAAATAAATAGACTTCAATAATTCATCAAAAACTATTAATTTATTAACAATATTATTTAATGAAATTTTATTTTGAATAGCTGTTAATTAAATGAAATAAAAATATGACTATGTTTCTTATATGGCTACTCGAAAAAATGATTCACATAGGATAATCGTATATCAAAATAAAAAAATGTATTAATATATAATTTATAATCTATTTAAATAGGAATATAAAAGTGGTTTAAATTTTTTTTTTCTGTCATGCTTTATTTTATGTTTTTTATCATCATTACTTCTTGACTTATACTTCATTCTAATATAGTTTTGTATTGTTATATTTTCTTATATGATAATGTTTCATGTAGTTGGTGCGTCGCTACTTGAGAGGCAGCCTCCGTTGCCTGCACCGCTGTGAGTGGAGCATGGAAAGCTGCACAATGTATTCTAAAATGCTGTCGGCCAGTGATGGTAAACTTATACTAAAATATTTAGATGCTGATAAGCAATAATGTGTCAACCCACAAAAAGTCGAAAACGATGATTTTGATATATTTTTAACATTCTACAAAAGTGTTTCAAGTGATCTATAACATAAAAGTACCTACATAAAAAATGCATTTCTATTATACAAAAAGTCGCAAATCACATACATCACATCTTTAGACGCCATTTTCTCAAAACCAAGTTTATGAGGGTTAACACATTATTGCTCATCAGCATCCAATTTACCTCATATTCTTCTGATTAGGTTAACTTGGTGATTAGCTACTCTAACTTAGATACTACAATTTTTAGGTTTTATTATTTAATTTAATATTCTAGGACAAAAAATTATTTGTACATCAAAAACATCCTTAGATTTTCTTTACAGGGTAATCTGATTCCAAACTAAGCAGAGCTTGTGATATGTTTACCAGATATCTGATATACTACATATACTACTTTTAAATGCATGCTAATATAGATATTAACAACCAGACACAGAACAAACAGACATATTGACGCAAACAAATGTTTGTTCTTTGATTCGAATCCACAACCAGTGGCTTATAAGTCAGGGTCACTAACCACAAAGCTAACTGGTCTGTCAGTGGGACATTTTTCACACACGGCCAATCTAATTCCAAAGTAAGCTTCAAAGTGAGCTTGGTTGTGGTAACCAGATACCTGATATACTACATATACTATTTTTAAATACATACTTAACTTATATAGATATTTACATCCAGTATATGTTGTAATTTCTTATCGGCAGGTTTGTTAGCGTTGAAAACGCCTCACTACGCGCGGAACGCGACTTCCATGGTTTTGCATTTCACCGACTGTTATTTGGAAGAGCTGTCTAAGGTATGTATATTATTTAATTAGCTCCTCCATGTTTTACCCGTGTTCCCTTTCCCGTAGGAATACAGGGATAAGAAGGGAGTGAAGAGATTTTTATAGGGTGAGTGACGCTCCTGGTGTTGCGCGCGTCCATTGGCTGCCGTAACCCTTCAGACGAACTGTATGCCTGAAAAAAAAATTGTCTTTGACATACAAATTTCATCTTTATAATAATGTGATTAGGCCGAAGAGGCACTAACAATTTTTAAGATCAAAATGATCGATTGAGTCACCGACTTCCGTCATCCGAGGTATCACTCACACATGCCTCCCTACTTAGGTCCTCCGTAAGTACTCATACACGCCCCTCCCGATGTAGCCGCAGCCCTGCGTGACTCCCCAGGTATCCCAGGGTCCGGCTTGGTCACCCCCGAGGCTCTGCGTGACTTACCCATGTCCTCTCTTCTCCAAGTTCTGTGTGATCACTCCTGCCCTTTCCCCAGGTCTTGCGTGACTACTCACCCACGCTCCCTCGCCACGTCCTGCGTGGTTATTGACACATGCCTCACTCCTCCTCCCCTTATCCAGTTATCATTAGGCATCCACGCCCACCTCCCCAGGTAGCCCCAGCCTACCGTGATACTCACCCAAGCTCCTCCCTAGTTATCAGGCGGCACGATCCCCACCGCAGCCCTAACCGAAGTCCTGCGTGATTATTGAATCATGTCTCCTCCCCTCCCCTTATCCAGGGACGGTGTTCCTGCAGCCCTGGGTGACTGATACATACCAACTTCCCTCAGGTATCAGGTACCATCCTCCCGTAATCCTAGCCGAGATCTTGCGTCACTATTGACCCACGCTCCCCCCCTCAACCCAGTTTCTACGTGAGTACTTACACTTACGACCCTCCTCAGGCACGACCCCTCCACCAGCCCTAGTCTATTTCCTACGCGAGCACGCCCCGCCTTCCCAGTTACCAGCAGCCCTGCGTGGTACTCACGCATGCTCATCCCCAGGTCTTATCAGGCACGATCCCTCCCGAAGCCCTGTGCGAGGTCCTACATTAGTCCTCTCCGCGGCATGATCCCCCCGCAGCCCTAGCCTAGTTCCTATAGCCCGGGAGGTGGCGTTGCATTTTAGGTAGTGATTTTACGCCGATCGGTTGCTATCTTATACGATAGACTTCGATTGACTGATATATAATCCAAGAGTCAGCTGGCGCACCCGCGGTGGGTGCGCATTTGGTTGGTTCCGGAAGTGGTAAAAAAAAAAAAAAAATTAAGTCATAGTACGCCGGCTGAAACTTTTTTTATAAATAATTTTGATCATACTGAGCTTAAAAAAATGGTGCATGGTGGAGGGGGGATTATGCGTCAGCCGCTCCCATAAACTTGTATACAAAACACGTAAAATAAAGTTATAGTACGCCGGATGAAATTTGACAAAATGATTGTTAAAACTATGAAAAATACGAAAACAACAATCAGCTGCATGGGTAGCGGTGGAAAGACCGTCAGCTGACGCAGTAAAGATACATATTATTCGAGTAATGTACAGTTTTGTTCAGGGTCTAGTTGACAGAACTTCCCAGTTCCCACCCAGCTGATCGATGGTTCTTGCACCCGTAACTTATTTAACTTAGTTTTATCAAATTTCAATCGACATAGTTATAATTATGGTAATTTCGAGAAGATTTTAGTATGTATAAAACAATAAATATTGTTCCAAAGTCTTTTTTTCTTGTTTTGTTTTAGTCAAACGTCAAAGAAATGAGTGAGAGAATAATATCGAGATTAAATAATATAAATGTAATAATAATTTGCATTCATGGAAATAACATAAATTAAAATACAAAGGAAATATAAAAAAATATAAATGTTATCTGCCGTATATTTTTAGGGCTACATATGTTTACTAACGAACTAAGACAAAATTTAAAAAACAGTTTTAAGTTCCACCAAATTACAACCATTGTTCTTTTTAATAAAGCTACAAATGGTCAAAATATTATCTTAAACTTACGACCATTCATCATAAACCAATTAACTATTCCCGTTATTTAAGCAATAAAAGACAAATTTTAAATAACAACAATAATAACAATAACATTAAGTGTAAAATCAACCATAACGTGCAACAAATAAAGCACTATTTTCCCATCATTGCTTTTTCAACTATCGTAAGTGCACCAGTCTTGGACAAGGTACCAGTAATGAATAAAAAATAAAAGAAATATCTAGAATGCGGACATGAGCGTTTTTACATTGGAATCACTGTGACATAGACTTTAGACATCGAACTATCTAAGTTTAACGTTTTAGTCAATTCAGTCTGTTACACGTACAAATTTGCGCGAATACAAAGTGTAAAGTCATTTGAAATTGACAACGACGGCTTTTCTTAAGGAAATCGTTACTGCGGTGAGTAGAAAGTTTCAGTTATGTTTTTAAGTATCTAAAGACGTGTCCATAACTGGCACGCTGAAATTGAATAATTCCATTCGTGGACAAATGTCGAAAGTTAATATAAAGAACTAATAAAAAAAAATTAACAAAAATTAATGATGTAAAAAATTAAAACAAATAGTAAAAAAAACTGGATAAATATAAAAATTATTTTTAGCTATAATTAATATTTATTAAATTAAATAAAAAATTAAAATCAAAGAAAAAATTAAATTTAAAAAATATATTAATAAAAAATTAATAAAAAAAATTTATAAGAAGTTAATAAAAAAAAATTGTTTAATTGTATAAAAAAAGAGCTACTAAAGTAATATTTCACAAAAACCAGTTTTTTTTCTTAAACTGGCCATCATTGGGGCACTTACCTTACTTTGTTTTGTTTTGATTCTATTTACTTCTTAGAAGTTTACTACAGGAGGTATAGAGTCGCGTTGCACGATAAAATAATTTATAAAATTAAAGCAGGTATCAGATCGTTGAAATTAGGTATTTATCATGATATTATGTCTTGGGCATCTATGTTTGTTAGTATATCTAATATTTATTATTTTATTAGTGTTTTGTTTTCGCGTATGTTACGCAGGCATAGTCGTAGCATAGCATCTAGCTTGCGTTGGCCGCAATAGTACACGAGGTGCTGACGCTGCTCAACGTGACTATGACGCGAATGCGATGGGAATGTTACCGGACTCTCACATTCTTGTTCCACACTTCGGACAATTATAACAATATCTTAATTAATAGTTTACATGTAATTCCTTTTATTATTATACATATTAAGTAAATTGATTTTTATTGCAATCCTTCGCTGTGACCACACATAATTGGCGCAGTCGGTAGGATAGTCAAATAAGTCTTCAAAATCAGACATTGGCTATTTCGAATCTACGGTGGTTTCCAGCTGAGGAGAATCCAGAAATCGATTCCGCATATAAATCAGTTATGTTGTAAGTACTCTGAATCTTTCAAGTCCTTATCTTTCCTAACTCCTTATAATTTTTGTCGTTCCTTATATTTTACGTATTATAATTTATACGTCATTTTTATTTTCTGTGTGTTAGTATAATCAATATTCAAAATTTTCCATCCGAGAAAATCGCGCAACGCTAGTTTAGGTAGTAGATTATCTAGTAGGAATAGTGCCTTAGACGAGTCTAGGAACTTAAACATTAATATGGCACAAGATAACGTAGACATTATTTATAAGTCACTTCGACTTTTGCCCGAATTCGACGGCAATCCTCACATACTGACACGATTCATAAATCTATGCGATCAGTTAGTCTTAAAATATTTTAATGTTGCTCCGGGTTATGAACTAACCAATGTAGCCCTAATCAATGGTATCTTAAATAAGGTTAAAGGGCAAGCCGCTAGTTTAATTAATTCCAATGGAATAGCAGACGATTGGAACGGTATAAGAAGTGCGCTCGTTAATAACTTTGCCGACCATCGTGACGAGACCGCTTTATACAACGATTTATCCATGCAAAGTCAGGGTTCCAATACTCCACAAGAGTTCTATGAACGGTGTCAAAATTTATTTAGCACTATTATGACTTACGTATCATTACACGAAACCGTAGCAACTACTGTGACAGCCAAGCGCACCCTGTATCAAAAGCTAACGTTACAGTCCTATCTGCGTGGTTTAAAAGATCCCTTAGGTTCTAGAATTCGTTGCATGCGCCCCGAGACCATGGAAAAAGCCCTTCAGTTTGTTCAGGAGGAACTAAACACTCTTTATATGCAACAGCGTAGTGAACCCGGTAGTCGGAAAGACTGGCAACACCAATCCTTTAACCCTAACTTTAACTTGCCATTAAATAACTTTGTGCAAAGGCTTCCTACACTTCATATGCCTGGTCCCTCGAGACAGCAACCATTCAGTATGCCCGGTCCCTCGCGGCAACAGCCCATGCCTTCTCAACCCATTCAACCCACAGGTTGGAAATCCAATATGCCTCAGATGATGCAATCTCGCGGACCAACCCGCACACAGCAAATGTTCCGTGCCCCTCCACCGAATTATAATGCGAAAAGCAATGTATTTAAATTGTCAAATAGACCCCAACCGAATTCATCTTTCAATGGGCCCCGTCCAATGAGTGGCGTCAGCCATTTTGTTCCAAAGATCTTACCTCCATCGGGACATGATTGGAGAAAATTTGGCAATCCCCAACCTACTAACTATTTTAAAACTAGGGAACTTAACCTAAACGAATTTAACTCTGACTATGACTTCGACCCGCGCTACGACTACGACTATAGTTATACAGATTGTTACCAAGATTATTATAAATGTGAACCGTACCCTGAGAGTTATGATCATTTTGAGCAATACTCCTATCCTGAAACCCCAATAGTCGAAGAAATAGAACAAAGCCCAAGTTCATCTCAAGATGAAAATTTTCAGAAGGTTTCCAAGTCAGACAAACCAAAATAGAAGTTAACTTCCACATACAAAGGCAACTCGGATATATTAAAATAAGTAATCCACCTTTAAAATTTCTTATAGATACCGGTGCCAATCAATCTTTTATTAGTCCTCAAGCCGTTCAAAAATACTTCAGTGACATTCCTTTAAATTACGAACCCTTTGAAGTTACAAACGTACATGCTACTACTAAGAATGATTATTCAATTACCTTGCCGTGTTTTTCTGAGTTTAAAGAACAAGGTGACATTACCTTATTCGTTTATGATTTTCATAATTACTTTGATGGTCTTTTAGGTTTTGATTTGCTTGACATTTGGGATTCGAATATTAATCTTAAAAATAAAGTTTTATCTACCCGTAATGCTGAAATCCCAATTGAAATTTACGACTCTCGTAACGTTAATCTGTACGAAGATATGATTCCTGCTCACTCCTCCAAGTTAGTTAGATTACCAATAAATACCGTAGACGGAGATGCGTACGTTACAAGTCAAGCTATATGTAATTGCCTTATTTCAGATTGTTTTACTAAAGTTAAAAATAACCGCGGCTGGGTTGAAATTTCTAATACCTCATCAAATGACGTTATATTTTCTATGGACCGTCCGGTGTCAGCAGAAATATTTAATATTGAGTGCGGACGTACTGAAATCTCTATCGAACGTGCCAACGAAGTTTTATCACGCCTCCGCACAGATCATTTAAATCCGGAAGAATTAGCAAATTTACAAGCATTATGTGCTCGTTACGCCGATGTGTTTTATCTTGAGGGGGAACCTCTAACGTTCACCAACAAGATCAAACATAAGATTAAGACAACTGATGAGATTCCAGTACACACTAAAAGCTATAGATACCCCCACGTCCACAGACAAGAAGTTAGAGATCAAATCCATAAGATGCTTGATCAAAATATTATAAGACCTTCAGATTCTGCGTGGAGCTCACCAATTTGGGTTGTACCTAAAAGGTCGATGCCTCCGGTAAAACCAAATGGCGGCTTGTCGTGGACTTCCGCAAAGTAAACGAGAAAACGATTGATGATAAGTATCCCATCCCCAATATTACGGATGTACTAGACAAACTTGGCAAGTGTCAGTATTTTACCACCCTTGATTTAGCAAGCGGATTTTATCAAGTCGAAATGCACCCTGTTGATATTCCCAAAACCGCTTTTAATGTAGAGAATGGGCATTATGAGTTCTTAAGAATGCCCATGGGTTTGAAAAATTCACCATCAACTTTTCAAAGAGTAATGGACTATGTGCTTAGAGATCTGCAGAATGAAGTTTGTCTCGTTTATCTTGACGATATAATCGTCTACAGTACCTCCCTTCAGGAGCATATGGTGAATTTAGAAAAGGTATTAAAAAAACTGCGTGAATCTAACTTCAAAATACAATTAGATAAATCTGAATTCTTGAAGTTAGAAACCGAATTTTTAGGTCATGTTATATGCAGAGACGGTGTTAAGCCAAATCCCAATAAAATTAATGCTATTAATAATTATCCACTACCAAAAACACCGACAGAGATAAAACGTTTTCTTGGATTACTAGGGTATTACAGAAAGTTTATCCCAGACTTCGCACGTCTTACAAAACCTCTTACACAGTGCCTGAAAAAAGGTTCAAAAATAGTATTTGACCAGAATTATTTAAATTGCTTTGAACACTGTAAAACACTTTTGACTAATGATCCAATTTTACAGTATCCAGATTTTTCTAAAGAATTTGTTCTTACGACCGATGCTTCTAATGTCGCTATAGGTGCCGTTCTATCGCAAGGCACCATCGGATCAGATAAACCTATCGCGTATGCCTCTAGGACTCTTAATTCTAGTGAGTTAAATTACAGTACTATAGAGAAAGAGCTCTTAGCTATAGTTTGGGCGACAAAATATTTTAGGCCATACCTCTTCGGACGTAAATTTAAAATTATTACCGATCATAAGCCACTTCAATGGATTATGAATCTTAAAGAGCCTAACTCGAGACTAACAAGATGGCGTCTGAAACTGAGCGAATATGACTATACGGTAATTTATAAACAAGGCAAATGTAATACTAATGCAGATGCTTTATCTCGAATAGAAGTTAATAATGAGGAATTAAGCTCCATTATAGTAAATCCATCTGAAAAAGCCCCACCTTCGAATGATTCTAGAACGCTTACAGCTTCGGAAAATGCAGATGATTCTAGAACACTTACCGTACATACAGATGACGAAAACCCCATCTTAGAGGTCCCAATTACCGATGACCCCTTAAATAAATTCAGTAAGCAAATAGTTTTCAATATAGTTGGCGATATTAAAGGAAGGCCAATCGTTACAAAACCATTTGAGACATATACACGAATTTCTGTACAGTTATCCGAATCTAATCTAGAGGAGGACGTTATAAGCGCAGTTAAAGAATATATTAATCCTAAAATTAAAACAGGCATACTTATTAACCCGCCATTAGCTATGTACTCCGTCATTCCCATTATACAGAAAACATTTAAAAATTCGGCAATGAATCTTATGTTAACTAAAATTGAGTTAGAAAACGTTCGGGAATACTTAAAGCAACAGGAAATAATTAATAAATATCACGATGGTAAAACAAACCATCGCGGTATTAATGAGTGCTACTTAGCCCTATCTCATAAGTACTACTGGCCGAAAATGCGAGAGCATATAACAAAATTCATAAACGAATGTACGGTTTGCGGTCAAGCCAAGTACGACCGTAATCCTATTAAACAACAGCTTCGATTAGTTCCACCCGCCAGTAAACCCTTTGAATTAGTTCATCTAGATTTGCTAACCATACAAGGCGAAAAGTTCTTAACCATAGTAGACTCTTTTTCCAAGTATGCTCAAGCCTACTATTTAAGAGATGGGACAGCAGTTAGCGTAGTTCAAGCGTTCCTTAAATTTTGTACACATCATGGAATTCCTATCACTATTGTTACTGATAACGGTCCGGAATTCACTAATCAACTTATTGCAGAATTTATACGGTTACATAAGATTCAGCATCATAGAATAGCAGCACATACTCCTAATGAAAATGGTATTGTTGAGCGTTTTCATTCAACAGTATTGGAACATCTCCGTATCTTAAGAGTCGAACAGAAAAATGAGTCAACTATCATTCTAATGCCATATGCCCTTTTAGCATACAATAATACCATTCATAGTTTTACAAAATGTAAACCAATGGATGTAGTGACTGGACACTTTGACCGACGTGACCCTTTTGACGTAGATCTTTCCGCACATTTACTACAACAATATGTAACTGATCATAAGACTAAGATGAGTACAGCCTATAACTTAATTCATGAATCTTGTTCATCTCTGCGTAAAGACCTGACTGACATTCGTAATAAAACTCGAGAAGATGAAATTGATTATAGCCCTAAACAAAAGATTTACGTAAAAAACCCTCATGCTTCCCGCCAGAAATTAGCCCCACGTTTCACGCACGATATAGTTACGGCAAACCTTCCTATTCATATTTACACTAAGAAAAAACGTGGCCCTATTGCCAAATCGAGATTAAAGAGAGTACCTAAAAGCGCCCAATTGTTACAGAACTCTCCTGATACTTCATCTTCTCCTGCAATCAGCCCTGATGCAGGAAATAAAACTTGAAGATCTTGACGACGGCCCCGGTGTATTACCATTTAAACTAGGTCCCTCTTATATCATATCTCATTATCATTCTTTTCTGCAGTATGTCGATCTCCAAGACATGCAAAATAAAATTAGTTCAATTAGTAGTCAATTAGAAATTATTAGCCCCGACCTTCATAACAAGACAATGTCATTATTCGAACCTCACATTAATTATTTAAAGAGTAAACTCCAGACTGTTTTAGAGCAGTTACAAACATTTGAGATAAATCGAGTAAAAAGAGGACTCGTGGATGGTCTCGGTTCCGTAGTCAAAAGTATCACTGGCAATCTTGATTACACTGATGCAATAAAATACAATAATGCCATAAAATCCCTTCAGGAAAATGATAATAGATTAGTTACAGAATTAAATTCCCATGTTAGTTTAACCAAAGATTGGATAGTTCAACATTCAAAAATTTTAGATAGTATAGTAGAAAATCAGAATAAATTAGAAACAATTATCAATAAAATTAGTCAAAGTATAGCAACTCAAGATAATGATTTAGTTAAATATGCACACCTAGCACAAATCCTACTTATATTAGGTGATAACGTAGATTTAATCTCCCAGGAGATTACTAAACTACAGAACGTTTTAGCCTTTATAAAAACATCCACCACTCATCATTCCGTTATAACCTTTAATTCAACTAGGTATTTAGTTAATAGATTAGTTAACCTATATGGTAGAGATAAAATAATTGATTTAGATGTTAGAGAGTACTATGACGTAGTACAGTTAGGTTCATACTATGTAGGAAATAGGATAGTGATAGTATATAAATTTCCCATCATATTACCTCAAGTATATGATTTATATAAAATATCTATAGTACCCAATAGAAACCATGAAATCCTTACTCCTAAATTTCCATTCCTTGCTATCCACTCGAAAGATTTCAAGTACATAGAGGCTGAATGCCCGAAGTCAAGTAAAGGATATCTATGCGAGGAGATTCACAACCTGCAGAGCCGAATGTCAGAAGATTGTATCCAGCAACTGATCTTAACACAGCAAAGGAGCGCAGCGTGTAACCCAGTCACCGTAGCTCTAGAGAAACCAGCCTTTGAGAAACTCGACGATCGCCATTACACTATCAGCTTCCCAAAGCCTACGAAAGTACATCTATCCTGCGGGCAAGATCTTTACAAGATACTGCAAGGCAGCTACTTAACTATAGTTCCAGTTGGCTGCTACATGGAGACCGCAGAGTTCATCATTTCGAATTCTTACGACCGTCTCAAAGGACAGGCCCTGAAGATAATAGACATACCCAGAGAAGAAGCTGACATCCCACAACGACCTTCAAGTTTCAAACTCAACTCTATCAATCTTGACCATCTTCATGCCACCAATACGAAGATATCGCTGCAACCTCCAGTCATCTTAGAAAACTCCGCAGACAACAGCCTGTACCACACCACCATACCATTGTACATTATAATACTATGTACATGCATATTAATATGTGGACTGGCGTACCGAAGATATTATCTTAAGAAACAAAGAGCCGACACGGACGAACACCTTGAAGCCGGACCATCGGGAAACCAGAGGGTCTACGCTACTCCAGCTGCTAGACGGGTTGACTCTAACTCAAATCAACCACCAGCTCAATTCACGACTTCCGTGTTCAATCGCTGTTCTTCGGGGGGAGGTGTTACGCAGGCATAGTCGTAGCATAGCATCTAGCTTGCGTTGGCCGCAATAGTACACGAGGTGCTGACGCTGCTCAACGTGACTATGACGCGAATGCGATGGGAATGTTACCGGACTCTCACATTCTTGTTCCACACTTCGGACAATTATAACAATATCTTAATTAATAGTTTACATGTAATTCCTTTTATTATTATACATATTAAGTAAATTGATTTTTATTGCAATCCTTCGCTGTGACCACACATAATTCGTATAATATTGTATGAGAGAACAAAACACTAATAATATTTATTTACTTAATCAGAGTTTTACACTTGTTGTACGCTTTTTGTTTTTCAAATGTAGGTACTTCGGTGGGTGGCCAAGGTGTCACAATTAAATGGCACAAATAAAAATATTACTTAGCTCCACATTGTTATATTCATGTTTACAATCTTCAGAATACAAATACAATTAATAAATCCTAGTGTAGTGATTATGCCCATCTTCTCCAGAAATTCATTTTTTTTATAACAGAATTCTTAGCTCGCGTATAAGACTCCACTTTTCTTTCTCTGGCGATAATCAAAATCCATTCGTCACACGTAAACGGATTACTAGGAAAGCTAAAATAAATAAATAATAATAATGTAATTCCAACGAAAAGACACAAAGGAAGCATTCACCATCTTTTAACTTCTGGTAATAAATATTACACAATTATACTCCATGTAGCTCTTATTCTTTTTCACAAAAGTTTGCACGTGCGTGTATATGTGCGGATCATATCATGTCATATCATGTTCTTGCAAATAAAACATTATATTATTTACTTATTATTCATAAATAAACATTTTGAGTGATGGTTTAACATTGGTAGTTTGGTTCAAACAATTATATTATTTGTAAGTAGCTTAAAATATTACTTATCGAAAGTAAGATACTCACCCCCTTTAATTGCTTTTCCGGGCATTATTTTTGATTTTGAATTCAAGACGCATATATGTTCGTTTAAATTTTAGGGGGATAGGCTTAGGTAGCCCGAAAATCGTGTTATGGGCTGAAGCGGCTCTACAAACTCCCTTGAAATGCGTGTTTGTGAGGAGACAGCGTAGTAGCAAAACTCAATATTTTAAATTTTCACTTCATCAGCTGACGGTCTTTCCACCGCTACTCACGCAGCTGATTAATGTTTTTGTACTTTTGATAATATTAACAATCACTGTGTTAAATTTCATCTGGCGTACTATGACTTTATTGAACGTGTTTTTTTTACAGGTTTGTACGAGTGACTGACGCAGAATCCCCCCTCCACCATGCAGCTGACAATTTTTTTTAAGCTCAGTATAACGTAAATTATATATGATGAAAGTTTCAGCCGGCGTACTATGTTTTTTTTTTACCACTTTCGGAACTACTCACACCCACATCCACCGCTACTTGAGCAGCTGACTGACGGTTTTCTTATTGGTCATATAAGATCAACCATCGATCACAATATCAGCCGGCATACTATCGTTCATTCATTTGCAACGCTACCTCCAGTACTACTACGTCGCTCACACTCATGCTGCCCTCCAGGTATCATCAGGCACCATCCCCCCGCAGCCCTAGTGCCTACGTGACTCACAGCCATGCCACCCCCCAGGTATCAGGCGGCAGCATCCCCCCCGCAGCCCTAGCCTAGTTCCTACGTCGCTCACACTCTGCTGCCCTCCAGGTATCACCTCTAGTGCCTACGTGACTCACAGCCATGCCACCCCCCAGGTATCAGGCGGCAGCATCCCCCCCGCAGCCCTAGCCTAGTTCCTACGTCGCTCACACTCTGCTGCCCTCCAGGTATCACCTCTAGTGCCTACGTGACTCACAGCCATGCCACCCCCCAGGTATCAGGCGGCAGCATCCCCCCCGCAGCCCTAGCCTAGTTCCTACGTCGCTCACACTCTGCTGCCCTCCAGGTATCACCTCTAGTGCCTACGTGACTCACAGCCATGCCACCCCCCAGGTATCAGGCGGCAGCATCCCCCCCGCAGCCCTAGCGGAGGTCCTGCGTCCGTTCGTGCGTCGCGCATGCCTCGGCGCGGCGGGCGCGGCGTGCCTGGCGGCGCGGCGCGTACTCACGGCGCTAGTGAGACAGACCGAGCTAGGCCTCCGCTACCAGGACACCACTGCGGCTTGGCAACAGGTAACCGCACCTTACTGTTAATTGCAATCAAGTGTATTTACCAATTTATAAATTTAAGCAGGTAGTGAAGAAAACTTGACATCAAAAGGGCTTTTATAGTGTATCAGATTACTTGTTAGAAAAGGACCCTTGGCAGTGATATGCTCGTTACAAGGTATTCACACATTTTGTTAAAATCACTATTGTATTAAATCTAAGTTGGTTTTTGAAAAGAGTAATTACTGAGTTTATTGCCGGCTCTTCTCAGTAACGAACAACTATCAGAACCGAGCATTAATAGTGACTATTCATAAATGCTTGATTGAGGCCTATTTGAATAAAAAAGATTTTGATTTTGAATTATTGCAATTGAACACGGTTTATCTTAGCTATCGATGCTGAGCATTCACGAAGGAGGAGTTTGAATGAGTAGCTTTATTTTGATGAGATGCCCAATAATGTCTTGTCGACAACTCCCGATTGTGTTAGGTAAAAGGGTTAGAAGGGGAATAATTTGAAAGAAAATATTACTAACAGGTGTTTTTTCTGTTAAATCCCAAGATAATTACCTAATTTATTTGAAATAATGTTTGTCCTACGAAATTTATGGTTTGATATTAAGAGTCCTCCGCTTCCAACATGTATCGAAAACGACGTCATCAAAAATGATTACTAACCAGCTGTTTTTTTTTATTTACTTAACTAGTTAATCTTCTTAATATATATAAATCTCGTGTGACAATGTTTGTCCTCAATGGACTCCTAAACCACTTAACCGATTATAATAAAATTCGCACACCATGTGCAGTTCGATCCAACTTGAGAGATAGGATAGCTTACATATACTTGGAGCCGGTAGGTGGCGCTGGTGGGCAGAACGAACGTCTGCCTGCTCCACTAGTATTTATATAATTAAACATAAACAGTCATATTGTCCTACAAATTTCTTAGTACTTTATCCCGGTCCTACGCTCAATAGTTGTAGTACAGAAAGATGCATGTAAAAATAATTACTATCAAGCTGAATCTTCGTGAATAGCTACATTTCGATGAGACGCCCAACAACTCCTATGAAAAAACTCTCGATTGTGGTAGCTAACAGACGTAGCAAAGATAATAGCCGAGTTTATTCTCATAAAATCAAACCATAAATTTTGTAGGACAAACATTATCTATACTAATATTATAAAGAGGAAAGATTTGTTTGTTTGTAACGAATAGGCTCCGAAACTGCTGGACCGATTTCAAAAATTCTTTCACCTTTAGAAAGCTACATTATCCCCGAGTAACATAGGCTATATTTTATCCCTGTGTTCCCACGGGAACGGGAACTACGCGGGTAAAACCGCGCGGGGGCAGCTAGTTTCAAATAATTTAGATAATTATCTTGAGATTTAACAAAAAAATCAGGTTAGTAATAATATCTTAGAATCATCAAATCAACATCTTTGATCCCTTCTACCCCTTTTATCTACCACAATCGGGAGTTGTCGACAAAGCATTGTTGTGCGTCTCACCTAAATGAAGCTACTCAGGGAAAATTAGCTTGATAGTAATCAATTGCAAAAATATACGTATATAACCTGGACTATAACCTGGACTATCTACAATATTATTTATAAATTATCAGATGGGATGTCCAGAGGGAGGTCCCGAAGCTCTCGAGCTGGTGTCCGATGATGAAGCCGGTGATGATGATGAGGAAGGCTCTGATGAAGAGGAGACGTAAGTTATTATTCCTATTATTGTGAGAAAGAGAATATAAACCTGCTATGGTGAGATTTTATCCTGGAAAAAATTAAAATCTCCCGGGAATACAGGTAAAACTGAGTTATCGATCGACATACAAATGAAACTGCTGGGTCAAGAAGCAATTTTGTACATATTATGGAACATAATATGTACAAAATTGCTTAAGGGCTTATTAAGGGGTTTTTAAAAATTTCACCCTTAAGGACTCAAAATGGGGGTTAATAATATAATAATAATAATAAATATCCTGGGACATTTTTCACACACGGCCAATCTGATTCCAAACTAAGCAGAGCTTGTGATATAGTAACTAGACAGCTGATATACTACATATACTACTTTTAAATACATACTTATATAGATATTTACATCCAGACACAGGACAAACAGACATATTCATGCATACAAATGTTTGTTCTGGGTGGGATTCGAACCCACGACCCGCGGCTTGAGAGTCAGGGTCACTAACCACAAAGCCAACCGGGCTGTTAGAAATTTATATGACATTTTTGTTTTCTAATTCACAGTAAATACTTTTTTAATTATATATTTTAAAGGGGTGCAAAGTATGGGAAACTACCCACCGCCTGAGAAAGGACATAGGCTTATATCCCGGGAGAATGGAAGATCTCCCGGGTACGTGGGGGGGGGCACTAGTTAATGATAAGGACCTGTTAATGGCTCGCACATCTTCTGTTCATTTATAATAATAATAATATAGCCTTTATTACCGAACTTTTGACAATATTTACATATTAAAAACAAGTAATAACGAATAAAATATACATTAAATTTATAAAAGGTCTCTCAGTTCGGTGTGCCTTACGACAAAGGCCTCCTTCAACTCTTTCCACTGGGTTCTGTCTGCCGCTACTTTTATCCAGAGCGGTCCTAAAGTCATTTTCAGGTCATCCTCCCATCTTCTCTTTTTACGACCTTGACTCCTTTTGCCATCTCTTGGGTACCAGATTGCACCTGACACCTGAGCATATAACCAGTCCACCGCCTTTCTGTTCATTTACCTATACTATTATGTTTAGCTGTTGGTCTTTCTTAATAAAATAATATCACTGTGTTGTGTCCCCCAGTGGAGCCCTAGATCCGCGAGCGGGACGTGTGCACGTGTCGCTGGCGCCGCTCGCCGCGCCGGCCGGCTTGTTGGCCGACATGCTGCGCGACATGCTCGCGCACACCGCCTCCCGAGCGCACAAGCGGACGCGCCTCTTGATGCAACGGTAACTATATACATACACACACATATATATACACATTACATAGACACATGCACCCACACACAAAAGTCACATACACATGGATGCTAATAAGCAATAATGTGTCAACCCACAAAAAGTCGAAAACAAAGATTTTATACTTAACTAGCTGCCCCCGCGCGGTTTTACCCGCGTAGTTCCCGTTCCCGTAGAAATACAGGGATTAAATATAGCCTATGTTACTCGGCGATAATGTAGCTTTCCAAAGGTGAAAGAATTTTTGAAATCGGTCCAGTTTTTCGGAGCCTATTCATTACAAACAAACAAACAAATCTTTCCTCTTTATAATATTAGTATAGATAATGCATCACGTATTTAACATTCTACAAAAGTGTTTCAAGTCATCAAAAACATAAAAGTACATTAAAAATAGATTTATATCATACAAAATGTCGTAAATTACATAGACAATGTTATCTTAAGACGTCATTTTCTCAAAACCAAGTTTATGAGGGTTACGGCTTCGCCCGCGTTCCCGGGGGATCTTTAATTTTCCCGGGATAAAAATAGCCTATGTTCTTTCTCAGGCTCTAGATTATCTGTGTACCAAATTTCATTTAAATCGGTTCAGTAGTTTTAGCGTGAAAGCGTAACAGACAGACAGACTGAGTTACTTTCGCATTTATAATATTAGTATGTATTATCCAGGTTCGAGCAGCTCTCCCGGGACGAGTACCCGCTCCGGGTGGAGCAGCCTCCTCGCGACGACCAACCCGCCCCGAGCTTGAGAGCCTCCGCGCGATCACTGCACGCACTTGAGAAGACGCTGCTGCAAAGCTCCGACGAGCTTGCACTTAGAGGTACCTACACTATAAATAAATATCCTGGAACATTTTTCACACACGGCCAATCTGATTCCAAATTAAGCATCAAAGTGAGCTTGTGTTATGGTAACCAGATAGCTGATATACTACATATACTAGTTTTAAATACATACTTATATAGCTTTTTTCATCCAGACACAGAACAGACATATTCATGCATACAAATGTTTGTCCTGGGTGGGATTAGAATTCACGACTGCCGATTTAAAAGTCAGGTTCACTAACCACAAAGCCAACCGGGCTGTCAAGGATTTTATATCATTAGTTTTATAGTAGTAATATACATGTGTAATCCCCAGGGTTGAGCCGCAAGCACCGCAAGCGGCTCGCGGCCAAGTCTCGCGCCGGCCTCAGCATCCTCGACGACATCGACATGATCCACCGCGCCAGGAACACCTCCACGGTCTGTATCATCATCATCAGCCCACCCTAGTCCACTAAACATAGGCCTCCTCTAGTCACGCCATTGAGTTTGGTCCTTCTAATGTGATGCATAAGCATTGCACCCGTGCGAAGCCGGGGCGGGTCGCTAGTATATATATAAACAAGACATACCTTAAGAATCTTTTTTATAAATGTTAATAATTAGCACTATTTCTATTACTCTATCCAAAGCCTATTTACTAGCGTTAAAAATGTTAAAATTTTCCAGGACGGTGATTGGGAAGTGGAACCAACAGAGCCGGTGGCAAAGAAACCTAAAACAAGTGACAAAACTAACACACAAGACACGTCCAACAAGGAAAACCAACACAAGAACAAGAAAAACAAGAAACAAACAGACAAACCAAAAACACAAGAAACCAAACGCAAGAATGACCAAGTTAATGGAGACATTAAAAAACAGAAGATCGACAAAAAACCTAAACAAACTAAACCTGTCAAAGAAGTATTAAATGACAGCAAAAAAACAGTTGAAGCAACAAATAAAGTCGAAAATCAACTCATTCTAAATGTTACAACTAAACCGAGACAGAAACAGATGAAACCTACAAATAAAACAGAAAAGCCTATGGAAACAAAACCAACCCCATCAGTAGTGAAAAACTATCAGAAACAAACTCAGGAGGTAGCTTATGATACACCGAAGAAAGTGAAGTTTGTCCTAAAGAACAACTCTATGCAGAAACCAGTAGATTATTACAAAAGTGTGCGGCAAAGTCCAAGTATACCATATGACAGTAGCAAAAAACCAACTAAAACTAACCTGAAACCTTCCACCCCATCACCAATAAATCCGTTCTTAAAGAAGAAGTTAAAAATGAGGAAATGAAGTTGGTAAGTCTGGTAGCGGAGCAGAAAGGATTTTTTGACTCGGACAGTGATTATAATCATTTTTGTGTTAAGTGCTTAGAAATTCGTACAATGACTTTACCAGCAGTGGTTAAAAACATGTGTTTTAAACGCGTGTTATAAAGTGTTAACTGTAATAATGATGAATGTTTAAAAACATTTAAATCAACAGGTTTACTTTGTGGTTAGTGACCCTGACTTTCAAGCCCCCAGTCGTGGATCTCCAAATTAAGCAGAGTTTGTGATATAGTAACCAGATAGCTGATATACTACATATACTACGTTTTAAATACATACTTATATAGATCACATCCAGACACAGAACAGACATATTGATGCATACAAATGTTTGTCCTGGGTGGGATTCGACACCGGCGGCTTGAGAGTCAGGGTCACTAACCACAAAGCCAACCGGGCTGTCAAATTATTACTGTGGACCATCGAGCATGTAACCAATAGAGTAGCAATAGTGAGTCAGTTCACAGTTGTTTAGCAACGCATCAATGATTTGTCACGTATAACTAACAAACCACGCTCGAACTAAAACAGTACCCGACCAATAAGAGACCTGTGTGTACGTCTAGTGCAACACTTGACCTTGAGTCGGCCAATCAGAACGCAGGGGCCGGCGCAGCGTTTTGGCGTATTTTGTTTTCTAACAAAACTGTTAACAGTTCTACTCTATTGGTTACATGCTCGATGCTGTGGACCCCATGCAAACAACACTTACTGTCGAAAAAGGTTTGCAATTCCTAAACGTCCCTTAGCTTACAACACTGCATAAGTAATTTTACCAACTTTTCAGGAGACGAAAAAAACTGTTTATTTTAAAAGGCCAACCGACTTGCGCTGTTACTACTTTGTGAATTAAAGCCTCTTATTGACTGAAATCTATATCATGTGATATAGTTCGACGCGCAATGAGCAGCTCTATCCGACGACATTAAAATGTAGAAACTGCCAATTTTCGACTTGAGCAGTGTTGTGAGCTAAGGGACGTGAAGTCGTTGCATCCGTGCGAGCGAGACAGAACATGAAGGAGCGACAGAGACGTAAAAACAGGTTATATACGAAATTCTTTCTGCTCCACGACCGACGACCGTAGTGTATCAATAATATGAAGTTATGTTTCTTTGTTATGTAACTTTATCCTAAATGTTATTTAAATATCGACTATTTCGTGGCAGATAGTATCTATTTAAGTATGTATTTAAAAGTAGTATATGTAGTATATCAGCTATCTGGTTACCATAACACAAGCTCACTTTGAAGCTTACTTTGGAATCAGATTGGCCGTGTGTGAAAAATGTCCCAGGATATTATTCTAGCTAGTCCCAAGATAAAATGTAGCCTATTTACTATAGAACATACTGTAACTCTGTACCAAATTTCATCCAAATCTCTTAACTGAGGTAATTTAGTAACAAACACATCCAAACGTAGCATGTATAATATATTGCATAGATATGTCTGTTTGTCCTGTGTCTGGATGTAAATACAAAGTATGTATTTAAAAGTAGTATATGTAGTATATCAGCTAGCTGGTTACAGCACAAGCTCTGCTTAGTTTGGAATCATATTGGCCGTGTGTGAAAAATGTCCTCGGATATTTATTGTTATTATTATAATTGATAATTATGTTATTATAATGCATTGTATGTACTGGACAAGCGAATAGTCTTTATTTGAATAATCTTAAAGGGGGTTTTGTTGTTAGGATTTACTTCGGTTACTAGCATAATTATGTTTATAATCATTGAAATAATTGATTAAATAAATATAAAACATTTTTATATGTTGTATTATTTAATAACCCAATCCATATCCCGATAAGCAATAATGTGTCAACCCACAAAAAGTCGAAAACTAAAGGTTTGATATATTTTTATAATGCATAGCGTATTTAACATTCTACAAAAGTGGTTTAAGTCACCTAAAACATAAAAGTACACAAAAATTGATTTACATCATACATCATCATCGTCTTGCCCTTATCCCACCTTACGTGGGGTCGGCACAAAATTTTTATTTTTTTATACCATGACGGTGGCAAACAGGCAAACGGTCCCACCTGATGGGAAGCGGTTACCGTAGCCTATGGACGCTTGCAAACACCAGAGGCGTCACTCACGCGTTGCCGACCCTATAAAAAAGGGAGCAACTGTATAGGTAGTGAAAGGGACAAAGCTCAATGTACTTTTCGTCAAAAAGCTAAACAGGTATCACTCCTGCATACCCCTACGACGCTACTCCATCCCTGGTCCCCTCACTGCCGCTACAGGGTCTCCTCATGGAGCTCTGGCTACCTTACTCACCGCAGGAACACAACACTACATGTAGTGTTATTTGGCTGCGGTCTTCTGTAAGGTGGAGGTACTACCCCAGTCGGGCTGCTCCAATTTCGAACGGACGAATCCGTTGCGCCTTACCTCCTTCTTCTTCATTCTCCTCTGTCAGTCGTCATCTCAGCACTCACTCCTTTCTTACTCATGTCATCTTAATAAATAAATCTTTCACACAGTCCATCCAACTTTTCTTTGGTCTACCTCTGCTAATATATCCATCCACTTCCAATCCTAACATTCTTCTCGTCACATGACTATCATCTCTCCGCATTATATGTCCGTACCACGCTAACCTATTGCTCCTCATCTTTTCCGTCACTGGCGCTACTTTCAAACTTCCTCTAATAAACTCATTCCTCACCTTATCCATTCTCGTCACCCCACACATCCATCTCAACATTCGCATCTCTGCCGCGTGCACTCTTTGCTCATCCGTCCCTTTGGTGGCCCAACATTCCGATCCATACAATACGACAGGTCTTATGATTGTTTTGTATATTTTCCCCTAAAGTTTAAGGGGCATCCGCGAATCACATATGTATATACATCATACAAAAAGCGGTAAATTAACATTATTATCTTTAAACGTCATTTTCTCAAAATCAAGTTTATGAGCGTTAACACATTATTGCTTATCAGCATTGGTTGCGCGCAATAATACCTATTTAGGATGGTATATTGTTTTAAAGTTACTAAATTATATGTACGCTGCAAAGAGATCGGCAGCGGCCATAAATCTTCGATTGACACATAAAATTATTAAGAAGAAGACAAGACGTTGTATGTCATAAAAGAACACCGCATAAATATAATTAAAACCCGCACAAATATAAGAAACCCCGCAATAAAGGAATCTTGCATTAAAGCCTATATAAGGAGACTAACTAAGGAGATCGCTGCTGCCACAGCTACTATAATTTGGTAAGTAAAATATTTGCCATTTTATGTAGTGATTGTTGTGCGCAGCCATTGGGAGTTAAAAAGGGGAAAAGCGGAACCAACCGCAGGTTTGTCCACCAAGCATCCATATAATAAAAGTGAATTTGTTACGCTTTCACATCTTGTTCGCGCCAACTACCCTCAGCGCTTATTATATTTATATTTTTTTATTATAAATTTAAATGTAGGTACCTACTCTTACAACTTTAGTTAGAATCTCTTTCGCTGCACGACCGCAAAACCAGTACTGCTATGCTATTCTGAATGTATACTCGACACTGAAGTCACTCGAGCGAGTATTACGTATCTCGCTCGCACTTATGCCGCTGCTATGCGTGCGAGCGAGATACGTAATACTCGCTCGAGTGACTTCAGTGTCGAGTATACATTCAGAATAGCATAGCTGGACCAACAACGGTTGCGTCCGGTCGCGTGTTACTCCGTAAGCCCTAGGAGTCTTCCACGTCACCGCTTGTTCTGGAGCTGGTGCACCGCTTGCACGGCTCCGTCTACTAAATCGAAGGACCGCAAGGACGACCCTCGTACGAGGAAGCAGCTCACGCGCCAGGTTGGCTCCATGTCGAGGTAAGTGGTTGTGCAGCTTTTCTTCGTATAGGGTTCGCTCTATCCCCGCTAGTTTAAAAATACCTATGGGGATACAGATGACCGTTTAAGCCCCTTCGCGTCATCACATCTAAACCACTGAGTCAATTTTAAACTTCTTTGACAGCCCGGTTAGCTTTGTGGTTAGTGACCCTGACTTTCAAGCCGCGGGTCGTGGGTTCGAATCCCACCCAGGACAAACATTTGTATGCATGAATATGTCTGTTTGTCCTGTGTCTGGATGTTAATATCTATATAAGTATGTATTTAAAAGTACTATATGTAGTATATCAGCTATCTGGTTACCATATTACAAGCTCTGCTTAGTTTGGAATCAGATTGGCCGTGTGTGAAAAATGTTCCAGGATATTTATTTATTTATTCTTTTTACTAATGAAAAGCTACATTGTCAAGTAATAACAGTTATTGTGGGGCAAAGCTGCGGATATAGAAACCACTTCTATTTTACAAAAGAGAGCGGTACGTGCTATTTCTAGCAGATCGCTTCAACCGTTTTGGCGTGAAAGAGTAACAAACATCTATTAATACTACTAGTGGGATACTTCCTCGATCAATGCCAAGGCTAAGAGAATTTTTTTTTCAATTTGATCCGGTAGTTTTTGAGATTAACGCGTTTAAACAAACTCAGCTTTATAATATAAGTATAAATAAATAAATATCCGGGGACATTTTTCACACATGGCCAATCTGATTCCAAACTAAGCAGAGCTTGTACTGTAACCAGATAGCTGATATACTACTTTTTAATAAATACTTATATAGATATTTACATCCAGACACAGGACAAACAGACATATTCATGCATACAAATGTTTGTCCTGGGTGGGATTCGAACCCACACTTATAACACACACCCACAGTATAGGTAAAATGAAACAAGCATAAACTGTATAATATGAATGTTGCTATAATATGGTACATAATAATTATATTTACAATTATTTATTTATACAGGTGGTCTTTCCTTACAACTACCCTCTTAAATACGGACCATAGACTCAATAAGATTGCTTGTCTATGATCAATTCTCATCTGGCAACATTATCCGAAGAGCTAGGCTTGGGAAAGTATCTTGAGGTCGAGCCAGTGTTTCTTTAAAGAAAAATCTCTATTAATTTCCTCTCATTTGTGAAAACTTAATTATACATTTTTTTGTTTGTTTCGAGTCATTAAATCAACTAAATACGTGTGAGAGAGTATAATAAATTGGATTTCTATATACAAATTAAAAATAAACATTTAAACTAGAATTTGTTGATCTAAATCTGCAAATATATCTAAAATTAATTTCATTTGTACATATCGGACACAGAGTTATTTTGGAGAACATTATTTTGGCCTTAAAGTACACAATTTACAAGAAATCATTCTTTTAGCACTTTTCAATGACTGTCTTCATTTCACGGCGAATTAGTTAAAAAAATCAATCTATACTCTATTCTACTCCAGACTATTTACATATTTAGAGACAAGCGAGCGGTATTTTAACTGTGTCCTTTCAAAACATGTCAACGCGATAAGCGATTTATTCTTAAAATTAATTATTTACAATAAATGCATTTAATATTTTGTAATATTACATTATATATATAATTCTATTATTTCCGTCATATAACACATACAATTAATACATAGTTATATATGTATATATAAATTTATTTGTATTTTACAAAATTTATGTAATTACTAAAATCTCATACTATTATTGGCACTGCACAGGTATTTTTTTTAGTTAATATATTTATTTGGAGGATAATACGTTACGTTATTTTAGAATTCATTTTGATGTATATGTTATTAATGAGCATTTAGCGTGGTTTTTTTTTCGTAATTATATAAAAATTGTGTAAAAAAAATTGGAACAACACATTTACTTCAAAAATCAAATTAATTATTTTCATGTTTTGTCTGAGAGGCTTAGAATTCTTTGACACTGAGAACGAACCAGTGTCGTTATTATACCACATGGGGCCCGTGGCAATTTTTTTTAATAAGGCCTTTGCAGTAAAATCTTCATGTTGTACTTAGTTGAATTTTAATAAACCACTTAAGTAGTTATCCAAAACTAATTTCAATGAAAATCAGGCCCGCGGCATTTGGCCACCCTATAGGACCCTATAGTTACGCCACCGGATCGATCTCAAAACCATAGTAAGATTGACAGTATTGTATGACTTTACAGATTCCCCTTCAAATATAACATATATGAAACAATGGAATGTTCTAGAAACGTTGACGGACCATCTAAGCAGGTTATCAGGTTAAATATTATAAACTAGCTGCCTCCGCGCGGTTTTACCCGCGTAGTTCCCGTTCCCGTGGGAATACAGGGATTAAATATAGCCTACGTTACTCGGGGATTATGTAGCTTTCCAAAGGTGAAAGAATTTTTGAAATCGGTCCAGTAGTTTCGGAGCCTATTCATTACAAACAAATAAACAAACAAATCTTTCCTCTTTATAATATTAGAATAGATATAATACAACAGTTTTGGTTGCCTTTATGCTACCTTTTTACAAAACATGGTCGAAATCTACTAATATTATAAATGCGAAAGTAACTGTCTCGCTTTCACGCTAAAACTATTTAACAGATTTAAATGAAATTTGGTACACAGTTAGTTTAGAGCCTGAGAAAGGACATAGGCTACTTTTATCCCGGGAAAATTGAAAATATTCCGGGAATGCGAGTGAAACTGCGGGGAGCCACTAGTGTCTCATAAACCCAGCTATGCGATTTTAATAATATTTGGTATGGAGTTAGCTGACACCCTGGATAAAAACATAGGCTACTTTTTATCCCGGGAAAATTTAAAATATTCCGGGAATGCGTGTGAAACTGCGGGGAACCACTAGTGTCTCATAAACCCAGCTATGCGATTTTAATAATATTTGGTATGGAGTTAGCTGACACCCTGGATAAAAACATAGGCTACTTTTTATCCCGGGAAAATTTAAAATTCTCCGGGAACGCGAGTGAAACCGCGGTGAGCCACTAGTACAGTAATAAATTACAATAATAATGCCTTTATTTAGGGCATTATTTATTTATTTTTCTACTTTTTCATTGTCACGTCATCCGCCATTTTGTGGCGGCGTCCATTTTGTATATATTTAACCAGCTGCCTCCCCGCGGTTTTACCCGCGTAGTTCCCGTTCCCGTGGGAATACAGGGATAAAATATAGCCTATGTTACTCGGGGATGATGTAGCTTTCCAAAGGTGAAAGAATTTTTGAAATCGGTCCAGTAGTTTCGGAGCCTATTCGTTACAAACAAACAAACAAATCTTTCCTCTTTATAATATTAGTATAGATTATCACCACAACTAAAACTTTACTTTCTACTCCAATTAATATAAAAAAGTAGTTCTAAAATAATCTTGCAGGTTTTGACTTGAAAAATACTACATCAAAGGCCATGTTTTGAAAAAAATATAATATAAAGTTTAGTATATCTATACTAATATTATAAAGAGGAAAGATTTGTTTGTTTGTTTGTAATGAATAGGCTCCGAAACTACTGGACCGATTTCAAAAATTCTTTCACCTTTGGAAAGCTACATTATCCCCGAGTAACATAGGCTATATTTTATCCCTGTATTCCCACGGGAACGGGAACTACGCGGTTAAAACCGGGGGGAGGCAGCTAGTATCTAATATAATTATTATAGTGAGTTTATTGGCGGCTCTTCTCAGTAAAGCAACCTTCCGAACCGAGCGTTAGAGTCTGACTATTCATATATGTCTGAGAAGGCTTATTTGAATAAAAAACATTTTTCATTTTCATATAGTAGCACTAGTGGAGCAGGCAGACGTTCGTTCTGCCCACCAGCGCCACCTACCGGCTCCAAGTATATGTAAGCTATCCTATCTCTCAAGTTGGATCGAACTGCACATGGTGTGCGAATTTTATTATAATCGGTTAAGTGGTTTAGGAGTCCATTGAGGACAAACATTGTGACACGAGATTTATATATATTATTAAGATATTTCTATGGTATAGGGACCGTCAGCGTTCTTGGCTTACATACATTATGGTACCAATTTAGACGAACAGTTATTTTATTATATAATTATTATTTAGTATATACACTATATAAATTTTACATTCATAAGCATTTACAGTGTCATTAAATTGTCCTTCTTTTCTTCTTATTATGTATGAGACGTACATATATTATTAAAGTGATGGTCTTAAAGCAAATTAATTTTTTATGGATCAAAAAAATAAGTTTACGGTGAACTTTTGCAATGGTATAGATCACAAATGGGAGAAGGAAAGCCATATCATATGAGTTAAGTTTAAAAAGTAAATTTTTCAACTCACTTCTAAACGATGCTAGTAATTTTGATATATTTTTCACTAATAGTGATAAAAGAGGATGGTTTCATAAATTTATTTATTAGTGCATTCCCGTGTGAAGCCAGGGCTGATAGCTAGTATGTTTTTGATCCATAACTTTCATATATATAACAGTCGGCGAAAATTAAAAAACCAGCTATAACGATAGAAAAGTAATATTGTCTCTCTGAAGAAAATAATAATTTTAATTATTGGGGCATATTTTAATTAAGTTAATTTTTGCAGTGATAACTTCTTGTAGATAACGTTTTAGGTCTGTTTGTCTGTCATCCCTTTTTCTCAGGAACACGGGAGCGATAGGCAGGGTTCCTCGCCATAACCAACATTAAACAAAGTAACTCTGTCTGTCTCGCTTTGACGCTAAAACTACAGAACCAATTTAAATGAAATTTGGTACACAGATATTTTAGAGCCTGAGAAAAGATATGGGGTATTTTTATCCCGGGAAAATGGATCATCTCCCGGGTACGCGGGGAGCCATTAGTACTAAATAGTTCAACTTAGATTAATTAAAGTTATCACTTCTTTCTACACTAATATTATAAAGAGGAAAGATTTGTATTTTTGTATGTAACGAATAAACTCAAAGTACCGGACCGATTTTAATAATTCTTTTTTCATTAGAAAGCTACATTATCACTGAGTATCATAGGCTATATTTTATCCCTGTATTCCCACGGGAACGGGAACTACGCGGGTAGAACCGCGCGGAGGCAGCGAGTATTTAATAATAAGGGTCAATTCTCAGTCTATCTCATACCAAACTAAGCAGTTTGTACTATGGTAACCAGATAGCTGATATACTACTTATACTATAAGTTAATTTAAACATTAAGTGATGCCTTAAGGTACCTATAAAGTATACAAGCAAGTCAAAAGCGCAAAGTTAGTCATCTATACTAATATTATAAAGAGGAAAATTTTGTTTGGTTGTAATGAATAGGCTCAACTACTGGACCGTTTTTAAAAATTCTTTCACCATTCGAAAGCTACATTATCCACGAGTAACATAGGCTATATTTTATCCCTGTATTTCCACGGGAACGGGAACTAAACGGGCGAAAAGTAAGATATAGTTTTACTAGTGGCTCCCAGCGGTTTCACACGCATTTCCCGGGGTATCTTAAATTTTCCCAGGGTAAAAACTACCTATGTATTATTCCAGAACATATTCTAACTTATGCTTAGCTCTTGTTATGTGAAAGACAAACAAACATACATCCTCACAAACTTTCGCATTTATAATATTAACTAGTGCCTCCCCGGGGCTTCGCCCGCGTTCCCGAAGGAATCTTTAATTTTCCCGGGATAAAAAGTAGCCTATGTCCTTCCTCAGGCTCTGGATTATCTGTGTACCAAATTTCATTTAAATAGGTTCAGTAGTTTTAGCGTGAAAGCGTAACAGACAGACAGACAGAGTTACTTTCGCATTTATAATATTAGTTGGGATGACTAACCTTGCTTAATAACTTTAGAGGGACAATAATACTTGATAATGATGATATTACAAAGAATCACATGTGTAATGTATGTCTATTGTGTTGTCGTCGTGTAGCGTGGTTCGCACCGTGCACAGTGGTGGCTCCAGGGGGCGTGGTGGCCCTGGTGGCTCCGGTGGCCCCGGGAGGCGTGATGGCTCCGGGTGGCTCTGGGGGCGAGGTGGTTCCGGGAGCTCCGGGAGGCGTGGTGGCTCCGGTGGGCCCGGGAGGCGTGGCGGCTCCGGAGGGCCCGGGGGTCGTGGTGGCTCCGGGTGACCCAGGGGGCGTGGTGGCTCGGGGGGATCCTGGGGGCGTGGTGGCTCCGGGTGACCCGTGGGGCGTGGGGGCTCCGGAGGTCGTGGAGGCCGCGAGGCCAGGGGGGGCTACGTGCGGCCCCCCACCGGTGGGGGCTTCGGCGGCAGACGGGGGGCGATGTTGCTGAAATATTGAGGAAGAAGTTAGTTTTGTAGCTTTGGGAGTGATAAAATATTTATCTATTTATATACTACTAGTGGCTTTGCGTGGTTACACCCGTGTAGTTCCTGTTCCCGTTAAAATACGAGGATAAAATATAGCCTACGTTAGTCCCTGATAATATGGCTATGGAATGTTAAAATAATTTTTGAAATCGGCACAGTAGTTTTTTAAGTTTTTTCATTACAAACAAACATACACACAAAAATACAAATGTTTCCTCTATATAATATGTAAATTAACATTATTTGTGTATTAATTACCAAAACCTATATTTTGGTTATTCTTTAACTGTTTCGAAATAATTTTAGGTATGGTTTTGTTCAAGTCATTGCTTAATAAAACCCAATATATAAATTTTTTTTCCATCTTGGAATTTTTGATATTTATTTATGTATTGAGAGACAAACTGCGACGATAATACATATAGATACAATCACAACACATAAGCCAATAATGTTTCTACATTAAGTCATGTACAACTAAATTATCATTAGTAATAGTTATTAAATTATTATTAGTTGAACTAAATACATCATATAGAAATCTGTGCACAATCTTACGTGTTATTATGATGTCTTCTCTGCAGTATCGTGGAGTGCGCCGGGCGGAGCAGCTCGGGCGCGGGGGCGGGGCGCGGCGGCAGGGGCGGTGGCCCTCCGGGGCCCCCGGGGGCCGCCGCCGGGCCCCCGGGGGCCACCGTGCTGCCGTACACGGGGGACGCGGATGTCGATGAGGTCGCGTTGGTGTTTATTGACTGTGGATTAGATTGAATGTTATATACTAGTTGTTCGCCCCGGCGATGTATGGTTAGTAGAGCATCGATATTAACATAAAACTATACATATATATAATACTAAGCTGTCCATAATAATTATATACTCGTTAGTGACATTATAATTTGCTTTTTTTACGATGTTTTTGTTTCTATGATTGTATGTATATTGTTGCTAATAAATAAATATTTTTCATTTTTTTTTTCATTTTTTTTATTTATTGCCTTCTTAACAACTATCCTTACAGGTGATATCCTAATGCGATAGTGTTGCCTTATTTATTATCTACTCTAATATTGCCTATACAATAGAAATATGTACAACAAACAAGAAATTATTATACAAATAGATATAAAATTAATACTAAAGAAAAATATATAAAAAATTAAATAAACATTAAAATTAAAACACTCATGAATAACAAATTATATTCAATATAAAACTTCTCATTGAATAACTGTTTATTATTGTAAACCAGATTAAAATCCGTTGTATAGTTATAAAGATAAGTTACATTATTTAAGCTTTGTGACAAATAATTTCTGTATTTTACAGTCAGTTATATATTCAGTTAAGGTTTTTATGAAGATCAAAGCTACTTAAGTTTTATTTTTTACTATTTCTTATTACAGCCCAACAGGACTGACGGATTGATCATGAGGTACAGCTTGGTGGTAGATGGATACCTGACCCTTGGTACGGTCCTCATTTGAGGCATGGAATTTACAAGTGCCAAAAAAAAGCAAATCTTAAATTTTACCTTTTTGATTTAAAAGCTAATGATGATGATGATTGAGCACTACACCCAGCCAGTTCAACGACTGACCCATGTCCTATACAACCATTCGGGCAACAGCCCCCATGCACAGTCTTGTTTGATAACTGAACAGAGACACTGGTACCCGAATAGTTATATAAGAGTAGCCATGGATATACCAGGGAGCGCGTGGTTAATAGGAAGGACACGCTCTGGGATGGGAAAGGAAGACCAGCAAGCCGCAGCCGGCTGGCCAGAATCGACCGACTGTTCAGCCTCTAGCCAATATAGGAAAATAGGAGGATGGGTATTGTATATAGGAATGAGCGTTGGTGCACGATGAGATGGCGTTTGGTGTGTTTTTTCTTCCTGTCTGCTCTACTGAACTTCCATGTTGCACTTGCATTACCGGTTGTGTTTCAGCGAATGTCCTTCTTCCAATTGTAAGTTTCTTGCTTGGGTGACTGTTGTCCGTCTTGTATCCATGAGTCGCGTACTCGTTGCTCCGTTTCGCCTTAGTTGTCGTAATGCGTCCATGAATCCTGTGGTCGGTGCTTGTCCGTACAATACGTACGTTAGTTGACGTTGTTTATTCGTGTATTTCATATTTTTTGATCCGTTTTGATTTATAGTCTTCATGTATCCAGCTACCATACTTGCATTGCTCGACTTAGATTGATTGTTGTTGTTTTATCCGCGTTCGTTTTATTCATTATCTCGCTCTAGCTGTCCCGTTTGAGTGGATTGAAGTCGTTTAGCCATGAACTGCCTGTTCAAGGCTCAGCTTTGGTTGATTGTTGTCATGTGTCCATGTAGTTGCTGCTCAGTTAGAATTGATGTAATTGTATCAATAACCCCCTCTATGTACCACTATCTCGTTGTTCCAATTTGGTTGGTTTTGTCATGTTTCCATTTACGCGTAGGCTAGCATTCCTATGCCTGCGTAGTAATACATCCGTTGGTATTTGAGTCTCTTAGTGATAGTTTTTCCGTCTAAATATCTGTCACTTTCGCTTCTCTGTTAAAGTTGCGGTCCAAGCATTTGACATACTATCAGTCACTCGTAACGACGTAGTTTGGATCCGTTTGCTTTAGTTAGTACCACCGCTTTCAGGCCGTAGCTCATTGCAGGTTTGATAGCCATCTTGTATAATAGCTGTGCCGCTTGCCGTTCCATCTGATTATTTAGACTTTTGTAGCTAAAAGACCTTAGATTCTAGTAGGTTTGTGAATGTGTGGCCTTGTTTCTTGTTAGGATCTTCTTTAATCTTGATGGATTGATTTCATCCTATAATTGTTCGTGGTCAGATGTATTCATTATGTGTTTTCCTTATTTAAATAATTCAAATTATAGGCTTGCCATGGTAGATTTCTAGTTGAGAAGATTTTGTTCCGGATATCCAGGATTTTTACAACTTTGCCGTCCGAAAGATGTATCTATGCGCGTATGTTATGCACGCATATGTCTGTGTTTAGGTTGGCGCTCTTGTTAGTATTGATGGCTTCGAGTCTGTGGTGTTTCTTTACGATGCACGATGATCGCTAATTCCCGACACTTGTTACCTCCACCGGTGAGGACCATTTGTAATGTTTTGGCTCGTATGTTATCTAGTCCTCATTCCCGTTTCTTGTCCTCCTAGTATGTTTCACTGTCGGACTACAAGCGCTGCGTACATTCCCTTTGAAGATACTTATTTTTCACATCTGCGTGTGTTGTTCCAATATTGTCTCTCCTCGTAGTCATTACGCTGACAGGTGACGCGACGTTGGTGGCTGGTGTTAAACCATTATAAAAAACGAAACAGTCGTAATGGGTGTTTCTGAAGAGCTAATTCAATGAAGAATGTTAACTTGACAGCCCGGTTGGCTTTGTGGTTAGTGACCCCGACATTCAAGCCGCGGGTCGGGGGTTCGAATCCCACCCAGGACAAACATCCGTATGCATGAATATGTCCGTTTGTCATATGTCTGGATGTAAATATCTATAATATGTATGTATTTAAAAGTATTACATGTAGTATATCAGCTATCTGGTTACAAAAAAAAAAATAAGAATATTAGCACTTCATATTCTAGGCTTTACTGAGACACTATTTCAAGCGATCCGGCATACCTAGTAACATTCTACAGCTTCAGTTGGATTTATGGGTTGATCTGACCATGTTTTGTAGTGCCTCACCATGTTGCTTGTTGTGATGTTGACATAATAAAACTGTGCTGCTGCTATCAAAGCCCTATCGCTTTCAGAAAATCGTTTTCGTATCGATTTTCATATCTTGGTCGATGCAGAGGGATCCAGGTTGCATGTCGAATTAACTGATTGTGCTAGTGTTCTTCAATATACTTGTCAAGGTCCCGTCTTATTGTGTGGTGGTCGGATGTCACGTAGAAGTTTCAGTCTGTTTCCATAACTATGATATCCATATTGTTTGCTTTGCCCTGTTGTAGTTAGCTGTTAGGAAAAGCTTATATTTATAGATTATTAGACGCTATTATACCTAGCTTACATCTAGTGTAAGGTGGCATGCGGTGTCCGCTATGCACAGGTGTTACGATTGTCTTTAGCGGGCATGTCGTCGCTGTGATGACATATGGGTAATGCTAGAGAATGTTTTTTCTTTAAAATACCGCCCTAACGCTTGGATGTTTATGACTTTGTTATGATGGCAGTAACAAAAGGCTTACCTAAGGACGAGATTGCACTTTGTCGGGATTTCTATTGTTTGCGAACGGCAATTAGTAAAGGGGCTGGTCGGGCGCTTTTGAAAGCGTTGCACGTGTCGATTTTTAAGAATTTTGCCGGAGATATTTAAATTACTTTACGATTGTTTTCTTTTACTTAATGAATAGGCGTGCACATATGCAAGGTTTTTTAGTTAATGGGCCTGGTTATTTGTTTAAATAAGAAATAGCCTGAGAACTCAAAGGGGCTTGCAAGGACTTTGCTGTCGTAAAATAGTTTTTGTAACACCAATTGTTCTATGCCTTGCTATGTATTTTTCTAATTGAGGAGGATAATATTAAGAAAAGGATAGATTGGAAATACAATAAATGGCGAAAGGTCGTTTAATCTATTGATGTAGTGATTGGATCGCAGAACGAACTAGTGTTATATTGAAATAGATTTTACGATAGTATTAGCTTGAATGTTAGTATGTATCATACTTATATACTCAGAAAGTGAAGCTTTTTGATTTCCGAAAAATAGATTGCTATACGCCTTGGTAAGGTGAGATAGAAAATGGGCACTAAAAGACTGGATCACTAAATGTAATTAACAGATTAACATGCAACAGGTTAATGGATGAAAAGTACATGGCCGATTGGAGTAATTTGCATTCCACAGATGTCTTGGGCATATTACAGAAATATAATGAAAACTAACCTACAACTGATTTGTAACTAGTGTTTAAATATTTCCGGTTCTCAATTGTTGCTGCTGTTTTGTCTATTTAATGAATTGAGTAAAGGTAATGCAATAATCGTAGCGAGTTGGCCTATACAACCGAAATTGGCGATTTAGATTACCCATATGTCATCTTTTTTATTTATCGTTTAGAACATTAACACAGATTCTGAGGCAAATAGCTCTAAATCAATGCAAAGCCCCCTCTAGGGTCTATACAAGAAGAGCCATTAATAATATAAAAGTCTAATAATATAATAAATAAAATAAAAGCGTAGGTATAATTATTAGCTATACAATTAAGAATATTTTGAGTCAGGCAAATACATGAAGGAAGTAATGTTTAAGCTTTGGCTTATTGTTTTTTGTAATGCTAAAGCGTAAGTCCGTCGGTAGGTTATTAATTAACCGAGAAAAAAACTCTTGAAAATAGCTGTAGAGGTGATAATCGCAGTAAATTGGTTTGAAGTGAATTGTTGTTGAATTTATCCGGATCTCATGTAGTGTTGCTGGTTTGCCTATTAAGGGTAGGTAATGGAATGATCTCACCGGGATAATTTCATCAGCTACGTAAGCTGGGTTGCTGGATTGAGCGTCAGACTGCTAGGGCCTAGATCTGGGCTACTCGCGGCACTATGCACTAAACACTAAGCACGATACACTATAACACCATCGACAAGTTACGGCACTGGCACACAAGTTACTGAACAAGAGCGACTGTGAAGCGCGTTATTGTTTTGGCTCGGGATGCGCGCGCGGTCCCTTAGCCAGAATGCGGCGTGCGCGCGACCGCTCTCGACCGCTGCCAGAAACGAACTCCCTTTTTGATTTAAAAGCTAATGCATTTTTATTAAATTTCTCAATAATTGTATTTTGGCACTTAGCCCTTTTGTAAATTCCATGCCTCGTTTGTCCTGGTACGGAACCCTAAAAACGTTAGTATTAACTCACCAAGTGCGGCGTGGGGGGCGCCACCGAGTCCCTCCTGCGTCGCGGCGGGAGAGGGGGGGGAGTGCCGCATGATACCGCTGGAAATATATCTTTATATTAGACTAGTGGTTCCCAGGGATCTTCAGTTTTCCCGGGATAAAAAGAAGAATAAGTGTTATTGGAGAATATGTTCTAATTCTGTGCCAAATTTCATACCGATCCATTTAACTGTTTTGAAGTTAAAGAGTAACAAACATGGCTATATTCTTACAAGATTTCTCATTTATAATATTAGTGAGGACTAGTAGCTCCCCGCGGTTTCACCCGCGTACCCAGGAGATCTTCAATTTCCCCGGGATGAAAAGTAGCTTATGTGTTATTCCAGATTCTGTATTCCAAATTTCACGAAATTCTGTCACAAGTAACAAATATTGATCCATATATTTTCACTTTCTCATTTATAATAAAAGTAAAGGATGGGTAAATATATCATTTAAAATGACACCTGATATGTACTTCAAATTTGGACTTAACATTAATTTTATAATTTGTTTTATTCCAGAATATATTCTCTCTGAAATCTCTCAGTGTGTAGTTGTGTGCCACGAAATAAAAAAACGCTTAGTGTAGGCCTCTGGTGGCCCTCGGGGGCCCCAGGTAGGCCTCCGGCCCCTCGAGTGGCCCCAGGTAGCCCCTTGGGTGGCCCCAGGTAGCCCTCCGGTGGCCCCAGGTAGGTGTGTGTGTACTCACGGTGGTGCGGCGTGAGCGGCGGCGCGTGCGGCGGGGAGGGCGACGGCGCGGCGGCGGGGAACCGGAACGCGCCCGCCCTGGGATATAATACACACATTTCTAAACGGTTTTGCTTGCTATATTAGAATACTAGTGGCTCCCCGCGGTTTCACCCGCGTTCCCGGGATAAAAAGTAGCCTATGTGTTATTCCAGAACATATTCTAGCTCTGTGCCAAATTTCAAGCAGATCCCTTCAGCCGTTGGAGCGTGAAAGAGTAACAAACATCCATACATACATCCATACTTACAAACTTTCGCCTTTATAATAGTAGTAGGATAACCTAGATTATTGATTATTCAAAGCTGTAGAAAAATTTAGTATTAGTTGCCTTGGAAATTATTGCAAATTCATGTTTTCAATTGCCTGAGTTAAGATCTTTGGATGTCTTTTATTAGAATCCTTTATTAGTGTCTTTTATTAGAGTAAGAACCTCCTCCTTTTTTTTGAAGTCGTTTAAAAAGAGGAAATCTAAAAATGAAACGAGAACAAATTTTACATCAATGATAATTTTAAATATATCCAAGATTCAATTCCGTGTTTCATATATAAATATTGTTAACAAAATAATAAAATTATTGTAATTAGTGGATAGCCATAACTGGCTAAAATAGATGTCATATGAGTACAATTGTTGGAGGTTTGATATGAACAGACATTGCCACTGGCTCTAATCCTAAAAATGTTAATAGATAAGTTGACGTTTCAAATGTCTCGTGTTTAAATTATATGCTGTTGCAACGTCCCAAAAGACAAGAGTGTTTTTCTTCTACTATTGCTATTCTCTAACAACAATGTTGGTTGATAATCTATTATATCAATATGGTAACGTAACTATGGTATAAGTATAGTATAAGTATGGTATAAATATAGTCTAAGTATGGTATAATACCTGTCGCCTTGAACCAGCGGGCTGGCGGGCGGCTGCGGCGCGGGGGAACGCTTCGGAGACATCGTCGGCATGCTGCAACCATTCACAACTAATGTTATTATTGTTAAAGAAATTGTTAAAACCTGTTTTGAATAGAGTAATTGCTGAGTTTATTGCCGGCTCTTCTCAGCAAAAGCAACCTTCCGAACCGAGCATTAGAGTCGACGTTTCATAAGTGCCTGTGAAGGCCTATTTGAATTAATAAATTTATTTCATTTCATTTCAACTTATTATAAACTATGGTATCACCCGCGTACCCGGGAGATCTTACATTATCCCGGGATAAAAAGTAGCCTATAACCTTTCTCAGGCTCTAGACTATCTGTGTACCAAATGCTATTTACATCGGTTCATTAGTTTTAACGGAAAAGCGAGACAGAGTTGGTTGGTTGACTCGCGCAACTTCGTTAGAACATTTTTGATTGATACTCCGCTCCTATTCGTCGTAGCGTGATGATATATAGCCTAGAGCCTTCCTCGATAAATAGGCTATGTGACACTGAAATGATTTTCAAATCAGTTCAGTAGTTCCTGAGATTAGCGCGTTTAAACAAACTCTTCGGCTTTATATCTATACTAATATTATAAAGAGGAAAGATTTGTTTGTTTGTTTGTTTGTTTGTTTGTTTGTAATGAATAGGCTCCGAAACTACCGGACCGATTTCAAAAATTCTTTCACCTTTGGAAAGCTACATTATCCCCGAGTAATATAGGCTATATTTTATCCCTGTATTCCCACGGGAACGGGAACTACGCGGGTAAAACCGCGCGGAGGCAGCTAGTATTAGTATAAAGTGGAAAAGGAGATAGGCTACCTTTTATCCTAGGAAACAAAAACAGACATTATCTAGAATCAAAAGCGGCTATCTCCTTTTGTCAAAAATGTATCTAAACCGTAGAGCAAATTTTAATGATATTTTGTACAGATAGATAACAAACAAACCTTATCAACTTCAGAGGGAAATCATTGAAATAAAATTATTTGTTGCACAGTTTCAAATAAAAACGACTACAAACACTAACTCGCGGTTCGGAGACACACAACAGACAGACGAACAGACGTGATATTATCACGTTGTTATATTACATCATATATTATGTTATAATTTATAATATTTATCATTATACATGTGATTGGTACATCTGGCGTGATTTGTGTAATATAATCTGTTTTTAATAGATAAATGTGTGCAATGGTTTGGTTTCATTGAATTACCGAGGACATTTTTCCAAACTAAGCAGAGCTTGTACTGTAACCAACCAGATAAACTGGCATATAAACCTTACAATATTTACTATGCGAATTTTCAACTATCAAGAAAAGTATAAATACCTCTAATTAACGAATTTTATCAACCCAAAACCTTAATATAAAGTTGAAATGTCACCAATGTATGGCTCTTTGTGATTAAACTATTTTATTTTTTTAACTCTTTATAACTAATTTTAGACCATCCTAACCTCAACATAACGGCTTCATCCATATTCGTAACTGCAAGTTCGTAACCAGTTACAAGAGAAGAATTTTTTTTCGCTGTTTCGTAACTAGTTGTGAGAGAAGAATTATTATTCCACTTTTGTAAATTTTTGGTAGTTGCGAAACTGGAATGAGTCGCATACCGGCTTACTCTCATTGGTAGCTTTGAACCAGGAGACGGACTTTTTATCCCGGGAAAATTAAGATCCCTCGGGAACGCGAGTGAAACCGCAGGGAACCACTAGTGTCAAATAAATGTTGAAATTTGAAATGTTTTCAATAAAGCTGTAGGAATAGATTCTTAAAAACCCCAGCCGTCGTTCACGTAAATAACTAAACGTGCAACACTATTGATTGTTTCGGTGTTATTTACTTTATATATGTACTATTGGAAATGGAAACAAAAATGGTTACAAAAATGGAAATAATTAGATCTACAAAAGTGGAATAATAATTCTTCTCTCGCAACTAGTTACCAAAAAGAGAAAAAGAAATCTTCTCTTGTAACTGGTTACGAACTTGCAGTTACGAATATGGATGAAGCCAACATAACAAACCTCAGTTTAACGAATCACTACATAGTATAAAACAAAGTCGCTATCCGCCGTCTGTCTGTCCCTATGTATGCTTAGATCTTTAAAACTACGCAACAGATTTTGATGCGTTTCTTTTTAATAGATAGAGTGATTCTTAAGGAAGGTTTTTATGTATAAATCATTACGCTATGACGAATAGGAGCGGAGCTTCAATCAAAACTGTTGCAAAAACGGGCAAGTGACGCTAAAGAAATTGCGCGGGTCACCTAGTTACTTGATATAACGAATATTTACTTGTTCCCCTCCGATTTGTTATATTAGCACTGTATGACTTAGAGCAGTTTTGTTCTGGGGGTACATATTATGCTCTTACTAGGAGTCAAAATGGTCGCCATGGCCGAAATCTGTCGGATCAACAATTATTTAGACTTACCGGAAGAGGTCGTGGTGCTTGGGGCTGGGCAGGGGTCGCTCGGGGGGCTCGCCCGGGGACCAGGGAGACGTCGCTGCACACACAAACATACATAAGTATTCATCATCATCATCATCATCTTCAGCCTATTTCACACTTATGTAAAAATCACTATTGTATTAAATTTAAGTTGGTTTTTGAAAAGAGTAATTACTGAGTTTATTGCCGGCTCTTCTCAGTAAAAACTACTATCAGAACCGAGCATTAATGACTATTCAAAAGTGCGATGAAGTAAAAAAGAGATTTTGATATTTTTTGATTTTAGTCCACTGGTGGACGTAGGCCTAGGCCTAGGACGTAGGCCCTAGTTCGTGCCACCTATCGCTCTTCGCGGAAACCGTTAGCAATAGCATTGCGTTGGCCGAGACGCAGAGATTTGTTTATATATACTGTATACTATACAGACAGGACCGTACTTTGACAGCCCGGTTGGCTTTGTGGTTAGTGACCCTGACTTTCAAGCCGCTGGTCATGGGTTCGAATCCCACCCAGGACAAACATTTGTATGCATGAATATGTCTGTTTGTCGTGTGTCTGGATGTTAATATCTATATATGTATTTAAAAGTAGTATATGTAGTTTATTAGCTATCTGGTTACCATAACACAAGCTTCATCTGAAGCTTACTTTGGAATCAGATTGGCCGTGTGTGAAAAATGTCGCAGGATATTTATTTATGTATTTTGTTATATCAGCTGACCTGCGCCACTTTAAACGTCTGTTTCTTTAACAACGTTTTTTATGGTGCTCAGCTTCTATCGGTCGTAGCGTGATGTTATATAGCCTATAGCATTCCTCGATAAATAGGCTATAGAACCAAACTGCGGAGCTGTTTGTCGGGGGCTTTTATTTATTTATTTATTATGGATCACCAACAAATGAAACACATAACTAAAACTAAAAAAGATACTACAGGTAACATGCCTCATGCTCACTTAATTATAGGTAATCACAGCTAACACCAACAGCTTCTACCGCTATTTTAAATTAAACAAAAATAAAATAAAATAAAAAGTTAAATTTAAGTATACAACAAAGAAATAAAATTAAATTACTAATAAAAAATAAAATCACAAAACATTTAATTGTAATATTGGCTTATTTAATACTTATTTATAGTGTACATACTTGTAGCCTCGCATTAAAACTAAATTAAATACCCAAATGTACAGTAATGTCTGAAATGAGTTGTTTTTAGGGTTTCGTAGTGAAATGGCAAAAAATGGTAACCTTAAAGATGCGTCATGTCTGATTCTCCGTATGTCACAGCCACATTTTCCGAAACTATAAGAGTTATACGGTTGAAACTTGGTAAGTAGATGTATTCTGTAAACCGCATTAAGGTTTTCACATAAAAATAGAAAAAAACTAAAAATTTTTGAGTTTTTTTTTCATCTTAGGTCTTCAAAAATGATATTGAGCTTTCTAATATAATTTTTTTTTTATGCGCGAGAGACACCCAGCAAAGTGGTAAAATATGTGCCTTTCCCCATGTAACTTCTAAAATAAGAGGATGGAAAAACACAAAAAATATTTATGTAATCTTTCATCATGTAACTTTCACCGAAAATTGGTTTGGAGGTGATCTAGTACGTTGTTTTTCTTAAACCGCAACGTTACAACGAAGTACAAGAACTTTTATATTATATCTCATGCTGCTACGGAACCCTTCACGAGCGAGTGCAACTCGCACTCGGCCGCTTATATTATAACACTAGTGTAGTAATTGTTGTAAATATATACTTTTTTACATCTATTAAACCTCTCTGGTAAAGAAAAGAAAATATACTAGTTTAAATAATATGTTGGTGATTCGATCCGTTGCTGTGACAACTATTAAATAAAATTGTTCACACCTATAAGCCGTATCTTTCTTTGAAATTACAACATTAATACGTACAGTTGTGATGGTGTGTAGGCGAGACCGGTCTTCGAGGCAACACCGGGGGGCCGTCGCTAGTGCGGGGCGCGGGGGCCGGGGCCGGGGCGGGGCCGGGGGGCGGCGCTAGTGCGGGGCCGGGGGCCGGGGGCGCGCTCGACGTAGTGCTGTTCCGGGGCAGTAGGGGTGGGACACGTTCCGCCGCCTACAAGTATAAATATATATTTGTATAAATTTAGGTTAGTACATAAATGTTATATATATTCAATCCAAAATCTGCATTTCCAAGCTTAGATAATCATTTAAATTATTATTATTACAGTAGATATAAATATTTTTATTGAATTCAGAAACATTACACGCAAGTTACACTTTCATTTCATATTCAATAACAATTACACATATCCAAGTTTAAAATATAATAAACTAGCTGCCTCCCCGCGGTTTTATCCGCGTAGTTCCCGTTCCCGTGGGAATACAGGGATAAAATATAGCCTATGTTACTCGGGGATAATGTAGCTTTCCAAAGGTGAAAGCATTTTTGAAATCGGTCCAGTAGTTTCGGAGCCTATTCATTACAAACAAACAATTCTTTCCTCTTTATAATATTAGTATAGATAACAATTACACATATACAAGTTTAAAATAAAATAAATATATACTTACTATGTAGATACCTACCACCGCCGTAGCTAGTGGGGACAATATGGGGCAATGCCCAACCTCAAAATCACAATTTGACAGCCCAATTGGCTTTGTGGTTAGTGACCCTCACTGTCAAGCCATCGATCGTAAGTTCAAATCCCACCCAAGACAAACATTTGTATACATGAATATGTCTGTCTGTCCTGTGTCTGGATGTTAATATCTATATAAGTATGTATTTAAAAGTAGTATATGTAAGTGTGTATGTGTGACTGTATGCCTGTTTGCCACCATTGTGGTATAGATGTAAACTACAGTTAGATGTGCAAGTGACCTGTTCATGATTCCTGCAGTAGAACAGATCAGCGTCGACGATGGCTCCACGAGGGGAAAGGGCAGGTGTGCGTCTCTCTCGCACCATGTCCCTGTCTCGCTCCCTCTCCGATAACGGCCTAATGCTGGACGTGCTACCTTGTCTGTGGAAGAGGATTTATTTCATCATCATCATCAGCTCATATACGTCTCCACCGAGGAGCTCGAGCAGCATTGTCACTGTATGTTCGTGAGGTCACGGACGTGGGTTGCGACTGAAAACCAGCGTGAGGGCTAGTTTTTATTAACCCTCGCATCATGTTGAGTCGCGACCTATTATAGAAATAGATATAGAAATTTGGGTAGGTACATAGGTATTTCATGTTACAAACAGTTAATTCCAAATTCTGCCTTTCCAAGCATATACCGGGCATCATGCAGCATTGCATGTAATTTATTTGTTCTTCGTGTATGTGTGTTGTGTAGGTTGATGTAATGTTGTGTGTTGTCTTGAATAAATGTTTTTTCTTTCTTTCTTTTCTTTTATTAATAGTGACTATTCATAAGTGCTTGATTGAGGCCTATTTGCATACATTTTATTTTTATTTTGAGCCCCCCCTAACACCGAGGGGGTGTCCATAGTCCACTTAGGACTAGTGCGGACTCCACATGCATGCTCGGGCATGCAGGTTTCCTCACGATGTTTTCCTTCACCGAAAGCCAGTGGTGTGAATCCGTATGTAAGTTTTTATAAACTCAGAGGTATGGGTTAGGGATTTAAACCGGCACTCATGATCGTGAGTCAGTGCGTTCCCAACTGAATCTATGATCTGAGAGAAATGTCTAAGTATCGTCTATAAATGTCAATACATATTAAATTGAATCAAAGGTTAACTAGGTACTTAATATTTTTTATTTCTAGGCTGAAAATATACTCATAAAGACTTAAACTATAGCTAATATAATAGTAATAAATTGGTAATTACCGGTCGTGTCGCGGCGAGTGCCTGTCCCGGGGCGAGGGCGGCTCGTCCCGGTTGTTCCTGTAACACACATAACATACTTTATATTTATATATACTAGCTGCCACCCTGTGGTTTCACCCGCGTAGTTCCCGTTCCCGTGGGAATACAGGGATAAAATATAGCCTATGTTACTCAGTGATAATGTAGCTTTCTAATAAAAAAAGAATTATTAAAATCGGTAAAGTACTTTTTGAGTTTATTCGTTACATACAAAAATACAAATCTTTCCCCTTTATAATATTAGTATAGAAGTAAAGATCAACTTGTGGCACCCCGCGGTTTCACCGGCGTTCCCGGGGATCTTCAATTTTCCCGGAATAAAAAGCATCATGTCTGTCTCCTGGTTCTGAACTACCTCCCTACCAATTTTCAGTCGAGTCGGTTCAGCCGTCCGTGAGTTATAAATAGTTTAACTAACACGACTTTCTTTTATATATATACGCCCGATGTCAATAATCAATCCTGATCCATTTTTTGCTATCTAAGATTGATATATCAATCCATTTTCTGGGTGAAGCTTTAAAATCAATCTATCTTCGATCTACGATCGATCGAATCTGTTCGAAAATAATAGTTTTTGCTTGCCAATAAGCTATCCGTCCATTTTGACAACTCGCTGGTTTTAATTACGGATTGGAGATAGATTATTAACATCGGGCGTTAGTCTATAGACTATAGTGATGTAACTTACTTGTTATTGACAATAGTGTTGGTATTGTTTGTGATGTTGTTCGGCTTGCCCTTGTCGAAGAGCTGGCGTCCCTTGTCGAGGAGGCTGAGCTGGCTGCCACCCCGGTCCGACCATAGGCTGCAAATCTCTTGTCTACTACCTGTATAGACACGAGGGTTAGAGGCTTCGAAACTCAGTTAGGACATACATTTTAATTTACAATAACAATATAAGTACCCTTTTGTATGCTTCAATTTCGTCTGGACGTAAATATCTATAGAAGTATGTATTTAAGATTAGTATATGTAGTATATCAACTATCTGGTTAACATATCAATTAACTTAATCTGATTCCAAACTATGTCGTGCAGGCAGAAAAATGACCCAGGGTATTTATTTATTTATTAATTCACACCACTGGCTTTCGGTGAAGGAAATCCCCCTCATTGTAGGGATGGAGAGGTCTTAGGTGGAGACGTATATCGTCTCATAGCTTACAACACCGCTCAAGTCGAAAATTGTCAGTTTCTTTGAATGCCGTTGGATAGAGCTGCTCATTGCGCGTCGAATCATGGGTCATAGATTTCAGTCAATAAGAGGCTTTAATTCTAAAAATAACAGCGCGCCAGCCGGTTGGCCTTTTAAAATAAACAGTTTTTTTCGTCGCCTGAAAAGTTGGTAAAAATGACTTATGCGGTGTTGGAAGCTATGGGATGATATGAGGTGATGATGATGATGATGAGGTAGTTACCTCGGTGGTCGTCGTGATGCAGTAGTGAGGAGAGTGAGGAGAGGGAGCCGCCCTCCCACAGGCTGCTGCCCGTCGGGGACAGCTGAGACACGCCAGACACACCAGACACGCCTGTGGTACAAACACAGACATTAGGTACTTATATACACACTAACTGCCGGCCCGCGGTTTCACCCGCGTAGTTCCGGTTCCCGTGACCGCAGGGGTATCAAAAATAGATAGTAGCCGGTTCTCAGACCTACCCAATATGCACACAAAATTTCATGAGAATCGGTAAAGCTGTATCGGAGGAGTTTAATCACAAACACCGCGACACGAGAATTTTATATATTAGATTATATTTATATGACAAGTTTCGAGAAAATTCAGTCGAAAGTTAAATTCTGCATAATTATTTATTAATCATTCTGCAGTTCAATTTATTGTAAACTAGCTGCCTCCGCGCGGTTTTACCCGCGTAGTTCCCGTTCCCGTGGGAATACAGGGATAAAATATAGCCTATGTTACTCAGTGATAATGTAGCTTTCTAATGAAAAGAATTTTTTAAAATAGGTCCAGTACTTTTTGAATTTATTCGTTACATGTGCCTCACATGTTCGTCATAAGTGCCTGTGAAGGCCTATTTGAATTAATAAATATTTAATTACATTTCAAATTATCGCTATATTTTCTTTTCACTCAGTTTTCCTAAACAAATTTAACATTGAATTTATAGCAAGTTTTCTACAACTGAAATAAAAGAAGTTAATGAATAAAATAGCTGTTAAATTATATTAATTCAGATAAATATTGGTATTCCCAATGGAGTACAGTATGGGGTTCTTCAAGAAGGGAGTGAAGAGATTTTTACAGGGTCGGCAACGCGTGAGTAACGCCCCTAGTGTTGCAAGCGTCCATAGGGTACGGTGACCGCTTCCTATCAGGCGGACTGTACCTATGCCTGTTTGCGACCTTTGTGGTATAAAAAAAAAATTTTTTTTGCAGTTATATTTGATGGCAGTTTCAGACAAATGCTATAATTTTAAGTACATAGTTATTAAAAGTATTACAAGCTAGCTGCCTCCGCGCGGTTTTACCCACGTAGTTCCCGTTCTCGTGGGAATACAGGGATAAAATATAGCCTATGTTACTCGTGAATAATGTAGCTTTCCAAAGGTGAAAGAATTTTTGAAATCGGTCCAGTAGTTTCGGAGCCTATTCATTACAAACAAACAAATCTTTCCTCTTTATAATATTACTAGTGGCTCCCCGCGGTTTCACCCGCGTTCCCGGGATAAAAAGTAGCCTATGTGTTATTCCAGAACATATTCTAGCTCTGTGCCAAATTTCAAGCAGATCCCTTCAGCCGTTGGAGCGTGAAAGAGTAACAAACATCCATACATACATCCATACTTACAAACTTTCGCCTTTATAATAGTAGTAGGATAGTATAGATAGTACGTACTCATGGTATCGTCGCTGCTGCAGATGGAGACTGAGGAGGCGGAGTGGGAGGTGGAGTGGGAGGTGGAGGTGGAGTGGGAGGAGGAGTGGGAGTGGGAGTGCTCGTGGTTGCGGCGGGAGACCTTCACCTGCTTCAGCGACAGCTCAGGGTATTTTCGGGGCTGGGGACAACATGAATGTATTAGAATATATATAGAGCACGCCAAACGGGCAACCAAAGACTATGAGCTCATTAATTTTGTTTATACTCTGGTCAGTTATACTTAAAATTGACGGTCAATTTTTAAAAGCTTATAACTCAGCAATAATAATAATAATAAATATCCTGGGACATTTTTCACACACGGCCAATCTGATTCCAAACTAAGCAGAGCTTGTGATATGGTAACCAGATAGCTGATATACTACTTTTAAATACATACTTATATAGATATTTACATCCAGACACAGGACAAACAGACATATTCATGCATACAAATGTTTGCCCTGGGTGGGATTCGAACCCAGGAACCGCAGCTTGAGTCAGGGTCACTAACCACAAAGCCAACCGGGCTGTCAAATAAAGCATCATACGATACAAAAAAATTGGATGTACACATCCACATCTACTAGAAGTATAACTGACTAGAGTTTGTAGTACCAACCGTCTCTGAGATTACCCGCAGACGGACGGACGGACATGGCGAAACTATAAGGGTTCGTAGTTGACTACGGAACCCTAAAAAAGGATTTATATCATTCAAAATGTCATAAATAATATAGACATTATCATCTTTAAACGCCATTTTCTCAAAATCAAGTTTATGAGGGTTAACACATTATTGCTTATCAGCATCCATATATATATGCTTATAATTACTACTGTTTAACTTACAAATTTAGGCATCTGCTTAACGGGGGGTCGCGGTTCGATTTCTAAACTCTTCGCGTACAAGTAGTTGGTGATCTCGTTGTCGTCCATCCCGGGAAACGGGTCCAGAGACTCCAGGAACGACTGGAAATAAATAATTAAAATAAATAATAAATATCCTGGGACTTTTTTTCACACACGGCCAATCGGATTCCGGAGTAAGCTTCAAAGTAAGCTTGAGTTATGGTAACCAGATAGCTGATATACTACTTTTAAATACATACTTATAAAGATATTTACATATAGAGATCATTGTATTAGTATGTTATGAATATTTTGTTAGATTTTTCTATAGTTTACTAGCGGACCCGGCAGACTTCGTTCTGCCCACCAGCGCCACCTACCGGCTCCAAATTGATGTATTATACATAAAAACCTTCCCCATGAGATACTCCTTTATTTGGTGAAAACCGCATGAAAATCTATTGAGTAGTTTTTGTGTTCATCGCGTTCAGACAGACAGTCAGAGGCGGCGAGGACTTTATTTTATATATATAGATTGTTAGTAGGCACGTGTCGAGGTCACGAGGACTCACCCTAGTCCTCGGTTCCACGGTGAGGCAGTAGGGCTGGTTCTGGTACTGCTGGATTTCGCCGGTGATCTCCGCCACCTTGCGACGCTTCGAGAAGTTTATCAGCTCAGAGTTTGGGAGGAAGTCTGCCGAAGGGGAACAGAACGGGGTAAATAAATGAGTACTTTTATACACTACTAGCTGCCTCCGTGTAGTTCCCGTTCCCGTGGGAATACAGGGATAAAATATAGCCTATGTTACTCGTGGATAATGTAGCTTTCGAATGGGGTAAGAATTCTTAAAAACAGTCCTGTAGTTTTTGAGCCTTTTCATTACAACCAAACAAACAATGATATATTTATAATATAAGTGTAATTAAGCAAGAGAGAAGGAAGATGCTGGTGTGAAAGAGACAGAAAGAGAGTCACATACCCAGGTTTCCCTCTTCTATATGCAGTATATTGGTGAGGTAGATTCCGAAGAAGGGTACACAAGGTGGGTTGATGCTCCTCAGCCGCTCCTGGTAGCGACGGAAGTGGTCAGAGTTCAGCTCACGGAACTGCTCCAACGCGCGCACCAGCCGAAGTGGAACCAGCTGAAATGAGAACGATTTAGTCACTCTTTCAAGAAATATATAATAAATGGATGCTTATAAGCAATAAGTCAACCCAGAAGATCGAAAACAAAGATTTTGATTAAATTTTATACTGCATCACGTATTTAATATTAAATATTCAAGTCATCGAAAACATAAAAGTAGATAAAAAATGGATTTATATCATACAAAAAGTCGTAAATCCCATACATCACATTATCTTAAGACACCATTGTCTCAAAACCAAGTTTATGAGGGTTAAAACATTATTGCTTATCAGCATCCAAATATCCTGGGTCGTTCGATCCCAAACTAAATTTATGCTAAGGTTACCAGATATCTGATATAGTACTTTTAAACACATGCTTATGTAGATATTTAGATCAAGACACAGAACAAACAGACATGCTTGCATATAAATGTTTGATCTGGGAAGTGAAGGTCAGGGCACTAACCACAAAGCCAACCAGTCTGTCAAGACCAGTATATGACCAGTCGTTTGCTGACCACTTTCTAACAACTTACCACATGGCCATACACAAATCTCATTTATATGAAAAATTGCCACAAAAAACTGACATCAATGGTATATGTGTTCAATAATACCGGTACAAAGCGAGTGCCTTGTGGAACCCTGTAAACTTGTATGAAAACTACTTTTTATATGAAGTGTAAATAACCTTCGTAGAAGTTTTATTTATTTATCACAAAAATATTTTAAAATGTAAATTGTATGTGAAATTGTCATACTGTTTTTATGTCTTAGTTTACACATTGGGGACGCAATGGCGATGATCTTCAATAAGCACTGAAGATTAGATGCCCTTACTCTACTAAGTCCACATTCGTCTATCATTTACAGGTTTAGGGTCCAAGATCCAGGACCTGGAGCCTGGGTTCTGGGACGTCCAAGGGTCTAAGTTGCAGGGTAAGCAACGCGTGAGTGCCGGCCCTGGTGTTGCGGCGTCCATAGACTAACGGTATCCGAGCGTCATTAGGTGGGGTCGTATCGTATGCCTGTTTGGCTCTGTTGGAGCGCGCCGTCATAAGGCGGGCGCGCGGGCTGCGCGGGCGCGCGGGTCGGAGGGCGCGCCCCTTACCGCTACGCCACCGACGACATCGCGCGTTTACATTGTTTTCATGCTCATTATAATATTTATACAGTCCACTAAAGAGTTTAATTTAATAGTCCCTATATAGGACTCTAACAGGCTCTGTATGGCCCCGGCATGTAGCAGGGGTTCAGACTCATGGGGAAGAGGGGTCCAGGCTCATGGGGGCAGGGGTCTAGAGTCACGGGGAGCAGGGGCCCAGGGTCACGGGGAGGGGTACCGACCTGGAAGGTGGCCCTGAGGCGGTGCACCGAGGCGCTCCCGCAGGCGGCCACCACGGCCAGCACGCCTCATGGGGAGCAGGGGTCTAGAGTCACGGGGAGCAGGGGCCCAGGGTCACGGGGAGGGGTACCGACCTGGAAGGTGGCCCTGAGGCGGTGCACCGAGGCGCTCCCGCAGGCGGCCACCACGGCCAGCACGCCTCATGGGGGGCAGGGGTCTAGAGTCACGGGGAGCAGGGGCCCAGGGTCACGGGGAGGGGTACCGACCTGGAAGGTGGCCCTGAGGCGGTGCACCGAGGCGCTCCCGCAGGCGGCCACCACGGCCAGCACGCCTCATGGGGAGCAGGGGTCTAGAGTCACGGGGAGCAGGGGCCCAGGGTCACGGGGAGGGGTACCGACCTGGAAGGTGGCCCTGAGGCGGTGCACCGAGGCGCTCCCGCAGGCGGCCACCACGGCCAGCACGCCTCATGGGGAGCAGGGGTCTAGAGTCACGGGGAGCAGGGGCCCAGGGTCACGGGGAGGGGTACCGACCTGGAAGGTGGCCCTGAGGCGGTGCACCGAGGCGCTCCCGCAGGCGGCCACCACGGCCAGCACGCCTCATGGGGAGCAGGGGTCTAGAGTCACGGGGAGCAGGGGCCCAGGGTCACGGGGAGGGGTACCGACCTGGAAGGTGGCCCTGAGGCGGTGCACCGAGGCGCTCCCGCAGGCGGCCACCACGGCCAGCACGCCTCATGGGGAGCAGGGGTCTAGAGTCACGGGGAGCAGGGGCCCAGGGTCACGGGGAGGGGTACCGACCTGGAAGGTGGCCCTGAGGCGGTGCACCGAGGCGCTCCCGCAGGCGGCCACCACGGCCAGCACGCCTCATGGGGAGCAGGGGTCTAGAGTCACGGGGAGCAGGGGCCCAGGGTCACGGGGAGGGGTACCGACCTGGAAGGTGGCCCTGAGGCGGTGCACCGAGGCGCTCCCGCAGGCGGCCACCACGGCCAGCACGCCTCATGGGGAGCAGGGGTCTAGAGTCACGGGGAGCAGGGGCCCAGGGTCACGGGGAGGGGTACCGACCTGGAAGGTGGCCCTGAGGCGGTGCACCGAGGCGCTCCCGCAGGCGGCCACCACGGCCAGGACGCCGTTGAAGTTGTTGAGGTCCCGCAGCGCCGCGGCCACCTCCAGCAGGCGGCACACCACGCCGCTGCGCTCCTCGATGTTCTCGCTCTCCACTATCCACTTCTCCATCCACCGGGTGAACTGATGGTCAACACATGATATACAATCATTAATCATACTTATATTACAAAGAGAAAACACTTGCATTTATATGCAAATAAAGCTAGTTATATTTTATCCCAGTATTGTTAAAAAAAGCTGAGAAGAGCCGGCAATAAACTCAATATTTACTCTTTTCAAAACAACCTTAGATTTACTGCATTTCAAGAATTTGGTCAAAAAAATATATATTGAAAAATTATTGCAACTTCAAATAGCCTTATACATAATATCATTAATATCTACTTACATTGGTGGTATGCTTGATTATCCTCAGCAGGTTGGGACTGGACTTTTCCTTGTCTTTCTTCGTCCACACGGCGCCCACCAGCTCTGAGGGTTTCACCTGAAATATTGAATATATATATTTGTATATTCATATATTCTAACAAAAACTAGATAAAAAGAAATTAGAGACCAAACAATCCTTAGGGATTGGATTACTTTAGTTTTTGTTTGTTGATTGCACTTTTTATTATGTTTTACAATATGGGAACATCGTTAATCCGAAAATAATATTTGCTTTTTAATATTTTTACTTCTTTTTATAGCACAAAGGTGGCACAATGGACGCTTGCCGTATTATATTTCGGTTATATATTCAAAGTTCCTTCAATAAAATACTAAAATGAACATGGTTTAGTCTAAACAGTGTAAATGATTTTCAAGGTCAACTAGTATCGAAAATCCACCTATCTTCAAGGCCCTACCTCCGGGACTTTCAACAGGAACTTACCATATTATTTACTACGAGCTTCCGCCCGCGATTTTACCCGCGTAGTACACAAAATTTACCCTATATTACTCTCTGATAATGCAGCTTTTGATCAACAAAACAAACAAATCTTTCCTCTTTATAATATTAGTATAGATATACAAACCTGTCTATACAGCTGAAACTCTAGCAGCGTGAGTTGTCTCGCGAGTTCTAGGGGATGTAGTGCCAGGGGATGCCATCCGTGTCGCTCGGGGTCCGCCACGTGCCTCAGCACGGACGGCGGGGCGCGGTCGAACACGTGGGAGACCCCCACGCCGACCCCTGAACCCGCCCCGGGGGACTCCCATTCGGGGGTCGCGCCGCTCTGTGGGGAGAAGGATGATGTAGGCGATTAGATGAACTAGCTTTCTTCATTGGTGCTCCGCTCCTATTGGTCATATCGTGATGATATATAGCCTTCCTCGATAAATGGACTATCTAATGCCGAAAGAATTTTTCAAATCTGACCAGTAGTTCCTGAGATTAGCGCGTTCAACCAAACGAACAAACTTTTCCGCTTTATCTTAATATATATAAATCTCGTGTCACAATGTTTGTCCTCAATGGACTCCTAAACCACTTAACCGATTATAATAAAATTCGCACACCATGTGCAGTTCGATCCAACTTGAGAGATAGGATAGCTTACATATACTTGGACCCGGTAGGTGGCGCTGGTGGGCAGAAAGAAGTCTGCCTGGTCCACTAGTAATATTAGTATAGATAGATGTCTTGGAACTAGTTGTAGATAATGGTCCATAGGGTAACTAAATAATAAATATTCTGGGATATATTGAAGATGCGTTAATTGATAATTATATAATAAATATCCTGGGATATTATGAGAATACTGGGTCTACCCAGTATCTTATAAAATTTTAAATTGATAATTACTAAATAAATATACCAGGATATTTTTCAGATATGAAAAACTGCAGTAAGTTCTATACTAGAACGAGCATCTAAAACAGCATTAGCAGTTTCATACCAGATTTGGCTGGGCAGGGAGAGAAACATGAGTAGTGAAGGTGAGTGTTGATGTACGTCGGAAAGGGGCCCCTTAAACCTACACCCGTGTCACAAGTCTCGGGATCTGCTCGGAGTTGCTCTCTCTGTCACACGATGGACACCGCTCCGGCACCCGCACGGTCAATCCATGGAATGCTAAGAAGTTCGTCTCATCTGATTTTAAACTGAACAGAGCTTGTACTGTAACCAGATAGCTGATGTACTACACACATGGTTTTATAGATATTTTCATCGAAACACAGTGCATACAGACGATGTTTTTCCCGGGTGTGATTCGGACCCACTACTGGCCGTTTATACCACCCAACCAGTCGAAGAGCTGAAGCTTTTGATCAAGGGAATGACCAAGAAACATCCTTAATGGCAGGGGTAGTTTCAGTACCCGCGTAGTGTGGTTACCTTCTTGTACTCTGCACCTACTTCCTCATAGGGCGACTGAGGTATGTTGATGTAATAATTAACAGCTGAAGCGTTTGCTGAAGGAGACCAAGGCTGGGGTAGTTTTAGTACCCAGCTGGTATGGTTACCTTTCTGTGGTATGGTTACCTTTCTCTGTCTTTATTGCCGGCTCTTCTCAGTAAAAACTACTATCAGAACCGAGCATTAATAGTGACTATTCATAAGTGCTTTATTGAGGCCTATTTGAATAAAAAAGATTTTGATTTTGATTTTTGTGCAGTCTTAATAAGTAAACCTGAAGCGATTGCTAAAGGAAAACTACCATAACAACCTTAATGGGCTATTTCATTACCAACGGGGGAGAGCCTTGAGCACGCTCTGCACCCACTTCCTCATGGGGCGACCGTAGTATGCTGATGTAATAAGTGACAGCTGGGGCTTTTCCTGAAGGAAAACCATGGTTAGGGTACTTTTAGTACCCAGCTGGCGTGGAATGGTGTGGCGTGGATTGGTGGGGTAGTAGTTGGGTTACCTTCCTGTGCAAAGTTTTGAGCATGCTCTGCACCCACTTCCCTTAAATAGCTGGGGTACTTTTAGTACCCAACTGTTGTGGTGTGGAGTGTTGTGGTGTGGAGTGTTGTGGAGTGGATTGTTGTGGAGTGGAGTATTGTGGTGTAGAGTATTGTAGAGTGAAGTGTTGTGGTGTGGAGTGTTGTGCTGTGAAGTGAAGTGTTATGGTGTGGAGTGTTGTGGAGTGGATTGTTGTGGAGTGGAGTATTGTGGTGTAGAGTATTGTAGAGTGAAGTGTTGTGGTGTGGAGTGTTGTGCTGTGAAGTGAAGTGTTATGGTGTGGAGTGTTGTGGAGTGGATTGTTGTGGAGTGGAGTATTGTGGTGTAGAGTATTGTAGAGTGAAGTGTTGTGGTGTGGAGTGTTGTGCTGTGAAGTGAAGTGTTATGGTGTGGAGTGTTGTGGAGTGGATTGTTGTGGAGTGGATTATTGTGGTGTAGAGTATTGTAGAGTGAAGTGTTGTGGTGTGGAGTGTTGTGCTGTGAAGTGAAGTGTTATGGTGTGGAGTGTTGTGGAGTGGATTGTTGTGGAGTGGAGTATTGTGGTGTAGAGTATTGTAGAGTGAAGTGTTGTGGTGTGGAGTGTTGTGCTGTGAAGTGAAGTGTTATGGTGTGGAGTGTTGTGGAGTGGAGTATTGTGGTGTAGAGTATTGTAGAGTGAAGTGTTGTGGTGTGGAGTGTTGTGCTGTGAAGTGTTGTGGTGTGGAGCGTTGTGGTGTGGAGAGTAGTAGGTTGGTGGGTTACCTTCCTGTGCAGAGTCTTGAGCACGCTCTGCACCCACTTCCTCATGGGGCGGCCGGCGGCGGCCTGCGCCTGCAGGAACTCCCGCAGCCGGCCGAGCAGCGCCGGCTCCCGCTCGAAGTCGTAGAAGTGCTGGTCCACCCAGTGACGGATCACGTTTATTACCCTGGATACAAGTACTAGAGAATCAGTTTCAAATTCAAATAAGCTTTTCTAAGCACTTAATTCTTCACAGCAAAAGCAAGGCAGATTTAGGATAAAACGGACGGGACGACCGCAGCAGGCAAATTGTTCCAAATTGGTTATACCAATTTTGGGCTAATACATATTCTAGCTTGTCTTGGTGATGGTGGTGGTGTTACCTGAACTTGACGGGCTGCTGGAACTCCTTGCGGTACCGCTTCCAGTCCTCGCGCGCCGTGTTCTTGCTGAGCTTCTCCGCGTCGCTGCTGGCCGCCAGCTCCACGCACTCCATGCCGTCAATACCCTCGGCTACAACACCATTATTTATTTATTTATTTATTTTTATGTTGGGGGACCAACAGCTTTACAAAATTGTGGTCAAAATTTTACTTAAAAAATAGATGACCCATTTAGAGGTCCTCTCATATAGATACTTGAATCGGTATTTCATTTCATTTCATAAAGGAAAAATTGCTGGCTTAGCCGTCGCCTCAGTATTGGGATTCTAATGTTAAATATGTCTGAGTCAATTAATTTGGATATGTTATTATATGCATTGCTAGCTCGCCAAGTGTAAGAATTTTGCCTGTAGTTAGAGGACACAATCGTGTACATGAAAAAGTGGATTCTGCCGCAGGTATTTGGTAGAAGTGTTAAACATAAATAACGCCTAACATTAAAAAAAATATATATCCTGGGACTTTCTCACGGCCAATCGGATTCCAAAGTAAGCTTCAAAGTGAGCTTGTGTTATGGTAACCAGATAGCAGATATACTACGTTTTAAATACATACTTACATTGATACTTACATCCAGACACAGAACAGACATTCATGCATACAAATGTTTGTCCTGGGTGGGATTCGAACCCACGACCATCGGCTTGAGAGTTAGGGTCACTAACCACAAAGCCGTCTGGTCTGTACAATGATTATATATTTTGTTTGTTATGAATAGGCTCCGAAACTACTGGACCAATCTGAATAATTCTTTCACCGATAAAAAGCTACATTATTTGTGAGTGTCATAGGCTATATTTTATCTCTATATTCCTATGAGAACGGGAACTAGGCGGGGTGAAACCGCCGGACGGTAGCTAGTCTATACTAATATTATAAAGAGGAAAGATTTGTTTGTTTGTAATGAATAGGCTCCGAAACTACTGGACCGATTTCAAAAATTCTTTCACCTTTGGAAAGCTACATTATCCCCGAGTAACATAGGCTATATTTTATCCCTGTATTCCTACGGGAACGGGAACTAGGGGGGTGAAACCGCAGGACGGTAGCTAGTGTTGTATATAGAGGTTACCTATGTCGATTTCCAGCAGCGATGAGTTAGGACTGACATCCTTTTTGGGCGTCTTGATCCTAGGCACTAGCGGCGTGTAAAATAACGATAATACTTACTTTTCTATTAAAGACATGATTAAATACCTTTAAAAATTACTAACTAAGCAGAACTTGTAATGTAACTAGAAAGCTGATATGCTTCTTTTAAATACATACGTATATATATATAGATATTTACATACAGACACAGATAAAAACTCATATTGTTACATAGGAAACGCTTTGGTGAGATTCGAACCCACGACCGGCGTCTTGCGTTAAGGTCACTCAGAATTGAGGGCACTCTTAAAAATTCTTTCAAATATCTATATATGGTGAAGGAAAACATCGTGAGGGAACTTGCATGCCCGAGATGTCACAATTAAAGGCATATTCCCTTTACCGCACTAGGCCCGCGTGGTGGTCTGTTAGGTACACCCCATCGATGTTAGGGGAGGCTCGAGCTCCGAGCGTGGAGACGTATATGAGCTGATAATTATATGATTCTTTTTGGCTGTAGCTGTGAATCTAGTAAATTAAATTAATTCCCTCCACCGCACTAGGCCCACGCGGTGGACTAAGTCCCCTCCTCCCTTAAGAGTGGAGACCTATGAGCTGATGATAATGAAGAGTACATACCAGGTCTCGGAGTATCATACACATGGCAAGGGTCAGGTATGTGGAACCTCTCGATGAGGAGTTCCAACAGCTCGCTCGCCGAACAGAAGGAGCGGTACGTCGTGAGGAAGGTCCGGACCAGGTTGAGATCAGCGTATATGTGGTAGGTGAGGCGTTCCACCAGCTTCAGGAGTGTTGCACCCTGGGGATAAGAGGTACATAAATAAAACATTTGTATGCATGAATATGTATGTTTGTCCTGTGTCTGGATGTAAATATCTATAATATGTATGTATTTAAAAGTATTATATGTAGTATATCAGCTATCTGGTTACCATAACACAAGCTCACTTTGAAGCTTACTTTGGAATCAGATTGGCCGTGTGTAAAAAATGTCCCGGGATATTTACACGCGGCCAATCTGATTCCAAACTATGCAGAGATTGTGCTGTAACCAGATAGCTGATATACATATTGTTAAAGCCATGCCTGAGCAATAAAAAGAGAGTGGACTGTATTTTAGGTCTTTACTTTAATACAACTTATAATATTTAAATATTTCTATGAGCGGCATGGCGGTGGTCGTGAGGTTTAAATGGCGGCGGCGCGTCCACCTCATGTGCTCGGCGAAATGGCGCTAGACACTGTGCCGATGCGTGTCGACACAGTGTCGACCATACGAAGATGGCGTAGACACATCGCCTCTTTACAAGAACAACGTGGCATCTCATAAAAACGCGTTTTCTTTTTATTATTGATATTTAAAACCGCGATATCGAATTTTATTTTCTACAAAAACAATACAATTTAAATTTGTTCTCAAACAGTATAATTATCAATTTTTTAGAATTTATCAACGCAAATAATAACATCCAGCCACAAAACATACATACTTATGCCTAAATTTTCCATACAGTGATCTTCTCGACGTATATGAGCTGATGATGATGATGCAGATTATAGTTACCTTGATGAGCGGCACCGAGGCTCCACCGGCGTGCCGCTGGCGCTGCTGGTGCTGATGCTGCGGATCCTCGAGCACGATGTTCTGAGGAGAGTCGGCCACCGCGAACCGGTACAGAGATTCCGGTGGTAACTTCAGAGGGTGGCGCTTCTCCAGGTCTAGTAGGATACTGAAACACGCATTATCTTAGTTTGTATTTTTTTCTAATGTAAGGAGAATTCAACGGACATTGAGCTACCGTGGGGTTATGGCGGACTCGACCGGCTACAACCCGACAGTGGTCGCTATCAGCGCTGCAGAGGGGTCAGGGTTCTCCGTACGGAACACGTACCGTGGACCCCTCCATGCGCGACGCTAACAGCCCGTCTCGGGGGAAGCGATTAGCAGCTTTCCCCAGCACCCTCGCTGTGGTATTGCACGATGGGTCTAGACCACATCGACCCATCGTCTTCCTCAGGCGTCGGGTTCATTTGCTGGGCCTCCGGGGACTCGTTCGATCCGGGAATCCGATCGCCCGCAAACCCAAGGGTTTAGCCTTTTACGACAGGCAGGGGAACGCCGTAGCTGATATTTTTTGCCAGCCACAGGGCAAGCCTGTGAGGGCCTCCATCAAATAAATCCATACTAATACTATAAATGCGAATGTTACTCGGTCTATCTTGCTATCACGCTAAAACTACTGAATTGATTTATTTGAAATTTTGTACACATAGTCTAGAGCTCGAGAAAGGACTGTATTCTGGGAAAATGGAAGATCTAAAACTGCAGTGGAGCCACTAGTTATCTATACTAATATTATAAAGAGGAAAGATTTGTTTGTTTGTTTGTTTGTAATGAATAGGCTCCGAAACTACTGGACCGATTTCAAAAATTCTTTCACATTTGGAAAGCTACATTATCACTGAGTAACATAGGCTATATTTTATCCCTGTATTCCCACGGGAACGGGAACTACGCGGGTAAAACCGCGGGGAGGCAGCTAGTAAATAAATAAGTGTATGTATGTATGTGTATTACCTGTCGAGGGTCCGGTCCAGCATGGGCTTGGTGTTGAGCATGACGAGGTCGCACATCCAGTTGCGCTTCTCCGCGCAGCTCGCGCACGCCACGCACACCGAGCCTCCCACCCGCGGGACCAGCTCCACGCAGTGACGACATTCTACAACACAAGGAAATACATAAATAAATATCCTGGAACATTTTTCACACACGGCCAATCTGATTCCAAACTAAGCATCAAAGTGAGCTTGTGTTATGGTAACCAGATAGCTGATATACTGCGCGGAGGTAGGGGGGGCATTGGCCCAAAGAAGTGGTCCAAGAGACCGACGCCGGCCGGAGTTGTGTGTAGAATGCGAAAGCGTACCCGCAACTCTGGCGACGGCCAGAAGGACACGGGGAGGTTTTAGTCCGTGCAAGTCGGACATAACCCGTCGCTGTGCCCTCAGCGGCGGGTATGCGAAGGCATTTCCTCCTCGTTAAAAATAAATAAAAAGATAGCATTCCACCTGACACAGGTGATCACCGGCCATGGCTGTGCCAGGCAGGTAGAGAGCCCACGGAGACGTGGCCACCACTGTGGCCTGAATGTCGCGGACACGGAGGAACATACGCGTGAGGAGTGCCCCGCTAGGGCTATCCCTCTATCCCTTGATCCCCTAGGGGGAGACCTCCCTGCCGGCCCTTCTTAGGCACTTGTCTCACCGGCAACGATTAACGAGTAACGAGTAGAGCTAGAACTAGAAACGAGTTAGCGAGACGCGGGGAGCGAGTGCGTAGTTCCGATATTTGTGTAAAAGTAGCGACAAACTAGTGAAGCGAGTGCTCGCCGGCAGTGTGAACAGTCAGCGATTAACTATTTGTATATGCATCTCTTTTGTTCACACAGAAAGTATATCTATTGTACGTTTCTTGAGCGAGAAAATAGCCGATAGTTAGTCGTTTTCTCGTCGTTGGTGGGACAACTGCCTTAGGGCCATGGTTGGCACCGAGGAGGCTTGGGAGGCAGCCGCAACCTTCTGCTCGAGACCGTCAGGAGTTTTGGCCGAAGGGTGTTGTATTTCGGCGTTTTCGCGGGTCGATCTACGACCTTCCTCGAAGACGAGCACGTCGCCGATACTACGTGCCTAATTTAGTGATAACCCTTATATCAAATCAAAATCTTTGTTATTCAAATGGGCCTCAATAAAGCACTTATGAATAGTCACTATTAATGCTCGGTTCTGATAGTAGTTTTTACTGAGAAGAGCCGGCAATAAACTCAGTAATTAATAAATTAATATAAATGTTATATGTATACTTAGATTTAAGGTATTTATAATATGGGCCTAGTTGCCTGAAATAAAGGAATATTATTATTATCAGGGAGTAACATGGGCTATATTTTATCCCTGTATTTCACAAGGGGAAGGAAAGTGTGTATATATTACCGTCTGTGTCGGGCCTGTCGACGAGCTCGAGTTTTCGCACGTGCAGCTTCTCCTTGAGCTTGAGTTGCTGCGCGCCGCCCGCGGCTCCGCCTGCCGCGCCGCTGTTCACTGCCACCTGCACGGACGGACACACACAAATATTTATTTTTTATATATTTATTTACAAACTTACAGCTATAAATATACAGGGGACCTAATTCGATAGCGTATCTTACTTTCTAAAACATAAAATATAGAATTTTTGCTTTTTGAATTCACTCAGTCCAATTAAATATGTAGGAAACGAGGTTACAAAACATAACATTTATTTTAGAATAAGTTCTATAGCAGTAATAATAATTAAGTAAAAGTCCCATTAATATATAAATAAATGCAAAATAGAGACAATTTAATGGACCGTTCCAGTTCAGTGTATTAAAAAAAACGTAACTTATTTTCTTGTTTGGAATAGGCTCCAAAACTACTCGATCAATCCGAATGATTCTTTCACCAATAGAAAGCTATATTATTCCCGAGTGTCATAGGCTATAAATATCCTAGGAAAATTTTTTACACACGGCCAATCTAATTCCAAACTAAGCAGAGCTTGTGATATGGTAATCAGATAGCTGATATAACATATACGACTTTTAAATACATACTTATATAGATCACATCCAGACACAGGACAAACAGACATATTGATGCATACAAATGTTAGTCCTGGGTGGGATTCGACACCGGCGGCTTGAGAGTCAGGGTCACTAACCACAAAGCCAACCGGGCTGTCATCTGTATATTTTATCCCTTTATACCTACGGGAACGGGTACAACGCGGGTGAAACTGAAAGGCAAGGCTAGTATTTTGTTGTACTAACCAGACTGGTTATAGGTTTACATAGAAGTAGTAGCCCGTCGAATAGAAACGCTCTCCTCTCCGCTATTCTCTTGCCGGGACCTATTTTAGATAATGTATCCTCTGAAACATAGACAAATGATTAATTATTATTTAAAAGTATATTTTATTTATTTTATACTAGTGGCTCCCTGCGGTTTCACCCGTCTACTCGGGAGATCTTCCATCTTCCCGGTATAAAAAGTAGCCTATGTCCTTTCCCAGGCTCTATACTGTGTTGCAAATGTCATTTAAATCGAGTGAGTAGTTTTAGCATGAAAGAGAGACAGACAGACAGAAATAATTACTTTCGCATTAATAATAATTAGTATAGATTAACCAACCAGGCTGCAAATTGGTGGGGAGGTATACTTTTTATTCTGAGAAAATTGATGATTCAACATTAGTAAATAAATAAAAACTAGTGGAGCAGGCAGACGTTCGTTCTGCCCACCAGCGCCACCTACCGGGTCCAAGTATATGTAAGCTATCCTATCTCTCAAGTTGGATCGAACTGCACATGGTGTGGGAATTTTATTATAATCGGTTAAGTGGTTTAGGAGTCCATTGAGGACAAACATTGTGACACGAGATTTATATATATTAAGATAGATGTACCTCTAATGAACTCATTGCAACACTGTCCAATGTCCCTGTTGTCCCAGTTCTCGACGAGGCGCGCGAGCTCGCTGCACTTCTCTAACGCGAGCTGCCGTCTCGCTCTAGTCGCCATGCGGAGCGTCGCGTCCCTGGACACAACACATCAAAGTAAATCAATATCCCGGGACATTTTTATACTTGGACAAGCTGCCTCCACGCGGTTTTACCCGCGTAGTTCCCGTTCCCGTGGGAATACAGGGATAAAATATAGCCTATGTCGCTCAGTGATAATGTAGCTTTCTAATGAAAAAGAATTATTAAAATCGGTTCAGTACTTTTTGAGTTTATTCGTTACATACATAAATACAAATCTTTTCTCTTTATTATATTGGTGTAGAAGTATAGATAAGCAATGTGTTAACCCTTATAAACTTGGTTTTGAGAAAATGGCGTTTAAAGATAATAATGTCTATGTGATTTACGACTTTTTGTATGATATAGATTCATTTTTTATGTACTTTTATGTTGTAGATATAAATAAATAATAAATATCCCGGGACATTTTTCACACACGGCCAATCTCATTCCAAAGTAAGCAGAGCTTGTACTGTAACCAGATAACTGATATACTAATTTTAAATACATATTTATATAGATAACTAGTGGCTCCCCGCGACTTCACCCGCGATCCCGGAGATCTTAAATGTTTCCGGGATAAAAAGTTGCGTATGTCCTTTCTCAGGCTCTGGATCATCTGTGTACTAAATTTCATTTAAATCGGTTCAGTAGTTTTAGCGTGACAGCGTAACAGACAGACAGACAGGGTTACTTTCGCATTTATAATTAGTATGGATTACATCCAGATACAGAACAAACAAACCGAAACCACGACCGGCGGCTTGAGAGTCAGGGTCACTAACCACAAAGCCAACCGGTCTGTCAAATTAGAAATTAATATATATTTGACTTTACTTACATCTTTGGTCCATTTCCTAGTGCTTTTATTAATAATTTCTTGATCGGATGCAGGTTGCACTCCACCTGTAAAAATTATAAGTTTTAATATTAGAAAATAAATAAATAAATCACAAAATTAGCAATAACAATATTAGTAGATTGACCTTTTACATATCTTTATCTCTCCAGGACCCGGTAGGTGGCGCTGGTGGGAGAACGAAGTCTGCCGCGTCCGCTAGTTAGTATATATATTTATCGAGCTCCTCGCTGGAGACGTATATGGGATGATGATGAAGATGATGATATAGGGGCTATATATCACTTCTCGCAAAATGGTGGTGACCACAGTCTAGACAAAGAGGTCACTCCTACATAACCCTACGACGCTACTCCATCCCTGGTCTCCCCACTGCCGCTACAGGGTCTCCTCATGGAGCTCTGGCTACCTTACTCACCGCAGGAACACAACACTACTGCGGTCTTCTGTAAGGTGGAGGTACTACCCCAGTCGGGCTGCTACAATTTCGAACGGACGAATCCGTTGCGCCCTACCTCCTTAAAAAGGTAGGTTATAGGTATATATAGGTAGGTTATAGATATATATATAGGTAGGTTATGGGTATATATAGGTAGGTTATAGTTATATATATAGGTAGGTTATGGGTATATATAGGTAGGTTATAGATATATATATAGGTAGGTTATGGGTATATATAGGTAGGTTATAGTTATATATATAGGTAGGTTATGGGTATATATAGGTAGGTTATAGGTATATATAGGTAGGTTATAGATATATATATAGGTAGGTTATAGGTATATATATAGGTAGGTTATAGGTATATATAAGTAGGTTATAGTATGGTACCTGTTTGAAGCTCTCCCGATCCTCGGAGGCCGGCGCGATCTGCAGCAGCGCCAGCACGTAGTTGTGGTAGAGGAACACGTCCAGCAGCAGCTTGGGCAGGTAGTAACATCATCATATGGTACCTGTTTGAAGCTCTCCCGATCCTCGGAGGCCGGCGCGATCTGCAGCAGCGCCAGCACGTAGTTGTGGTAGAGGAACACGTCCAGCAGCAGCTTGGGCAGGTAGTAACATCATCATATGGTACCTGTTTGAAGCTCTCCCGATCCTCGGAGGCCGGCGCGATCTGCAGCAGCGCCAGCACGTAGTTGTGGTAGAGGAACACGTCCAGCAGCAGCTTGGGCAGGTAGTAACATCATCATATGGTACCTGTTTGAAGCTCTCCCGATCCTCGGAGGCCGGCGCGATCTGCAGCAGCGCCAGCACGTAGTTGTGGTAGAGGAACACGTCCAGCAGCAGCTTGGGCAGGTAGTAACATCATCATATGGTACCTGTTTGAAGCTCTCCCGATCCTCGGAGGCCGGCGCGATCTGCAGCAGCGCCAGCACGTAGTTGTGGTAGAGGAACACGTCCAGCAGCAGCTTGGGCAGGTAGTAACATCATCATATGGTACCTGTTTGAAGCTCTCCCGATCCTCGGAGGCCGGCGCGATCTGCAGCAGCGCCAGCACGTAGTTGTGGTAGAGGAACACGTCCAGCAGCAGCTTGGGCAGGTAGTAACATCATCATATGGTACCTGTTTGAAGCTCTCCCGATCCTCGGAGGCCGGCGCGATCTGCAGCAGCGCCAGCACGTAGTTGTGGTAGAGGAACACGTCCAGCAGCAGCTTGGGCAGGTAGTAACATCATCATATGGTACCTGTTTGAAGCTCTCCCGATCCTCGGAGGCCGGCGCGATCTGCAGCAGCGCCAGCACGTAGTTGTGGTAGAGGAACACGTCCAGCAGCAGCTTGGGCAGGTAGTAACATCATCATATGGTACCTGTTTGAAGCTCTCCCGATCCTCGGAGGCCGGCGCGATCTGCAGCAGCGCCAGCACGTAGTTGTGGTAGAGGAACACGTCCAGCAGCAGCTTGGGCAGGTAGTAACATCATCATATGGTACCTGTTTGAAGCTCTCCCGATCCTCGGAGGCCGGCGCGATCTGCAGCAGCGCCAGCACGTAGTTGTGGTAGAGGAACACGTCCAGCAGCAGCTTGGGCAGGTAGTAACATCATCATATGGTACCTGTTTGAAGCTCTCCCGATCCTCGGAGGCCGGCGCGATCTGCAGCAGCGCCAGCACGTAGTTGTGGTAGAGGAACACGTCCAGCAGCAGCTTGGGCAGGTAGTAACATCATCATATGGTACCTGTTTGAAGCTCTCCCGATCCTCGGAGGCCGGCGCGATCTGCAGCAGCGCCAGCACGTAGTTGTGGTAGAGGAACACGTCCAGCAGCAGCTTGGGCAGGTAGTAACATCATCATATGGTACCTGTTTGAAGCTCTCCCGATCCTCGGAGGCCGGCGCGATCTGCAGCAGCGCCAGCACGTAGTTGTGGTAGAGGAACACGTCCAGCAGCAGCTTGGGCAGGTAGTAACATCATCATATGGTACCTGTTTGAAGCTCTCCCGATCCTCGGAGGCCGGCGCGATCTGCAGCAGCGCCAGCACGTAGTTGTGGTAGAGGAACACGTCCAGCAGCAGCTTGGGCAGGTAGTAACATCATCATATGGTACCTGTTTGAAGCTCTCCCGATCCTCGGAGGCCGGCGCGATCTGCAGCAGCGCCAGCACGTAGTTGTGGTAGAGGAACACGTCCAGCAGCAGCTTGGGCAGGTAGTAACATCATCATATGGTACCTGTTTGAAGCTCTCCCGATCCTCGGAGGCCGGCGCGATCTGCAGCAGCGCCAGCACGTAGTTGTGGTAGAGGAACACGTGCGCCACCGGGGCCAGCAAGAGCTTGGGCAGGTAGTACTTCACGGCGAGCCGGAACCCGTGCCCCGCTGTGTCTAGCCGCTCGGATAACTGGAAAATGGAACATATTTATTTATTAATATACTAATACTGCGGAGCAGCTTACGATTCCTCAAAGCAAATGCCGTTTGAAGAAGCGGCAAGATATTTTTGACCAAACGAATCAGGCAGACTGATACCTAAAAAGAAAGGGTTGAGTCCTTAAGAGTTAGACATCTAAATTTACTGTTACTATATTTATGTTAGTATTTAAATAAATAATGTACTAACGTGAGGGTCATCTACAATGGTCCGCAAGGCATCTCTCGACTCTGGTCTCGTGACAATATTAGCGTAGCGGACATAAGCTCGGAACTCCTCCACCTCAGCCAACTCCTCGAAGCAGCTGCCGATGTACGGCGTGGGGGAGTCCTGGGACATCTCCATAGCGTCTTCTAGGTTCCCTAGTAGGGTCACTGTGAGCTCATATATGTCGACTATGTTGCCGAATATTAGTGATATTGCCTGGGAATAAATGAGACATATATTGTTTTTAGAAGTTAATATTAAGCTCAATGTTCCTGGGGTAATAGGTATATTTGGATGCTGATAAGCAATAATGTGTTAACCATCATAAACTTGGTTTTGACTATGGCGTCTTAAGATATATGTGATTTACGACTTATTGTATGACTAGAGTATGTATATAAATCCATTTTTTGATGACTTGAAACACTTTTGTAAAATGTTAAAATACGTGTTGCATTATAAAAATATATCAAAATCTTTGTATTCGACTTTTTGTGGGTTGACTCTTTATTGATTATCAGCATCCATATTATGCCAGTTAAGATGTGAAAGTGTAACAGACAGAAATTCGCATTTATGATATTAAATAGTTATTATTTGTATCTTCTATTTTGATCGACAGCCAGTTGGTTTTGTGGTTAGGAACCCTGACTTACAAGCCACCGGTCGTGAGTTCTAATTCCACCTGGGACGACCATTCCTATGCTGTTTGTTCTGTGTGAAGATGTAAATACCTATATAAATATGTATTTATAACGTAGTACATATATCAGCTATCTGGTTACCATAACACAAACTCACAAACATTACCTCTTTATAATATTAGTATTAGATATAGATCATATACATATATTAGTAAGCCTCCAAGATTAGCGTGAAAATAATTCTGCGATAGCTTACCTTACTATCCCTATCGAGTATCTTCTCCAGCTCATCCTTAAACACCCTGATGATGAGGTGGAGGTCCCGCAGGAAGTGCTTCTCGTCAGCTAACAGGTCCCTCACAAGTTCCCCGTAGGAGAGCGAGCCGCGGCGGCCCCGCGCCGGCCCCGCGCCGGTGCCCCCGACCCCCCCGGGGCCACCCACGGGGCCACCCACCTCGGTACTACTGAGGTCTGACTCTTGGTAGAACATGTCCATTAGTACCTGTGGAGAGAGAGATTGTTTGTTTTAACTGCGTTTTTATACAACTAGCAGAGCCGGCAGACTTCGTTCTGCCCACCAGCGCCACCTACCTCCAAATTGATGTATTATACATAAAAACCTTCCCCATGAAATACTCCGTAATTGGGTGAAAACTGCATGAAAATCTGTTCTGTGGTTTTTGTGTTCGTCGTCATCAGACAGACAGACGAGGCGGCGGGGACTTTGTTTTATAGGTAAAACTGCGGGGAGCCATTAGTAAAAAAACATATTAAATTTCAATGATGAGGTCAAAATTTTATGCCATTTCTTCACTTATGGAAGCATCTGAGAAGGTCAAAGCAGCTGAAGGTTCAGAAGTCAGCCTACTGAGAAGAACTGGCATGTAACTCAGCAAAGCTAAAAATTTTTAATACATATATATATATTTTTTTTTATAACACAAAGGTGGCAAACAAGCATACGGTCCACCTGATGGGAAGCGGTCACCGTAGCCTATGGACGCTTGCAACACTAGGGGCGTTACTCACGCGTTGCCGACCCTGTAAAAATCTCTTCACTCCCTTCTTGAATATATTTATATATTGCTTACCTTATCAGCACACATGGCAGTCTTAATGTCCCGACACGTGATGGTCTCGTACCCTGACTTCTGGGAGATCTTCTTGACAAAGTTCCCCGCCAGCTTGAGGATATCAGCGCTCACATACTCCAGTATGCATGTCATGAATATTGATACGGAGACATCAATCTTGTATAAGAGGACCTCCTGTAAATAAAAATGATCTTATATATAAAATTCTCGTGTCACTATGTTAGTTACCATACTCCTCCGAAACGGTTTTACCGATTTTTATGATATTTAATATGCATATTCAGTAGGTCTGAGAATCGGCTACTATCTATTTTTGGTACCCCTAAGTAATGTCAATTATTCGTTTCGCCCAATTAATTTTTTATTACTGCTGCACAAATTGACTCCACGCTGCCTGATGGAAAGCAGTCGGTGGAGTCCCATAGTGGTGGCCATCATCCCACGCCGGCATAGCAATGTGGCATGATGATCACCTTGACGGCCTAGAGAACAGCTTTTTCACACCATGCTTAAGCCACCATTGGCACGAGAGGTTTTTTAACGGACGATAAAAAAGCAAACACAACAAATGCATTTCCAAGTACCATAATATGCTCTATTTCCAACTTCCAAAGTTGAAAATGAAACACTGCTCAATAAAAAAGTGTCGCGTTTTAAAAACGCTGTCGTGTGAACATATACTTGGGAATGCATTTGATGTACTTGAACGCTTTTCCAACGTCCGTTAAAAAAGCTCTCGGGCTAAAGGTACCAGGATCATAAGTGGAGGAAGGGAATTCAAATTTTCAATCACTCTTTAAGCTAAGTAGATTACCTTTTGAAGCATATGATGGAGCTTATCCTGGGGGAGTAGCCCCCGGCGGCGACGGGCGGAGACCGTGTCCCGGGCGTCTGTCAGCGCCCACCGGTCTAGAGGGGTGGGGAACGTGCGTCCCACTCGCTCTTCCACATCCTGTACGAAATCAAATCAAAATCTTTTTTATTCAAATAGGCCTCAATAAAGCACTTATGAATAATCACTATTAATGCTCGGTTCTGATAGTAGTTTTTACTGAGAAGAGCCGGCAATAAACTCATTAATTACTCTTTTAAAAAACCAACTTACATCTAATACAATAGTGATTTTTACGAAATGTGAAATAGCTTGTAGCGAGCATTTCACTGCCAAGGGTCTTTTTCTAACAAGTAATCTGATACACTATAAAAGCCCTTTCGATATAAAGTTTTCTTCACTACCTGCTTAAATTTATAGATTGGTAAATCCTGAATATGCAGACATACATCCATATACTCATCATAGACAGGTAGGTAAACAGATCTAAATATGTATAAGCATGTACATATATCAAATAAATAAATATCCTGGGACATTTACAAAGTAACCTAATAGACAATATGGATGTAAATATCTATAATATGTATGTATTTAAAAGTATTATATGTAGTGTATCAGCTATCTGGATACCATAACACACAAGCTTCATTTGAAGCTTACTTTGGAATCAGATGGGCTGTGTGTGAAAAATGTCCCACTTATTTAATTGGAAATGAAGTATGAGTAAAATATCTCCGTTTCTGAATCCTTTACCTTTGCAGTTGTTTACATTATCAGAAATCACTATCATTCTAGGCATGTAAACTTTCATTGAAATTATTAATTTTCCTTCAGTTTCACTGCTCGTAGATTAACTGGCATTAATTATGTAGAAACATACTACTAAACTATACCAATAATTACTTCCCAAAAAAACTATGCAATACTACTGGCTCCCTGTGTACCCGGGAGATCTTTGTCCCAGGATAAAAAGTAGCCTATGTCCTTTCTCAGGCTTTAGACTATCAGTGGTCCAAATTTCAATTAAATCATAGTAGTTTTAGGATGAAAGCGAGACAGACAGAGTTACTTTCATATTTATAATATTAGTATAGCTATTATGACATGATCAAAAAGTAACATTTCTCAGCAAGGCGAGATTAACATAGTAGTCTCACCTGCACGGTGAGCGGGGAAGGCACAGCACACAGCATGGCCAGCAGCCGCAGGCAGAGGGACTCCACATACTGGAGCGCACTCTCCTCCGCCAGCAGGGTCGGGTGGACTTGCTCCAGGACCTGACGAGCCATGATATTTAATAACGAAGTAGGTAGCATGGTAGATACTTAATTATACCATTTTTGGTGTTTGAAAGTGGCTGATATTAATGGGTTATCATAATCCAAGTCAGTTATCAATTGGGAATAAATTACTTACTATGTTCAAGTCATATTCTAAAAACTCATCATAAGACATAACTAAGATTAAGTTATAGCATATTAAGCATATAGAACCTTTTTCAAAAGGACAAAAGTACACAATATCAAAAGACATTTGAAATATAAACAAAACAATGAGACTTACACACAAACAAACACAATGAAGGCCTACAATCGTAGATTATGCGTTAGAGGGTACATCATAATCTTTTACAACCGAATTTGGTCACAGTACTATTGACTGATATGATATCAAAGACCTTGAAATGCCAATATCTAGAAAATAAACAATTTCTCTAGAAATACACATGAAATTATCAATAAATGACTGTTTAGGGGCTACATGAAGAGATTTAGAGAGTTCCTGAGGGATTACCAGCAAGAATTTCGTTATATTTCAGAGAAAATATTGACGTTTACGATGTAAATGTCTCGTACACATACCTTACGGAGCGCGCTTACGAATATACCGCGCCATTTCTCCGCGTTCTCCGGGTCCTGGAAGTCGTAGCCGCGGGTCTCCTCCACGGTCGGGAGCATCGTAGCCACCAGCCCCGCGCCGAAATCATGTAAACACTACGTAGATCACTTTAACATAACATTTAGTTCCATGTCGCTTTTCAAGCGATTATGACGGCCTTCACCATTAATCTACACTTCAGGAGTACTCTTAAATAACTTAACATTAAAATTAAACAAGGATCTTGTTAATATCATAGAATCACCAAGAAGAATTAATTGAAAAATATACGCTTTGATTCATTTGGTCGGCTAAGCGACGCCATTTTCAATTTATATATCGATGGGTTGTTCTCATTGACGGTTCCATAGAGAAATTGTCCGAAATACACAAGAGTCTAATCTAGTACATAATACTTCATTATGAATGTATGAGTAAAGTAAAAGAAACTTTGAATTTACGTATTACGGACCGAACTTTACGAAAATATTTGTTTTCGTTGATAGATTATTTAATACTTGAGTAAATATTTGATAAACGACTGTCGTGAAAAGTGGAAATCAATATATTTTTAAATGACGAGATGCAATTTTACTAACATAATAACAATACAAATTTAATGTTCCTAAGCTGATTTTAATGAACGGTTGTAATTACATACAATAACTAGTTATTTATGCCTCAGCTGATTTCATTTAGAGGGTCCTAAAGAAATTGATAGATGAGATACGGAAATAATGTAAGTAAGATGTACATCAAAATTTCAAAGAAAATCCGAATGAATTTGAAAGCTTCTTAATTTCAAACTTTTTTTGTTTTCTTGACTATTCCATTTAACTTCATAAGATTACAGCTCCCCATAAAAGTACAGCTTTCACAAATTTTTATAAATAATTTTCCGCCTGGGTTGTCCTCGAACCTCAGACCTAAACTTTAATCTTTTAGTATCATACATGTAGTTTGTAAGAATAATAACTACATATTATGTAAAGAATACATAATTACAAAGGTATGTTTCTGAACGAATATATTTTATACATGTTATGATTTTCAATATTGCTATTTTTAGACGAGTGCTTGTCTATCACTTTGACATTTAAGAATAGTTTACGAAGCTTGTTACATCACCGGCTTATGTTTTTAAATCTAATTTGATTTTTTTAATCAATGTGTTTGTTGACGCACTTATTCAATAAGGAAATTTAATAATAGCCCATATTTTATATTACTTTGCTGTGTTTAGTTCACACTTTATATTAAAACTTAAATAAAAATATAAAACTTTGTTTCAATAAATCATGACATTAGAAAACACTTTTACTTCAGAGCTGAGAGCTATGAAAGTACCTATCTACCTACTAGATTTGCGTAAATAAAAATACTGTAACTATTGTTTGTTAGGAAAATGATTAAGATAATTTTTATTGCGTTGTTAGTGAACTGTGCGTGTTGTATTGGAGAAAACACTACTCCGGAGCCTAGTAAAACGTTTATTTACCATAGGTAAGGCACTTTGTTTCAGTTTGCGACAGGCAGGTTATAGATTTGTTTTGAATACAATGATTTGGTATAATAAAAAAACACGATTATATTTTTTAAACGGTGTAATATATTTCACTATATTTATACTTAAGACTTATCTTGAGATAATATAGTTTGTTTATTAGGCAAGTAGGTTCTTACTGAAAAAGTTTTTTTCGAAACTATTGTGACGTCATATTTTGATATACCTACATACTCACTGACTAGGGGATTCCCCTAATATAAAAAAGTTTTTAAAACATTTTTTTTAATGTAAACTAGCCTCATCCCACTGCTGTTTTCATTGTTTTATTTAATTATTATTATTTATTTAAAGGTCCCATCCCAGTTATCCCACTATTATGTTTCTTAAAAATAAAGGAATATGTCATTAGTGTTGAGTCTTTTTTGTGATATTTTTTAAAATTTCACATGATAGGTATGTTGTAGAATTTAATTAACAGACTATATTATACAATGCTTGGAACTGAAGGTTGCATTTGCTGAGAAAATCTTGCAATAAACCAAGTCACTAAAATCTATTTTTATTCAAGAAAATGATGAAAAACTTTAAACCCAGTGTTAAATAACAAAAAATACCAAAGAGTCTTTATATCTTCTAATTTCAATAAAAAGGTGGAGGGTCTCTATATATTTTTTTATTGTTATTCTTAATTTTTATCCTTAATCAATGATCTATAGTAATATTATGGATCTATACCTACTAATATTATCATTGAAAAAGTAAAATTTCGTACACAGATTGTATAGAGCCTGAGAAAGTACATAGGCTACTTTTTATCCCGGGAAAATGTATGATTTCCTGGGGAAACTGCCGGAAGAATTATACCATTAATTATTAACACTTCAATTTGATTACTTCCAGGTATCCATATGATGAATCAATTGTTGTAAATGTGAACGAGACTGTTGAACACGTGTTGGATTTCTATGAGAACAATGTGAGTGATATAAATAAGAAATCAAGTTACTTAAAATAAATAATATATTCTATAAAATTTTTCACACATGACAATATAAAAAAATATGCATTTTGCATCTCCTTTTACATGACTTAAATCACCATCTGTGGGTTCAAATCTCACTTAGAACAAACATTTGTATGCATGAATATGTCTGTTGGTTCTGTATCTGGAAGTTAATAGCCGAGCATTAGAGTCAACCTTTCATAAGTGCCTGTGAAGGCCTATTTGAATAAATAATAGTCAATATAATATTTATATAAGTTTGTGTTAAATATTTATAAAAGTAGTGTACATATTAGCTATCTGGTTACAGTACAAGCTCTGCTTACTTTAGAATCAGATTGAGTATGAAAAATGTTCCGGGACATTTATATAATTATTCCAGAACACAGAGGGCATACACTTCCCCACACGAGTGCACGTATCAGCTAATGACACCGTGAGCATCGACCATCCTGTCTTCATCACTGCTACACAACAGAAAGGTTAGCTTAACTAGTTTTGATCCCTGGCTTCCCGAAGAAGTTTAGTTTCCTATTCATAAATAATAAATAAAATCCATTTATTTCAGACATCTACAGTCCATAATTTGTTAGTAACACAATTCTTACTTGCTATGTTAGTACACACAAAAATATAAAATAAATACATCACCCCGGAGGACATCGAACTACATATGCAAGACATGTAGTTCGGTGATACCTATTTGGAGTTGGTTAAAAAGTAAAGTGGTAGGCAAATAGAATTATTTATTTCCTCATATATTCCAAATAACTAACTGTCTGCCAAATTTCATCCAGTTCCCTTCAGCAATTCTAATGTGAAAGAGTAACACATAAAACTCAGATAATTACTAAGACTTAGAGAAGAACCGAGAAGAATGTCAGCAGTGCAAAATTTTTTTAATCTAATATTTTTCTAAATTTTCCAACCATTTTTTTTATATATTATTTTATTTATATATATATTGATCTGTGAATTGTATGTACGCGCATAACTTTAGAACGGCCGGACTGATTTCTCTCATTATTTTTTTTTGTGTTCGTTATAGCTAGGGCAAGGTTTGTGGCCAAAAATATTTAAAAATCAATCAATGTTATAAATTTGCCAGACACCCCCTCGTTGTTAGGGGAGGCTCGACCCTCAGTGGAGACGTATATGAGCTGATGATGATGTGTGTTCTAGCGGTGTCGTCATGGTCCATCCCGCTGGTGCTGCGGACCCCCAAATGGGCGCTCGTGTTCACAGACATGAACCGGACTCTGTGTCCGCACGACGCCGGACCCGGTATGTATCTAATTCATGTATATAAAAGAGTAATTGCTGAGTTTATTTCCGGCTCTTCTCAGCAAAACCAACCTTCCGAACCGAGCGTTAGAGTCTGACTATTCTTAAGTGTCTGTGAAGGCCTAATTGAATAAAAATCATGATTTTCATTTTCATTTTCATCTATTAATACTAGTAGCTCCCCGCGGTTTCCGTTAAAATTTCCCGGGATACAAGGTAGCTTATATACTTTCTCGAGGTCTGTACCATATTTCATTTAACATTTCACAGGAGTGTGAAAGGCGTGAAATAAAATATATTTAATAATTCAAATAGGCTTTAACAGGCATTTATGAAACGTCAACTCTATACTTGGTTTTGCTCAACTAAACTCAGCAACTACTCTTTTTGTAACAGTTTCTTTTGATATCTTCTTTCTTTGCTTCGAGAACAGAATAATTATGTTTCTTTATTATTAATTTGCCTTTGTAAATATTTGTCACATTATCACAGTATTTATTTTAAATTATATTTTACTGAATACATATGTTTTAAATTGCAACTTAGATCTGTTTTATTTTGTGTACCTATCTTGTAAATAAATAAGTTACTTTCGCGTTATTAATATTATAAGGAGTTTGGATGCAGAAATTATCAATCGAATACCTACTTATCTTTTTATTAATTTTATTTTATTTATTCATTTGTTTTAAATGTGGCTTTCAAAAAGTTATTACATGAAAATAAATAGGTACAGAACATTTAGCTTTTCAAGCACAGAAATTGATATTAAACATTAAAAAGAGACATATAACATTAACATTACATTATCAGATATAAAGACTGCAAATCGGCCGACTGTTCAAATAACGACTTCAAACCCTAACAACGTGTCGGTCGAGATCGAGCTGAGACGAGTCACAGACTTCTACGTGGAGGTTAACAAGGTAATTGTTGATTATCTTCTCGTATCTACCTTAAGACAGCCCGGTTGGCTTTGTGGTTAGTGACCCTGACTTTCAAGCCGCGGGTCGTGGGTTCGATTCCCACCCAGGACAAACATTTGTATGCATGAATATGTCTGTTTGTCCTGTGTCTGGATGTTAATATCTATATAAGTATGTATTTAAAAGTAGTATATGTAGTATATCAGCTATCTGGTTACCATAACACAAGCTCACTTTGATGCTTACTTTGGAATCAGATTGGCCGTGTGTGAAAAATGTCCCAAGATATTTATTTATTTATTTATTTATTTCACGTGTTATATATGTATATTTAATAATTAAATAATATAATTTGATCCATTAGTTCATAAATTTAAGCAGGTAGTGAAGAAAGCTTTATATCAAATGCCTATTATAGTGAATCAGATTATTTGTAAGAACAAGTGAAATGCTCGCTACAAGGTATTCAACATGTTTTGTAAAAATCATTATTTTATTAGATCTAAGTTGGTTCTTGAAAAGAGTAATTACTGAGTTTAGTGCCGGCTCTTCTCAGTAAAAAACAACTTTCAGAACCGAGCATTAATAGTGACTATTACACATAAATAAGTGCTTGATTGAGGCCTATTTGAATAAAAAATATTTTTTTTTATTTGATTTTTTAAAGCTGTCTTTAGTGAGAACAGTTAACGCATACTACTGTGAGAGTGTCAGGGAAGTATAGCCTCAGATAATTCTAAGCTTCTGTCCTTCCAGCCACTAGAAGTGGAAGTGAAGCCGAGCACGCCCATGTACTACTACTTCTCATTCGATCAGGACCCGTGGAATGTCACCGATGGACACTTGAAAAGCATACGGTCTGCGTAAGTATGGAGTTAATGTAAAATTAAAACATTTAAAACACATTTCTATCATACCCCACGTCATGCAAAGCTAAGATGATACTGGACCTACTTGAGTTAGGTCTTAAGTTAAGATAAATAATTTGTTATTGATTTTAAATATGTATACAAACGAATAAATACAAAAACACCATTTAATTAAAAGTGATGCAGAGTGAGAAGAATTGGGAAGAAACTTTTTAATTTTATAACGTTTTCAGTTATAGTATTTAAGACATTATTATTTTGTGGCACATAGTTTAGTTAAATAATGTAATGCAAAAACACCTTAGTATAGAAAAACAACGCTAGTGAATCCGTACAAATATAATAAATGCGAAAGTAACTTCAATTTTACCGGGATAAAAAGTAGCCTATGTCCTTTCTCAGGTATTAGACTATCTGTGTACTAAATTTCATTTAAATCGGCTCAATAGTTTAAGTGTGAAAGCGAGACAGACAGACAAGAAATACTTTCGCATTTATAATTTTAGTTAGGATACATTTATAACAATAATAATATCCGAATGGATACTTAATATTATCTTTATATTTTAGATTCAACTACACGATACCAAAAAGCGTGATTCTAATCATAGAGTCAGACGACGAACTCTGCGCCACCGTGTCTATACAAAATAATTCCGTAAGTGAAATACTAAGCTAGAATAAAGACATAGATAATAAGAATAAATATATATAATGTAATAGAATAAAACTATGTATGCTGCGAAAAAATATTTGCAAAGGTTTAGCTTCTAAAATTGCAGCATCTTCTCAAAAAATCTAACTACTATCTAATATCATCTATCTTTTCTACTTCCTTTTTTTTTTTTTTATTTTTTTTTTTTTTTTATTTTTTTTTTTTTTAACGAGGAGGAAATGCCTTCGCATACCCGCCGCTGAGGGCACAGCGACGGGTTATGTCCGACTTGCACGGACTAAAACCTCCCCGTGTCCCCTTCTGGCCGTCGCCGGAGTTGCGGGTACGCTTTCGCATTCTACACACAACTCCGGCCGGCGTTGGTCTCTTGGACCACTTCTTTGGGGGGCCAATGCCCCCCTACCTCCGTCTGGACGGACGCGCAAGACAAAACGCGTCCGTCTTCTTCTTGGGCCTGTGTCTGCGCGAGTGGTGAGTTGCCCTCCCCATCACCCGCAGGCCACGCTTAGGGCGGTCGCATGTCGTCGCGCCGGCGACGGTAGCCGGCACGCCTGCGACGGGATGCGAGCTGGCTATTTGCCTCTCGCACCCTCTCCGCCTCCTCCTTTGCCACCATCACCTCCTCGCAGAAGGTGATGACGGCTTCCCAGGCCGCTTCGTCGGCAGTCATGCGCCTGACGATTGCCGGGAGCGAGATGGTAGTGACTCCCAGCGCGGCCCTCAACACCTGACGCGGTGCCGACCACGCCGGACACAACTGCAAAGTGTGCGCAGCCGTGTCCGATGGATCTTGGCAGTGGTGGCACCGCTCGTCCTCCTCACGGCCGATCCGGCAAAGATATTTGCCGAAGCAGCCTTTATCCCGCTTAAGTAGGGTCGGTCGGCACAACATGTGTTTTATCTTCCATCTTTTTATAGTCTTATATCTATTATTTTCTCCAATATTATTTCAGCTCCATCAAAGCACTTTAATTATTTTTAAATACTCTCTAAACAAAAGACAGTATTACTTAAAAGTACCTACCTAAGATTATTGTTTCCTAAAAATAAAGAATATACTTAGCTTAGTATTTACTTAAGTAGTATAAAAAACTTTCTAATTCTAAACTTTGTTTCAGTGTCCAGTATTCGATAATGAAAAAGAAATAATGTATCAGGGGAACCATCTCACCATGATCACTAAGGGAGGCATCACTCTAACTGTAAGTGCATTTGTTAATTAAAAATGTTTTAAACTCTGCGCCAATGTCGACCGATTTCATTCTGGATAATGGATGTACCTAAATATGTACATAAAACTATAATATACCTGAATAAAAAAAGTCTCTCTCATCACGACTGAGAAGTTAAAAGAAAATTTATTTAATAAGTTACTTCAAAACTCAACCTTTTCGAGAAGAACCGAAAAGAAACTCCAAATCTTTGAGAAATAAATTATTTTTCTAGCAAACCGAGTTTCCAGCAGGATTCTACGTAGTGTTCATAGTGAAACAGAGCGATGACGATTGTACGGGTGCGAGCGAGACGCCGAACATCCCCCGAGGAACAGAGGTGTGGAAGGATGAACGGTTGAAGAAATTCAGGTAATTTTTCATGTATGTATAATACTAGTGGCTCCGTGCGGTTCCACTTACCCGGGAGATCTTCCATTTTCCCGGGATAAAAAGTACCCTATGTCTTTTCTCAGGCTCTAGACTATCTGTGTACTAATCATCAATTCATTTAAATCCAGACAAACAGAGTTACTTTCGCATTTATAATATTAGTATAGATGGTATATTCGTTTGGGACAGGTTCAGTATAGTAGCGACGATATCGTACAAGGAGTACGTGGTGGGGGCGCTGGTGACCCTGGCGCTGGTGGCTGTGGTGGTGGCTCTTGTGCTGGTGGCCCTCGTGCCGTGCGGGTCTAAGTGCACAGGTCAGTGGGTAGGATGTAAGAGGCATAAGGCTGTCTCTTTAAGACTAGATATGGTTGTCTCTCTTTCGCATTTGATGTGTGGTTAAAAAGGTCTTTAAATCTTTTCATTTTGATGTGATTTGACAAACTAATAGAAAATAAAAAAGATTGTATGTTTAATTGCGCAAAAATGATGTGATATATTTGATTTAATTGTTGACTTTTACAAACTGTTGACTTATTCTGTACAGACTTTAAAGTGCACCAAAGATAGCATATTAGTTACTATTACGTATTTTGTGTTTAGACAATCAACAACAATCATTTTTCAAATTATAACATATAGTAATAGTAAATTACAGAGTTTAATCTATATGAACACAAAAATTGTGATGGTTTCTTGAGTTTCTTCTCGTCTCTTCTCTATTAAGTTATATATATTTTTTGCAATGAAATAGCCGTTAATTATAATGTAAATAATGTTTGTGTGTTTCTACTTTTAATCAGAGGAAGTGGTGATAGTGGAGGAGGAGCCAGCCCCCTCCACCTCCGGTATAAACGGGGATGATGACCTCAGTGAGGATGCACCCATAGTTCCTGCGCCTGCTGATAGAGGTATGGGACTTTCTACCTTATCTGTACTAATTTAAATAATTCTTCTGTATGTGTATTGACTGTGAACTCCTTTAAGTTTAAGTGGATTCGAGGATGGTTTACATTTACAATTGGACCCAGTAGGTTGCGCTGGTGGGCAGAACAAAGTTTGACGGGTCCGCTTGTTTAAATATTAAGAATTAACGTGACTTAATAAACGTAATATAAATTATACTGTGTTAGTATTTAAATCTATTTTTTATTATTCTTTTGTATAGTTTTTTAATTCAGTTTTAAATTCGTAAATTCACCTGAGCGTAATTAAGTCCATGCTGTGTTTTTTTATAATTCATGTGACACTTAGATATAAGTTTTGGATGTTATTATTTATCTTTGATATGGTGTAGTTGTTGAAGAACTAAATAAAATAAATAAATAGTGACTATGACATGGGTTTTCATAGATATGTTGTATTATAGAGCGTCATGCGTACGCCCTAACCGTGGAGCACCTGTGCCGCGCGCCGCCTGATACTCTAGCCAGGAGGGCTGACAGGTACAACTTTCTATTTATTTTAGTTTTAATACTCAACACACTTTAATATGAGCTTTTCTATATTTTTTTTATAAATCGCACTTAAATATGAATTAAGTTACAGCTATTACAGAAAAATATATCAATTTTATTACTTTGCTGAGTTTATTGCCGGCTCTTCTCAGCAAAAGCAACCTCCCGAACTTAACATTAGGGCCAATTTGAATGAATATGCACTAGACGATATAAATTCGAAATGTTTGGGTGATTTTCAACAAACTGTGACTCCCTCGGATAATAATCGGACAACAGAAATACAATCGGTATTTATATAAAATAGCCGATAATTCTTGCAGGTACTTTTGGGGGGCGCTCACTATAGCCATAGTGTACGCGCTACCGGTCGTGCAACTACTGTTTACGTATCAACAGGTTAGTTTTATTTCTACTCAATATAAACATTTGTATGTTTGTGATTCTATCTTATATAAACGACTGAAATGGATTTTTAAATATTAGACTCGTATTCATGATAAATGGTAGTAAATAATTAACCTATCATGATGTTTAAACAGAATCAAATTTAAATTATATTAGCTAGGTATTAAATGAAGTGAACGGAACTGTGTCTCTCTGTTACGCTTTCACACCAAAATCTGATGTTATTTGGTTCAGATAAATTGGAAATTGGGAAAGGACATGGACAAACCATCAAAAATTTATGAAATTTGGAAAAGGACAACTTTTTATCCCAGAAAAGTTAAAGCTCCCCAGGATCTCGGATTAAACTACGGGAAGAAGATATTTGAAAAAAGACTATAAAATAGGCATTTAGGGTCATCATCATCATCATTTTCCCCGCTTTTAGGGTCGGCTTTGTGCGTCATATCCCTCCATTTTATTCGGTAACCTATCAAATCCACATTCTCTCATCATCTTTTACTATCATACCATTATTTCTGGCCTTCTCCTTTTACGCCTGGCTTCTGGTCTTAGGTGCAGTGCCAACGTGGCTTTCTTCTTTCCTCATAACAGGGTAGCTTATAAAAAGATGGTTAGCTAACTTCAAACATCCACTAGATGGTGTTCCAAACGGGCAACCAGGACCTGTGCTACTACAACTTCCTGTGCGCGCACCCGCTGGGCTTCCTCTCCGACTTCAACCACGTCTTCAGCAACGTCGGCTACGTGCTGCTCGGGGCTGTGTTCCTGGTGCAAGTTAGAGTGAGACAGACGAGGGGAGGGCAGAAGGAGGTGAGACATTATTAATAAGGGATATTTTGACTTTTTTTATACCATGGTCCCACCTGATGGGAAGCGGTTACCGTAGCCTATGGACGCTTGCAACATAAGAGGCGTCACTCACGCGTTGCCGACCCTGTAAAGACAAAATAGGCAGTAAAAGGGACACAGCGTAATGTATTATCGTCGAAGGGCTAGGACAGGTATAACTCCTGCATAGCCCCACGCCGCTACTCCACCCCTGGTCCCCCCACTGCCGCTACAGCGTCTCCTCGTGGCGCTCTGGCTACCTTAGTCACCGCTTTCAACATTGTGACAAGTTGTAAAAAGTAATCTCTGGATCTACTGTACCGATTTTCAATATTATGTCACCAATAGAAAGCTACGTTTTTGTGGAATGTCATATTTTATCCCTGTATTCCCACGGGAACGAGAACTACTCGCGTGGAACCGCACGGAGGTAGCTAGTATGTACAAATATTTTTGAACTATAATGTCAGTTACAGCTGTGCTGACTCCTTCCAGGGTATGGGTATCCCCCAGCACTACGGGCTGCTGTACTCCATGGGGCTGGGGCTGATGATGGAGGGCGTGCTGTCCGCCTGCTACCACCTGTGCCCCAATAAGATGAACTTTCAGTTTGGTAAGTACATATTATCAAAATGAAAAGTTTTGAATCCCAAGTGTAGGTATTAGAATTAAATTTAAGTAGTGAATAATGCTTTTTCTATTCTAAAGGTGTTTCTTGTGTTACATAACTATATTTTATTAATTTAGATTATTGTACCAGTTTGAATAAGTCAAAAAAGTTCCAGTAATATCATAATTGCATTAAGGTTCTGCTTACAATGTTACAACCTCACAAACATTACTTTTTTATTAGTATACATATTATAGTAAAGATTTAGGATATAAACAATTATATTTTCTTGTAGACTCATCATTCATGTACGTGATAGCGGTGCTATGTATGCTCAAGCTGTACCAAAACCGGCACTCGGACCTCATCCCGAGCGCGCACTCCACCTTCATGCTGCTCGCACTCATCATGGCTATCGGTAATTAAATAAATAAATATCCCGGGACATTAATAAATATCCTGGAACATTTTTCACACACGGCCAATCTGATTCCAAAGTTAGCTGCAAAGAGTGCTTGTGCTATGGTAACCAGATAGCTGATATACTACATGTACTACGTTTTAAATTCATACTTTTATAGATAATTACATCCAGACACAGAACATGTCATGACATTCATGCATACAAATGTTAGTCGTGGGTGGGATTCGAACATACGACATATACCTATATATGCACATATGCAATAGCGATGCCCTTAACTTTATTTTTTACTATAATTTAAAACTTCAAAATTTAACATCGTGTTGAGTTTCTTCCCGCGTCTTCTCGAAAAGGTTGAGTTTCGAAACTATGAAAAGTTAACTAAAACTTTTATTTTCTTCAGGTCTCTTAGGTATACTGTATCCGAGTGTAGCGTTCTCTGTGCTGTTCACAATACTGCACCTTCTCACCTGCAGTCTGATCACACTTAAAATATACTACGCGGGGACATTTAAACTAGGTAAGTGACATTTGTTTATGTTGTGATTTCTATGAGCTTGATTTCTGGAAAAGAGTAATTGCTGAGTTTCTTGTCGGCAACCTTCCGAACCGAGAAACATTCTGCAATATTATTGTCATTCAGCTTTTTTATTTCTTGATTCTGAGGCAATACGAAGTTTGCCGAGGCAACTAATCGATAATATATATATGTATGTAGTTTTTGAGAAATTTCTACTGATTTTAAGTACTTATTTTTCTTATTTTCATGTGGGTTTTAATGTAGGTCTAATTTGTGTGGGTAATTTAATTGGTCTTTATGTTTAATTTTAAATACATTAAATTGCAAAAAGAAAGCTTTATTTTAAGTTACCTACAGTTTTAGTATTTTCATTGATAACATTATATAAAAATAATTATCTTGTTGAGTTTCTTCCCGCTTCTTCTCAGCCGAACCGACTTTCATAAGTGCAAAATTAAGTCCTACTCAATAAATATCTATGATTGTATGTTTGTGGTGGCAGACAGACGGTTAGGTAGTCGCGTGGTGTCCAGCATGCGGCAGGGCGGGTGGCGCGCGCTGGTGCCGGCTCATGCCGCTCGGGCTTTGTTACTGGCGTTAGCTAATGTTGCTAATTGGACCTTTGCTATATACTGGTTGGTCTACTTCAACTTATTTTAGAGTAATCTTATGTATAAAATTCTCGTGCCACAATGTTAGTTACCACACTCGACCGATTTTTATAAAATTTTATATGCATATTCAGTAGGTCTGAGAATCGGCTACTGTCTATTTTTTATACCCCTGTGATCACGGGAACGGGAACTATGCGTGTGAATGATGCGGTGCGGCAGCTAGTTATAAATAAATATCCTGGAATATTTTTCACACACGGCCAATCGGATTCCAAAGTAAGCTTCAAAGTGAGCTTGTGTTATGGTGACCAAATAGCTGATATACATATACTTTTAAATACATACTTACTTATATAGATAATTACATCTTAATGTGTTCTGGGTGGGATTCGAACCCACGACCGGCGGCTTGTCGTTACACTAATATTATTAAGTGGCAATAATTGTTTCTTTGTATTGTATAGGACCGTTCTGAATAATTATTTCACTAACTGAACTAATATATTTAATCCCTGTATTCTTACGGGGACGGGACTACGCGAGTTAAACCGCGCGACAAAACCTAGTATCGTATATTGTGTGTGTGTAAAAAATTTGGAATATTTTTATTTAAGTATCTATTATTAAATGTCCCATACAATAATATTAACAAATAAATCCGTACAGCGTACTAAAGCACAATAAAGACTTCGCGCGTCAACTGCTCGCTATACTAATGGGAAACGCGATCCTGTACACGATGTTCTACGTGGCCATGAAGCTGGCCCACCGCGAGCGGCTCCGCGCGGCGGCGTGTGTATACGGGGCACTGGCCGTGGCCGCGTGGGTGGCCGCTACATTACAATTCACAGACTCGAAGACACACTGGTCGGTGAGTATGCCTAGGATTATTTTAATGGATCTTTTATGCCATGTACTATTAAACTCTGGAATGAACTTCCCCCCGAGGTCCCCCTGCGCTATGTCACTCTTCAAACAGTGTAGAAAGAGTCCTTCACATAATTAAGTTTAAAAATAAAACTTACATAAACCCCTTGCCAATCGTTTGATTATTTTTTAATTCACGCTAAAAATCCGCCATTTTGTTTTTTTTCAAACACCTAATTAAAGACACTTGAGTTTTAAAAGTCGACCTTCTATCTATCGAAATCTTAGAAGCATAGAATCCATAACCTGTTTAAAAATAAATTTTCCAAATTTTACACTAGCAACACTCATTAAAACATTGTTATCCAGGAAACCCCGGCCCAGTCCCGTCGGCACAACGCGATCTGCTCATCACTCCGTTTCTACGACTCTCACGACCTGTGGCACATACTGTCCGCGGCCGCCATGTACCTGTCCTTCAACATGGTGCTCACAGTCGACGACGCGTTGTGGGACACGCCCAGGGACCTCCTACCGACATTCTAGAACCTTCTTGAATACTCTGGCACGTTTGTAAGCCTTTTGGACGCCTCTGGAGTCTTCTCGACCGTTATGGTTCTTTCTAGAATATTTTGGAACCTTCTTGAACACTCTGGAACGTATATAAGCCTTCTGGACGCCTCTGGAGTCTTCTCGACCGTTATGGTTCCTTCTAGAATATTTTGGAACCTTCTTAAACCCTCTGGAACGTTTATAAGCATTCTGGACGCCTCTGGAGTCTTCTCGACCGTTATGGATCCTTCTAGAATATTTTGGAACCTTCTTGAACACTCTGGAACGTTTATAAGCCTTATGGACGCCTCTGGAGTCTTCTCGACCGTTATGGTTCCTTCTAGAATATTCTGGAACCTTCTTGAACCCTCTGGAACGTATATAAGCCTTCTGGACGCCTCTAGAGTCTTCTCGACCGTTATGGTTCTTTCTAGAATATTTTGGAACCTTCTTGAACACTCTGGAACGTTTATAAGCCTTATGGACGCCTCTGGAGTCTTCTCGACCGTTATGGAACCTTATAGACTATTCTGGAATCTTCTAGACCCTTTTCGAACGTTAGGGACTGTTTTAATTTCGTAAGGTTCGATAGGGGTCCATAAAAATCACGAAATATCGCAAGGGGGGAGGGGAGTGTAGTAATATATCACGTCTATATATTTTTTGGCAAACGTGTACTAAATTTATAGTTGCTTGTGAAAAATCCCATCACGTGATTAATGGACGGCTCCTCAATGAGCCTTTTCGACCCTTCTGGAACCTTCTAGACTCTTCTGGAACCTTCTAGACTCTAATAGAACCCTCGAATATTTTAACATCTTTTTATCTCTTCATTCTAGCTCTAAGTAATATTTTAATCATGTAATTTACAGTAACTTTTGGCAAAATGCGAAAGATTTTAGAATCGATGGATAGGCGTTTGTAACTCTTTTACGCAACAACTCCTAAAGGATTTTTGCCGAAACTTAGCACACATATAGTATTTGTAGTCCTGGGAAAATCATAGTTCCCTGGGAAGCTAGTACATTATAAAGAGGTAATGTTATATGGTCGAAAATTACTATGATTTTTTTATGACTTAAGTTTAGATATATTGTGTAGATTAACAATAAATGAGAATTAGTTTCCTTTAAGAGAATCGGTACCAATGAGAGATATAATGTTACCACTTTTGTTTGATCTTTATTTATTTAGATTTAAGTTTAATTTTTTCTAAGTATTTTTTATTATTATGATAAGTATATTCCTATTATAAGTAAATAAATAAATAATATATAGATAAGGCTGTGATGTAATTGTCAGTGGCTTTTCTAATATCATGCTCGGTGCTAGCAACATTACTTCATATTCACCATAATTAAAATTATTTAAATAATCATGCTTTGTAAATCATTTCAATAAAATTTTGTGAGTAAAGTATTTGTTTATTTCTTAACCCATGGTCCATTTAATATAAAACAACATAGATAATTTCATTTTATTCATGATTATAATATACCTACTAGAGGCTCCCCGCGGTTTCACCTGCGTACCCGGGAGATCTTCCATTTTCCCGGGATAAAAAGTAGCCTATGTCCTTCCTCAGGCTCAAAAATATCTGTGTACCAAATTTCATTTAAACTAGTTCTGTAGTTTCAGCGTGAAAGCGAGACAGACAGACAGAGTTACTTTGGCATTTATAATATTAGTATAAGTAGATTTATTTAGTCAAATAGGCCTTCACAGGCACTTATGAAACGTCGACTCTAATGCTCGGTTCCGAAGGTCGCTTTTGCTTTAAAACTAATAATATTCAACATATGTAATTTTTATTGGGGTGATAATAAATCAGGGAAAATATAAATATTAGGGTAATTATGGGTAGAAAGATGGGGAGGCCTTTGCCCTGCAGTGGGACACTACAGGCTCATAATAATAATAATAATAATAGGGTAATTATAAAATATATTTTACATCTTTATTGATAATTAAAAAATGTTTTTTTTAAATATCACAAAACCTGTTTACCAACATTACGCTTATTCTAAACTTATAATTAATTGTTTTTATATCTTAAAGCTTTTTTATGTTTAAATATTCATGTATAATACCTAAACCATAGACCTATTTTTTATTACTATACTTCAGAGAAGTTAAAAATAAGTATTAATTTGTACAATGATTATTTATTGGAAAAACACTTATCCTAAACACTTTGACCTTTCACTAAAGAAAATGAATTGAATTTATTCTTATTTAAATAATATGAATATTACATAAATAAATACAAATTAAACATACATATATTAAATAGTTAGACAAATACAAAATTGTACTCTCAAAAAATTGGAAGGCATATTTCTAGATTAATAAAGGCTCTCTTTCTAAACTTCATGACTTAAATTAAATATTATACATACGATAATCCGTAGAACAAAGTTCCATCTGCCAAATCCCTACTTTAGAGAAGAGTGATTTGAAATTTGATTTGCACATATTTTACCCAAACTTTTTCTTGATCGGTTTAGAGAATTGATACTTTTACCAACATATTTAAACATTACTATCCGTTTATTAAATACTAGCTGCCTCCGCGTCGTTTTACCCACGTAGTTCCCGTGGGAATACAGGGATAAAATATAGCCTATGTTACTTAGTGATAATGTAGCTTTCTAATGAAAAAAGAATTTTTAAAATCGGTCCAGTACATTCAGTACAAAAATACAAATCTTTCCTCTTTATAATATTAGTGTAGATGTAAGTAAAAAATATTTTACATAAAAATGAGAGTTGTTTAAGGCAAGTCAAAAAAATAAATGATCACTAAAATACCCTAGTATGTAGATCAGAACTCAGTCTATCCTCAGCAGGGGGGGCGTTAGTTTAGTATATAGGGAGTTGAAGAGGGACAGGCCGAGTCTCAGGGTCCCGTACACGATGGCCCTCACCGCGGGGTTCTGCAGCGCGACCCTCAGGACCAGCACCGCCACGAAGAACAGTACTCCGTAGTGGACGAAAAACATTCTGGAGGAGAAATTGTGTTATTTTTCCAAAAAAAATATCTAAAATTTTAAGAATTTCTAAGATTGCGTAAAAATGATAAAGATATATTCTAATTTTTTAAGTAGGTATACTAGCAGTGTCAACCACGTAGTTCCCGTTACTGTAGGAATACAGAGATCAAATATACTCTTTGACACTCAAAAATAACGTAGCCTTCTATTTGTTAGAAATTATTTAGATCAGTCCAGTAGTTTCGGTGCCTATTCATAGCAAGCAATCTAATCTTTCCACTTTACAATATTACTAGCTGCCGCCCCGCGCTTTCACCCGCGTAGTTCCCGTTCCCGTGATCACTTAGAAGTATCAAAAATAGATAGTAGCCGATTCTCAGACCTGCTGAATATGCATATTGAATTGCATAAAAATCGGTCAAGCCGTTTCGGAGCAGTATGGTAACTAACATTGTGACACGAGAATTTTATATATTCATATTATTTATTTGCATTCCTCAATATTAATATTAAAACTAGGATTAGCTTAATTAACATCGTAGACCCTGTCGGGCACAGCAACATTTACAAGAGTAACAAATAGGAGAGAGGAGGATCATGTACCTATATCACAATTTTATTATTCTATCTATGTATATTGAATATTTTTATTTATTATATATGTATATTAAGTTTATTACTATTTATATAAGGTTTCTATCATTCATATATTCATCAACTGTATAATATGCTTTATCTACTAGTATTCGTTTAAATTTGTTAAAAAATATTCTATCGGTTTCGTCTTTTAGTAAATCAGGTAATTTATTATATATTTTTATGCACATTACATAGGGACTATTTGAATGTATGGTTAAGCGGGAGGTGGGGAGCATTAACATATTCTTATGTCTTATATATAAGAGTATAGACAAGTTTGCTTACTTCCGTAGGTGTCGCTTGGCTTCAGTGATGTCCTGATCCTTCTCCTTCAGCAAGTACTTCCTCGTTCCTTTCACGAAGTTCTTGTAGTGCTCGTCCCAACTGTCGCCAGATATACACATTAATAAAATATCTATACTAAGATATGAAGCTGAAGAATATAAATGTTTGTTTTTAAACGTGCTAATCTCAGGAACTAGTGGTCCGATTTAAAAAAATATTTCAATGTTACATAGCCCATTTATCGAGGAAGGTTATATAACGCTACGACCAATAGGAGCGGAACATTAATTAAAATGTTGCAAAAACGGGCCAGTGACGCTAACGAAGTTGCGCGGGTCAACTATAAATAAAATATCCTGGGACATTTTTCACCATTTTGATTTGATTGGCCAATCTGATTCCTGATATATTTAAAAGTAGTATATTATGTAGTATATCAGCTATCTGGTTAATAACACAAGCACACTTTGAAGCTTACTTTGGAATCAGATTGGCCGTGTGTGAAAAATGTCCCAGGATATTTATTATTTAGTATAGAAACATCGATATATTTAGCTCACTCAATAGTCGTAGGATCCATATTGAAGACGGCGGCGTCCTCCGGCGCCAGCCTCGCCTGCAGCCGGCGCACGTTGCTCGTGGAGAAGCTCCACTCGCGCATGGAGAAGAACCTCAGCACTTCCGACATAGAACTCAGCCTGTTGCTCACTGTTATCAGACTTAGTCTGAAAGTGTTGAAAAGAATATGTCTCAACCGTAGAAAAAAGTTCCATGTGACTTTGAACTCACACCACTTTTTAACCGACTTCCCAAAAACCGGTCAAGAGCGTGTTAGGCACGCGCAGTGTAGGTTTGCGTTGGAATGACAAAATTCAATACTTTAAGTACATATTATACGATTTGCCTAAACATTTTTTTTCAATATGGAGGTGCCAACGAAATGGTTAATGATCTTTTTTACTTGGGCAACTCAATAGTTGGAAAAGTAAAATAAATCGTTAACCTGTAAAGCTAACTTAGCCGTGATAGTATTCCTTTTAAATAATAATTTTAACTAACGTACGCATCACGGCTTTCGGAGAAGGAAAACATCTTGAGGAAACCTACGTTTCATAAGTGCTTGTGAAGGTCTATTCGAATGAGTAAATATATTTCATTTCATTATTAATAATAATAGTACTTTACTTACTTGGTTTTAATGCGGAAGATTCGCGCGGTGTACTCGGCGAGGTGCAGCGGCATCGTCTGTAGCAGGAACTCCAGCGCCTTCTGAGCATATCTGTCAACGATTAATAAATTTGAACGGCTAGCATCAGAACAACACCAACACTCCTATGAAAAGGCAAGAACGAGAGAAGAGATATCTCGTAGGATGACAGAATGGGAACAAGGCAGAAAGAGGGAAAGGGAAAACCCGAAATATCATACCCAACCTTAGACCCTGGATGGAAAGAAAACACGGAGAAATAGACAGATTATTGACACAAGCTCTAAGTGAACATGGAGTCTTCAACACCTATCTCCATGCAATAGGGAAAGCAGAAAATGACATATGACACACCAGAGCACGCTCTGTTCGATTGGACAGACTTCGCAGAGGTAAGGTAAAAAACAGAAGAAAACGATGGAAAAGTGACAGCGGAAAACGTGATGGAATCAATGATGAAAAGTAAAGAACGATGAGATAATAAGAACGAAATTTATTTATTTATTTATTTGGAACACAAAACAGAACACAATCAAATCACGATACTGATAACATAAGCAAAGGTCTTAAACAGGACTGCATTCCTAAGCATGCGTACACAACATGACCAAAAAGCAATGAGAGTAAGGGTAAAAGACGAAAGACAAAGACAAGAACTTATAGATAAAAGACAAAAGCCTCCCTGAAGTAATGCACAAGCGGTTCCAGAGAAGGCTGGAGGTACAAACGGAAGGGGGTTTTAGTCCGTATGCTACTGAGTCACTTTTACAGTAGAATTGGGCATAGCATATGCCCAATGGCTATCCACGAGGACCCTCTACCGACCCAAAAATGGACAGTTGGATAAGTAAGAGTAATAGTCAGGACCAGTCATTCTAAGCTCCCAAAACCTCTATTAGCGTGAAACAGAAACCCCTGTAAGAGATAGTCGTTTTTCCCTTATGGATCTCCGTAAGTGAGACTGCTGCTTATCTGAACATCTGTAAGCGACAGTCGAGCTTTTTATTCATATTATTTAGGAGGAACTATAGCTACAATAAACCATATCAAATTAGTTCGAAGTAGCTGTGACTTGTTACTGCTACGCTACCCATGTACCTGCACTAGCGGAAAACCTCTATAAGCGAGAATGAGATTGTAGTCCCTTGAATCAGTGACGGATTAAGATTTCTTGATGCCCTAAGCAATCCACGCCCATGGGGCCCCCTATCCTTATGTCAACTAGAAACGGTCGTTAAACCATTTTTGGTGACGTAAGATTGACGTGATGCCCTTAGGATGGCTTTCTGTGCTTCTTCTGGTGCCCCCCTCCCTCAGACGTGATGCCCTAGGCAATTGCTTAATTGCTTGAAGGGTTAATCCGTCACTGGGTCGAAGTGCCGCCTATCGAGGTGGGAGAGTATATAGTTACTTGTTCTCGACACTGGCACCGGAGGGGTACCAGTAGGCGCAGTCCAGCGGGTGCGCGCGCAGGTGGCGGCGCAGCGCGTTCTCGAACTGTCGCCACGTGGTGGGCCGCGCGCCCGAGCTGCAGTTGTACACGCGCGCCTCCGGAGACCTAAGGATATTCGCACATTACTTTAGAATCTGGTCAATTGGTAACACGTCCCATGATAATAATAAATATCCTGGAACATTTTTCGCACGCGGCCAATCTGATGCCAAATTAAGCATCAAAGTGAGCTTGTGTTATGGTAACCAGATAGCTGATTACTTAAACTACTATTAAATACATACTTATATAGATATTTACATCCAGACACAGGACAAACAGACATATTGATGCATACAAATGTTAGTCCTGGGTGGGATTCGACGCGACCGGCGGCTTGAGAGTCAGGGTCACAAACACAAAGCCAAGCAGGCTGTCACAATATGTAGTGAAGATACATTACTTGTCGAGTGCAGTCTCCCATGCCACGGCGAGCAGCGTGTGTATAGCCAGGTCGACGGGCAGCAGGTCCGCCCGGGCGGCGCCGCGGCAGTTGAACACGTGCAGCAGGCCCTTGCCCGCGCCCACCACCACGCCGCTGGGGCCGTTCAGGTTCTCGATCCACCCAGGGTACGGGACGCGGTGGGATGATATCACTGTTATATTGAATAAATAAGCCTTTATCGGTTTAAGAGAGCTGGGGCTAAGAGAGATAGAGAGAGAAAGAAAGAAAGGAAGAGAAAGAAAGAGAAAGAAAGAGAAAGAAAGAGAAAGAAAGAGAAAGAAAGAGAAAGAAAGAGAAAGAAAGAAAAAGAAAGAGAAAGAAAGAGAAAGAAAGATAGAGAGAGAGAGAGAAAGAAAGAGAGGGAGAGAAAGAGAGGGAGAGAAAGAAAGAGAGAGAAAGAAAGAAATACATAAAATACAGCAGACATGAGACGTGTACAAAAACAGATATGGTAATGTTGCGTGAAGCCAGGAAGAGTTAGTTTGGCTAACAATGATGATTTTGCTGTTAAAAAGCTACATTATCAGGGTAGTAACATTGGCTATCATTCTTTCGTGTGGAAGCTGTAATAATATCCTACGATATTTTATACATATTGCTAAATCTATACTAATAATATAATATTATAAAGAGGAAAGATTTGTTTGTTTGTTTGTTTGTTTGTTTGTTTGTAATGAATAGGCTCCGAAACTACTGGACCGATTTCAAAAATTCTTTCACCTTTGGAAAGCTACATTATCCCCGAGTAACATAGGGTATATTTTATCCCTGTATTCTCACGGGAACGGGAACTACGCGAGTAAAACCGCGCGAGGGCGGCTAGTCTAATATATATTTATATTCAAACACAGAAGAAACAGACATGTTAATGCACACAAATGTTTATTCTTAAATCAACATTCTTAAAAGTCTTATAAATATCTATCCTATATCCTATAAACTACCTAAGCACCCTGAAAATGTTTATGAGATAGGAATAGAACTGAAATAGACAAGGGCATATAACCACTAAACAAAGGGTACTCACCAATGGTGGGTCGGAATATGGCGACGGGGTAGGTCCTAGTTTTATGTTCTTCAATGGCATTCTCCGCAAGCGCCTTCGTGAATGTGTACGTGTTTGGTTTGGGGTGGATATATCTGGTGACATAATAAAATAATTATCCTGTGTCATTTTCTACATATGGCCACTTCTTTGTCTGTGGGGGAAATCTAGGGAGGGGTAGGGAGTATTAAGGTGAGAAAGGGAGTGTTTTGGAGGACTAGGGAGAGGAAGGGCAAGAGAGGGCTGGAAAATGTTAACAAGTGCTAGAGACTGCTAGTGGTAGGGTGTGAGGCTACCTTATCTGTGAGGGAGAGGTAGAGAGAGCTGGAGACTGTTAGAACGTGCTAGGGAGCGCTAGAGAGTGTTATGGACTAATATGGAGAGAAAGGGAGTGTTATGGAGGCGTAGGTAGAATTAGGTAGGGGAAGAGAGTGATATGGACTGATAGAGAGTGTTAGGGAGGGGTACTTAGTGTTAGACAGGGGTAGAGAGTGTTAGCAAGTGCCAGAGACGGCCTATTCGTAGTGTATATGTCTAACTTGTCAGTGATCCCTTGCAGCACGTCCTCGGGCACGCTGGCCGCCAGCGCCAGCACGTGCGCGAGCGGCGCGGGCGCGGCGTACACGCGCTCCTCCACGTGGGACAGCTCCGCGTTGCTGTACGCCGTCGACACGTGCACCAGCGCCTGGGGATACCATCAGCTCATAGTCTCCACCGAGAAGCACGACCCTTTTTTTTTTTTGATGACCCAGGTGAATCCTCATAGGATACCCGGTAGCCCCGGGGGGAGCCTGCCTTTAATAGTGAGATCTCTGGCATGCAGGGTTCCTCACGATGTATTCCTTCACCGAAAGCCAGTGGTGTGAATGCAGGAGGCAGATAGATAGTAGGCATCTCGCTTAGTCAAAATGGAACAGAGGGGGGATAAAATTCAAATTTATTTGCCCAATGTGGGATATAAGACGATGACATTAATTTTACAACATCGTTCCAACAAATTCCGTTTTCGGCATGTAAAACACCTCGCTCAGTCATATTTTTCATTCGTGACAAATAACGTATTGGGCAGTGTTATATGTATAAACTTTAAGACGACATTATGCTTGACATTTAAATTTTTTTTTTTATACCACAAGGGTGGCAAACAGGCATAAATTAAATGGAAACTATTACCAAATTAAAATATATATCAGATTATGTCCTGCTTTTTTCCGGTTCTCAATTATCTGACTGAACTAGCAGACCTCTATAAGTGCCCTACAAATCTCCAATAGGTCCATATACAGTACAAACTCACCACAATATTAGGCAGGCGGTCGCAGATGTCCATGAGTCTGATGACGGAGCGCACGTTCTGGTCGACCGCCTTGCCAAGGGCCTCGTCGAACTTGAGCGTCGCCGCCGAGTGGAACACCACCGACACCTGACACCAAGGGAAATATATGATGAACTGGTATTTTGATCATAAACTAAGGCTAATAAAATTTTTCACAATTGGTCAATATGATTTCAAACTATTGTAACCAGGTAGCTGATTTACTACATGACATGCAAGAAAACATTGCATTTTGATGCGGTTTTTTTAATAGATAGAGTGATTGGAGAGGAAGATTTTTATATACTATACATGCATAGTATGTTAGAGAAACACTGACAATTTTGAAGGTTTCTAATGTGACGTCGGCGTGTGCCTATAAGCATCCGTGCGAAGCCGTGGGGGGTCGCAAGTATTCTAGCATCGTATAATAACCAGGTGGACATACCTCCCTGAGCTGCATGAGTGATTCAGCGCTGATCCCCAGGTCGGGCAGCGCGGTGTCCCCCGGCACGATGCACAGCTTGTCCAGCTGCGACGGGTCCCGCACCCGCACATTGTCGAACACCTGCAACCATCCAAGGATATACTGGTCTAAGAACTAGCCTGATCAAGCAATTGGAGTTTTTTTCCCACAAGGGTGGCAAACAGACATACGGTCCCATCTGATGGAATTTTGATCTTCATCATCATCAACTTATCATCTTGCAACACCAAAGGCATCACTCATGCGTTGCCGACCCAGTAAAGGGAGGGACTGTATAGGCAGTGATAGGGACAAAGCGCAATGTAATTTTCGTCGAAGGGGTAAACAGTTATCACTCCTGCATACCCCTTAACTCTGGAATGAATTTCCCTCCGAGGTGTTCCCCCTGCACTATGACATGTTTCTCTCTAAACGAGGTAAAGAGAGTCCTTGACGGTAGGGAGTGCGTAGGTGATACCCCCGGAATTGCCATGTCTATGGGCATCGGTGACCACTTTCCATCAGGTGGCCCGATGGCTCCTCTGCCTTCGTAGGCAAACAGGCATACGGTCCCCCCTGATGCCGCGTGGTTACCGTAGCCTATGGACGCTTGCAGCACCAGGGGCGGCACTCAAGCAGCGATGACCCTGAGAGAATCTCTTCACTCCCTTCTTTAAGAACTCCAAGCTGTACTCCATACATTAACTAACACTTACTTCCTTGATTATAATAAGAAATAAAATCTATTTTCTTTCTTAACAAGTTCTAGAAGATATAATTGCTGTAACAATTTTATTTGTCAAACCTTTTTTATGAAAAATAAGGTATAGATAGATGACCTGTGAATATTTCTATATGACCCCTCTTAACTGATGAACAAATTATTACTGATGATGATGATGTCATTCATGCCGGTTTCGGCTACAGCGATGCATTTCGACTTCCGTTTATTGTAGGCTTGGATGGTTTGCCCTTTGGTGTGCTTGAATGTGACTGACGTATCCTATTTTCGCTTTAAGTTTTTGCGCGCACTGAGGACACGTCAGGACACCATTTACATAGTTGTAACTTATGGAGGCTGGTGGTCTGGCCTTTTGCTCATCGCGTTTCTTGTCGAGCGCACAAGCAATTATTACTACTGGTTAAAACAATGTTAGTGTACATGATTATGTTAATTTATGGAAAAGGTTTGTGATTTATTTATATATTAACCAATATTCATATTACTCATTTGCATACAACAATGTTAAAATGGAATCTAATGTTATAAATTATGTCTTATTAACATTGTAGACCTTACCAGCTACTACAAAGTAAGCAATATGTAAGGAAGATATAAATATTACAAATTATGTATTCTATCAGACATACTAGTTTAGCAAGTAGTATAATATTAATATAATCTATGCTATGAAGATTATGAAGAGGAAAGTTTTGTTTGTTTGTTATGAATAGGCTCCGAAACTACTGGGCCGATCTAAATAGCTCACCACCAACGAAGCCAATTGAAAGCTACGTTATTTGTGAGTGTCATAGGCTATATTTTTTCCCTGTACTCCTTCGCCAACGGAAACTACATGACTAAAACCGCGGGGCGGAAGCTAGTAAGTTATAAGAAGTAACATTTTGTAATCATATTAATATTTTAAATGGGAATATATGTGAGTATGAATGTGTGTGTGGTTGTTTGTTACTCTTTCACGCAACAACGGCTAAAGGGATCTGCATGAAATTTGACACATAGGTTACATTTTATCCCGGAAAAATAGAAGGTCCCTAGAAGGAACACGAGGAGCTTCTAATATCACATATAGAGGGACAGACCTGCGACTGCTTGAGCTGCAGCAACCGCTTCTCTGGCGGTACGTCTTTCTTGTGTCGCATGAGCAGGTACAGCCGCGCCACCTCCGGGCACGTCGACAGCAGCCGCTCCACTAGTACCTGCACGAGTACATAAGCAATAATCGATATAATTAGAGCATTAGAAACAGAATTACCCACACAAATAGAAATGTTTGCGCTCAAAAATTATTGAACGGTGTGGGTAAGTAAATAAGAAATATCCAGGGACATTTTTGACACGGCCAATCTGATTCCAACCGAAGCGGAGCTTGTGCTGTAACCAGATAGCTGATATCTTAGATAGAATTTATAATCTAAGGCTGATATGCTACTTTTATATACATACTTATATAGATTAACATCCAGATACAGAACAAACAGACATATTCATGCATACAAATGTTTGTCCTGGATGGGATCAACGACTGGCTGCTTGAAAACCAGGGTCACTAACCACAAAGCCAACTTATCCATCAAATAATGTAAGCCAGTCAAATAATGATGATGATGATGATGACACAAACCTTGCCCATAAAGCCAGTGGCACCGGTGATGAAGATAGAGCGTCCCGCGTAGAACTGCGGGATAGTGGGCTCCGGCCGCGGAGAGGAGGGCCGCTGGACCATGGTTAATACTTAGTGTATCGTCTGTGGAAAACATTAATAATTGAGTAAAAATAAATTATTATTAGCTCATATTTGTTCCAATTAAGGACACAAGCCTTTCCTAGCGAACGGAGTTAGGCTATAGGCCATAGCGAGAAGTGAGTCCGTACGTATTTTATTACTTACAGGTTTATCCTATCCTCTAATAAATCGAGAGTCGATGCGTACACCACTGAGCCACCACGGTTCAAGTCTAGTAAAAATTACATCATAAAATCTTTAAGCTTGTAGATATCTGTTGGTTTAAATATATTTTTATAAATTTTACAATAACATAGAACCAACTAAAGCCTTCTACAATGTAAAACGCAAATTAGATTATGAAACACGTAAATCTAACCTGTTTATTACAATGTACATAAACATAATATAATAATTACAATACTTATGATTTACTATTTAATTACATTTATTTAAATTTATTCACAATAATACGAGGCTAAGTGTCGCTAAACAAATCAAAACAATAACAGTTATTTACATAATGTATTACGGAGTTCCTCAGGGAACTATCTTGTGACCTGTGCTTTTCCATATGCATGTTGTTGACTTATAGAATCGGCACGCAATATGGTATTTCCTGAATTATGTGTGAATTTATACGCTAAAAAGATTACTTAACACATTAAGGATCAACCTTCACAAGTTACACGAAAACATTAGCAATTGTCATTTTGTTAGTTATTTACATACAAACTAAGTTCATCCGGTATGCAAGTTTTATACAGATTGAAATACTTATGTTTTTCAATTTACTTACTTACAATGACTGTCAACAGTTTTTATGTACTTTTTTTGTAATTTTTCACGGCCAATCGGACATGAAAGTAAGCTGCAAAGTGAGCTTGTGTAGGTAACCAGTTAGCTGATATACTACATATACCTACTACGTTTTTTTAAATACATACTTATATAGATAATTTCATCCAGACACATAACAAACATACACATTAGTGGTATAAAAAAGTCTTTAAATTTGGATTTTATTGAATCCATCTTAATAACCAAATGGCGAAATAGTCAAACATTTGTGTTATTATGTTTGTTTGTCTAACATATGTTTACCTCTTGGCTTCGCTTGAGATGATCACGTGAACAAATATTGTGAGCAATGTCAAATTTATGGGTGCTTTAACGTCAATATTACATTATCAAATAGTCAAGTAGACACGCAGTTTAGATACAAGGAGCAAGTATCAGATTGCCTTGCTGTCGCGGGTTCCATTCCCTCATAGGACAAAAGTTTGTGTGAATCGTCTGTTTATTCTGTGTCTGGATGTAAATATACATATATAATAGCTTTCACCGACCCGTTTTACCTGCGTAGTTCCCGTTCCCATAGAAATACGGGGATAAAATATAGCCTCTGTTACACACTGATGTAGCTTTCTAACGGCAAAAGATTTTTTGGAAACGGTCTACAAGTTGGAATATGGGGATAAAATATAGCTTAGTTACTCCCTGATAATGTAGCTTTCCAATGGTTAAATAATTTTTGAAATCGGCACAGTAGTTTTTGAGTTTATTCGTTACACACAAAAATACAATACTTTCATCGTAATAATATTAGTGTAGATGTAAATTTTATATGTATTACATAATATACAACCTATTTCGTTTAAGTATTAGTAAAAGATCATAAACAAAACCTGACAGTCTAAAGCAGTATTATTTATTTATGTTAAAAATACATTTTCTAAAACAACTATAACTCATTTTAACCGCACTGTCATTCTGAACATTAAAGACTATTTTACAATGCTATCAAAATAAAATAAAGTACCAGAATTCATAGGAAAATTTCCACGTGCAAAACAATTTTGAACTCTATCGGCTGTTGAATAAATAAGCACATATTCATGCTAAGAGTTGAACAAGCATGCACTAATGTATTTACAATGGTGTTCGTGAAGGCACATGCAGACAATATTTGCATAGGAATTATTACCATAAAATAAAATTGCTTCAATCTCGTAGCACTACTGAGGCTAGCATTGGGGCGATTTAAATGAAATTTGGTGCACAGATAGTCTAGAGCCTGAGAAAGGACGTAGGCTACTTTTTATCCCGGGAAAATGGAAGATCTCCCGGGTACGAGGGTGAAAGCTAGTGAATAAATATCGACGTTTAACTTCGATAATATCAGACACATCGATTTTTGAAAAGAAAACATCGAAGAGGGAATTATTTTTTAGTTAGAGCGCCTTCTAGGGGGCATTGGATGTACTAGGTTCACCTATATTATTTTAAAAGAGTTTACAAATTTTAGAAATACATATAATACGGTTTTATTTGTTACCGAAAACATGTGTTTCTATCGATATTTATTGGACATCGATACTTTTGATTTGACATCAATGTCAATATATATGTTTTTCTAGTATACTATCTAGTATTCTAATAAAAATCTAGAAATAAAACAGTATATTTAGTTACAGGAAATGCTATTGTGTGATAAATAATTAATTAATGTTTATTTATAAACAACTAGTAGCTCCTCGCGGTTACACCCGCGTACCCGGGAGATCTTTTTTCCCGGGATAAAAAGTGTCCTTTCTCAGGCTCTAGACTGTCTGTGTACCAAATATCATTTAAATCGGTTCAGTAGCGTGAAAACGAGACAGACAGACAGTTAGTTTCACATTTATAATATTAGTTAGGATGATTGAATACACATTATTATTCTATACTAATATTATAAAGAGGAAAGATTTGTTTGTTTGTTTGTAACGAATAGGCTCCGAAACTACTGGACCGATTTCAAAAATTATTTCACCTTTGGAAAGCTACATTATCCCCGAGTAACATAGGCTATATTTTATCCCTGTATTCCCACGGGAACGGGAACTACGCGGGTAAAACCGCGCGGAGGCAGCTAGTCGTTTATATATTAGAATTCATCGATTTCATTGTTATTATGTAATATTACGACAGATAGGTATTAGCGCCAAAGATATACCTATGTCCTAGTGGCCCCTCGCGGTTTCACCCGTGTTCCCGGGGATCGTAAATTTTCCCGGGATAAAAGTAGTCTTTGTGTTAATCTAAATTATAAACTATCTTAGTTTTAAATTTTTAATTTTTTTAGTTTGAAGCCGACTTTGACGTAGAAGCTTCATCAGCTTTGACTTTTATAAGTGCTCCTTTAAAAGCCTAAACATAAGTTATACATGAACATAATATATATATGTTCTTACATTTATTTATTTATTTTGACTGCCAAGAAATGATTTTAGTGGAATGCAATGCAACCCTACTAATATTAAGCGCGAAAGAGGAAAGCCCATTTTGGGCCCACCGTGGACAGTACTATACAAAGAAATGATTTTGTTTACAAATTTCGTTGAATTAAAATATGAATTTTGCATTCAATTAAAAGGCCGCCACTTCATTAAATTATATTTCGTTTCTTAAAAGTATTTTTATTAGAGAGATCGAAAAGTTAGGTCGTAAAATGTTGCCAGAGTGTTAAAACAACGTTTTAAGTTAAATTATTTTCTTGTCGATACGATTAGTATCGATTTGATAAAATACAATATTCAAATGAATACACGAGTCAGACTTTATTTACACAATGTGGTGGCTAAATTAATTAATAGAAACTATTGTTTTGTAATAAATCTAATGTATTTGAGCTATTAAAAATAAGGAAATTAAGAAACAATCCATAAATGGATTCGATCGATTATAACATATAATCGATCGAATCCATTTTGATTTTTGTGTATGAAAACACTCGCTTGACATTTACTCGTCAAATCACTGTCATTTTGTTGATATGTTGGCATTTCTTAAATTAGTTCCTATCTTATTTCACTTGTTGCTTTCACGTTTGTTTTGATTTCGATTTGTTTTTGTATATTAATATAATGTATGCCGCAAAGTATATTTTATTTATATTTTGATAAATAATAATTTAAATAGCAGGGATAAAATTAGACAAGATTGTTGCAATAGTATAGTCGGAAAACGCACGGTAGATTGTTGTGCATATATAATGATAGTACTTTGGTATATTGGTTGGGCTACATTTGAACCAAATATACTAACCTCCTGTACCATTTTTAGATAATATATTGGTCATGTTTGATGATAAAGACCATATTTAATGCAAAAGACCTTTTTTTTTGCCCCAATCCCTGTACAATACGTAAAACACGTAAAATAACCTCAAAATGTTTTTATTAATATCTACTGTTTCTAAAACAATAGCGGCATTTTAAATATATTTTTTAGACATGTAATATAGTTACGATTTCGGAACACTAAACTATTATACTCATTTTTACTGTCCGTCCTGGGCCCAAGACCCTATGGACACTGGGCTTTCCCCTTTGTATGTATGGATTTGTACCTCTTTCACGCAAAACCTACAGAACGGATTTGGATGAAATTTGGTATACAGATCCTATCTAATATTAGATAGTATATACTATATTAATGACTATATAATAAACTAGAAGCTCCCGGCATTTACACGCGTGTCTCCGGGGTTCCTTAAAATTCCCCGTGAAGTCTTATGTGCTATTCCAGAACATATTCTAACTCTGTGCCAAATTACATATAGGTCCTTTCAGCTTTGCTTGATAAAACAACTAAAATCCATAGATATCTACATTCTTATAAACTTTCGCATTTATAATCTCTATCTCTAATATATAAAATTCTCGTGTCACAGTTTTCGTTGCCATACTCCTCCGAAACGGCTTGACCGATTTTTATGAAATTTTATATGCATATTCAGTAGGTCTGAGAATAGGCTAACATCTATTTTTCAAAGCCCTAAGTCATCACGGGAACGGGAAACGGGAACAACGCGGGTGAAACCGCGGGGCGGCAGCTAGTATTAGTACCTATAATAGTATATTAATTCAGGTCTCTAAAGTTAGCATGACCATTTTGACGTATCGTGAAACTGGTTACGTAGTAATTTGCCGAGAATTTGCCGTAAATTATCCGTGAAAGAAAAAAATTTGCCGCGACCCAGGGTCAGGAGAAAAAGCTGGACCTGCTAACTTTACTCCAAGTTAGCAAGACCAATGTCGTATCTCAGGATTGGAAAGACGTAGAGCATTGTTTTTGGTCTTAAAAGTTGCCGAGAATTTGCCGTAAACGATCCGTCAAAAAAAATAATTTGCCGCGAATCGGGTTTTCGAGAAAAAGCCGATTTACTTGTTTTCGCTCCAAGTTAGCAAGACCAAATGTCGTTTCTCGGGATCGGAAACACGTACAGCCTTGTTCTTGGTCTTAAAAGTTGCCGAGAATTTGCCGTAAACGATCCGTCAAAAAAAATAATTTGCCGCGAATCGATTTTTCGAGAAAAAGCCGATTTACTTGATTTCGCTCCAAGTTAGCAAGACCAAATGTCATATCTCGGGATCGGAAACACGTACAGCCTTGTTCTTGGTCTTAAAAGTTGCCGAGAATTTGCCGTAAACGATTCGTCAAAAAAAGTAATTTGCCGCGAATCGGGTTTTCGAGAAAAAGCCGATTTACTTGTTTTCGCTCCAAGTTAGCAAGACCAAATGTCGTTTCTCGGGATCGGAAACACGTACAGCCTTGTTCTTGGTCTTAAAAGTTGCCGAGAATTTGCCGTAAACGATCCGTCAAAAAAAATAATTTGCCGCGAACCGGGTTTTCGAGAAAAAGCCGATTTACTTGTTTTCGCTCCAAGTTAGCAAGACCAAATGTCATATCTCGGGATCGGAAACACGTACAGCCTTGTTCTTGGTCTTAAAAGTTGCCGAGAATTTGCCGTAAACGATTCATCAAAAAAAAAAATTTGCCGCGAACCGGGTTTTCGAGAAAAAGCCGATTTACTTGTTTTCGCTCCAAGTTAGCAAGACCAAATGTCGTTTCTCGGGATCGGAAACACGTACAGCCTTGTTCTTGGTCTTAAAAGTTGCCGAGAATTTGCCGTAAACGGTCCGACAAAAAAAATAATTTGCCGCGAATCGATTTTTCGAGAAAAAGCCGATTTACTTGATTTCGCTCCAAGTTAGCAAGACCAAATGTCGTTTCTCGGGATCGGAAACACGTACAGCCTTGTTCTTGGTCTTTAAAGTTGCCGAGAATTTGCCGTAAACGATCCGTCAAAAAAAATAATTTGCCGCGAACCGGGTTTTCGAGAAAAAGCCGATTTACTTGTTTTCGCTCCAAGTTAGCAAGACCAAATGTCATATCTCGGGATCGGAAACACGTACAGCCTTGTTCTTGGTCTTAAAAGTTGCCGAGAATTTGCCGTAAACGATCCGTCAAAAAAAAAATTTGCCGCGAATCGGGTTTTCGAGATAAATCCGATTTAGTTGATTTTACCCTGGATTTCCCTAGTTTTCCATTATCAGATTCTATCTTGGTCCCAATGAGGACGAGGTAGTCCCAGGAGTATATTAGTTCAAATTAAAAAGATTTTTTAGAATTGGTTTGTTATGTACATAAAAAATACATACAGTCGAACATTCAATTTCCTCCGAATTTGGAAGTCGGTTTATAACCCATATGGGTGCTAAGTTCTCAATCAATACAAATTAATCAAGCCCAAACAACAGGTGATTACTGTACTTAAATCGTTGAGGAGTTCCCTCAACTATATTTCAGCTCCATCATCACATCGAATCGAGACCTTCGTAAAATTGTAGTACTTTGAAATACTTAATGAAAAATATTACAAACGCATTTGTCACCAGTACGATTTTCGTATGTTCCCCTCGATTTCTAAAGGATACCATCATCAGATCCTGGTTTCCTTATCATGGTACCTGAGATACCTAGTTTCAAACAGTATTTTTTATCAAAATCGGTTCCTAAACGACGGAGTTGTCCGCGAACAAACATAAAAAAGATATACGTATATTACCTATATACCTTTTTTTAACACGGTTAAAAAACAAAATGCCAGTGCAAAAAAGAGTTAAATATATGACAGAAAATAAAAACAATTTTTTTTTATAATTTATAATATTAGTACAGACTAGCTGTCCCGCTGCAGCACCGCTTGCGTAGAGTTCATAAAATAACAGCGTTGTTTTCAATCGCACTTAAATGCATTGGCGGCTAAACTCGATTTAGAAAACACTTACACTACATATATCTACAAACTATAAAAAATAAACAACACATGTCGAACTTTAGCTGTGCTTTACCCGTGCAAAGCCAGGGCGAATCGATTAGTCTTTGTATATCCTACTAATATTTTAATCGCGAAAGTTTGTAAGCATGTAGGGGAGATTGGGTAACAGTGGATCATTTTTTTAAGCCCCGCAATTCTGAAATTCATGACGAAATAACTTATCTCTGAATTATCAGTAATCATGGTGCGGGTATCTAATATTTAAAAAAATACTCTTATTGGCTATATTAACTTACAATTGATAACATCTTTTTTTTTATCTCCCAAACCTAAAATCTGTATATAAAAGCCGCATATCCCTACCTGGATGTGGCAGTAGGGATAGACGGAATATTCGATTCAATGTATCTATAATTGTCGTAGCTTAGATGTTATTCTTACAGACAAATTTTGTCATGTTTAACACCCCACTCGTGATTGTCCATTAAGCTATTTTACTGCTCAATATTAATTTAATTACCCATTTCACTATTTTGTCTTACCCATTTTTCGATATGATATTCGAAAACCCGGTTCGCGGCAAATTCTTTTTTTTTACGAAAAGTTTACGGCAAATTCTCGGCAACTTTTAAGACCAAGAACAAGGCTGTACGTGTTTTCCAATCCCGAGATATGACATTTGGTCTTGCTAACTTGGAGCGAAATCAAGTAAATCGGCTTTTTCTCGAAAACCCGATTCGCGGCAAATTACTTTTTTTGACGAATCGTTTACGGCAAATTCTCGGCAACTTTTAAGACCAAGAACAAGGCTGTACGTGTTTCCGATCCCGAGATATGACATTTGGTCTTGCTAACTTGGAGCGAAATCAAGTAAATCGGCTTTTTCTCGAAAAATCGATTCGCGGCAAATTATTTTTTTTGACGGATCGTTTACGGCAAATTCTCGGCAACTTTTAAGACCAAGAACAAGGCTGTACGTGTTTCCGATCCCGAGAAACGACATTTGGTCTTGCTAACTTGGAGCGAAAACAAGTAAATCGGCTTTTTCTCGAAAACCCGATTCGCGGCAAATTATTTTTTTTGACGGATCGTTTACGGCAAATTCTCGGCAACTTTTAAGACCAAGAACAAGGCTGTACGTGTTTCCGATCCCGAGATATGACATTTGGTCTTGCTAACTTGGAGCGAAATCAAGTAAATCGGCTTTTTCTCGAAAAATCGATTCGCGGCAAATTATTTTTTTTGACGGATCGTTTACGGCAAATTCTCGGCAACTTTTAAGACCAAGAACAAGGCTGTACGTGTTTCCGATCCCGAGAAACGACATTTGGTCTTGCTAACTTGGAGCGAAAACAAGTAAATCGGCTTTTTCTCGAAAACCCGATTCGCGGCAAATTATTTTTTTTGACGGATCGTTTACGGCAAATTCTCGGCAACTTTTAAGACCAAAAACAATGCTCTACGTCTTTCCAATCCTGAGATACGACATTGGTCTTGCTAACTTGGAGTAAAGTTAGCAGGTCCAGCTTTTTCTCCTGACCCTGGGTCGCGGCAAATTTTTTTCTTTCACGGATAATTTACGGCAAATTCTCGGCAAATTACTACGTAACCAGTTTCACGATACGTCAAAATGGTCATGCTAACTTTAGAGACCTTATTAATTCGTTTATTAGCTAAGTGGTCGCCGGTAGAACAAACATTATAAGTATATAACGAAGATATCACATATTTGTACGATATACCTATTTAACACGTTCACTGCGTTACGGGAAGTATTTTGTCGTATTTGAGTTTCAGCCTGTGCGGCAGCCATCGAGCATGTAACCAATAGAGTAGAACTGTTAACAGTTTTGTTAGAAAACAAAATACGCCAAAACGCTGCGCCGTCCCCTGCGTTCTGATTGGCCGACTCAAGGTCAAGTGTTGCACTAGACGTACACACAGGTCTCTTATTGGTCGGGTACTGTTTTAGTTCGAGCGTGGTTTGTTAGTTATACCGGTTATACGTGACAAATCATTGATGCGTAGCTAAACAAATGGCTCACTATTGTTACTCTATTGGTTACATGCTCGATGGCGGCAGCTAATTGTCATTGTCTCACGCCTGGTGCGGGGGCGAAAAAACTAACGACCAGCGACCTTTAAGTCAGGACCTGGCACGGGAAAATGAAGGTCGTAACGCAAATCTGGCATTCTTGCTACGGGAAATATATGACTCGTATAGCACTAGAAGTAAGTTTAAGATTAGTAATGGAATTGGTGTATTTAAAACACAAATACTTTGTTAGAACTATTCATGTTGTTTAGGTACTAGTGGCTCCCCGTAGTTTCACCCGCGTACCCGGGTGATCTTCCATTTTCCCAGGATAAAAGTAGCCTACCTATGTCCTTTCTCAGGCTCTAGACTATCTGTTTACCAATTTCATTTAAATCGGTTCTGAAGTTTTAGCGTGAAAGCGAGGCAGACAGACAGAGTTACCTTCGCATTTATAATTTTACACAGATCTAATTAATTTGCGTTTACATTACATTAATGTGGTATTGCCGAATTTTTTTACACTATACATACATAAATATACATTTTCATTTAGACAAAGAACAAAACAACAATATATGTATATACTTGCACTATGTTGAGGATGCAGGTTCAAACCCCACCTATCTACGAGTTCAAAAACTTACGTACGGATTCACACCACTGGCTTTCGGTGAAGGAAAACATCGTGAGGAAACCTGCATGCCCGAGATGTCACTATTAAAGTGTGAAGTCGCACCGCACTAGGCGCGCGTGTGGACTATGGACACCCCCTCGTTGTTAGGGGAGGAGAGCTCCTCAGTGGAGACGTATATGAGCTGATGATGATGATCTACTTATATATAAAGCCAAATTTCATTCAGCTCTTCAGCCGTTGAGTAATATCCTGGGACATTTTTCACACACGGTCAATCGGATTCCAAAGTAAGCTTAGCCGGATAGCTGATATACTTCATATACTACATGTACCTACTACCTACTACGTTTTAAATACATACTTATATAGATATTTACATACATCCAAACTTTTTATGAAATGAAATGAAATAAATTTATTAATTCAAATAGGCCTTCACAGGCACTTATGAAACGTCGACTCTAATGCTCGGTTCGGAAGGTTGCTTTTGCTGAGAAGAGCCGGCAATAAACTCAGCAATTACTCTTTTCAAAGCAAGTTTTAACAATTTCTTTAACAATAATTTATGATGAAAAAAAAAACAAATTTAATAAGTATTTTAAATATTTATTATTTCTACTTTATTTTAGCTACTTTTATTTTTTTGTTTGTTCGTTTTCTTAGTGCGGATGTCCCTGTACGCTCATCAGAATGATATATGTATTTATAGACAAATAGATTAATGTATTATCTCATGTAAGTGAATTGTTTGTAATTCGAGAAATAAATATTCTTAAACCCGATATTTAGTTAGTAAGGTGAGTCAGAGGCACCTCGGTGTGGAAACGTGATGATAACGACCTATTGTCGCTATTGTTGATAGCTGCAACAGCATGCCATAGACTATGTCCGCTCTATGCTCTAACTTAGGGTTGCCTAAAACCGGACGCTCGGTTCGATTCCCACCCAGGACAAACATGAATATGTCTGCTTGTTCTGTGTCTGGATGTAAATATCTATATAAGTATGTATTTAAAAGTAGTAATTTCTTTTAAAGTATTAACATACAGGATAATATATATATACATACAACTTAAAACAAGATTAGAAAGTAGTATATGTACTTAGTATATCAGCTATCTGGTTACCAAAACACAAGCTCACTTTGAAGCTTACTTTGGAATCCGATTAGCCGTGTGTGCAAAATGTCCCGGGATATTTAATATTCCATAAAAACAACGTCTTGGTTTAAAATGAAAATGTTTAGCTATTTCAACCTTAAAATCCTGGGTTTCAAAATTTCGAAAGCAACCTTCCGAACCGAGCATTAGAGTCGACGTTTCATAAGTGCCTGTGAAGGCCTAGTTGAATTAATAAATTTATTTCATTTCATTTCGATATGACAACCCTACTAACAACACTTTACAGCACGCGTTTACTACATGTGTTTGTGAAATAAACATGTTAGACTATGTGTAGTTAGAATACCTACTAATATTATAAATGCTAAAGTAACTCTGTTTGTTACGCTTTAATAACTAAACCATTGAACTGATTTTGAAACAGAGAAACAAGCTGGGAAAAGGAAGGCTTATCTTTGAAAAGTCAAAGGGAATGCGGGTGAAACCGCGGGGTGGAAGCTAAGTAATCCATATATGTAAAAACATATTAAGCGTCTGTGTGTAATTTTTTTTTAACCAAGCTGTCTATGTTATTCCTTAAGAAACATAAACTAAGATATACACGTCAACGAAATTACATAAGACTAGCTGCCTCGCCGCGGTTTCACCTGCATAGTGCATACCCATTTCCCGGGATAAAAAGTAGCATATGTCCTTTCTCGTACTCTTGCTCTAGACTATCTGTGTACCAAATTTCATTTAAATCCGTTCAGTAGTTTCAGCGTGAAAGCGAGACAGACAGAGTTACTTTCGCATTTATAAAATTAGTTAGGATTAACAATGCTGGCAACACAGAAGTAACGTTTTGACCTAATTATCGTGATGCACATATCAATTGCATATCAATATATTAGCCGCGGCCTCCGGCGTGCGCGGGCGTAGCAGAGGACGCGGACATAGTTCATGTGGCTAACTCAGTAATGCAAGTATAGAACCATCCTTACCACGTTGGGAGACTTCAATAAGAGATCAATTTTATTGGTTGCACTAGACAATTATTGACAGCCCGGTTGGCTTTGTGGTTAGTGACCCTGACTTTCAAGCCGTGGGTCGCGGGTTCGAATCCCACACAGGAGAAACATTTGTATGCATGAATATGTCTGTTTGTCCTGTGTCCTAATACTATGCGACTGAACCGATTTTCATTAAATATTATACACATAGGCTACATTTAATCCCGGAAAAGTTACTATGAAAGTTACTCTAATATAAGACAAATCGAGAGGACCGTTCTTACTTATACTACTGTATATTATTATACTATGTACAAGGCCGTGATTTTTTGGCGACGAGGGCACCGCCTTATATGTAGAAAGAGTACACAACTGAATTAATAATTAATTTATACATAGATAGATGAATTGGATATGTATTTTTCTTTTTAAACTAATCCATATTTAAATTACGCGGATTCACCCGCGTTCCCGGGAGATCTTCAATTTTAAATTTTCCCGGGATAAAAAATAGCCTGTGTGTTGATCCAGGTTATAAACTGTGTTCTAAATTTCATCCAAATCCGTTCTGTAGTTTTTGCGTGAAAGAGTAACAAACATCCATCCATAAATCCATACTCATACTAACATTCAAAAATAGTATTTAGGAATATATCTACATTATAAAAATCCCTACTAATATTATAAATGCGAAGGTTTATGAGAATGTAATGTGTGTTACTCTTTCACGCAACGGCTGAAGGGATCGCGATGAGGTATGGTATGGCACAGAGTTAGAAATTTACAATATGTAGTTACAATAATAGGTAATATGTTCTGGAATAATACATATTACCAATAGGCTACTTATCGAGCGAAAATTTAAGTCCTCAGGGAACGCAGGTAAAACCACGAGCAGCCACTAGTAAATAAATCATGTACAAACCAAAACAAAGAACCATCTACTTACACCAATATTATAAAGAGGAAATATTTGTATTTTTGTATGTAACGAATAAACTCAAAAAGTACTGGACCGATTTTAATAATTATTTTTTCATTAGAAAGCTACATTATCGCTGAGTAACATAGGCTATATTGTACCCCTGTATTCCCACGGGAACGGGAACTACACGGGTAAAACCGCGCGGAGGCAGCTAGTTTCAAATAATATTATAGTTGGTAAGAAAAATCGTTAGAAAATATGCAATGACGTATACCTATTAGATATTTGATGGACAAACACACGTACCTACGGAGCAATTTGAGCAAATATATTAAATCTATATCCACGAAATTCTAACTATATGTACATAGATACGTATTATATGTCAATATTAAAATAAACCGGTACCTAAACAAATTTATATTAGCTATCTTTAACGAAGTAAAAAATCGCGAGACAAATTAAAACTAACTCAAATCTTAGGTATATATAAAATTCTCGTGTCACAATGTTAGTTACCATACTCCTCCGAAACGGATTGACCGAATTTTATGAAATTTTATATGCATTCAGTAGGTCTGAGAATAAATAAATAAATAAATATCCTGGGACATTTTCACACACGGCCAATCTGATTCCAAAGTACCTAAGTTTCAAACGAAGCTTGTGTTATGGTACCCAGATAGCTGACATACTACATATACCACTTTTAAATACATACTTATATAGATATTTACATCCAGACACAGGACAAACAGACATATTCAATCATACAAATGTTTGTCCTGGGTGGGATTCGAACCCACGACCCGCGGCTTGAGAGTCAGGGTCACTAACCACAAAGCCAACCGGGCTGTCAAAATTTTCGGGCTTGTATTTGGTTACAGTACAAGCTCAGCTTAGTTTGGAAACAAATTGGCCCCTTGAAAATGTTCCGGGATAAAAAAATTACTATATATAGGAAAATCCCCATGACCTGGTCAAACAAGAATAGGTACATACAACCATTAGCGCCAGCAACTTGTCTATACGTATATAATGAAACGACAAATGTTATTTCTATGACAAAGCATAATTTTGTAAAATTACTCACATCACATGCATGTTCTTTTCAGTAACTTAATTATGTATCAAGAATTGCAAAGTTTTTAAAGTTACTAATTTAAGTTCAAGACAAAGTAATGGTCAAAGGCCAACATGAGACTTACCATCTTCCATCGAATAACAGGCCAAGAGTAGGGTTCCGAAGTTAGATTGTCAATTTTTTGACGTGACAACGTCTTATAAATTGGTTTGCCGGGTGACACTTCAAGAAACTGCGTTACGCTCCGCTCACGCTATGCGCTCACAATGAGAGCGAGTGAGAGGCACGCGTCCCTTCCACTCGGGCATGGTTAGCCCGCCTAAGAGCGAGAGAGACAGACATAAAAAGTGAAAGGCACGCGTCCCTTGCGTCGTTGTCACGTAAAACTTTCGCCCGTATACCGACTTTACAGGCAACCAATTTTTTATTTATTATTTATTGTACACCACAAGTTACATAAAAATATGCAAAAACATAATAATAATAAGCAAAAACATAGTAAAATTTAAGTACCTAAGTAAAAATATTTTCTAATATTTTGTTTCAACTTTGTCGACGCAGTTAATATCTACCACTATACCAAATTACAGCTCTGTAGTATCAACCGTCTTTGAACTTACTCGCGGACGGACGGACGGACATGGCGAAACTATAAGGGTTCGGGCATACAATAAATTCAAATAATATTAAAAATAATGTAAATAAAATGGCTGTCATGTCAAATAAGATATTCTAATTTAAAACAAAACAATATAGGTAATTCCTATAAAGCTTTGTATGGAATAATGGACTCTATAAATTAAATTGAAACCGTAAAAACTTTAAAACAGTATTCCATCCGCTTATTTTATTGAATGTTTTAACTTTTTGCTTTTTACATTAAAATACTAAGTACATAGGAATGTAGTAGTTTCATTCACCCGGTAAATATTCAGGTGACCAACATAAAAAAATACCAAACTTAAAAACTAAGTTGTAAACTTATTAATATAAAAGTATGACAAAAACATTTCCTTAAACGATCGATGATTTCCACGAATAAAATTAGCACCATATATACGGATATACATCATGTTTACTTATTACTAGTTAGCAGTCATCCGTTACATAAAAAGATGTGAATTGAATCTTCAATAGTGTTTACTTTTATAAGTGATAATGCTCGTTATATATGACCTCGGGAGTGGAAACGGAAAATGAAAGAGAAAATTATGGTTTCAGTGTTACCATATGAAGGTCGGAGAAATTTCCGAATTATTATACATTAGCCGAATGTAGCGTATCAGATGTAATATAATAGCGGCAAATAAAAAAAGGGGAAAAAAAAATTTCATACTCTTTTCTTGTTCAATTAATTTTATTATATAGTAAATTTTTCCCTCTTTTGTTAGGTACTGATAAATCCTTGTTTTTTTTTAATTTTAGTGGTTTTCTTGTGCATAGAGCAGGACGTTATTATCTTTAATAGTAGCTTTAGCAACTTCGACTAAACTGAATAAATGCCTTAGAATTTTGGTTGTGATTAAGCACTGCTTTGTGCGTGTGTAAAATTGTGTACTAAGTAAGATGAGACAAATTTATTCGTATAAGTTTTGAATGCGCATGTGTATATTTTTCTCGTGATTAGGATTCGAAACTGCGACATTATATGAATCAGTGTACTTAGCTGAGAACCAACCTAAACCCATCTGTATCATAAACATAATTAGCGTATTTTTATTTTTGTAATGTAAGTATCAGGATTTTTTGTTTAACTATGTTATTCTTCACTAGCCTTATTATGTTACATCCCATTACCCTAGCTTGCCTGCCTTTTTTTTGATCTCCTGAGGAATCCTCATAGGATACCCGGCAGCTCCGGGGGGAGCCGCCGGGATCTCCAGGCAACCTAGGGTAACCAATAAGCTGCTGTGACCAATAAAGAGTATTTGTATTATATTATAAAAAATATTTTATTGCAAAATTATGTCTTGCGTTCTCGGGTAGCATTTTCAAAAAAGTATTTCGTCGTTTTATAGAGATACGAGAATTATATGTAATAAGTATGTCGATTAAGTTTACAGCTAGCATTATTTATATTAAATGTCTGCATTAGTGCAGTAGGTATATATAAAAAAATAATTGACAGATTACGTTTTAAAAAAAAAGTTACATGTCATTCATACAATTCATTCAGCGCAAAAAAAATATTACATAAAAAAATTGCACTTACCAAACTAAAGTTTAAATCAAATCCTTTTCCGCGGAGGGCACACAAAATAATTAGCGTATTTAATATATTATGTAGCACGTTTTCTTAGAGGGCAGGAGTGCGTTTCGCGCGAAATTCACGGCAAGACTGACGCTTCACTTTGAGTTTGCTAAAAATTAGCAGGAACTATGACGTCTACGCGTCTCACATGCATTCATGCAATGGTCATAGGCCGTACAACCTCTGAGAGTTACGCTATATATTATACAAGCTGCCTCCACGCGGTTTTACCTACGTAGTTCCCGTTCCGATGGGAATACAGGGCCTATGGATAATGTAGCTTTCGAATAGTGAAAGAATTTTAAAAAAACGGTCCAGTAGTTTTTAAGCCTATTCATTACAACCAAACAATCTAAGTTTTCCTCTTTATAATATTAGTGTAGTCTAGCGGAGCCGGCAGACTTCGTTCTGCCCACCAGCGCCACCTACCAGCTCCAAATTGATGTATTATACATAAAAACCTTCCCCATGAAATACTTCGTAATTTGGTGAAAACCGCATGAAAATCTGTTCAGTAGTTTTTGTGTTCATCGCGTTCAGACAGACAGAGGCGGCGGGGACATTGTTATATATACTTATATAGATTTATATTTTTTTCTTTTTGTTTTTTTTTTTTACAATATTTCAATGGCTAATGATCATCTAATCAGCCTAATGAGGTCAAGAATATTATTTATTGAAATCAGAAACATATAAAAAGAAATTAAGATTTTAGATAGAGCTTTGTGACCCTGACTTTCAAGCCGCCGGTCGTGGTTCGAATATTACCCAAGACAAACATTTGTATTGAATGCATATACATATCTATGTCTGTTTATTCTGTGTCTGTATGTAAATATCTATATAAGTACGTATCTAAAGTAGTATATCAGCTATCTGGTTACAGTACAAGCTCTGCTTGGTTTGGAATCAGATTGGCTGTGTGTTAAAAATGTACCAGGATATATCTTTTTTCGATGGCATAGATATGTCATAGCTAGAGCTAATTAGTCCAAGATTTTTTTTATCGAATTTTCTTTTTAACTGATAGAAAATAAAGACTAGCTTAATTATTAAAATGTTATATAGTACCTATTGAGTGTGTGTGAGGCTGTCATTCTGTCATAAGTCGTATATAAATAAAATTATAAGGTAAGTATAGTTACGGATTATCTAGAAAAGTAAAACCCCGGGTTTTATTCTGAAAATAAATTATTTGTATTTATTGATCATGGCGAAGACGTTTCCATCGAATGAGACACTCATTACAAAATATGATTGATGTAACATTACAATTATGTACGTTCTTACTGAATAGGTATCCATACTACTTATAATATTACATTTGACAGCCCGGTTGGCTTTGTGGTTAGTGACCCTGACTCAAGCCGCGGGTCGTGGGTTCGAATCCCACCCAGGACAAACATTTGTATGCATGAATATGTCTGTTTGTCCTGTGTCTGGATGTAAATGTCTATATAAGTATGTATTTAAAAGTAGTATATGTAGTATATCAGCTGTCTGGTTACCATATCACAAGCTCTGCTTAGTTTGGAATCAGATTGGCCGTGTGTGAAAAATGTTCCAGTCTGTCTGTCGCAAAAACTACTGAACCGATTTAAAAGACATTCGGTACACAGATAGTCTAAGGCCTGAGAAAGGACATAGGCTACTTTTTATCCCGGGAAAATTAAAAATCCCCGGGAACGCGGGTGAAACCACAGGGAGCCATTAGCTATCTATATAGCAAGTACGTAAAAGTATGTACGTAAGTATTTAAAAGAAGTATCAGCTCTCTGGTTACCATAACCCTGCTTAGTTTGGAATTAAATTGGCTGTGTGTGAAAATGTCCCAGGATATTAATTTTTCTGGTCCATATATTCTAGTTATTTTTAAATACTTACTTTCTAAAATGGTATCTGTGTATAATTAAAACGTCCAATAAAATTTATTTATCCATTTATTTCATATAGCACATACAGATATACAAAGGAATCAATTGTCACAATATTACCTTAAGAGAACCACACATAGAACACGCACGTGGCGCGTCGCCGGCACTGTGGTCTAACTGACTTTTTATCAAAAAGCCTAATCTGGGAAAAAATAACCATGACCCTTTTTTCTTAATTTTTTTAATGTTGTGTAGTAATTAATAAATACTCCCTCGATTGGATTTCTACTATTAAGCTTGTAATATGTTAATGGTAAGTGTTTGAGTGCAAATATGCATTATGTGCAAACCTATTTATTTTTTGTGTAAATCTTGGAAAAAGGTCCATTTTGCTTTCTAAAATTTTAAATGTCTAAAACCATAAATTAAAAAATTGTTACTTAACATTACACTAAAGTAAATTAATATATGGTTGAAAATGCTTGCTTGCTATTATGTTTATTGTAAGTATTTGGGTGCAAATATGCATGTAAATCAATATTACCTATTTATGTTTTTATAGAAATCGTAGAAAAGCTCCTTTGTGTTAAGCTTATGAAAAAAAATTATGTGCCATAAATGATTATATAAATATGATAAATGGATTAAGCTCATAAATAAATAAATTGTTAACACGACACTGAAATGAATAGGTACATAATATATGATTGAAAATTTAATACGTATTTAGTATTCGCAAAATGATAAAGCGTGCAAATAAATATTATAATAAGCTATTAATCATTTTCAAATTACAAGACTTAAATGTTTGTTGAGGTATTTCAATCATTTTAGTGGCCGAGTGGTATCAAGTTTAACTAGAGACCGAATGTCCTAGGTCCTAGCACGTCTAGAATCTTATGTCAAGATAGTATTCATAATAGGTAGTTGGTAAATTTGACATTTATTATACACCCCGCGGTTTCACCCGCGTTCCCGGGGGATCTTCAATTTTTCCAGGATATAAAGTAGGTAACTTATAGCCTTTCTCAGGCTCTAGACTATCTGTGTACCATTTTCATTGAAATCGGTTCAGTAGTTTTAGCGTGAAAGCAAGACAGACAAACAGACAGAGTTACTTTGTTGCGAAAGTTTGTGAATATCGATGTAAGGATGTGTTTGTTACTCTTCAAGCTAAAACTACTAAATTGATTTGAATGAAATTTGGAACACAGATAATTTAAACTTTTATTATCAAGGCTGCTTTTTATCCCGGGAAAGATGAACCCCGGAAACGTGAGAAGCCACTAGTATTTACCTATAAAAATTACAGTAATAGAGACTACTAGTGTAGTCTTTGTTAAAACATCGTTAGCCGAAAATTCTATCTTCTAAAACCGCCTACCTTCAAAGAAGTTTTCGTTCCTATACAAAATGAATTAACAAAATTAATTACATCTCTAACCGTCAGAAATTAATAGTCAGCTCTCTTCAGAGGCACAAAGCATGACCTATGATGGAGTGTCCGAGGCCATATTATATTGCCCTTTGTAATGGTTCATATTTCGCGGTGTGATGACTCGGTGATGACTAGACCTGGTCACCTTGATAGCTATTAGAAATATTTCATCACAGAACATTGAACTGAGGAACGCCTAATGAGCTTACATGTTTTGTGATATCATATACATATATATATTAAATAAAATCAAACAGTACTTATAGTCTAAGATACGTAGAAGATTGACCTTCACCGATCGAGTATCCGAATGAAATGGATTTTTTATGAAATAAAATATGTTGACAAAAGTAACGTTAATGAGTTGCCTAAAAAAATCTGTTCAAGGCTATGTTGAATTAACAATTGAATAATTTTTTTTTTTCGATATCTTCACCGATGTTGTATCCGAATGAATTTAACACTAATCGAAAGTATAAAGCCTTTAGAATATGCAAGCATACGGTTGCTTATGTTTTTTTGTTCAAGAGTTTACCGTTGCCAGGTTTAAATAGGTGTATCGAAAATGATATCGTCACCGATCGAGTATCCTATTCAATTATATATCAAAATAAAGCTTATACTTTTTGCGAAACGATGGTATACGGTTGCCTACGCAAATCCGTTCAAGAGTCATCGTTGCCAGGCTTTTAAATTTATAAATTAAGGACAGTCTATCCATTCAATTCAGTGCGATAGAAGGAGACGTAGCGCAGGAGTTGCTCCCTCTACGTCAATCGTTTAAAATTTGGCGAGAGAGAGTCTATGCGTAGGTACCTACTATCAAATGCGACAGAAATAGACGCAGCATAGCAAGTAGGCCCACCTCTTGAGACTTATCGCAGAGACCGCGCCTGCGCTGTGCGGTAACGGTAAAATGTTAGTAAATACCTACCAACCGTTATTTTGAAGCAACTGACAATATACTCTAAATGTATTTCAAATGAAAATATGATTTAAATAAAAATATAATATAATTCAAATGTAGGTATTTAAAATAAAAATATATTTCGAACAAAAATAGTTCTGGGAGTTTCTTCTTTTTGGACTCAATCGACTTATCTCCCGAAGTAATTAACATGCCGTATATTTTTTTTTTGCAAATGTCTCACATTTTTGTTTAAAAGATATAGATAGTACAAAGACGACATTACAAGAGTAATTACTGGGTTTATTGCCGGCTCTTCTCAGTAAAAACTACTATCAGAACCGAGCATTAATAGTGACTATTCATAAGTGCTTTATTGAGGCCTCTTTGAATAAAAAAGATTTTGATTTTTAAAAATTTTTAGGTGTTCAGTTTGATAATAATATGACTTGGAAGGCACAAGTTGGTCTAGTATGTAATAAGCTATTGTAAAAAGAAAGTATAGTCACTATGTTTCATTTAAAAGGTCACTCTTCGAGTAGGTACCTTATTGATAGGACAAATTATTCAATTAATGAGTACCTCACGGAAAGTAATACATAGTAATACATAAATAAATAATAAATATCCTGGGACATTTTTCATACACGGCCAATCTGATTCCAAATTAAGCATTAAAGTGAGCTTGTGTTATGGTAACCAGATAGCTGATATACTACATATAATACTTTTAAATACATACTTATATAGATATTTACATCCAGACACAGGACAAACAGACATATTCATGTATACAAATGTTTGTCCGGGGTGGGATTCGAACCCACGACCCGCGGCTTGAAAGTCAGGGTCACTAACCACAAAGCCAACCGGGCTGTCAATATTGATATAATAAATCTAATTAATAATTTGACATAACAATCTAGTTAAATAATAATATAATTAAATAAATTTTGCACGCCTACTCGGCATATTACAGCTGACCTCAATTATGTTATGACATCTAATGTACCTACCTGTAATGCAATAAATATCTTTGACTTTTACTTTGAAAGAAATTAAATCTATTTCAAAGAAAAAAAATATAATGGAAAGAAAAATTTGGTAAATGAATTAAAAAAATTATAATCAATGAAAATATTTTGAAAATGATTCAGACAGATATAAATTTTAATAAACAATAACATGAAATTAGAATATTTGCATACATACTATGAATTACAAAAAAAATTAATTCATTTACCAAATTTTTCCTTTCATCATAATTTTTTTTATTTAAAATAAATTTATTTTCTTTCAAACAAAAATGTGAGACATTTGCAAAAAAAAATATACGGCGTGTTAATTACTTCGGGAGATAAGTCGATTGAGTCCAAAAAGGAGATACATTTGAATTATATTATATTTTTATTTAAATCATATTTTCATTTGAAATACATTTAGAGTATATTGTCAGTTGCTTCAAAATAACGGTTGGTAGGTATTTACTAACATTTTACCGTTACCGCACAGCGCAGGCGCGGTCTCTGCGATAAGTCTCAAGAGGTGGGCCTACTTGCTATGCTGCGTCTATTTCTGTCGCATTTGATAGTAGGTACCTACGCATAGACTCTCTCTCGCCAAATTTTAAACGATTGACGTAGAGGGAGCAACTCCTGCGCTACGTCTCCTTCTATCGCACTGAATTGAATGGATAGACTGTCCTTAATTTATAAATTTAAAAGCCTGGCAACGATGACTCTTGAACGGATTTGCGTAGGCAACCGTATACCATCGTTTTGCAAAAAGTATAAGCTTTATTTTGATATATAATTGAATAGGATACTCGATCGGTGAAGATATCATTTCCGATACACCTATTTAAACCTGGCAACGGTAAACTCTTGAACAAAAAAACATAAGCAACCGTATGCTTGCATATTCTAAAGGCTTTATACTTTCGATTAGTGTTAAATTCATTCGGATACAACATCGGTGAAGATATCGAAAAAAAAAAAATATTCAATTGTTAATTCAACATAGCCTTGAACAGATTTTTTTAGGCAACTCATTAACGTTACTTTTGTCAACATATTTTATTTCATAAAAAATCCATTTCATTCGGATACTCGATCGGTGAAGGTCAATCTTCTACGTATCCTGTACTATTATGTGTGATGACCAAATGTTTTGTATTAGGATCGAATAAAAAGCTGTATAAAATAAATCGTTATAGTTTTAAAAAGGAAATATCAACTTCAATGTAATATGAAGAATGTATGTTAGAAGAAAACTCAAATTATTCTTATCCGATCACGCTACGACAATTAGAAGCGGAGCATCAATGCAAAAATGTTGTAAAGTGCAAGTGACGCTGGGTCAACTATCTTTGATATAAGGTATATTAAACGCGTGCAAAGCCAAAGGTAAAGGTAGTATACCACAAATTCGCCAAGGTCACAATCTCGCATGACCACCGAGATGATTAGAGCATTTATTAGTTTGAAAATGACACTTCAAAAGTAAGCCATGGCAGTTCAATTTGAAAGGCATTAGCCTTCGCATACTGAGAGGCTGGATCGTTACTCAATTAAAAGAATACAAATTTCCTCAAAAGAGCGAGGACGTGATAATTGTAACACGTTTGTTGTGATTAGGAATCAAATTACACTAAGCTTCACGTACAATGCATTAAAATGAACATTTTCTTATCTTAATAGTGTGTAGAACTGAGACCAGTGACGTGATATATGTAGTCTCCTTGTATTCTAAATGCGACAGTGTTTCCTGACGCCTACAATCTAGGGATTTTCAAGGATTCTTCTGGGCAAGTATGCTCCATCTTAGGTTTCGGCAACGTCCTATAAGGTCAAAGACCAAATGCAAGCCCATTACTAATAAAAAAAGTGTCTGTTATTCCTTCACGCAACAACGGCTGAATGTATCGCGATTAAATATAGTACAGAGTTACAATATGTTTTTATCTAGGGAAAACTTAAGGAACGCGTGATACCGCGGGGAGGCACTAGTAATACATAGTTGTGTGACTCTCCCGCTCATTTACCAATTTTGTGCTACAGAAAAATATTTTTAGACATTAATGGAAAAAATTAGAGTTCATAAAGTCATAAATGACTTCAAAACTTACTTATAGCCAATTATTAAAATGACAGATTATCCACAGTGACGGTGACGCGCATTATAACACGACACACAAATTTTATTAAATTGTTGTAGATCTGCTTGTGGACTGAGATTTTTTTACGGACGTTAAAAAAGCGTTCAAATACACCAAGTATATGTTCCCACGACAGCGTATTTAAAACGCGACGCTTTTTTATCGAGCGGTGTTGCATTTTCAACTTGGGGCGTTAGAAATAGAGCATAGTAATATTATGGTACTTGGAAATGCATTTATTGTTTGAACGCTTTTTTATCGTCCGTTAAAAAACTCTCGTGCGAATAAGGGTTTAGATTACCATAATATGGAGCAGTTCCATAAAGCAGCATGTTTTCTTTTTATAAAACAATAATTATTATCACAGATAATACAAAGTATTCTGTTATCGCACACAGTTTTTTTAATGGCAACATTTTTTTTTATTAAAAAAAAACGTAGACTCCGATATGGCCGAAAATTTTTATAAAGACGTTACGTCGAGTTACATTTAATATATATTATTATATGTAATAAAATGTACCATGTACATTTATATATAAACAATATTTTCTCTACCGGAACCCAATAGTTACGATTATACTATCAATTATTATTAATAATATATTTTTTAAGATAACCACACATACAAATAATAAAACAGATATTCCCTTACACCTGTTATAATTATTATTTAATATTTAAATTAAGTATATTTTAATATAACTTAAACCATATATACTCTTAAGCGACACGCACTAATGTTTTATAATTATAAATAATTGTACAATTCACTTTACAACATTTAAGTTAAATTATTATATAGATATATATTATGTCTATACTATAGCCTAAAGTTTTGGTGTTCTTCTTTATTAATACTATATGTAATTAATATTATTTACATACAATAAACCATTCATTCACAATTAATATAACTTGTAAACAACTTAGCAAAATTTTCGACTACATTGTATATATTTTTTTGTGATCTATGTACCGTAGCTGTCAGACTTAGTTTATATATTTTATTTATTTATTCCATTTCGCATTGTTTAGATTTATATGGACACTGGAAAGGAAAAATTATCCAAGCGACATTTTGGGCCAATTTGAGTGATGTACATTGTTGGAATCGCCTGATTTTTCTGCGTCGTTTGGTCTTACTCACGTCCTACGACGACTTAGATGTCGCATCGACATTTTGAAGTTCGCGAGAGTTCACTTTTCACTGAAAATTCAAACTTTAAACAGCTCTACTGTAAAGTTAGTCCGATGTCGCTTGGATAATTTTTCCTTTCCAGCGTCGATTTAATAGCAGATAATTCTGCAAGATATATGTAGTATATTTAATATTTTTTTTAAGAATTTTGGGGTAAGGATCGCCTTAATAATATTAAGGATTTATACCAGCAATAACTTATATTGTATAGGTAAATTAATCTCACTATCATTTTACTTTTGTTTACATACTTATGTACTATTTATTTAAATTATTTAAGCAAATAAATGATTGATTTTTCGTCACGTCAAGATGGCGACCGATGTATTTTTTTTAAACTATTATACAATAAATTAATAATAAAAAAATTAGTAAAAACATACTAATGGTAAAATTTTCATAATGATTACTATATAATGTATATACTTTATTTTTTCCTTTACATTTAAATATCCTCATATGGGAACAGTATTTCCTAAGACAAACCGAATTTCTGGGTAATATGTGCTTTGTTTTTAAAATCCTTGTTATTAATATTTTTACTAAATACGTTCGAAAGTTTCCTATGAAGTTATAATATGCATTCTAATATTAACTCACAATGTTCTGAGAAAATTTGTAAATAACAAAACCGTACGGTAACCGTGGTTTATTTATTTAATATATAGCACAGAATACAGAATATAGTTTATAAAAGATTATTACATAGGGGATAACAGGTTTTGATCTGGACTATATCCCACTCAATGTATGCCTAGATGCATGGTTTAGCAGTACATACATCAGTTATCTATATATAAATGCACAAAAAAATTTCTCCTGTTTAGGAATTGAACCTGACCAACGGTTAAGCTAAACTCTAACCACTGAGCCGGCCCATTTACCGGCCTATAGAAATGTTACTCAACTTATCGTACGATTTCTTGGTAGATTTCACATCAGAGATTTACATCTCGTACAAATTATGTGCCAATATATGATGAAATAATGCTTAAATTGATATAATAATCTGTTCATTAAACTTCGTAAACTAGACTTTATTCAAGGGACTTTAAGTCTATATTCTATGGTGTGGAAACCATAATCATATACGTTGCATAAAAACACGCGGTCAATCTGATTTCATAGCAGAGCTTGTACTGTAACCAGATAACTGATGTACTACTTTTGAAAACATAAATAGGTTGTTTTTATACCACAAGGGTGGCAAACAGGCATACGGTCACACCTGATGGGAAGCGGTTACCGTAGCCTATGGACGCTTGCAACACCAGACGCGTCACTCACGCGTTGACGACCCTGTATAAAAGGAGCAACTGTATAGGCAGTGAAAGGGACAAAGCGCAATGTACTTTCGTCGAAGGGCTAGACGGGTATCACTCCTGCATACCCCTACGACGCTACTCCATCCCTGGTCCCCCCACTGCCGCTACATATGGTATACAAATACAGAACAAATATGTTCATGAACATAAATGTATGACTTGAGAATCGAACGTGTCAGGCTTTCCTGTAAATCCTATAAATATTATAAATGCGAATGTAATTCTGTCTGTTACTCTTTCACGCCTAAACCAGTAAACCGATTTTGATGATGATACAGAGCTTGGGAAAGGACATAAGCTACTTTTTATCTTGGAACGATTTTCTCGGGATAAAAGTAGCCTATGTGCTAATCCAGGTAATTAATTTATCAAAATCCGTTCTGTAGTTTTTGCGTTAAAAACTAACAAACATACATCTATATACTCACAAACTTTCGCATTTATATTAGTAAGTAGGTAGGTACAATAAAATTGTGTTTCTCACATGGCCATGTCCGCCATATTTGCGTAGATTACACTTACGACGTAAAATATGAAGGTACCGTCCAATTGGCAAGTCAGTGTTGATTCAATAAACATTTGTATATACAATGTTGTGTTGCTTGTGGTGACGTCTGTACGTGCATTACGACATATTATTATGGGGACTGACGTAATGTCTAACATTATTAGACGATAAACAGACGGACGGTCCGTCTAAACGCGTCGCCTTGGACCATCAAAGTATTATAAATTATAGCTGCCTCCTCGCGGTTTCGGCCGCGTTCCCGGGGGATCTTCAATTTTCCCGGGATTAAAGTAGCCCATGTCCTTTCTCAGGCTCTGGATTATCTGTGTACCAAATTTCATTTAAATCAGTTCAGTACTTTTAGCGTGAAAGCGAGACAGACAGAGTTACTTTCGCATTTATAATATTAAGTATGGATAGCTGCCTCCTCGCGGTTTTACCCGCGTAGTTCCCATTCCCGTTGGAATACAGGGATAAAATGTTTACTATAGTTACTCCCTGATAATGTAGCTTTCCAATGGTTAAAGAATTTTTGCAATCGTCACGGTAGTTTTTGAGATTATTCATTACACAAAATTTTTTTTTTTGTTAAAATTAGTGTAGATGAATGCGAAAATTTGTGAGACTGTATGTATGTTTGTTCCTCTTTCACGCATCGCCGAAGGTATCGCGATGAAATTTGGCAGAGTTATATGTTCTGGAATAAAACAGGCTTCTTTTTATAGCAGGAAAATTTAAAATCCTTGGGAACGCTGGTGAAACCGTGGGGACGTACTAGTATCACTGTATTTAAATTTAGATAACATTAATAGACTTATAATTTAATTGGAAAAGGGATTTTAGTATGGTTTTTCTTGTCAATTATTATTTTAATTACCATCATCATCATCAGCTCATATACGTCTCCACCGAGGATCTCGAGCCTGTCATGTCTGTCTAACATCGAGGGGGTTTTAGTCATAATTGTTGGAGTCTTTCTCAAGTTGATTTTTAAATGTATCTGAAGCTTGTCACACTCGTCCTAATATTATAAAATGAAAATCTGGCAACACTAATTGATACAAATGATATGCAAAAAGTAACCGCTTTTACGGAAGTTCTTACTCTGTACAAAAATATTCTGATTCCGGTTTGAACTTGACCGATATTTGTTGACATTAGAGACAAAAAACTGTGACCTTTGCATTTACAATTATGGCGATTTAAAAACAAAATAAGAATCGCGCGAAAGGGACAGAGTTATTTACTAGCAAATGCGACAAACAGAGATAGCGACTGATGTAGTTTAAATGTCATCGCACGAACAAAAACATATATATCTTAAATAACATAATTGTATACATAAATAAAAGATTTATATCAAAACCATAAACTATGTTAAAAAATCTTTACTCTTTACTAACGCTCGACCGAGACGGGTTTTTCGTTCTCGGCCGAGACCGAGACCAAGACCGAGAATAAAATAATATCTCGGCCGAGACCGAGAATGGACAAAGCGTGAAAATAGTTATTTGTTATACAAGAGTGCAAAGTTGCTTTTTAACCGCGTGTTCAATTTTGATGACCGAGCAAGCGAAGGATTCTAAAATTGAATCACGAGCGCAGCGAGTGATTCAAAATTAGAATCCTGAGCGTTAGCGAGGGAATCAAAAGAGCACGAGGTGAAAAATCTTTGCACTCGAGTGCAACACGTAACTTTTCATTCCACCTCAGCGAGGAAATGACTAAATGCAAAAAAAAAAAAGTTGTATGATATATTCGGCACCATAGAGGTAGCAGTAAATAGGTTTAATGTTTTTTTTTAATTCACAAACTTAGTGCACACGATGTTCCAAATTCAATTTACTTTATCCTCTAGAGAATAAAAACGGCTTTTCCACTCAGATATTGAAGATTAAAAATACTCTTTCCGAGATGGTGGGATGAAAAAATTTTTTTGATACTGTAAAATTATTTACTTTAATCACACTAATATTATGAAGGCGAAAGGTTGTGTGTATGTTTGTTACGTCTTCACGTCTAAACGGTTGAAGCGATTTTAATAACATTTAGTATGGACCTGACACCCTGTATTAACATATAGGCTACTTTTATCCCGGGAAAATTAAAAATCCCCTGGGAACGCGGGTATATTGAATAGGCCATATAATAATAAATAAATAAATATCCTGGGACATTGTTCACACACGGCCAATCTGATTCCAAACTAAGCAGAGCTTGTGATATGGTAACCAGACAGCTGATATACTACTTTTAAATACATACTTATATAGATATTTACATCCAATATTAATTTATTATTATTATATTTATTTCATTATAATATCACGCTACGACCGACAAGAGCGGAGCATCATTGTAAATTTCCAACTAATATTAAAAATGCGTAAGTAAGAGTGTCTGTTACTCATTCACGCTTAAACCACTGAACCTATTTTAATGGAATTTGGTAGGGATATAGACTAGAGCTTGGAAGAAGAAGATTCCTATTTTTTTTCTCGGGAAAGTTGAGGTTCCCCGGAAACGGGGCGGAAGCTATTACTTATAGCATATACGGGGAACACATTTGCGCAGATCAGCTAGTAGGTACATATTTTACACACAAACCTCCCTAGTTTTTCGCTCTTTGCATTAAGTTAAATACGGTGAGTGATTCAGAATTAAAGTCAACAATTTAGATTTTTTTAACAATTTTACAATTTAAAGAAAAGTCACATGGAAAAATAAGACGCATAACGTACATACCTATCTGAGAATAAACTTCACCATAATTTGTAAGCACCATAAACAGAAATGACATTTGTAAAACAATAAAAAAAACACCTAAGTATCTATCAATCTATCCGTTTTAGCTGGTGCTAATTATAGACGTAAATATTATGTACTTGATATTTTAAGTGTTAATACATTGTTTTTACTAAGTACTATTCTGTTTATTCAATACTAGCTGCCTTCCCGCGGTTTTACCCGCGTAGTTCCCGTTCCCGTGGGAATACAAGGATAAAATATAGCCTATGTTACTCGGGGATAATGTAGCTTTCAAAAGGTGAAAGAATTTTTGAAATCGGTCCAGTAGTTTCGGAGTAAAAAAATGCTATATAGCTGTTAATACAGGTTATAAAGTATCTGTGTTCCAAATATCACCGAAATCCGTTGAGTAGTTTTTGCTTGAAAGAGGAACAAACATCCGTACATACATACTAACTTTCACGTTTATAACATTAGTACTTAGATTACATTTGACGGTAACTGGTAAATATTCACGATTCCAATTTATTTCATTGAATTTGAGTCTCATGTACCGACTTGGTTTTTATCGTATCACTAGTGGAGCAGGCAGACGTTCGTTCTGCCCACCAGCGCCACCTACCGGCTCCAAGTATATGTAAGCTATCCTATCTCTCACGTTGGATCGAACTGCACATGGTGTGCGAATTTTATTATAATCGGTTAAGTGGTTTATGAGTCTATTGAGGACAAACATTGTGACACGAGATTTATATATATTAAGATGAGTTCGATGTTAGTTGAGCGATCACTTTAATATGATAGATCTAATAAATAGGAGCATAGTTAATAATAATTTTCTGATGAAATTGGTATATATATATATTAAGGTCACATTTGTTTACAATAAAACGATGTATGTATTAGAAAAATACATAACACTATAAAAAAAAAGTAACAATGACACTCGAAAATAAAACTACTTAAGGCCGTGAAAAACTACAAAGAAAACAATCCAAGACAACGACCCAAGTAGAGCGGAAGTTTATATTGCGCAACGCACGCTTGACCATGGATGTCCCTGGATGTCCCGACAAGGCTGTCACCGTCCGCGTCGGTCACCGCTCGCATACATTTCGTTGCGAAATCTGACCTTTCTACCATATTCTGCGACACCATTGCCTGATCAGAGGGTCATTTAAAAAAATCAACTAAATATTCATACGCAGTGGCGTAACTACAGGGTGGCAGGGCTGGCCAAATGCCACGGGCCCCCGACCCTAGAGGGCCCCGGCCCGAGAGGCCCCGAGCATACTATATTTTATTTAACATTGTACCTGAGTATCTGATTTCAAAAATATTAGTTTTGGATAACTACTTAAGTGGTTTATTAATATTATGTAAATATCTATATAAGTATGTATTTTATTGTTGCTGATATCTACATCATCTATACTAATATTATAAAGAGGAAAGATTTGTTTGTTTGTAACGAATAGGCTCCAAAACTACTGGACCGATTTCAAAAATTCTTTCACCTTTGGAAAGCTACATTATCCCCGAGTAACATAGGCTATATTTTATCCCTGTATTCCCATGGGAACGGGAACTACGCGGGTAAAACCGCGCGGAGGCAGCTAGTATTATATAGAAAGGAAAGATTTGTATTTTTGTTTGTAACTAATAAACTTAAAAACTGTTGGACCGATCTGAATACTTCTTTCACCATTGGAAAGCTACATTATCAGGGAGTAACATAGGCTATATTTTATCTTCGTATTCCTACGGGAACGGCAACTGCGCAGGTGAAGCTATAATAAAGTATTGATTTTTATTTGTATTGAATATGCTCTGAAACTACTGGACCGTTCTGAATAATTCTTCCACCAATAGGACATACCATAGCTACATTATCAGGGAGTAACATGGGCTATATTTTATCCGTGTATTCCTACGGGAACGGGAACTACGCGGGTGAAACCGGGCAGATATATATTATGATAACCATCCAGGCGCATGGGCGGATCTAAGGGCCCCTAGCCTCTATTGAAGTCAAAATAGACAGTAATATAAATGAAGACAAAATATTTTTTCTTATTCCTTACCAAAATATCAATCAGTGGATTAATTTAGTCAGGCCCCAGGGACCCCGGGTAGTTTAAGCCCAGGGCCCCACTAACTCACAGTCCGCCCCTGTCCAGGCGCGAATCGACCCTTTATATTTATCAATTGTGAATTTAGTTTGCGAAAGATTAAAATACAGTCGTATTATTGCAAAAATAGAATAATAATATGTATAAATAAACTACATATATAGACAATTTTACCGTTCCAAATTAAGGCATTTTAAGAGTGATATATAAAAGCAAAAAAACTTAAAAAAAGAAATAGAAAAAAAAATTGTACTTAACTTTATATTTCAACGCAAAATAAAAATAAAACATTACATAAAATATAAATTTACACACGTACATAATTATATACATTTTAATTTTATATATATATAAAATCAATCATTTAAATGCTGACTACATTCTTCTTATAACTACCAAATTATTTATAGACAGAAAAAATATTAAACAAAATTAATTATTTTATATAGGTTCTTCAAATCCTTTCCAAAAATTATGTACTATCATTTTAAAAACGTTATTTATACCCGCATATAAGGTTTCTACATCTACACTAATATTATAAAGAGGAAAGATTTGTATTTTTGTAAGTAACGAATAAACTCAAAAAGTACTGGAACGATTTTAATAATTCTTTTTTCATTGGAAAGACATTATCACTGAGTAACATAGGCTATATTTTATCCCTGTATTCCCACGGGAACGGGAACTACGCGGGTAAAACTGCGCGGAGGCAGCTAGTATATTATAGATGGAAAAACAATAATATTTTTTTTTAAAACATATCAAATATTTGGATTTATACAACCTATATAAAATCGTTACCTAAATACTTACACACAAATAAATAAATTATTATCCCGACAGATTTAAAACTAGTGGCTTCCATATGGGACCGTGCCATGACCGTAACCGTACCGGCACGTATCGTTATTCATAAATTTTGGTAAAAAATTTCCATAACCTAAAAATTTCTATACATATCTTAGTTGCCTGATAAGCAATAATGTGTCAACCCACAAAGTCGAAAACAAAGATTTTGATATATTTTATAATGCATCACGTATTAAACAGTCTAAAAAAGTGTTTCAAGTCATCTAAAACATAAAAGTACATAAGAAATGGATTTATATCATACAAAAAGTCATAAATCACATAGACATTATAATCTTTAGACGCCATTTTCTCAAACTAAGTTTATGAGGGTTGACACATTATTGCTTATCAACATCCAGTTAGCCCTTATTCGCACGAGGTTTTTAACGGACGTTAAAAAAGCATTCAAATACAACAAATGTTCACACGACAGCGTTTTTAAATCGCGCCGCTTTTGACGTGACGTCTTATAAATTGGTTTGCCGGGTGACACTTCAAGAAACTGCGTTACGCTCCGCTCACGTTATGCGCTCACAATGAGAGCGAGTGAGAGGCACGCGTCCCTTCCACTCGGGCATGGTTAGCCCGCCTAAGAGCGAGAGAGACAGACATAAAAAGTGAAAGGCACGCGTCCCTTGCGTCGTTGTCACGTAAAACTTTCGCCCGTATACCGACTTTACAGGCAACCAATTTTTTTTATCGAGCGGTGTTGCATTTTCAACTTTGGACGTTGGAAATAGAGCATATTATGGTAGTTGGAAATGCAAATGTTGTTTCAACGCTTTTTTAACGTCCGTTAAAAAACCTCTCGTGCTATGAGCGCTTTTGCTTCCGCTCATGTAACGGTCATAGAGAATACCATATTATTAATTTTATGCGATGTCAACTTAAAACTAAATAGAAATTGTGCGGTTGTACCATTTTTAAAACTAAAAACAAATTATATTATTGGTAGGTATAGTACAAGTAATCCGTCAAAACGTTGGATGGCAATAATCAACCTTATTACACTGATTTTAAAGTTCAATATGAATCATTGAATTTTAAATATCTATATATATAAAACAAACAAAGTCCCCACCTGTCTGTCTGAACGCGATGAACACAAAAACTACTTAACAGATTTCCATGCGGTTCTCACCATATTCCGGAGTATTTCATGGGGAAGGTTTTTATGTATAATACATCAATTTGAACCCGGTAGGTGGCGCTGGTGGGCAGAACGAAGTCTGCCGGCTCCAAAAAATTACTCAATTTGAGTTATGACAGTGTTCTTCCAAAGCAGCGATTTTATTTACAACTACCGTCAAAAATATTACCATTTGATATGGCAATACCTGAGATAGGTTTATTTAGGCTGGCAAACTTTGTAACTTCAAATAACAGAGGGCACTGAACATCGAGCATGTAACCAATAGAGTAGCAATAGTGAGCCATTTGTTTAGCAACGCATCAATGATTTGTCACGTATAACCGGTATAACTAACAAACCACGCTCGAACTAAAACAGTACCCGACCAATAAGAGACCTGTGTGTACGTCTAGTGCAACACTTGACCTTGAGTCGGCCAATCAGAACACAGGGGCCGGCGCAGCGTTTTGGCGTATTTTGTTTTCTAACACTGTTAACAGTTCTACTCTATTGGTTACATGCTCGATGATCCAATCTAAAGTTTAAGGTCCTGCTTTACTTATATAACGGATTTTACACATTTTTAAAGAAATAATTAACAATTTAATAATTTCTGCGGTTCGAAAATACAGCAATATTAAATATAAGGATTTTTACTCAGGGCTTTTAGTAGCAAATCATTTTGTGTCCATAAAATTTGAAATCTTAATTACTGAGACAAGCAGTGGTGAAGTTACTATTAATGGCTTTGTGTGTGTTGGGAAGAGTATCACTACATAGTATAAAACAGAGTCGCTATCCGCCGTCTGTCTGACCCTATGTATGCTTAGATCTTCACTACGCAACGGATTTTGATGCGGTTTTTTTAACAGATAGAGTGATTCAAGAGAAAGGTTTTTATGTATAAATCATTACGCTATGACGAATAGGAGCGGAGCATCAATCAAAACTGTTGCAAAAACGGACAAGTGACGCTAACTAATATATGGCTATGAAACATCACGCTACGACTGATAGGAGCGGATCATCATTGTTAAACTGGGAAGATGGACTGAGGAGTACAGAACTGTAATGCAGGCGAAGTTGTGAGGATCCTAGGTACCTTATTATATAAATTATTGTAGTAGTAAACAAAAAGTAAATATAAATATTATTTTCCTCAATAGATATATAATTATTTCCTCATTTAAGCAATCAACGTCCACTTATTTGTCGATTGTGTTTAACGACATTATAATAATAATAAATTTATTGACTGAAAGGATTCTGCATTCTCACAACTTTTCAAAACAACAACTTGACTTGTTTATATATTTATTATTAATATAAATAATTGTTGCAAACAGGAAAAATGATTATCTTTTTGAATCTTACTAATATTTATGGTGTCTATGGATTTGTTACTCATGTATGAATTGCTTAAGGGATCTAGAATAGCATATATAGGCTATTTTTCACTCGGAAAAATTTTAATATCTCCCGGGAAGGGGGGTGAAATTACGGAGCAGATGTTAGTTCAGGTAAGGTGGGTAATAACAGTGATATAAGAAACTTAACAAAGTTCAATCATCTTGTTTGGTAAATGAATAATAATAACTTCACCATCAGAAGGCCTAAATACTCTCATGTCTTGAGAAATCTTTAGTACTCTTCTCCCATAATATAAAATTACCAATTCCTTTTGAATGAGACCATAAAATATGCTACAAAAAGCCCCAAAGAAAACTCCAGTCGTAAAAAACCACAGCAACCTAACCAAACTATAACACTGGCAAACAGGCTTGCTCATACAGGCACAGCACTTTGTGTATCAACTCGTATTGTTCAGAATTCTGCACCATACCACCTCTATTTAGACGCATATTACACACTATACCTAGGACGTCAACTTTGTGTTCGTTTGTTAATTGTTTTATTCCGTTCAATATGGCGATCAGGCACCCAGTCCTGCCTATGCCTGCCGAACAGTGCACTACTGTGGGGGGAGAGAGACATTCCACTGAAAAATCTAACGGGCTAGACACTTCCACTTTCACTTCACACTGAGTGTTCTGTTCCTCCAGTGGTGGGAACAAGAACTTAGAATCAGGTTTAGGACTATTACATTTGCACACGTCCTGTTGCACTACACTGCACGAGGTGAAATCGTATTCACTAACTTTTAAAACGTCCAAACTCAAATTGAGCAAGGCATTCACGTCTTTAGGGCACTTGTGATCGGCCCAATTGTGGAACCAGTAGTGGTAGACGACAAAACTGCCACATTTTTCGTCAAACTTAGCCTCCAACTTTCGAATGGTATAACCCGCTTTATTCATCATGCCACAATTTTTTACGACAATTGCACTTTCTTCTGTGTCTTCTGAATTCACCGTCATATCCTCGTGGAGTTCTAGTGGGAAGTATTTTTCGCATTTCTGCCTATTGTTCTCTATGAAGTTTGTGAGCATGACTACTTTTTGGATGGCGGGGGAGCCGTGGCAGCCGCAGCAGTTCTGGTGGACCATCGACCAGAAGTCGTATATTGTGTTCTGGAGGGGACCCTGCGTCGCTATGTAGCTGTTCTTCGTATATTCATGCCCCTGGAATAAAATAAAAAGAATAAATCATTAAAGGAACTTTAGAAACTATGTATGTGTACAGAAACATCATATAAATTTATATAGTCATGTTTTATTTACATGCATGCACCTAGACATATAACAAACAGACATATTCATAGAAGAGTTTGTTCTAAGTGGGAATATCCGGGTACCTAACAATGCCATCTAGTTTAAAAGCCAGTGCATCGTAATTTTCTAACAAGTCTTTACTGTTATTTGTCTATAGTAATATTATTAAGAATGGAATGAAAAGGAATGATATTATTTTTTATTACTTTTTTTGTTATGAATAGGCTTCAAAACTACTGGGCTGATCTGAAGAATTCTTTCACCAATAGAAAGCTACGTTATTTGTGAGTGTATTTATTTTATCTTTGTATTCCTACGGGAACGCGGGAACTACACGGGCGAAGGCGCCAGGCGGAAGCTAGTTTTAAATATTTAAAAATAATATAAAATTATTTCTCACCTTAATAAAATTGGCATTTATATAGGCTTCACTGTTGACACCGTCATCCGTCCTCATGATGAACCTCGAGTGCTCATTCGGCAGTATCGTCTTGTACCTGTTCTTCGGATGGGAGCCAGAGACTATTGGCTTCTCCTGAAAATTCGTGGGCATATCCCAGAACTCCTGGTGGAGGTTCCTCAGCAGCATCTTCTGGTATTCCGAGCATGGCTGCGACGTCACGGGGTCAGGGATCACCATTTGGGGATTCTCTTTCGATATATCCTCGACGAGGCCGGTACAGCAATGCTGACCTTCCACCGAACTGTGGCATTTTACTTTTGAGTACCCATTTTGGAATACATTGTTCAAATCCCTCAGTTGCTGTCGGGATAATACGCTGGACGCGTTCTGCAGGTGCTGCATATTGGCCAAATATAATCGAAAATCCTCAGATGTGCTCTGAGGACTTAGCGGTTTAGTTGTGATGTTCCGGACGAAGCCAGCCTGGAAGTTCGGGTCTTCCTGCCGCCCAAACGCGTAAATGAGCTCATTTTCTTGATCGCCACACACATATGTAAGGTTCTGCGGATAATCCTGCTCGGTATATGATGTAGACCACAAGTTGTCATGGGATCCAAAGCCGACGCACTTCTCTGATGAACGTAGACGCGTCCGGTTCTTGTAAGACTTTGGTATCAGATTCTCTGTGCTCAAAGACTTCCGATGCTTATCCCTATGTGGTAAATCTTTCAAGTTACTGTCTATTAACGTTTCGTCGATTTCCAAGTCCCTTGGTTCTTGGGGTTGGATGTTCAAAGTTAAGGAAGTATTTGAGCTTCGCCTTTCTAGGATACCCTTTTTAGGTTCGCCAGAATTGTCGATGCTGAAATTGCTGTTGTATCGACTGAGAGTACAAGTCGAGCCGTTTAGATTGTAGTTTGAAATACTCAGGCCTTTATTGACTGACAGCTGAGGATTAGAAGTGTTTATATTTAACGTTAGGGATGTGTTTGAGCTTCTACGTTCGAGGAGGCCTTTTTTCTGGCCAGGTTTAGCGTCTTTATTCAGGGAACTATTGCTAGAATGGCGGCTCAAGTTGTTATTTGAATGAATATTTAATGTTAGACTGTTGTTAGATCCACGTCGTTGCAGGAGACAGTTTTTGGACACTTCCCCAGAAAGATTTGTATTTGACGAGCATATGACTCGAGTTGTGGGCGTTATATGCTCGGTATTTATTAATGACGTGTTTGAATCTCGTCTTTCTAAAGATAGCTTCTTCTGTCGATTGTCAGAATTCAGACTAAAATTAGATATGCTTGTTCTAACTGTGTTCAAATTATGGCACGAAGCGCCGGAGCTGTTGAGTGAACAATTCGACCCTTGAAGACTATGTGTACTCAGCATTAGACTCTGGTTTGAATTCCTTCTGTGTAACTTTTTAATAACCTTCTCGTCTTCTGCGCTAGGTTCAAAGTCGTCTGACGGAACGCCCTCTGGAAGCGTCTTTAAATTGGTACTCGACACGCTTAAATTTTGTTTATAGTTTAACAGATTTGACCCGAGACCTTGTCCTGTATCCATGTGGTATGTAGACCGGTTGTCTGCTCCGGATATATTTATTTCAGGGGTAGTTTCTGAGAAGTCTGTCATGTTTTCGTCAAAGGAACCCATAGTGCGAGGACCCATTCGCGAGGTACCAGGTTGGTACAGCATCAGGCTAGCATGGTTTTCTCTCAAAAATATTCCACTATCTTGGCCCTTCATGTACAAACGTCGCTGCTCGGCGTTTGGCTGGAACGAGTTATACCCTAATTTGCTACCAGAAAAGTCATGCTTTACATTCTTCTGTACTAAAATCCTTTTCAATTGTCTTTTTGGTGTGTTCGGGACTGATATTGAGTTCTGAGGCACTTCCAAAGTCTTTTTCTGTGGTAGAGACAAATTAACAGACTCTGAAGAGTCTAATGATGTCGCTTTGACTTTCAGAGTCGGAGTTTTTACCTTCTTTTCTTCAGCGTTAGTATAAAGCTTCTCGAATTCTAATAGTTCTTTTTCTAGGTCACTGTCGCGTTTTGTTAAGTCAATGGTAAGGTTTCGTAGATTCTTCCCCTTTCTTTTCATTTGTGTTTCGGCTGACGTCGTCGCGCCTTCTTCTGAAGTGACCGTTATTTCAAATTCTTTCGGCGAGAACCTCGGCATGTCTAAAAACGATTGCACATCAGAACTCTGCCTTAAAGTTTTCTTTAGTTTCAGATCTGGTGTTTTGGGCTCCTCCTCTTCGCAATTTTTGTCTTTCTGTTCGTCTTCGAATTTGAATATTGGTCGATCGTTTGTCGGCGTTTTTTGATGTCGTTCCATACTTTCGCAAGAAGCACTGACATCCTGATTCTTATATGCTTCGTTCATTTGGTCTTTCATTTGTTTCGCTATAGGCAGACCTAAGTTCTGTTCGATAATTTTAGCGTTATCGGAATCTAATGATATAGACTTGAGCCTCTGTCGCCTCGCATGTGCCGTATTCGACGGACTGGGTGTTAATTCGTTAGTTTTCTCCTCAATCTTTGTGTCTATATCCATAGATTCTATTTTGGCACAGCAATCGACGACATCTTTATCGATTTCGGCTTCGATTTGTTTATTATCGTCACATTTCGTTATGTTAAGTTCGATTGTTTTATAATTTGTATCGCAACTATTGTGCCGTCTATATTTTCGCACATCTTTATCAGCGGGCGGCGTAAACCTTTCTCTCTCTATAGAGTTCCGTCCTCCATACTTCCTGGGTCTCGGCGACCGTATCGCCCCGCCTTCAGCTATGCACGATTGTTCAAACGTGAAGAAGTTCTCTTTATTGTAACTATGTACTTTTGGGCTGGGTCGCGCGCTTAAGATTCTTGGGCTATTAGGTTTTTCGATGCCGTTACTTCTATTTATATGATCGCCTAACGCTTTCGGCGACTGCGGAACTTCGGCGTCTCGCGGTGTCTCGGGAAAGAACTTAGGAGATCTAACAGTGTCATAGTAAACAGATCTAGGTGACGGCTCCGCGAAAAACATGGGCGATACCGTTTCTGGTGGTGTGAAGAACCTAGGAGAGGCGATTGTATCGGCTAAAATCTTTGGTGAGAAATCGAATTTGGGCGCTGAAGATTTTTCTTTTGCTGAACTACATTCAATTACTCTGGGCGAGTTTTGCATCTCCAGTCTCTCCTGTTGACCTTCTAGAAGGTGACTTTCATTGACACTGCACATATTAAGTCTCGTACTGACAGATCTAAACCTTCTTAGGTTGCTCGGAGACGCGTCCTGTTCCTCCCTGTCCTTCGGCGACATCATGGCTGCTCTTTCACTCATGTCTTCGTCCTTCTCCGAATTCGACTGATCACTCAACTTCCTAACAATTTCCGTATCGAATCCGAACACTTTGTCGGATTTAGCGCTGGTCAAAAACGGGGACTTGTCGTCCTTTTCCAAAGACGGCGATCTCGTCGCACTGTATTTCTTCGCGCGTGATTCTTGACACAAATCCGCTCCCAAATCCGAATTGACGATCTGTGCCAACGGCCGCGGAATAATGGACGTGTATTTGCAATCCAGGGGTCGTTTGTGCAGCCACTGCTCCGGCAAGGGGAGTTTGGGTATGCCCCTGAAGTCTGTGGATGTGCTCGGGTTTTGGGAGCTCGAACTGGGTTGGTCGCCTTGAGCTATCGTGTTTTGGGTGGAGTTTTGTACGATGATTATTTGTGGGGGGTTGGGGGGGCGGTCGTCGGCTGGAGCGCCGGTGAGTGCGGCGAGGGCGCGGCGAGGGGCGGGGGGCGCGGGGAGGGACGCGGGGAGGGACGCGGGGAGGGACACGGCTAGGGGCAGGGGGAGGGGATAGGGCGAGGGCGCGGGCGCGGGCCGGGGGACACGGACGCGGAGGGGATACGCGTCACGGACAATGTGCACCTGAAAAAGATAATAAAACATTATATATTATATTGCTTTTGTTAACTTTTAACTAATATTAACATTGTCAAATTTATTTAGGGTAGGAGCTGATCCTTAGCACAGGCTTTGAGCGCTGGACTTCCGTTGGGGCCGTGTAGTGAAGTCCAGGCTGGGTCATATGATAGTTATTTTACTAAATACTAGCGACCCGCCCCAGCTTCGCACGGGTGCAATGCTTATACAACACATTACAAATCTCCAAAATTGTCAGTGTTTCTCTAACATATTATGCATGTATTGTATATAAAAACCTTCCTCTTGAATCACTCTATAATCGCATCAAAATCCGTTGCGTAGTTTTAAAAATTTAAGAAGCCATAGGTACAGACAGCGGTAAGCGTCTTCGTTTTATAATATGTAGTGTTGTGTGAAAGGAGATATGTGTAACGGGAGTGATGACTGAAATGACGGCTGACAGAGAGGAATGGAAGAAGAACACATGTTGTGCCGACCCTGCTTAGGGGGGGATAAGGGCAGGAAGAAGAAAGGAAGAAGTAGAAGAAGGAAGGAAGAAGAAGGAGTAAGAAGAAAGAGGAAGGAAGAGGAAGGCAGAAGAAGGAAAAAGAAGTGATGTAGTACATGTACTCACAGTGTGTTGCCTCTTGCCCCGGCGGCGGCGGCAGCGCGCCAGGAGCAGCAGCACGGCGGCCGCCGCCAGCGCGCCGCCCGCGCCGGCGCCCCACCACGCCCACGCCCACGCCCACGGCCACTCGCCCCAACCCGCACCGCCCCACATGCCACACCAATCACATCTGGGGGGGCAAAACATGAACATCATCATCGGCTCATATACGTCTCCACCCTCGGAGCTCGAGCCTCCCCTAACAACGAGGGGTTTAGGCCATAGTCCACACGCACGCATAGTGCGGATTGGCGGACTTCACATGCTTTTTAATAGTGACATCTAGGGCATACAGGTTTCCTCACGATGCTTTCCTTCGCCGAAAGCCAGTGGTGTGAATCAATACGTAAGTATTTAATAAACTCAGAGGTACGGGCCAGCGATTTGAACCTGCACCATCATGATCGTGAGTCGGTGCGTTCCCAACTGAACCACCACGGCTCTTACATAGGGGCAATACATACCACATAATTAGTGTTCTGTATTACCTGTTCATAATGCTTGTAAACCCCTTTGAATAAAAAATATTTTGTTTTTTGATGTAAGTAGCAAAGAACTTACATATATGTAAAATAAAAGTAAATATCTATGTGAGTATATGCAGTTAAAACATTTATAAATAGTTTTTACATTTGAAAACGAGATGCAAAAATTTTAATGCTCATTTAAGTATTGTTGAAGTTCAGAGTTTTATAAGAACAGTAGCTAAGCCGCGCAACTTCGCTTTATATAGCCTTGTCATGTGACTTGTCACCCTCTTGTTGCACAACGTTACAATTTCTTGACAACCCTCCGCTCCCTTCTTTCCCCTAACCATGTGTCATTTTTTATGGATGGCCCTGACGCGAGAATTAATCTTTAAATTTCCTAACTAATATTATAAATGTGAAAGTAACTCTGTCTTGCTTTAACTACTGAACCGAAAATAAAATTTAGTACACAGTCTAGAGCCTGAGAAAAGACACAGTCACTTTTTATCCTCGGCAAATGGAAGATCTCCCGGGTAAGGCACTTGTCTCACCGGCAACGATTAACGAGTAACGAGTAGAGCTAGAAACGAGTTAGCGAGACGCGGGGAGCGAGTGCGTAGTTCCGATATTTGTGTAAAAGTAGCGACAAACTAGTGAAGCGAGTGCTCGCCGGCAGTGTGAACAGTCAGCGATTAACTGTTTGTATATGCATCTCTTTTGTTCACACAGAAAGTATATCTATTGTACGTTTCTTGAGCGAGAAAATAGCCGATAGTTAGTCGTTTTCTCGTCGTTGGTGGGACAACTGCCTAAGTGGTTGAAACCGCGGGATCCACTAGTACTAATTAGCTTAGAATATTAATTTCATTCAAAAATTGTAATATTGGGTATATTACAATTAATCTGAGCATTTAAAACTATAAACTAAGTGACTTCACAGGTAAAAATGCACCCAATCACCTTGAAATAGAGTTCAATGTTCCTCAAATGTTAAACAACTATTTTTAACATCAACAACATTTATCAAATGCCTTAACGAAAATAGATTATTTACTTGACGTAGCAAAAAAAAACTCTTCATGTGACACTGTCCTCAGATGTCTGTGCCAAAATCACTTCTGAATGAGTCTTCTAATGTTTAAAACAATTTGAACTCAATGGCTTAGTCAGTAGAGCTGAATTTATATCGTGACACAGAATTTCATTGATTAATCAGACATATGTATTGGGAACTAATGCCCATTTGATTTCAATTACCAATTAAGAGTAAAGACCATTCATAAAGAAACTCTATATCTAGAATTATAAAGTACATTTTTGATAGAAACACCCATCATCATCATCAGCTCATATACGTCTCCACCGAGTAGCTCAAGCCTCCCCTAAAATCGAGGGAGTCTAAGCCATAGTCCTCCACGCGGGCCTAGTGCGGATTGGCGGACTTCACATGCCTTTAATTGTGACATCTCGCGTATGCAGGTTTCCTCACAATGTTTTCCTTCACCGAAAGCCAGTGGTGTGAATCCGTACATAAGTTTTTATAAACTCAGAGGTAAAGTCCAGGGATTTGAACCTGCACCCTCATGATCATGAGTTGGTGTGTTCCCAACTGAGACACCACGGCTTCACCCATGGGAAACACCCATGTAACACTTTAAAGGCAACAACCACCTGCGGTTTGACTCACATAGTTCCCTTTCAGGTAGAAACATAGAGATAAAATATAGCATATATAACACTCATAAATAACAGAGCTTTCTGTTGGCTAATTTTTCAGATCGGTCCAGTAGTTTCAGAGCCAGTACAAAACCAACAAACAAAAAATCTAAGGCTAAGAGATAGATAATAGATAGAGATCTAGGCTCTAAGAGATAGGCTCATGCTATTATGAAGACATATATGAGCTGATGGTGATGATGATCTGAAAATCACTATGATATATATAGGATGAGACTAGCTAAAATTAAATTAAATAGCTTTTATTTGCCGATGGGTATAAATGCTAGTCATGTCACAAAATACATAATGCAGTGTATTTCATTTACTAAAACCTTGTGCTAACATATTGACAGGTACCATCATATAGTTAATTTCCTGTGTAACCTTCCTAGTTCCCAGATAACATAATTATTTTCCTGCATACATACTACAAAACTAAATGTAACAAACTGCATGTTATTATTTACTGAATACTAGCAACCCGCCTCGGCTTCGCACGGGTGCAATGCTTATACATCACATTAGAAACCTCCAAAATTGTCAGTGTTTCTCTAACATATTATGCATGTATTGTATATAAAAATCACTCTATCTATTAAAAAAAACTACATCAAAATCCATTGCGTAGTTTTAAAGATTTAAGAAGACATACGCCTGATGTCAATAATCAAACCTGATCCATTTTTTGCTATCTAAGATTGATATATTAATCCATTTTCTGGGTGAAGCTTCAAAATCAATCTATCTTCGATCTACGATCGATTGAATCTGTTCGAAAATGATAGTTTTTGCTTGCCAATAAGCTATCCGTCCATTTTGACAACTCGTTGGTTTTAACTACGGATTGGAGATAGATTTTTAACATCGGGTGATAGTGACAGACAGCGGAAAGCGACTTTGTTTTATAATATGTAGTGATGTGACGGGCTGGGCTGGTTAGTATTGTGGTTAGCTGCAATTTTTAATACACTGTTTTTAAGTTTGATTCCCGACCAGCAATAGTATTGTGTATTTTGGCATATTTATATGTAATGTATGTATTTAGTAGTAAATCTGTCTAGTTTTACTACAAGCACTGCTTAGTATGTATTAAAAATTTCTAGGATTATTTATCTACCTTCTAGTACTACAGTACAGTCTAAGGTCGACGTTTGAAAAAAACAAATGCTGTTTCATATTCAAAAATCAATTATACAGGATTTAGTAATGCAAAAAACAGTGAGGACAGGTTTTTTTAAAAAACTTCAGCCTGTGACACACAAAGAGTGTTGATCATCCCTCTGTGAGCACAGATATGTGAGTAATCGTGTGCCATCGCCAGCTATCATCTACTTATTAAAAGCAAGGTGACTCAGATCTAAATGACTTTTTGCGCGAGATACATCTCCATCATATAAACAATCTTTACACAATATTATTGACTGATTATAAACCGATCACGAAGCGTTTTCATCACGATAACGTAATGTTATGATATACGATGATTTGAAATCGCATTGGACGATTTTTAATATATCTATTTCCGTATCTGACTTAAACGTTATACGACCAAATTTAAATGGTGGTTGTTTCACGTGAATTTCCGCTATATCGTCTCGTTATTATATCTGACCTCATTAGCTTTAGATACGAGGCTAAAAACGCACGTTCAGGCGGATATCACGAAGGTAAACCTTCAAAATATACCACGATATACGACGACATTGTCGCGCAAAATATATGTTATTTTCAGTTTAAATTCTTATATTTCGACGTCGTGAAGTATTATATATTACGTGTGGAGTATATGTAATGCTCGAAAAGAGCTGACAATAGCAACAAATAAGGTAAAATACTTACTGTGCATTTATTTAGCAAGAAGAGATTTGGGATTCGGTGCGACGTCCACCATGTAATGTATATCTAAAAATCACCACGGAACACTGGAGCACAATCTAAATTACACGTCACTGGCACTAAAACGACATATAAACTTTGATTTCTATGAAATATTACACGTTTTCAGCGAAATCGCTCGCCCTACAAGTTTTGACACTAGATGAGTCGGCCATATTTCTTTTGTGACAGACAACAAAAGCGTAAAATGTTACCAGCAAATAAACATCACTCCCCCATGTAATTAAATGAATATAAAATTACATTAATTAACATCTTTACAAAAAAATAATATTTACACCTCTATATCACAACCAAATACATAGAAGCCCTATAAGTTTGTATCACAAAATAAATACTAGAGAAACACTGTATTATTGTATCCGTACACACAAGCACTGACTTTTCATTGTTCAAGTAAATTCATAGGAAGAAAATTGTGACGCCATCAAATTTCCTTGAAAACTCGTAATGTTTGAGAACACGGCACGGGGTATTGTCATACAGCGTAGTTCGGTAATTCATTGAAGGCTTCAGGACGCGTGCGCGGTTCTCGACCTGGGGCGATCTAGGCCAGTGGGCCATCGACTGTCCCGAGCCCACCCTGCCAGGTCACAGCGACGGCCTGTAGCTACTATGTATTATGTAGGTCGGGTGTTGGTCTAGATAACATTAGCCAATAGGGAGCTATTAAGATTTCGCTTAACGACTTGGCAATGGGAGCGAAGATTAAACAATTAAAAAAAAACTTCATTGTTGTCTATGTCAGTTTATAATATGTTTTCTAAGCATACATCTAATACCAAAATATGCACGCTTCGAAAAGCTACATACATTATACACAGCCTGTTATTATTTGTGTGTTCATCGTGTGCAACGCGTTGTCCTGAGTGGGACTCGAACCCACGTCGCGGTGTAAAGAATAACTAACCACCATGTCATATACCTACATTAATTAATGAATATAAAGGGCAGTGATAGGAATTATCGATTTTTATTAAAAACAGATCTTCTGTATAATAAAATAAACACAATTTGAATAGTTAACAAGAACTTGATGAATCCAAATTGTTATAGTTAACTAGTGGCTCCCCGCGGCTTCCCCCGTGTTCCCGGGGGATCTTCAATTTTCCCGGGATAAAAGTAGCCTATGTCCTTTCTCAGGCTCTGGATTATCTGTGCACCAAATTTCATTTAAATCGGTTTAGTAGTTTTAGCGTGAAAGCGTAACAGACAAACAGACAAGAGTTACTTTCGCATTTATAATATTAGTATCGATACAAAATATTATTGTTTACCATTTCTCAAATATATATATACATATCTGTGATAGCAATGTTAGCATGCGGGCGAAACCGAGGTGAGCCACTAGTACATCATACATTTTCTAAAAATTGTATAAGTTTCGTTATTTCGCACACACTTATTTACCTTTATCGGTGTTATTCACTCATTCTCATAGAAATAATCATATTTTACCACTACCATTATAACTACTAAATTTAACTACATTTTTTTCATATGACCCACCAAAAAAAAAACAATTTTTTATTTAGTTTATCTACGTATTTATAATAATAATAATATAATAATACTGCGATATACATAAAATATATTTCTTCAAAAAAGAAGCTATAATCCTTAAAATTATACTTAATCTGTAGCTTAATTAAAATTTGTGATAAATGCATATAAAATAGTTATTTTAAAAATATTATTCTTAAATGCAACGTTTCTATAGTACATACATATTTAGCGTATTAATTGACTTAATCTAATAAGATTCTCTATCCTTATTTATTGAGTAGCTTTAGAGTGAGACAACGTTACACATCTTAACTAATATTATTAAGAAGAAAACATTGTATTTTTGTGTGTGAGTATGTTTGTAATGAATAAATACAAAATACTACTATGCCAATTTCAAAAATACTTTCACCATTGGAAAGCTACATTATCCACGAGTAACATAGGCTATATTTTATGCCTGTATTATTATTTCATTTCATTATTTCTTATTATTAGTACAATTGGTAACCTTCTTAGGACGACATATACTACTTTACTTACGACTAATTAGTACAGACACAATGTTTGTCGTTAAACACATAACTAACCGGTATGCTCTAAAAGATCGGGGTGGTTCTTGAAGCTTCTAGTGATTCTAAATGGTTCTAGAATGGTCTGGGTGGTTATAGAAGGATCTGGATGGTTCTAGAAGCGTCTGGATGATTCTAGAATGGTCTGGGTGGTTATAGAAGGATCTGGATGGTTCTAGAAGCGTCTGGATGGTTCTAGAATGGTCTGGGTGGTTCTAGAATGATCTGGGTAGTTCTAGTAGTATCTGGATGGTTCTAGAAGGTTCTGGGTGGTTCTAAATAGTTCTAGAAGGATCTGTGTGATTCTAGGAAAGTCTGGGTGGTTCTAGAAGCTTCTGGGTGGTTCTAAAAGGGTTCTAGAATAATTTGGGTGGTTCTACGATTTTAGAAGGTTCCAGGCGGTTTCTAGAAGACGGTCAGGTCCCTTCATGGCGTAACCTTCCTGTCTAGACGGCATGTTCTATTTGGGAGGTACTAGACGGTTCTAGAAGGTTCCAGATGAGTTCTAGAAGACGGGCAGGTCCCCCCGGGGGGTGCCCCTCAGCGGGTCGTCGACGGTGAGCAGCAGGTTGTAGGAGAGGAAGATGGCCGCCGCGGAGGCGATGTGCCACACGTCGTGGGAGTCGTAGAACCTCATGAATGTGCACACAGAGTTCAGGTGACGCGACTGGGCTGGGGTCTCCTGCGTAATAGTATTAAAAATAGTGTTCATTTTGTTAATTGATAGTTTATATCCTATCAAAATGTGAAAGTAACTCTGTCTGCATATCTGTCTCGCTTTCACGCTAAAACTACTGAATCGATTAAATGAAATTTGGTACACAGATAGTCTAGAACCTGAGGAAGGACATTGACTACTTTTTATACAGGGAAAATTTTATACGCGGGTGAACGCCCAGTATCTATACTAATATTATAAAGAGGAAAGATTTGGATTTTTGTATGTAACGAATAAACTCAAAAAGTACTGGACCGATTTTAATAATTCTTTTTTCATTAGAAAGCTACATTATCACTGAGTAACATAGGGTATATTTTTTCCCTGTATTCCCACGGGAACGGGAACTACGAGGGTAAAACCGCGCAGAGGCAGCTAGTTAATAATAAAATCAAGCTAAATTCATGAACTAGGAACAGATCCAAATTTGTTGTTGTCTCCAACTCACCGCCCACTGTGTCTTGGAATCCTTGAACTGCGTGGCGGCGTATATCCACACGGCCATGGCGGATGCTCCGTAGACCCAAGTCCGTACCAGGATCCGCTCCTTGTGGACCTTCTTCATGGTGATGTAGAACACGGTGTACAAGAACGTGTTTGTCAACAGTATGACCAGCAGTTCAGTTGCAAAGTCCATTTTGCTGACGAGGCTGTAGAGTCATTTTAGATTGGTCACACAATAATAAAAAAAGCGGCCATGTGCGAGTCGAACTCGCTCATGAAGGGTTCCGTAGCAAGTAACATAATATATAAGAGCTCTTGAAGTTATATTTTTACGTTGTAACTTTAATCAAGAGTTTAAATAATAGTGTTGACGTATCAAAAAACTCTCTTTTATTGAATGGGAGATTTATTGTATCCTGTATTTCCCTATATACATACCTACAATATTTACTTACAAGTACAACACAAGTGGCCAGTTGGCAACATTGGCCAAGGCTAGCAACACCCCGCGGGTCCGCCTCGCCGGGACCAGGGCCACCCGCCCGCCTCCCACGCACGTCGCGGCAGGTGTCTGTCTGTCGTGTTATATACATACGTACAATATATACTTACAAGTACAACACAAGTGGCCAGTTGGCAACATTGGCCAAGGCTAGCAACACCCCGCGGGTCCGCCTCGCCGGGACCAGGGCCCCCCGCCCGCGCGCACGCACCGCCTCCCACGCACGTCGCGGCAGGTGTCTGTCTGTCGTGTTATATACACTATATCTATACTTAACATTATAAAGAGGAAAGATTTGTTTGTTTGTTTGTTTGTTTGTTTGTTTGTAATGAATAGGCTCCGAAACTACTGGACCGATTTCAAAAATTCTTTCACCTTTGGAAAGCTACATTATCCCCGAGTAACATAGGCTATATTTTATCCCTGTATTCCCACGGGAACGGGAACTACGCGGGTAAAACCGCGGGGAGGCAGCTAGTAATAAATAAAATACGTTTTTTTGTTTATGTTATAAGGTTGACAAACAGGCTGACGGTCCACCTGATGGCAATGACGGATTAACCCTTAAACAAATTAACCAATTGCCTAGGGCATCACTTCCGGGGGGGTACCAGAAGGAGCACAATAAAAATCCTTCCTTAGGGCATCATGTCTCACTCTTACGTCACCAAAAACCGCACTAAAAATGGTTTAAAGACCGATTCTAGTTGACGTAAGGATAGGGGGCCCCCTAACGGCCGTCGCTCCCTACACCATAGGACCCGAGGTGGTGTGGATGTCATGGGGGAGTCACCCACTCCCCCCTTGACCAGATGAGGCTCGCGCAGTCGCGGGCCGGCACCAGTCGGGGGTTGCGGAAGTATCATAAGTTCCCGCGACCCCCGACGTAGGTGTGGGGTGGACAAAAAAAAAAAAAAAAAAAGGGGGCCCCATCCGGCGTCGAGGACACGGCGCAACATACGCGCGAGGAGAGCCCCGACAGTCGGCGCAGACCTATCGCTGCCGGACCTTGTCAGGGCCATGGTGGGCAGCAAGGAGGCCTGGGAGGCAGCGGCAACCTTCTGCGGCCAAGTCATGTCGCAGAAGGAGCGGGAGATAGAGGACGACGTCAAATCCCTCCTCCGTCAACTTCGCAGGCCGGTTGCCGCCGTAACGCCGGAGACCGGGGCCCACGGTCCCATGCCGGAGATGCCCATATGTTCCATGGGCATCTCCGGTGAAGTGGAGGGGGGCGGGACTTGCACGTGTGTTTTTGCACTGTGAGTCCCGCCCCCCGGATACGGGCTTGTAAAGCCGAGCAGCGCCGGCGGGACAGGCGGTTGTGCGGCGCCCGCGTGTCCCGCAGCCCCGCCACACGGCGCCCAGACGTCATTGGAACACCCAGGGGTTTAGTGGGTAGACACCCCATAACCCGGCGGCTCCCCCCGGAGCTACCGGGTATCCTATGAGGATTCCCGTGAGTCATCAAAAAAAAGGATAGATGGATAGGGCGTGGATTGCTTAGGGTATCAAGAAGTCTTAATTCGTCACTGCCTGATGCTAAGTGGTCACCGTCGCGTAGGGACATTTGCAATGGGATCACCGATGTGTTGCCGGCCTTTTTTAGAGTACCTACTCTTTACGCTCTTCTTGCTCTTATTCTTATTTCAAGTAAAAATACTCGTAAGTATAAAACACTAGCTGACCCGGCGAATTTTACTTTTCCATACCGCGATAGTTTCTAAAATTAATTGATTGTAAAATTTTTTTTGGTCATAAATGTTGCCCTGGCACACAAAAAAAATAATTTGCGAAATTGGTTAGCCGTTCTAAAATTATGCGCGTATATACATTTCCCAGATTCATTTTCACCATCGAGCATCGATGTAAATGGCCGAAAATATTTATAATTTTTTTTTTATACCACAAAAGTGGCAAACAGGCATACAGTCCGCCTGATGGAAAGCGGTTACCGTAGCCTATATACGCTTGCAACACTAGTGGCGTTACTCACGCGTTGCTGACCCTGTAAAAATCTTCACTCCCTTCTTGAAGAACCCCATACTATACTTTATTAGAAAATACATACCCATTTTTAAAGAACCCGCGTAATATATTTTTAGTGTCAGGATGAAGCAAGCGAACAGATGTAGTAACGCGAAGAAAATCGAAAATACCACGCCCGGGAACAATATACCGAAGAGTCCTGTAAATAGAGAGTTTTCAAGTCGCAGATCGTGGATTCTAACTCAGACCAAATATTTGTGTGCATGAACTGAACATGTCTGTATGTAAATACCTATATAAATATGTATTTAAAACGTAGTACAAGTAGTATATCAGCTATGTGGTAACCATAACACAAGCTCACTTTGAAGGCTACTTTGGAATCAGATTGGTCGTGTGTGAAAAATGTCCCAGGATATTTATTATATTATTTATTTAATTAGTTTACTTGGACGTCCTATGATTCTATGGGTGATATGATGATGACATATACGTTAGAAGGTTCTTTTACCAATTTTCAATGTTTAACAACTGCAGTAAATCCCTTTCTTCTCCAGATTAAAGTTAGGGTACTTACCAATGGTTATAATGAGTGCCAGCACTATGAAGGTGGAGTGCGCGCTCGGGATGAGGTCCGAGTGCCGGTTCTGGTACAGCTTCAGCATGCACAGCACCGCTATCACGTACATGAACGATGTGTCTGAAATTGAGGAGCTCATCTACACTAATATTATACAGAGGAAAACTCAAAAAGTACTAGACCGATTTTAATAATTTTCTTTTCATTAGAAAGCTAAATTATCACTGAGTGACATAGGCTATATTTTATCCGCGTATTCCCACGGGAACGGGAACTACGCGGGTAAAACCGAGCGGAGGCAACTAGTTTACAATAACGTTACTCAGTGGCGGATCAAGAAAGGGGCCCGCAGCAAATATTACCGAGGGGCCCTGATGTGCTAATAAAGAAAATCCAAAAATTACGCTAAGGCGAAGTGGATGAATTTTGAACCGCGGGGGCCCTTTTGCTCGGGGCCCCCTTATGCGCGGGGCCTCTTTTTGCGTGCCATTTGCTACTCCCACTACATGGTTAATGTCGTAGTACTGACGTTACTTTCTTCACAAGTTTGGGGACTTTTTGTCTTTAGATGATGAACTAGTGTGCTTTATTAACGTTTTACATAAAAATAATAATCAATGTAAAATTACTCTCAAGTAACGGGTCGATTTCTATGACAAACATTTAAAAAGTGTGTAAAACGATAATACATGTAAGCTAGTTCACATTCCGTGGATTCACTCGGAATTTACTCCATTTTTAGTTTATGAACGTGTGTAAAATAAATATCAAAAAAATACGTACCAAACTGGAAGTTCATCTTGTTAGGGCACAAGTGGTAGCAGGCGGACAGCACGCCCTCCATCATCAGCCCCAGCCCCATCGAGAACAGGAGCCCGTAGTGCTGGGGGATGCCCTTACCCTATAAACGGAGTTATGAAGTAATTTGTTCACAAAAATACCAATTTAATCAACTTTTTAAGCATTTTTCAGCGTCTCAGCATTTCGGGGGGAACTTCAATTTTACTAGATGTTCAGGGATAAGAAGTTGCCACGTAGGTAGAAGTTCTTTCCCAAGCTCAATATCTGTATCAAATTTCATTAAAATGTGTTCGGTAGTTTTGGCCCAAAAGCGTATCAGACAGCGTCTTTCATGTTTCAAATTTTAATACGGATTAATATAAAGCCTCACATAAACATATCAATTTTTCTACCATGTTCTTCACTAAAACCCGAACTTAACATCATCGACAAAATTAGTTTCTTGTATATTTTTTTACTTACAGCCTAAGTAAAACAATAATACACAAAATAGAAAGAAGAAAAGGCCAATTACAAGGTTTTCACCATTAGCGTGAGAAAAAATTAAGTAAATAAAATAACATAGATTTTAGATGAATAGATGTTGAATTTTAAACGCTGTTGAAAAAAAAACATCATACTTAAACAAAAACATTAGACTAGGAATACAAACACATAGAATGATGAAAAAATCAGCAGTTATTGAGTAATAAGAGATAGGCAAATGCAAGCTGCTATATATACTTAGAAGAGTAAAAAGATGACAGGTTTCATAAATGTCATTGAATAAAAATATGTAGTACATAAAACTTCAGCGCCATATCATCCAGCGACTAACGGTCAAGCAGAAAGAGTCGTACAGACCGTAAAGAAAGCTTTACACAGTATGGATAACGAAACTGGATTGATACAGGACAAAATTTTAAAAGTTAAATTACAGTTGCGTAGAACGCCTAATACAGCTACTGGGAAAAGTCCTTATGAGCAAATTTTCAGCGATCGACCTGTGAGGACACTACTGCATGCTATGTTGAGTAAAGGGTGTGTAGCGTTTCGCTCACCCACAGAGCATACTGCCAATGTAAGGACTTTCAAAGTAGGGCAGAGAGTCCAAGTAAGAAACTATAGTGATAACCAGAAATGGGAATTCGGAACTATAACTAAACGTTTTGGACGTCTACATTATGAAATTTTAACGGACTCCGGTTTAACATGGAGAAGGCACATCGACCAGATGCTGGGCACGTCGGTCAGGAGGGGATAATTAAGGGGGGAGTTCTGCTATATATACTTAGAAGAGTAAAAAGATGACAGGTTTCATAAATGTCATTGAATAAAAATATTTGCTTTATGAAGACTATTATTTTAGAATTCAATACAAGCTAAATTAATGAAGACAATAATTAGCGTAGTGGTCCATATATTCTTACCTCGTCTCTTTCCCGTACACTGGCCCTCTGCCTGGCGAGAACCTGGAACTCGAAGACAGCACCGAGCAGCATATAGCCGACGTTGCTGAAGACGTGGTTGAAATCGGAGAGGAAGCCCAGCGGGTGCGCGCACAGGAAGTTGTAGTAGCACAGGTCCTGGTTGCCCGTTTGGAACACCATCTAATGGACATTGAAGTTTATTGTAACAATCCTTTATTATATAAGACCAGTGCCGAATTAACCAAGTTTCTGGTGTTGCTGGAGTCCATGGGCGGTGGTAATCGCTTACCATCAGGCGATACGTCTGTCAGTCGTCCAACACATAAAAAAAAACCTGCTTTTTTTTAGCATAGCAAATGCTGCGGGCCCCCCGCAAAAGGGGGCCCCGCAAATCCAAATCCGCCCACGTCCACCCAAGATTAACTTTTTGAGTATTTTTTATCGGTAACAGATCAAGGGCCCCTCGTCAGTATTTAATTTGCTACGGGCCCCGCGCTTGTATTTAAAAGTAGTATATGTAGTATATAAGCTATTTGGTTACCATAACATAACCTCACTTTGCAGCTTACTGTGGAATCTGATTGGCCGTGTGTGAAAAATGTCCCGGGATATTTAATTAATCTTCCTTGGAATGTTCCCAGCGGAAGACACTCCATACTATACTATTACACAGGATTTAGTATCATAAATATTATATTATGCATAATTTGTTTCTTGCCTGTGCGATGTAGGATTTCTGATTAACACGAGCGCCATCTAGCGGTGAGTAGTGTTACCATTATCACGACTGTAGACATCGTTACATTAATTAGGCCTCATTCGCACGAGAGCTTTTTTAACGGACGTTAGAAAAGCGTTCAAATACAACAAATGCAATCTCAAGTACGACAGCGTTTTTAAAACGCGACGCATTTTTATGTTGCATTTTCAACTTTGGTCGTTGGAAAGAGAGCATATTATGGTAGGTACCTACTTGGGAATGCATTTTTTGTGGATGAACGCTTTTTTAACGTCCGTTAAAAAAACTCATGCGAATGAGGCCTTATTTTCAATAGCAACATTTGCTCTTACCTGTTGATAGGTAACTAATATCTGAACTACAGGCAGTGCGTATATTATAGCAATGGTTAGGGCGCCCCAAAAGTACCTGTGAAAAAATATTGTTACATATACCAAAGGCTAGCGGCCTCCACGGTTTCACCCGCGTAGTTCCCGTTCCTGTAGGAATTAATTAGAGGGATTAAATATAGCCTATGTTACTCAGTGATAATGTAGCTTTCCAATGAAAAAAGAATTATTAAAATCGGTGCTGTACTTTTTAAGTTTATTCGTCACATACAAAAATACAAATCTTTCCTCTTTATAATATTAGGACATACACACACACAATAATCCAAAACAATCCTGTTTATAAAATTAGTGTGGATGTCAGGATCCAAGTTAGTTTTGTACTAACAATTCAAAATAAACACATCTATAGGTACTAATATTATAAATGCGAAAGTAACTCTGTCTCGCTTTCACGCTGAAGACTACCGATTTAAATAAAATTTGGTACACAGATAGTCCAGAGCCTGAGAAAGGACATAGGCTACCTTTTATCCCGGGAAAATGGAAGATCTTCCGGGTACGCGGGTGGACCCGCGCGGAGGCAGCTAGTATATCTTAGATCTATCTATCTTCTATCTATACATATAAAGAGGAAAGATTTGTATTTTTGTATGTGACGAATAAACTTAAAAAGTTCTGGACCGATTTTAATAATTCTTTTTTCATTGGAAAGCTACATTATCCCCGAGTAACATAGGCTATATTTTATCCCTGTATTTCCACGAGAACGGGAACTACGCGGGTAAAACCGCGCGGAGGGGGCTAGTCTTTTTTATAGTGACACAAAACAATTCGAGCCTCCGCTATGAATAGGGGCTCGAGCTCCTCGATGGAGACGTGTATGAGCCGATGATGATGATGATGATAATGATATCACCTGTGAGATCTCCAAGCTAGCCGTTCTGGAGTGGCCTGACACAGCTGGTCCACCGTCAACACCATCGGGAGCCCGTCTGGAAAAATGTCGTCACTCAGCGATAGAACCAACCCCCATATGTAAGAACATTTTCACATACGTGTGTGAAGGTTTTTATTCTCACAGTTTATATTTTCTTGTATAAAAAAAATAAGAAAAACCATGCACAGAGCAGATAGAGATTTCGAGCTAAAAGCGATTTAATGTTTTGGCAAATAAATAGGATTTACATAAGTATATATTTTATTTTGTTCTAATTTATTCCACGTCGCCCCCCCCCCCATCTGGGGGGGCCGTGTGCTTGATCACTGACGGATAAAGACTTCTTGATGCTCTAAGCAATCCACGCCTGCGAGCCCATCTATCCTTGTTTCAACTAGAATCGGTCTTTAAACCTAGTTTTTTGTAAATTAGATTATGAGATCTAACCTACTTTAGAAATGGAAGAGGTGCGACAACAATAAATCACAATTTTTTTTTTTGGTGCCCCCCCAGACGTGATGCCCTGGGCAATTGCTTAATTTGCAGCACCAGGGCACTCACGTAGTGACGAGTCTGGGAGGATCTCTACACTCTTCAAATTATTTATTTAAAGCCTGAGTTGTCACTTGACAGCTACCTTAATGACTGGCCCACCAAGGCATACAACAGAGAAAAGTGGAGAGCGGGAGGCCTTCGCCCTGCAGTGGGACAACTCTTCATATAGGCTACCTTTTATCCGAGATTGTATGGTAGTTCCCAATGGAGTACAGCATGGGGTTCTTCAAGAAGGGAGTGAAGAGATTTTTACAGGGTCGGCAACGCGTGAGTAACGCCCCTAGTGTTGCAAGCGTCCATAGGCTGCGGTAACCGCGCGCCATCAGGAGGACTATATTTTGTTTGCCACCTTTGTGGAATAAAAAAAAGAAAAGTTGAAGATCCCCCGGGAACCTGAGTAATTCCGGGAGGAAGCTAGTATTATACGTACCTTCTTCAGGCACGATAAGTTCTGATTCTTCATCGAGATCCGCATTGTTATTTATAGATGAATTAGATGGCCCTGGTTCTTCTTCCCTTACTTCTGGATCTTGCTGTTCTACTCCCTCTTCCTGATCCAGCTGTTCTACTCTCTCTTCCTGTTGTTGCTGTTCTACTCTCTCTTCTCTTTCTTGCTGTTCTTCCCTGGCTGGTTGTTCTACTCGAACTGCTTGACCTTGAACTGTATGTCCTGGATAAATGTTCCATCGATTATATCATAGAGTACATACATACTTATATTATAAAACTAACAAAAAATGTATGCATATATACAAACGCGCCTCCCAGGCTCATAGTTGTAGCATAAATGAGTCATCAAAATAATTATATAACTAAGTAATAATTTCTTACCCAAAAAGGGTCAGACCCTTTTTATTATGGTTATATAACTGAAATTATAATTAATAATAATGAAATATAATTGATTTGGTAATACTATGCTATTTTTTCATAGTAGATTTGTGACTCAACATGAATGAGAAGAATCGAGAAGACTCACCAGTGCAGCGCCAATCAAACGGTATGAACGTGATCGACATGAACACGACGACCAGCGCGACCAGCGCCAGCGCCACCAGCGCGCCCACCGTGTACTCCTCCTTCGAGATTGTCGCTACTACTGTGAACCTACCAACAATTATATATCTATACTAATATTATACAGAGGAAAGAACAAGTAAGAAGAAAGAAAGAAGAACAGAGAAAAGAAAGGCTCCCCGCGATTTCGCTCGCGTACCCAGGAAATCTGTAATTTTCACGGGATAAAAAGTAGCATATGTCCATTATCAGACTATAGACTATCTGTGTATCAAATTTTATTTAAATCGGTTCAGTAGTTTTAACGTGAAAGCGAGACAGACAGAGTTACTTTCGCATTCCTATATAATATTAGTTTGGATAAGCGTTACATATAAAGAGCTATTCATGTTATATTTTTATTAACTATTCGAAGTATGTTTATATACTTCGAATAGTTAATAAAAATATAATAGGTATGAAGAGTGTTACCTGAATTTTTTCAATCTGTCTCCATCCCAGTTATTTGGTTCCCTGAAGAGATCTGACATCTCGCTCACACCCGTGCATTCATTGTCGTTTTGTTTCACTACAAATGTTACGTAGAAACCAGAAGGGAACATTGATTTCTGGAATACAGTTTATGGAGTTAAAATGTATATGTTTTTTGTTCATATAAATAAATATCCTGGGACATTTTTCACACACGGCCAATCTGATTCCAAAGTAAGCTTCAAATGAAGCCTGTGTTATAGTAACCAGATAGCTGATACTACATATACTATTTTTAAATACATACTTATATAGATATTTACATCCAGACACAAAACAAATAGACATATTCATAACAATATATGTATGTGTATTGTATATATATATATATATATATATTGTATATATATATATATATATTGTATATGTATATATATATATATATATATTGTATGTATATATTGTTGTGGAATATATATATATATGTATATATATTATGTATTAATTATTACGGGAGTTGTTGCCGACTGTTCACGGTGCATGATCTTGTTGGTGGGTCTGTGATATAACAGTGCACACACGTAGTTTAGTTTAAGATAGATATTTAACATAGTCCATAAATTTGCATAAAAATAAAAATAATACATTTGTTAATAAATAAGTACAACCAGTGTAAACCATCCACGAGAACTACTGCCGACAAACTATTGCATAGTTTGGCATAACTTTTAATATGTTTGTGCTTAATTTATATGAATAAATAAATAAAAAAATAAAAAAAAAATGCATACAACTGTTTGTCCTGGGTGGGATTTGAAACCACGACCCGCGGCTTGAGAGTCAGGGTCACTAACCACAAAGCCAACCGGGCTGTCATAAAAGTAGTATGTATACCTACTTTTGTTTTATAGAGCCTAGTGCGGCGGCGGACTTCACATGCCATTAATTGTGACATCTCGGGCATGCAGGTTTCCTCACGAAGTTTTCCTTTACCGAAAGCCAGTCATAAGGGTGCAGGTTCATATATATACCTACAAACAATTTAGTAGAGAAAAACTCTTAAATAACATAGTCTAATATTATAAGGGACTTCTTTTCGTTAAGTAAAATCTTTCCTAAAATCGAGTATAACGTAATAAACTTACGCTTAAAGTGATTCCTCCTTTAGTCGTCATGGTGAGGTAATAACCCTCATACATGACATTTTTCTCATTATCCATTACAGGACACTGAAACAACACTTAATATTTTATTTCATACTAGCGACCCGCCTTATCTTCGCACGGGTGCAATGCTTATACATCACACTAGAAACCTCCATAATTGTCAGTTTTTCTATTACATATTATGCATGTATCTATACTAATATTATAAAGAGGAAAGATTTGTTTGTTTGTTTGTAATGAATAGGCTCCGAAACTACTGGACCGATTTCAAAAATTCTTTCACCTTTGGAAAGCAACATTATCCCTGAGTAACATAGGCTATATTTTATCCCTGTATTCCCACGGGAACGGGAACTACGCGGGTAAAACCGCGCGGAGGCAGCTAGTTATATATAAAACCTTCTTCTTGAATCACTCTATCTATCAAAATACCGCATCAAAATCCGTTGCGTAGTTTTAAAGATTTAAGCATACATAGGAATAGGAACAGAGAAAGCGACTTTGTTTTATACTATGTATGTTGTGACTAGTTCCCGCCGCCCAGTTTTACCCGCTGGCTAGCTAGCTAGCTTTCCGCAGCTATATATATATTAGTATAGATACTCACCGATTTATTTTGTATCGAGATGGTAGCACACAAGTCATTATCAGACTCAATGAGAAGTATAACATTCTTTGGTATCGTGTAGTTCAAACTGCAACAGAATTATATTTATATTTTAAATCTTTAAAACTTATTTAACATAAGTACCTACACAAAAGTGTTTATTATAAATATAAAGAAATAAAATGATATTGTTGAGTTTCTTCCCGTTTCTTCTCGTGATGGTTGACTTCAGAACTTTCACCAAAATATATAATTATAAGTAATTATTTGTAATAATAAGAGTGCAACGGACTAATACCCAACTGCAATGTTTTCAAGGCCATGATAAATGTGACTATGCTTATAATTAACAAACTGTCCATAATTAATTACGTTTTGCCCTGTAAACACATGATTTACAAGTATGCGTGAATAAGTGTTGCCACATTTTAAATAGCTACATAATATATAACATTAAGTATAAGCTTTAAAAAATTCTGTTCTTTTTTACGCGCTGTGTCAAGGTATTATATGTAACTATTATATATATACTAGCTGCCCCGGCAGACTTCGTACTGCCCCAATCTAATCTATCTATATCTATAATTATAATAAATCTGTAGAGAGGTCAATTCTGTACATGAAATATATTTTCAAAATAACTATCAGGGTGTGATTAGTGATACTGATGCCAAAAATGCATTCAGTAAAATTTTTGTCTGTCTGTCTGTCTGTCGTTCTGTATGTTCCTTATAGAAACAAAAACTACTGGACGGATTTTAACGAAACTTGGTACAAATATTCCTCATACTCCTGGGCAGGTTATAGGATACTTTTCATCACGCTACAATCAATAGGAGCAGAGTAGTGAAGGGAAATTTTGAGAAAACGGGAGAAGTTACTCCATTTTTTAAGCTTCCGCCGCGTGTGCAGCCTTAATGGTTAAGGTTACATAGAAATTATGTATGACGGAAATATTCTAAATAAAATTTTCTACAAAAAATCCCGCAACAGCATATGTCTATCTTTTATAGTTGACTCAGAATAACACGTGTAACTCCTGATAGCTTAGCAGTTCGGAGCATTCTGATTATATTTGTTTACTCTTACGTTTACAATACTCTCACTAATCCCTAATTTAAAAAAGTTTACATTATTACCTATTCAATAAAAAAGAATCATAGAAATCGGTATAGAAACACCAAAATTATAGAAGAAATAAGCCATCGCGTCGTCACACGTGAATACTAAATCATGCTATAAGTAAGGATTATTTTTAAACGACTTAAAAAAAGGAGGAGGTTCGGGGAACGAAGTCGTGGGTTAAAGTTAGAGTTAGCCCAAAGAAACTATTCCACGCGAACGAAGTCGCTGGCAGAAGCTAGTCTATACTAATATTATAAAGCGGTAGAGTTTGTTTGTTTGTTTGCTTGAACGCGCTAATCTCAGAAACTACTGGTCTGATTTGCTAAATTATTCCAGTATTAGAAAGTACATTTATTGAAGGCTATAGGCTATAAATTATCACGCTACGACCAATAGGAGCGGAGTACCAATGAAGAATGTTTAAAAATCCGGAGTTTTTTTTTCCTTTTGAGAGCTTCCGCTGCGTACGTACGTACGTAAACGGTTTGATGTGTCCGAACACCGAAAGGCTACTCTACAGGTGCAAAAGCTGACAGATTTCGTCCCCATCAAGCGAGGTGTGAGGCAAGGGGATAATCTCTTGCCAAAGCTCTTCACTAATATGCTAGAAGACGTAATTAAATCTCTAGACTGGGAAGAGAGAGGAATAAATATAAATGGCACACGCATGTCGCACCTGCTTTTGCTGACGACCTTCTTCTACTATCTGCGAAAGTTGCTGATCTTCAATCTATGCTTACAGAACTACACGAAGCATCCCTGAAAGTGGGTCTATGTATGAACATGTTCAAAACCAAGCTCATGGCTAGTCATCCAATTGGAACAGCTACCAGTAATGTGGGTAACTCCCCAATAGAACATGTAGACCACTACATCTATCTTGGACGTCGTTTGACCGGGAGTCTCAGGTGAAGGAGATTGCTAGACGGCTCCAGTTAGGTTGGGCTGCATTTGGGAAACTTGATGACATGTTCCGCTCTAATATTCCTCAGTATCTGAAGAAATGCTAAATGCCTTGGGCATTTAATCAGTGCATTCTGCCTATCGTCACCTATGGTGCTGAAACATGGTCGCTTACAAAAGGCAACATGTATAAAATAATTGTAGCGCCACATACCACACGCGCATTCTCATCGGCGGCTGCGGCGATCTATGTGGCGGCGCGCACGTTCCGTATGCCCTCGCGAGTGAAGCGACCGCGTGAGCGAGAGGGAAACAGCCTAACAATTTAACTGTGTTACTCGATGTATTAGTCATAAGTTGCGATCTTAATTTTGTTTAATAAATAGGGACTTTTGTAAATAAATTATTCCATTCTAACAACTTCAACTGCGAGTTTCAATTACGCCGAGTACAGTCCCTAAAGTGGTGACCCCTACAAGAGAAGAACACAGCACCAAGATGGAAGGCAAATCCACTTCGGTTCCTGCTGCTTCATACCATGAACTGGCTGGCATCGCTCTCTCCATGCGGATTCCAAAATTCTGGCGTGACAGGCCTAGCCTGTGGTTTTTTAATTTCGAGGCCGCTACCGATGACATGAAACGGAGTCAAAAACAACTAGCTCAGATGGTAATCGCACAATTGGACAAAGTGGACATCGAGCAAGTCAGTGACTTACTGTATAAACCTACCGAAGAAATGTATAACGCACTAAAAGAACGCCTAATATCTGTTTACGAAGAGTCAGAGAGCCAGCAGCTTCAGAAACTACTTTGCGAAACGGAACTCGGCGACCAGAAGCCAACGCAATTGCTGCGGCGGATGCGAAACCTCGCTCGGGACAAAGTTCCAGATTCTACGCTACGACTCATGTGGACCAACCACCTACCAGCACACGTTCGGTCTGTACTCGCCGTCAGCGAAACTTTCAAAACCCAGGCAGCACTAAACGAACTGGCACTCCTCGCAGATAAAATCATGGAAACTTCAATCACGCAAGTCGCAGCAGTATCATCCACGTCAGCACCACCCCAGCACGCAGATACACAGCTCCTGATCGAAGAAGTAAAGAAACTGTCACTAGAGGTCGCTGCTCTCAAGTCGTCAAACTCACAACCGCAACAATACTACTCACAGCCGTACCATCGTCGTCCAACTTACCAACGAAACCGTCCTCCGAGTCGAGATAATAGTCGCCCCCGCAGAGTAACACCACCGCCGTTCTGTTATTACCACCGTCGTTACGGCGCCAATGCAAGACGCTGCACGACGCCGTGTTCATTCAGAAGAAATCAAAATTTGGAAAACTAGAGTCGGCGCTAGACGAGGCGGAGTCCAGCGTTTCAGAATTTTCATACCGCCTGTTTGTCACTGATCAAAGGACTGGCCTGTCCTTCCTCATCGATACCGGAGCAAACAATACAGTCATACCTACATATGGAGAACGAACACTTGAACTTGACCTCAAGCTTCGCCGACCATTTAAATGGAAGTTCATAATAGCAGACATCAGCAAACCAATAATCGGCGCCGATTTCCTGAAACATCATCAGCTTATCGTCGATATCAAGAACCGACGACTAATTGACGGGAAAACAAGTTTATCATCGACTACATTCGTAAAGGCCACAAACATTCCGACAGTACGCAGTATCGACGTGCGCCAGTCCTACCACGACATCCTAGCGGAATTTCCGGGAACCACAAGATTGACTGCAATGAATTTAAACCCTAAACTTGCTGTAGAACATTACATCGAAACAACCGGGCCACCCATTCACTGTCGGGCCCGACCAGTCGCACCGCATCGCTACGAACAAGTAAAAAGGGAGTTTGAAAATATGATCGAGCAAGGCCTATGCCGTCCAAGCAAAAGCCCATGGTCATCACCATTACACATCGTACCTAAGAAAAATGGCGATCTCCGAGTATGTGGTGACTACAGAAGACTCAATTCCGTCACAACACCCGACCGCTACCCGATTCCGAGAGTCAAAGATTTTACATCGCAGCTTACAGATAAAAAAATATTCAGCACAATCGACTTAAACAGAGCTTATCAGCAAGTCAATGTACGCAATGAAGATATAGAAAAAACTGCAATTATAACACCTATGGGACTATTCGAATTTCCTCGCATGTGTCCAGGATTGAAGAACGCCGGGCAGACTTTCCAGCGATTCATTCATGAAGTACTTCATGGGCTCGACTACGCATTCTCTTTCGTTGATGACATTCTTGTCGCTAGCCCCGACGAAGTAAGCCATAAAGAGCATCTACGTACCGTATTATCAAGACTAGAAGCAAATGGAATCACAATTAACCCCTCAAAATGCATTTTCGGACAACCGGAAGTAAAATTTTTGGGTTTCACGGTAAACAAAGACGGAATCAAACCGCCTGCCGAAAAAGTCACGGCAATCAGCCAGTTCCCGAAACCAAAAAACATCGAAGAACTCCGGCGTTTCCTCGGTATGATAAACTTTTATCGTGATCACATACCTAACGCTGCTATCATTCAAGCACCTCTTCACGCATTCCTACACAACGGGAAGAAAAGAGACAAGACGATAATAGATTGGGACGAAGAATCAACCAAGGCGTTTGAAACGTGTAAAGTTGCGATACAAAATGCAACTTTGCTCGCTCACCCGTCACATAGTGCTCCACTAGCTATATTCTGTGACGCGTCAGACAAATGCGCAGGAGCCGTTTTGCAACAATATATAAATGAAAAATGGCAACCACTAGGCTACTTTTCAAAGAAGTTCTCTGACACACAGCGAAACTACAGCACATTTGACAGAGAACTACTCGCTATCTACATGGCAATCAAGCATTTTAGAAAAATATTCGAAGGTCGAGATATCATCGTGTTTACTGATCACAAACCGCTTACGTTTGTCCTACAAAAACCGCCATCAGCAACTGAGACTCCGCGCCGTGCACGACAACTCATTTTTATCAGCGAGTTCACCACCGACATTCGCCATATCAGCGGATCCCAAAACATCGTCGCGGATGCACTCAGCCGTATCCCCATTGAGTCAATCACATGCCCGACATCACTGGACTATGCAGAAATCGCAAAAGCACAAGAAAGAGATAGCGCTATACTACGTAAACTCGACATGCAAAGTAACCTATCACTGAAGCGAGTTACTTTACCGCAAGCTCAAACTGCCATTTACTGCGAAACTTCTACGTCACACGCTCGACCGTATCTACCCGAAGAATTCCGAAAGTCCGCTTTTGATGCCGTTCACAACATAAGCCACCCGGGAGTACGAACTACGCGCAAGCTTATGTCTCAGCGATTTTTCTGGCCATCCATGAATACAGACGTCGGTAACTGGGCGAAACATTGCATTCAGTGTCAACAATGCAAAGTGCAACGACACACGACGAGCAGAATATCTTCATTCCCATCTACCACGGAAAGATTTCAGCACGTACACATAGATATCGTCGGACCTCTACCAACATCACCACAAGGTCATCGATACCTCGTCACAATGATCGACAGAGTATCGAGATGGCCGGAAGCAATACCCACCGACAACATATGTGCCGAGGCCGTCGCGAAGATAGTCTACGAAAATTGGATTACTCGATTCGGCTTACCATCCATACTTACGAGCGACCAAGGTAGACAGTTCCAGAGTCAACTTTTCACCAAGCTTATGACTATCATGGGAATCAAGACTACTCGCACAACGCCATATCACTCACAGTCAAACGGAATGATAGAACGCTGGCACCGATCATTGAAAGCTGCATTGAAGTCTCGCCTATGCGAACAGTCAACTTGGATCGACGAGTTACCTACAGTACTCATGGGACTACGCGCCGCGACGCGCACCGACACCGGTACTAGTGCCGCCGAACTCACATACGGTCATAGTCTGCGCCTACCTAGCGATTTCTTCAACGACGCACCCAGCAACAACAACATGGACTATGACTACGTGACTCAGCTGCGTTCCACGATTAATTCACTGAAACCTAGTCCACCTACTAAATGGCACGGAAACAAACGCCCAATTTTTGTTCACAAAGATCTACAATCCTGCGAGTATGTATTTGTAAGGAACGACACCGTAAAGAAGCCGCTTCAACCACCCTACGACGGGCCCTACAAGGTGTTAGAGCGAGATAGCAAGACTTTCGTACTCCAACTACCCGAGAGACGTTCCGCCACCATTTCAATTGATAGATTGAAACCTGCCTACATTATTAACGAAGATAATAATAATAATGAAGATTCAGATATGTTACTGTCAATGCCAAGTAACCTCGCCATACCATCACCACTATCGAACCTGATTACCCCACAGAAGCCCATCTTGAAGACTTCACGTTACGGGCGCATCCTGAATCTGCCGGTACGCTTCCGCTAGGGGGGGAGTCATGTAGCGCCACATACCACACGCGCATTCTCATCGGCGGCTGCGGCGATCTATGTGGCGGCGCGCACGTTCCGTATGCCCTCGCGAGTGAAGCGACCGCGTGAGCGAGAGGGAAACAGCCTAACAATTTAACTGTGTTACTCGATGTATTAGTCATAAGTTGCGATCTTAATTTTGTTTAATAAATAGGGACTTTTGTAAATAAATTATTCCATTCTAACAACTTCAACTGCGAGTTTCAATTACGCCGAGTACAGTCCCTAAATAATGGTTGCTCAAAGAGCCATGGAGCGAACCATACTGGGCATCTCCCTCGTGGACCGAATACCCAACAGTCGAAATACGACTTAAAACGCAAGTCGTGGATGTGGGTAAAGGGATCACGGGACTAAAGTGGGGTTGGGCGGGACATCTGGCAAGGCGGGATGACGGAATATGGGCTAAAGCTATTACAGAGTGGTGGCTAAGAGAGAGACACAGAAAACCGGGTAGACCACCGCCGGCCCGGTGGGTAGACGACATTGTCCGAGCAGCGGGTAGGCAGTGGATGAGATGTAAAAAGAAAGAGGCCTATGGTCAGCAGTGGGTTATTACGGGCTGATTAGATAGATACATAGAAAGAAAGTTAAATGAAAGGATGCACTCATAGTTATGGTAACACAATATCGTATAACTTTTTTCCGTGTTTTGAAGTGCGACAGGATGGATTGACATTACTACAGTATTACAGTTGCCACATTTGGTTGTCAAATCTAATGTCAAATATTGTGATTGCGTTCAGAAGTTTTAATTGTGACAAAACTTAAAATGGATCAATTTAAAAACCGACCAAATTAAAAATCAGGTATTATTTTCGGAAATTAAAAATTAAATAATTAATAAATAATTTACACAAATAAAACAGTACCTGAACTTTCGAGACATTTAACAAAAAAATAATTTCTGAACGCACACATGAATAGTTGTTACAGTATTTGACAGTATTGGACAACAAAAACAAATGTTTGACATGTAATAAACAAATCAGCATTTATTGAAATGATTAAGTATTTATTACACGCATCCAGTTTTCATTATTTTTAGGATGTATTCTGCTATTCGGGGCGGAGACAAATCCAACGAATCAATAACCATGAAAATTGGTTCAGCAGATCTCGAGTTATAAGTGTTGAAACAAACCCGACTTTCTTTTATATATATAGATTTATATGAACTATCTGTGTACCAAGTTAATTTAAATCGGTTGAGTAGTTTTAGTGTGAGAGCGAGACAGAGTCACTTTTGGATTTATAATATTAGTTATGATATATGTATAATGAACTCACGCGGCGCGCCTCTGCCCCAGCAGGCCTGAGTCTGTGATGTTCCAGGGGTGCTGCTCAAACGAGAAGTAGAAGTACTTTGGAGTGCTTGGCTTCACTTCCAACTCCAACACCTAAATTTACATTTGTTTATACATCATTATCAGCTCATACACTGTACCCACAATTAGTGCCTCCCCCCCCCCCTCTATCTTCCTCCTCGGCACTTTGCGGCGAGGTCACGGGAACGCCGAAGCACACTTCCGCGACCCCGCCAGTGCTGTCCGGACTTCACCCTGGTCCGAACTCGATTCTCGGGGGGAAAGTTGCTCCCCCCGTTCGTCCCTCTTCAGCACGCCCTTTGCGCGCTCCTCATCTCGGGCACCGGTGTAGTGCGGGCGGCAGACGTCCCCGAGCCTGCCGCCCTCTGGTGCCCTCATACACTGTACCCAGGAGCAACCTCCCCTAACAACGAGGGAGTGGCCATAAGTAATCCACACGCCTAGTGCGGTGCAATTTCACATGCCTTTAATAGTGACATCTAGGGCATGCAGGTTTCCTCGCGATGTTTTCCTTCACCGAAAGCCAGTGGTATATGACCAGTGATATCCTTAAAGAAAGGAAATAACTTAGAATTCAGAAAAGAGTATTAGAGTCTGCGCTCCTGCCGCCCCGCGCCTCTCCTCAGCTCTCATTATAGAGTAGTTGGTATGCTACACACCTCTAAAAAAAAAAGGGTTATGACTAGCGAGGATATTAGGCTTACCTGGTCAATTTCTACATAGAAATCCGTCACTCTTCGTAGTTTGATGTCCACAGACAGGTTGGTTGGACTGGCAGTTGATATTTGGATTGTCGGCATTAATTCTAAAAAAAAAATATCCAGTTCATGTAATCTACCTAAATACAAGCTGCCGCCCCGCGGTTTCACCCGCGTAGTTCCCGTTCCCGTGATCACAGGGGTATCAAAAATAGATAGCCGATTCTCAGACCTACTGAATATGCATATAAAATCGGTCAAGCAGTTTCGGAGGAGTATGGTAACTAACATTGTGACACGAGAATTTTATATATCTAAATATATAAAAGGAGAAGCAGGCTGGCATATCGGCGCAGAGCCAAAACTATAAGGGTTAGAAATTTGAAGTTTTCAGTGTTTCTGCGACCCTTGTCAGGTCGTCAGACCACTTGGCCATGCTCTACGCTGATAATCGATGGGGGAGTCCATATTCAGCAATGGCCTTTTAATTAAGGTATTTATTGGCTTACTAATCATACACACTTTCATTCACAATACAGTTTCATTCCTCGCATGCATTAAAATTAAAGGAAAGCACAGCATATTTTTATTAAAGTACATGACTAGCTGCCTCCCCGCGGTTTTACCCGCGTAGTTCCCGTTCCCGTGGGAATACAGGGATAAAATATAGCCTATGTTACTCGGGGATAATGTAGCTTTCCAAAGGTGAAAGAATTTTTGAAATCGGTCCAGTAGTTTCGGAGCCTATTCATTACAAACAAACAAATCTTTCCTCTTTATAATATTAGTATAGATACACTAGACACAAAAAGTTAGGGATATAAAAAAATATTGAAATTTTTGGGCGATTTTCAACGAGCTGTAACTCCGAGGAAAATAATCCCACAGCAAAAAATAGAATACCAAACTGTAGCTTCAAGTGTCTTGTTTTTGGATATGGTCATTAATTTTTTGTATCATGTTTGGATCTGGAGAAATTCTATGGAAACTACCAAGGAAAAAAAAATGCAAATATTTTGTCATCTAAAAAAAGGTCTATGGGCTTCAAAAATGTTTTTTTTATTGTTTTTGTTTTATGTTCTGTCAGAAAATTTAATGCTCTTTAATTTGTTGTAGTTAAGAACCCTGTACAATGATTTATCACGGAGTTATTGTCAATCAACCGAAAAAAGAACTTTTTAACTTTGTCAATCAATAACTCTGAGAATAATGATCGTATAGGAAATTGAAGATGAGTTTTGAAAAGAACACAGTATTTTCTATAAGAAAACGTGAACAACTTATGTCGAAAACATTTTTATGGAATTGAAAACTTTGATTGAAAAAGTGGCCAAAATTTGCATAATTAAGGATATTTAGATAACTTGGTATAACTTTGGATTAAATCGATGAAAGAAGGATATCGTCGGTAATTTTTTAACCTTAAAGTGTCCCGGAAAATCCCTGAAAAACTCAAAGCCCTGCAATGCTTCTTACTTAGTGTCCCGAGGCTCTAAATTTATTGTTTTCGCTAAAAACACCATTATGAACGATGGTTCGATTTCAATCATTTTTTCAATGAAATCATTTTTTTTTCTCAATAATCTTTATTGCTTTGATGAAAATGATCGACTTTTTATTCAAAATGTCGAATAGAAAAAAAAAACATTCGATGATCTGTCATCATGCGAGAGCGCTTACGAGCAGTGACCCAAAACAGAGGCAATACGCGGTACTGAATTGTGACCTGTATACGTGCAGACCCTTCAATAGCTACAGATGGACACACAGACAGACGGACAGACAAACATACAAACACACACAAAGGCAAGAAAAAAAAAAGAAAATAAAAAAAAAAGTTTTTTTTTCTATGCAAAATTTTTGAATTAAACCGATCTTTTACATCAAAGCAATAAAGGTTATTGAGAAAAAAATAATGTTTTCTTTGAAAAAATGATTAAAATCCAACCATCGCTTATAATCGTGATTTTAGCGAAAACAATAAATTTAAAGCCTCGGGTCACTAAGAAAGAAGAATTGCCGCGCTTTGAATTTTTCAGGGATTTTCCGGGATACTTTAAGGTTAAAAAATTACCGACGATATCCTTCATTCATTCATTTTATCCCAAGATATACCAAGTTATCTAAATATCCTTAATTATGAAAATTTTCGCCTTTTTTTCAGTCAAAGTTTTTGAGTGAATGAAAATGTTTTCGACAAAGATCGTTCACGTTTTCTTATAGAAAATATTGTGTAGTTTTCAAAACCTTTCTTAGATTTACTATACGATCATTATCCTCAGAGTTATTGATCGACAAAGTTAAAAAGTTCTTTTTTCGGTTGATTGACAATAACTCCGTGGTAAATCATTGTACAGGCTTCTTAATTACATCAAATTAAAGTTCATTAAATATCCTAAAAGAAGATTTGACAAAAACCATAAAAAAATCATTTTTGAAGCCCATAGGCCCTTTTTTAGACGACAGAAAATTTGTATTTTTTTTTCCTCGGTACTTATCTTTGTATTTCTCCAGATCTTAACATAATACAAAAAATTCATGGTCATATCTCAAAACTAGACATTTGTAGCTACAATTTGGTTTTCTTTTTTTTGCTGTACAAATATTTTCCGCGAAGTTACAACTCGTTGAAAATCACCCAAAAATTTCAATATTTTTTTATATCCCTAACTTTTTGTGTCTAGTGTATATGGCTGATCATCATCATCATCATCAGCTCATATTCGTCTCCACCAAGGAGCTAGGCCATAGTCCACCACGCGGGCCTAGTGCGGATTGGCGGACTTCACATGCCATTAATAGTGACATCTCGGGCATGCAGTTTTCCTCACGATGTTTTCCTTCACCGAAAGCCAGTGGTGTAAGTTTTTATAAACTCCGAGGTACGGGCTAGGGATTTGAACCTGCACGCTCATGATCGTGAGTCGGTGCGTTCCCAACTGAGCCACCATGGCTGATAAGATGTTGTAATTATAGGTATACTGACCAGGTCCACCATCCCGCGGGCACAGCGTCCTGCTGGTGTCGAGGAACACGAGCGCCCAGCTCGGGGTCTCCACCACCAGGGGGACCGTCCACGACGTTATAGCTACAAAACATAAAAAATATATCCTGGGACATCTTTCACACACGGCCAATCTGATTCCACACCAAGCAGAGCTAAAGTCGAATATGAGGTAGGGTAGCATTGGTTACTGGCAGGGCGAATGTAAAAAAAATATGATAATTGATCTGCCCTCGAGGCACGGGCTCCTAAATCAATCACCATGTGTGATACAATGAAGGAATTCTATAGACAAACAATTTATCTCAGTATGTTTAAAGTAGGGCATTGTGATTTTAAGGTAGGGCATTGGCCCCCAATGCAACGAGACGCTACGAGAACTACTAACATTTTTTTAAATAAAGGGATTGATGATCAACTATCTAGTTACCATAGCAAGGTATGAAGAAGAACTATTTTTCCCAGGATATATAGTTATGTACCTTTCTGCTGAGCAGCTGTGATGAAGACGGGGAAGTCCTCTAGTGCTGTGTCGTTGGCGGACACGTGCACCCGCGTGGGGTAGCCTCGCAAATTATTTGTGCTCTAAAACAATCATCAAATTACTCATCATCAGCTCATATACGTCTCCACGCTCGGAGCCCTCCCTCCCCTAACATCGAGGGGGTGTCCATAGTCCACACGCGCGCCTAGTGCGGTGCGACTTCACATGCCTTTAATAGTGACATCTCGGGCATGCAGGTTTCCTCACGATGTTTTCCTTCACCGAAAGCCAGTGGTGTGAATCCGTACGTAAGTTTTTATAAACTCAGAGGTACGGGCCAGGGATTTGAACCTGACCTCTACAAACAAAAGTGTATTGCTGTTTATTCTATTTTTATCTTTTGTCCAAAAAATGATTTTTTTCTTTTTTCTTTACCTACAGCTTCGTTTTTTGTTGTCAAAATAAAATTTCGTATAATACCTGACCATTAGACTGGATAGCTTTGTGATTAGTGATCCTGACTATGAAGTCACTGGTCATGGGTTCAAATAGCCTTCGGGGCATTTAAGCGTGAAAGCGAGACAGACAGACATACAGTTGCTTTCGCATTTATGATATTAGTTAGGATTAGGATATTAATGTTAAGTTTGTATATTTAGAAACAACAACAACTATTCAAATAGGTTTGAAGTAAGGAAGAATAAATGATAAGTATTATTGAGTATTATAACATAAAACTAATTTGTCCTTAAGAACAATAGATGTAATATTATGATTCACAATTTTATGTAGTATTGAGTCAAAATAAATTAGTAGGTACCTAATAATATTACATATTATAAATATTATAAGCTCTTTTGTTTATATCGTAAAATTAAAAAAAAAACTACCTAATGTTTCTTCAAAATCTTATATGTTTATTTATGGTAACAGAGTTAGAGCTCAGACATGTTTTGCCGAACGAGAAGAAACGGGAAGAAATTTACCAAAAAAAACGTGTGTCAAACATACCTCATAGAAATCCATGATTTGTTCAGTAGAGTTGTTGACTGTGATAATTATTCTTTGTTCGTATGGATAACTGAAACAACACATATATATATCGAAGTGTGCAGTCGGCTAAGAATAATATGCCGGCATTTCGTAATTTGGGCGATTATTTCATGACGTGCCCAGCGTTAAAATAAATATATTATGGCGATAATACACAAATATAGGATAGGGTGCGGCGGGACATATCCCACAAATAAATATAAATATTGTTGTTGTTAATGACGGCATATCACAGATCTAGATCGGCCCATCTCAACAACAAATGACATTAATCTTTTGGCGAGGCAGGTTGTTGGCTATAATGAAACTCTTGAGTGTTATGGAATGTAGAATGTAGAATGTCGAATGTATAATTTATTTTCTAAACTGCCTATTTATAGTTTTTTACAATATGCCCTAACCAATAAAAATAGATACATTAATTACAAAATAAACAAAAACACTTAATCTAATAGGTCGATCTATGTGAGCCAATCACAGCACTGCATTAATGACCAATCACGGCACGGGTCACTGTGGTGCGCGTCTAGGTCAAATTGGTCTCGCCCTCTCTCTCTCTAACGTCCGTGTGGTTGCCTCGCACCGACGTTATAAATATAGGCTGCAGAGAGTTCGTCGCACCTTGTCCGTCGGCAGCTGTCGTCCGGTGAAGAGTCTCGAGTTCGCGAGTCCACTAAACTTCAGGCGGAGACAGGAGTTGAGGAGTGCGGCGTGTGGCATCAGCTTGACTATAAAAGTTCTTTTGAGAACTGCTTGTTCAATTGTTTCTTGACCTAATGTGCTGCAATACGAGGTGGCTACAGTACTCCCCCTCAAGCGAAGCGTACCGGCAGGTTAATGACACGACCCGTGCGTGTCTTGACCTTTGCGGGCTGTGACCTCATGTCGGCCGTAGGTACTTTCGTTTGCTGCTTGGTAACTGGAATAGTACTGCTTTTGGTTGGTTGTGAAGTGTAGGTACTTTCTGTGATGACGTATGCAGGCTTCAATCGATCGATCGATATGTTGGCTTGTCGATCAGGTAACTGTATGCAATACACCTTGTCTGTCCGTCTTATCACTGGGTAGGGTCCTTCGTATGGGGTTTGAAGTGGTTTCTTTACTGCATCTGTCCTGACAAAAACGTGACTGCACTTGTGTAAGTCTTGATGCACGAAAACGCTTTTATTGTTACTGTGATGCTCGGTGATGGGTTGCGGCTTGTTTGCTTGAATGATATCACGTAGTTTTTCAACGTAGGTATAATCCATAGCAGTTGTGTGTGTGTGCGAGATAAAGAAATCGCCGGGAAGTCGTAAGTTATGACCGTAGGTAAGTTCGGCGGCGCTCACGCCGGTGTCCGTGCGTAATGCGGCTCGTAATCCCAGTAGCACTGTAGGTATTTCGTCGATCCATGAACTTGCGTCGGAAAGTTTCGCGCGTAACGATGTTTTGAGTGAGCGGTGCCATCGTTCGACGATACCGTTGCTTTGCGGGTGATACGGTGTAGTACGATTTTTCTTGATTCCCATTTGCTTCATGAGATTTTGGAACAGCTGACTCTCGAACTGACGACCTTGGTCGCTTGTTAGTGTGGTCGGACATCCAAATCTTGTTATCCAATGTTTATAGACAATATCGGCTATTCGTACAGCTGATATTTCGTCGGTAGGTATTGCTTCGGGCCATTTCGTTGATTGGTCTATCATTGTAACTAGATACCGATGACCTTGAGTTGTTGTAGGTAATGGTCCGACGATGTCGACGTGTAGATGTTGGAAACGTTCGCTTGGCGGGAAAGATGAAATCTTCGAGAATGTGTGTCGTTGTATCTTGCTTTTCTGACAATGTATACAGGTTCGAGTCCAACTGTTGACGTTTGCGTTCATTGATGGCCAGAAATATTTTTGAGATATAAGTTTGCGAGTCGTGCGAGTACCAGGGTGACTGATATTATGCACGCTGTCAAAAACTTCTTTTCTATATTGTTCTGGTATGTACGGGCGTACATAAGGAGTGGATGTTTCGCAGTATAATTCGACATCGGTGTTTGGTATTATTATTTTCTTGAGTTTGATGTTATCTTGTAATAATAGTTGTTCGATGTTGCTGTCCTTTTCTTGAGTTCTGGCTATTTCACTGTAGTCTATTGAAGATGGGCATGAGATTGTTTCTATGCGGCTGAGTGTGTCGGCGACGACGTTTTGTTTACCGCTCACGTGTCTTATGTCCGTGGTAAATTCGCTGATAAACAAAAGTTGTCTCGTTCGCCTCTGTGTTTCCGAGTTGGAATGAGTCTTCGCCATTACATATGTTAGCGGCTTGTGGTCTGTAAATATGATGAGATGGCGTCCTTCAAATGTTTTGCGGAAGTGTTTGACTGCCATATACATAGCAAGTAGTTCGCGATCGAAAGTTGAATATTTTTTCTGTGCCTCGGTGAACTTCTTTGAATGATAACCGAGTGGTTGCCATGTTTCGTGTATGTATTGTTGAAGTACGGCACCAGCTGAATTGTCGGATGCGTCGCAAAATAAAGCGAGTGTTGCGTGGTGCGATGGGTGAGCGAGAAGGGTAGCGTTTATGATGCTTTTCTTACATTGTTCGAATGCTTGAGTTGCTTCGTCGGTCCACGTTATTTGAGTTTTATCTTTTTTCTTGACGTTATGTAGGTATGCATTTAATGGTGCTTGTAGCGATGCGGCGTTAGGTATATGATCGCGATAGAAATTGATCATACCGAGAAATCTTCTTAGCTCTTCGATTGTGGTCGGCTTGGGATAACTGTTGATAATGTTGATTTTGTGTTCGGGAGGTTTTATACCTTCAGACGATACGGTGTAGCCTAGGAACTGTACTTCTGGTTTGCCTAAATTGCATTTGGCAGGGTTGATAGTGATGCCGTTGTCTTCTAACCTTTTGAGTACGATGTGAAGGTGTTCACGGTGCTGATCTTCGCTTTCGGATGCTAAGAGTAGATCGTCGATGAATGGGAAGACAAAATCTAATCCTCTTAGTACTTCGTGGATGTAGCGTTGAAAGGTTTGTCCCGCGTTTTTTAAACCAGGACACATACGTGGGAATTCGAATAATCCCATTGGAGTGATGATAGCGGTCTTCTCGATGTCTTCTTCTCTGACACTAAGTTGTTGATATGCTCGGTTGAGGTCTATTGTTGAGAAAATAGTTTTTCCAGACAGGTGATGAGTGAAATCTTTGATGCGTGGCACGGGATAACGGTCTGGTATGGTGATAGAGTTTAGTCTTCGATAATCACCACAAACTCTAATATCGCCATTTTTCTTTGGTACGATGTGGAGAGGTGATGCCCAAGGGCTTTTGCTTGGTCTGCATAATCCTTGTTCGATCATGTTTTCGAATTCTTTCTTGACTATTTCGAAGCGATGTGGCGGGATTGGTCGGGCGCGGCTGTGTATCGGCGGTCCCTTTGTTTCGATGAAATGTTGCACGTTTATATCGGCATTCAATTTCATGGATGTCAATCTTGTTATTCCTGGATACTGAGCTAAGATATCGTGATATAGCTGATTGATGTCGATGCTGCGTACGGTAGGCACGTTTGATAATCGTACCGGGGCGTTGACCTTGAGACTCGTAACTCCGTCGATAATTTTTTTGTTTTTTAAGTCGACGATGAGTTGATGGTGTTTGAGAAAATCGGCTCCGAGGATCGGCTTCGAAACGTCAGCTATGATGAACTTCCACTTGTATGGGCGTCGCAAGCCGAAGTCGAGAGACAGTGTCCTCTCGCCGTACGTAGCTATAGTGGTGTTGTTCGCTGCGTACAGTTGGAATGGTAACGGCGTTGCTATTTGTCCCTTTCTTTTAGGTAGTACGGACACGTTGGCTCCGGTGTCGACTAAAAATGAAAGTTTTGAGTTTCTGTCGGTGATGTAAAGGCGGTGTGAATTTTCTTGAACGCCGGTGTCCGCCTCTGCCAACGTTCTGTTTAGTTTTCCGGTTTTTGGGTTTTAAATGAACAAGGCGATGTGCATCGTCTGGCTTGATCGTTGAAACGTCGGTGGTAATAGCAGAAAGGTGATGGTAATGCTTCTCTATTTCGCGATCTTGACGAGGTGCGGTGATGGGATGAGTAGCGGCTTCGACGATAATTGTAATTGTTGCTGTACTGTGGTCTTGCTTTAAGCTCCGCTATTTCTAGTGATAGCTTCTTTATTTCAGAAATAAGGTCTGCTTGCGATGCATATGACGTAGGTGGTGCGGTCGATTGCACGGCTGCGACTTCGGTTGATGCCGTCTGCTCCATCATTTTATCAGCGAGTAGAGCGAGTTCTTCCAGAGCTGTTTTAGTGCTAAATGATTCGCTCACTGCGAGGACTGAGCGTATGTGAGAAGGCAGATGGTTTGTCCACATGAGACGCAGAGTGGAGTCGGGAACTTTGTCTCTAGCGAGGTTTCGCATGCGGCGTAGTAATTGGGTAGGCTTTTGGTCTCCAAGCTCCATTTCTGACAGCAGTTTTTGAAACTGCCGGCTATCAGACTCTTCGTAGGCAGATATGAGCCTATCCTTGATGGTTTTGTACTGGTCCGTTTCTGGTGGATTATAGAGAAGATCCATGATTTGTTCAATATCTTGTCGCTCCAGCTGTGCTATCACCATCTGGGCGAGTTGCGCTTGGCCTTTCTTGAGGTCGTTGGTTGCTGCCTCAAAACTGATGAACCATAGCCGTGGTCGATCGCGCCAGAATGGTGGAATGCGCATGGTTAGCGAAATTCCAGCGGCTTCAGACTTCGTGACGGTGTGTGTGGACTGTTCTTCCATCGGGCAGGGATTCGACATCTTGAATTAGTTGTGAGTTTCTTCAGGTAGTTTTCTTCAGGTGTGTTTTGTTCGGGTGTGTTTTGTTCGGGTGTGTTTTGTTCGGGGTCACCACTTTGGCGAGGCAGGTTGTTGGCTATAATGAAACTCTTGAGTGTTATGGAATGTAGAATGTAGAATGTCGAATGTATAATTTATTTTCTAAACTGCCTATTTATAGTTTTTTACAATATGCCCTAACCAATAAAAATAGATACATTAATTACAAATAAACAAAAACACTTAATCTAATAGGTCGATCTATGTGAGCCAATCACAGCACTGCATTAATGACCAATCACGGCACGGGTCACTGTGGTGCGCGTCTAGGTCAAATTGGTCTCGCCCTCTCTCTCTCTAACGTCCGTGTGGTTGCCTCGCACCGACGTTATAAATATAGGCTGCAGAGAGTTCGTCGCACCTTGTCCGTCGGCAGCTGTCGTCCGGTGAAGAGTCTCGAGTTCGCGAGTCCACTAAACTTCAGGCGGAGACAGGAGTTGAGGAGTGCGGCGTGTGGCATCAGCTTGACTATAAAAGTTCTTTTGAGAACTGCTTGTTCAATTGTTTCTTGACCTAATGTGCTGCAATACGAGGTGGCTACAATCTCACTAGGTATATCTGTCACTCTTATTTATGTACGCAATGACAAAGAGGGCAATAGATTTGTCGGACGACTAATATAATATTATTCGTCCGCTTAGCTAGCAACAGCCTTTATACCTATATATATATAGCCAGAGCAATGTTTGTAAACAAAAGAAAAAATTAAAAAATCAATAAATTTTTCCTAAAATAAGACGTGACAAAGTTCGCCGGGTCATCTAGTTACAAATAAATTATGGAATACTCTACATAACTATTTAAGTTACATATAGGAAATATCTCTAAATGCCATAGAGAATATTACTTATCTATAGTAATATTATAAAGCGGGAGGGTTTGTTTGTTTGGTCGAACGCGCTAATCTCAGGAACTACTGGTGGGGTAATCTCTGGAACTAAAAAAATGACATTTACAGCATTCGATTTCAATGAATATCTTTGCAAATTTAGAATAACATCGCAGCAAAATAATGATCAAGTACCTACTGCGCGCGCCTTATTCCATTCCTTCTTTCTAGCTAGAAAGAAAGGACTAGCTGCAAGTCTTTTAAAAAAATAGTTGCCTTAAAAAATGTATTGTTGAGTGACTCTTTATTATCTATTATCCTCGCACGAGCAGTTCCGGTTTTTTATCGGTAGGTGTGACTCTGATAATATGTATTTATAAAATGCATTTGCGTATCGACGTAATATTATCTAACTTTTATAATTATAAAAATGAGTCAAGCGATAGCCGAAACCGCGCATGAGGAACCCATCATCGTAAATTTAATAGCATGTTTTATCGTTACTATAATGGCGTTCAAATTGAGCAAAAAAATCTTCTAAACACGTCACGTCAAAAAAACAAGTTTAACATGAAATCATTCGTTACTTAATAACTTTTGATTAAAATATAAATTTACCTACTTCGTATTACTTTATTACCTTAAAGATTAATAAGATTATAAATTACTAGCAGACCCAGCAGACTTCGTTCTGCCCGCCAGCGCCACCTACCGGGTCCAAACACCAAATTGATGTATTATACATAAAAACCTTCCCCATGAAATACTCCGGAATTTGGTGAAAACCGCATGAAAATCTGTTCAGTAGTTTTTGTGACATACAGAGGTGGCGGGGACTTTGTTTTATATATAAATGTTACGATTCCGAGATGTTTAAGTTTCCGGTTCATTTTTGTACATGAACTACTATCGGGGAATTACCTACGAACACTATCTCTGCGTGTGACACCCGGCTGTCTAGACTGCCTTATATATATACATAGTAGATACCTACACCTAACCGACAGTTTATATATAGGTAAAACTTCGCAAAACTTACCTATTATAAATGAATGATTTATTGTGTCTCGGAACAATGTTTCCTTGAAAACACCACACTAATTTGACTAACAACGTATATAAAATTACTTTAATCATTTTTACAAACTAACTGATATTAAAGTTTACACATATTAGAATCCTGCGCATCGTTCTATACACAGACCACAGAATAATATAGAGTACCTAGATAGCCTAAAGGACTGACCACAGGCCATAGACTGACCGATTATTGTAGAAATAAGATCATAGACTACTTCAGGACCATAGACCGACGAAAAAACTTACTTATTTTAAGCAATAAAGGTTATTGAGAAAAAAATAATGTTTTCTTTGAAAAAATGATTGAAATCGAACCCTCGTTCATAATGGTGTTTTTAGCGAAAACAATAAATTTAGAGCCTCGGGACACTAAGCATTGCAGCGCTTTGAATTTTTCAGGGATTTTCCGGGATACTTTAAGGTTAAAAAATTACCGACGATATCCTTCATTCATCCATTTTATCCCAAGTTATACCAAGTTATCTAAATATCCTTAATGATGCAAATTTTCGCCTTTTTTTCAGTCAAAGTTTTGGAGTGAATGAAAATGTTTTCGACAAAAGCCGTTCACGTTTTCTTATAGAGAATATTGTGTAGTTTTTAAAACCTATCTTAGATTTCCTATACGATCATTATCCTCAGAGTTATTGATCGTCAAAGTTTAAAACGTTTTTCGGTTGATTGACAATAACTCCGTGGTAAATCATTGTACAGGCTTCTTAATTACAACAAACTAAAGGGCATTAAATATCCTAAAAGAAGATTTGACAAAAACTATAAAAAAATCATTTTTGAAGCCCAGCACAAAGTTTGTATTTTTTTTCCTCGGTACTTTTCTTTGTATTTCTCCAGATTCAAACATAATACAAAAAATTCATATCTGAAAACTAAACACTTGTAGCTACAATTTGGCTTTCTTTTTTTTGCTGTACGATTATTTTCCACGAAGTTACAACTCGTTGAAAATCACCCAAAAATTTCAATATTTTTTTATATCCCTAACTTTTTGTGTCTAGTGTATTTAATGGATTTCTATTCGGTCGGTGTCAAAGAAGTATTTAAAGTAATAAATAAAAACACGAAACTTTACGACACTAGAAGTCATCTAGTTTCTGCCAATGTATCCGAATGTAAAACTCTACTCTATGTCTATGGTCAAGATTCAAGGAAAAAAGTCGAAAATCAAACTGTCAAATTGTCAATGTCAAAATATGTGTGATTGTGCGAGGATGGTATTTGCGTTTTTAAATTAGAAAAAATGTTTAATAAAGTTTTCCAACGTGCCTTGAAGTTTAGATTGAAGAAGAGTTATCCCACGAACATATATGATTTGTCTCGGGGGTCGGCCATCGCGGTGCGGCGGCCGTACAGCGATGAAGTGCGTCGCGCGCAAGCCCAGAGCGTAGCCGCGCCGGGACCTACCATATTCGACAAGATTATATCGAAGGAGATCAAGGCAGATATTATATACGAGGATGATTTGTGTTTGGCCTTCAACGACATCTCCCCGCAAGCCCCCGTGCACTTCCTCGTGATACCGAAGCGAAGGATCCCGCGGCTTCAGGACGCTGAGACCAGCGACATGGAGGTATGTACAACCCGGATAAATTATGTAGTTACTTGTACCCCTGGAATAGGGGTCGTACATTTTATGGAGACCAGAAATTATACATTAATAGATCCTCACAGTTAGATAATATAAAAAAAGATAAAAAATCTTTTGTCAGTGTTTGTAAACTCCTCTGAAACAGCAGATTTTTATTAAACTTCATGTGTATATTTTGTGGTAATGAGAATAAGTTGTGGAGTATTTCTCACTACTACTCCCACTGCCCTATTTTTGATTGCAATTTAAGTGACTCTTTTATGGCTAGACTATGTTTGCTGGGTCAGATAGTAAAAATATTTCAGAATCAAATTTAATTGTTATCATTGGAATGTATTATTATGCTATCTCACATCAGGCTGAACATTAATTCTGGAATCATTTAGCTGTTTGTTGTGTCTGGATGTCAATATCAACCTACCCGCTGAACAAAGTTCTAAGTGACTTTGAACCCAAACCATTTTTCTTGTATGTTCATGTCTACAATTAGGTACCTATATTTAATAAACGGATAGTAATGTTTTAATATGTTGGTAAAAGTATCTATTCTCTAAACCGATTAGGTAAAAGTTTGGGTAAAAATTATAAAATATGTGCAAATCAAACTTCAAATCACTCTTCTCTAAAGTAGGGATTTGGCAGATGAACTTTGTTCTTCAGATAGGTCAATATATAAGTACTAGCTTGCGCCCTGTGGTTTAGCATAAAAGGTAGCCTATGTCTTTTCCAAGCTCTAGTCTTTATACCAAATTACATAAAAAACAGTTTAGTTGTATAGTCTGCGTAAAGCATAACAGACAGAATTACTTTTGCATTTATAATATTTACTCGCTTCTGCCCTGCTGATTCCCCGCATAGTTTCTGTTGCTGAAGGAATACAGGGATAAAATATAGCCTATGTTTCTCCCCTATAATGTAGCTGCCCATTGGTGAGAGATTTATTCAGATTGGTCCAATAATTGTTGAGTTTATTTGTTACATACAAAAATACAAATCTTTCCACTTTATAATATGATTTATTAGCCCAAGCTCGTATATTTGAACCAAATTACATATTTTTTTTAAAGCACAACTTACTTTTGCATCTATATAATACTAGAAGGGTTTTTAGCAAAGCGAAAGTTAAGTGAAAAGTACTAGTGGCTCCCCGTGGTTTCAACCGCATACTGGCAGATCTTCCCTTTCCCACGATAAAAAGTAGCCTCTGTCCTTTCTCAGGCTCTATTCTACCTGTGTAACAAATTTCATTAGTTTTAAACTTCAGTAGTTTTAGCGTGAAAGCGAGAGCAGTAACAGAGTTACTTTCGCATTTATAATATTACTAGTTGACCCGCGCAACTTCGTTAGCGTCACTTGCCCGTTTTTGCGACAGTTTTGATTGATGCTCCGCTCCTATTTGGCATAGCGTAATGATTTATACATAAAAACCTTCCTTAAGAATCACTCTTTATATAAATATATAGTGTATGTAGTATAAATCAGCTATCTGGTTACCATATTACAAGCTCTGCTTAGTTTGGAATCAGATTGGCAGTGTGTGAAAAATGTCCCAGGATATTATTATAATGAGGGTGGCATGATCATGTATGATTAAACCCTCTATAAATATTTATATAAAGATAAAAAAAAAAGTTTACGTCATATTTGGTACTCGTAGGCATGCGCACTACGCGACCTTCTATACCACGTAAGTACATTTGGAATGTTAACTAATGAGTGTACTGAATTCCTGCGTTATCTTGTTAATCAGCAATCTTGCGATAGCGGCCGTTTGAACACTACAATGTTGGCTTTCATATCTTCACTACATAGTATAAAACAAAGTCGCTATCCGCCGTCTGTCTGTCCCTATGCTTACATCTTTAAAACTACGCAATGGATTTTGATGCGGTATTTTTAATAGATAGAGTGATTCAAGAGGAAGGTTTTTATATACAATACATGCATAATATGTTAGAGAAACACTGTAAATTTTAGAGGTTTCTAATGTGATGTAAAAGTATTGCAGCCGTGCGAAGCTGTGGCGGGTCGGCGGGTCGCTAGTTTATTCCAATTATAAATAGAGTTCTACTCAATAGATTATTATTTGTATTTTCACATAATGGAAAAAAAACTATATTTATTAGTACTTTAACATGATTATTAATTTATTATATAAAATTTGTAGCCTTGAACTAGTTTTTTATAAATATGTTAGGAAGTTGTTTATAAATCTAACAGTAGGCAATAAACAATATATCTGCCCTTCTACTACTACCTGTTACATAATCTCTACTTATATTATAAACTGCCTCCGCGCGGCTTTACCCGCGTAGTTCCCGTTCCCGTGGGAATACAGTTCCCGTAGGGATACATATAGCCTATGTTACTCAGTGATAATGTAGCTTTCTAATGAAGAAATAATTATTAAAATCGGTCCAGTACTTTTTGAGTTTATTCGTTACATACAAAAATACTAATATTTCTAGTGATGTGCCGAGTCGCTGTTTTGGTGGATCGAGTCGACTCGAGTCAGTTTATACGGTATTCGAATCATGACTCGATTCCCTCTACTCGAATTCTATGTTTGGTACTCGAATACTGACTCGAGTCCAGCCGGACTCGAGTCAGTATTTGAATTCCGGCTAGACTCGAATCAACCCTCATTACCGATTCCTTTTTTCCTAATGTTGCGGTTGGCATCGACCTCAAAAGAAATATTGCTCATATCCGATTATGAAGACGCTTCATGATTTTAAATATTTATGTATCTAAGTTATTATTTATTATCTATATATCAAAGTTATTACTTTTCAGTAATTCGTTTGTGTTTTAAAGTCTAGTAAATGTTGTTTAAATTACTTTTTAATGAAAGATAATAAAAAAATAGAGCGTAACAAAACTCGTATACTAGACTCGAATCAATTGAACTCGCATAAATAGAATCGAGTTAGCAAGTACAAATCGATTCTTCCTGACTCGAGTACCGGAATCGAGTCTGGCGTACTCGAATCAAAATAAATTGGTATTCGAGTAGGCGAGTCCAAAGCAGGAATCGAGTCTAACTCGAGTCAAACCGTACTCGGCACATCGCTAAATATTTCCTCTTTATAATATTATAGTATAGACTAACCGTCCCGCCCGACTTTGTTTGCGACACATAATAATTTTCACCGTTTTTGCATTGATGCTCCACTCCTATTGGTTGTAGCGTGATGTTATATTTATATATTGACTAGCTTCTGCCCGCGACTTCGTCCGCGTGGAATAGTTACTTTGGGTTAACGCTAACTTTCGATGTGTAGTATTATCAGCTATCTGGTTACAGCACAAGTTCTGCTCAGTTTGGAATCAGATTGGCCGTGTGTGAAAAATGTCCCAGGATATTTATTTATATTGTAATTGTGGTGGAATTCCAGCTCCTGGGCCACCTGATGCTGGTGGCTGCGAGCCTGGGGGCACAGCGGGCGCCCTCGGGCTGGAGGCTCGTCGTGAACAACGGCCGCGATGGGGCGCAGTCCGTCTACCACATCCACTTGCACGTGATGGGAGGCCGCCAGATGGGGTGGCCTCCGGGGTAGGTTGTATCGCCGGCCCTGTCTGAGTGTATGGGAGGGAGAGGGACAGGGTAGGGTCTAGAGACCAGCTCTGTCGCCGTCCCTGTCTGTGTGTATAGGGGGAGAGGGACAGAGCATGGTCGGCAGACGAGTATATCCCCGTCCCTCTCTGTGTATGTGGGAGAGAGAGGGACAGGGCATGGTCGAGAGACCAGTATATCCCCGTCCCTCTCTGTGTATGTGGGAGAGAGAGGGACGGGACAGGGTCGGCAGACCAGTATATCCCCGTCTCTCTCTGTGTGTATGGGGGAAAGAGGGAGGTATGTCGCTGGTTTTTTTGTATTTTGGTTTGATGTCTTTGTGTTGAATGTACAGTATTTTTTTAATTATAGTTTTAAATTGTAAAGTTAATTTTGTGAAAAGTTTTAAAAGTCAATTATTTTATTACTAGTGGCTCTCCGCGGTTTCACTTGCGTTCCCGGAGGATCTTCAATTTTCTCGGGATAAAAAGTAGTATGTGTTAATCCAGATTATAAACTATCTGTGTTCCAAATTTCATGTTAATCCGTTGAGTAGTGTTTGCGTGAAAGACTAACAAACATCCATACTCAGAAATTATCGCATTTATAATATTAGTATGATTGATTCCTTTGGTATTGAAAATTTTACTGTACATTTGATGTATTTTAAAAGTTTAATTAAAATTTTGTGTTTATACCAGAGACATATGTATTATAATGATGACTGTCCTCTTGTTTTATCGGATTTCGCCTCGACCGACTCAAGTAAACCCTATCTGTCAATTATTTAGTATTTAATGTGAAAACGATAGCGAAATTCTATAAAAATCATTGTAAATGTTGCCTTTGCTCCCAAATGTTCAGTCAAATTGATAAAATATTAGAACTTGGGACAGGGCTAAGAGGATCTATGCAATTCTATTTTAGTAAAACTAGCAATACTACATAAAAAAAGAATTATAGAAATTTATCAGAATTTTTAAGTAATTAAAATTGATTTTATATAAAAATATATCTAATTTTGTTCATAAACTTAAAGGTATAAGGATTTTTCCATAAAAGTAGCTCATTTAATGACAACGTTTTGCTAAAATAGAATGTGCATTATTATATATATAATTATAATATACTGTTATATTGTACTAAAACACTTTAAAGTGGTATTCAAATAAAAATGTCACCAGTTTCCGACAGTCTTTCTTAAAAGAAGTTACGTCGAACTCTTGATATTTTTGTTTCTGTAACGCTTAAATTTTATCTAAAAATAAGAAATAGTGGTTATGTGGGGATAATGATTATATGTGATTTAAAATAATAAAAAATATATGAATTATTTTTACTTTAATGATATTTTCTTACTAAATAACATTTTAAGTAACAAAATTATTTTCAAACAATTAAATTTAATTTATTATTAAATTTTTATGTTCCTATCTTGACTATGTCATATCTTAGTCTTGTAAATAGTAATCACTTATCAATTCAATTAAAATTTTCAATCGTAAAGTCCCTGCATAGCTTTTTAAGTACATTTTCACTGTTTTTTGTCGGCCATGGTTGTCACCGGTTGCCGACATTTACGGTTAGATATAAAAATAATTTGTTACATATACAATAATGCAGTTAATAATTATTTCTGTGTTTAAAAAGCCATGATATTGTATATGGAACAATGAATGGTCAAAATTGATATTCAATTAAATCTTTTAGTTTTTGTATTGATATGGTAACACTGAACAATATTTTTTTTTGCAATACTTATGTTTTCAACTAAAATTCAAATAAAATATAGCCTACGTCACTCAGTGATAATGTAGCTTTCTCATGAAAAAGAATTATTAAAATCGGTCCAGTACTTTTCAGTTTATTCGTTACATACAAAAATACAAATCTTTCCTCTTTATAATATTAGTAAAGATTAGCAAAGGCAACAGACCCACTTTAGACCAGTGTTATTAATGTCATTAGAATTGATTGAATATTCATTCTGATCGAATAGTGATCCAAAAAATAACGACCAAGCTACGTTAAAAGGTAAATCGTGTCATATTGGAGCCATTTTGTTTATATTTAATTAGTTTTAGTGCAATAATTTGGCCAAATTAGTAGTTAAGGAATTTTAAAGACGTTTTCTGTGCAAGTCTCAAGTAGGTAGAGGGATGCCACAGTTTGTGGGGGTCTGGTCTGCGGGAGGCGATCATGTGCATTGTATATACCATTTATACTTGACAGCTCGGTTGGCTTTGTGGTTAGTGACCCTGACTTTCAAGCCGCGGTCGCGTTCGAATCCCAACCAGGACAAACATTTGTATGCATGAATATGTTTGTTTGTCCTGTGTCTGGATGTAAATATCTATAATATGTATGTATTAAAAAGTAGTATATGTAGTATATCAGCTATCTGGTTACCATAACACAAGCTCACTTTGAAGCTTACTTTGGAATCAGATTGGCCGTGTGTGAAAAATGTCCAAAGATATTTTTTTTTTATAAAACACTAGCGGTCCCGGCAGACTTCGTTCTGCCCACCAGCGCCACCTACCGGCTCCAAATTGATGTATTATACATAAACCTTCCCCATGAAATACTCCGTAATTTGATAAAAACCGAATGAAAATCTGTTCAATAGTTTTTGCGTTCGGACAGACAGGCGGCGGGGACCGCGGTTTCACCCGCTTAGTTCCCGTTCTCATAAGAATACGGGGATGAAATATAGCCTATGTTACTCCCTGATAATGTAGCTTTCCAATGGTGAAAGAATTTTCGAAATCGGCACTGTAGTTTTTGGGTTTATTAACAAACAAAAAAATTCTAAATTTTCCTATTTATAATATTAGTGTAGACCAGTGACCCTCTGCGGTTTCACCTGTGTTCCCGAGAGACCTAATTGTTTGCATTAAAACCTCATTTGTATAATTTCGGACATTTTTAAACCAAAAATAGTGAAATCGGTCCCGACGTTCCCTAGCTCTGCTTAATTTGGAATCAGATTGGCCGTGTGTGAAAAATGTCCCGGGATATTTATTTGACCGACTAAGGTCCCTTTCCGATACTGCCAAAAACACTTTCCGCCTCAAATTTTATATTTTTTTCATAGAAATAAGTGTTATTATTTTCATAATTTAAAATAGACTGATTCACTTAGGTACCTACAAATATATTTTTTAAATTCATAGTTTATTGCAATACTAGTTGACCCGCGCAACTTCGTTAGCGTCACTTGCCCGTTTTTGCAACAGTTTTGATTGATGCTCCGCTCCTTTTCGTCATAGCGTAGTGATTTATACATAAAAACCTTCCTTAAGAATCACTCTATCTATTAAAAATACTGCATCAAAATCCGTTGCGTAGTTTTAAAGATCTAAGCATATATAGGGACAGACAGACGGCGGATAGCGACTTTGTTTTATACTATGTAGTGATGTATATGAACATACAAAACACATTATCGCTTCCCCTATAAAGAATTCAAACCTGATAATATCTCAATGTCGTTTTCTCAGATCATAAAAACCATTAGGTATATGTACCTGATTATATAAAATATAATTTTAATAGTAACAAAATTGAAGTATTAAAAAAATGGTATAGTTATATTTAAAATGTAAGTTCTTTAAATATTTTTAATAGAAAACTTGTTAGTGCATTATGCGTTAACTACGCCATCTTCCTGCCAAATGTGATCTGAGATAGAGTTTAGAATCTCGTTCAAAAAAACTCAATAAACATAGTCATTTTGTTATTATTTGGTTGCGAATCTAGTCAGAACCGCCGCGCGGGACTCGTCTCATTAAAATAAGGATATAATATAATAAATAACTTAATAAGGACATTCATTTATTATGTAAGAACTAGTGGTTCCCGGGGACCTTCAATTTTCCCAGGATACAAAGTAGCCTATGCATTAATCCAGGGTGTTAGCTAACTCCACACCAAATTTTATTAAAATCGCTCCACCCGTTTAGACGTGAAGAAGTAAGACATACACACTCACAAACTTTTGCCTTTATAATATTACATAATTTGCTGACTTCCCGTCAGTTTAATATTTATTACATAAAAATCTCAAAGAAAATATAATTACACTTTAGGATTGTTTTAATGTTTATTTTTCGAAGTATTTTTTCAATTTAAATCATCCTTAATCATCATACGTAATAAATGAATGGTCCCTAAACAAGTCATGTTTTTATTCAATTATTTTATGACTTAAGTCTTAATTACATCCTTGTTTTAATGATCTGCGTCAACCGTGCGGTTCGACTCAAACTGTGGTATTAATAGGTACATTTACACTATATAACTTTGTGGGCGACGAAGTGTGTAATTCGTCCCTCATCTTACAACACCGCGTAAGTCATTTTTACCAACTTTTCAGGAGACGAAAAAATCTGTTTATTTTAAAAGGCCAACCGCCTTGCACGCTGTTACTACTTTGTGAATTAAAACCTCTTATTGACTGGAATCTATATCATGTGATAAAGTTCGATGGAAAATGAGCAGCTCTATCCGACGCATCGAGCATGTAACAAATAGAGTAGCAATAGTATAGCCATTTGTTTAGCAACGCATCAATGATTTGTCACGCATAACTTACAAGCCACGCTCGAACTAAAACAGTACCCGACCAATAAGAGACCTGTGTGTACGTCTAGTGCAACACTTGACCTTGAGTCGGCCAATCAGAACGCAGGGGCCGGCGCAGCGCTTTGGCGTATTTTGTTTTCTAACAAAACTGTTAACAGTTCTATTCTATTGGTTACATGCTCGATGATCCGACGGCATTAAAATGTAGAAACTGCCAATTTTCGACTTCAACGGTGTTTTAAGCTAAGAGACGATATGCACCTTTATAGTAATTTTATTAGTATTAGTAGGTATGTGGTGATTTATGCATATCCATAGATTTAGTTTGTTTTCAATTTTTTTCCTATTTTTTTTATGTAGTGGTTTTGGTTTTCCTGTTCGTTGTTAGTAGATTTATTGATATTATTTGCCATAAAAATTGTTGTTAAAATGTTTATGTAACTTGAAATTATTGAAATAATTTTGCAACTTTGCATTGTCCAATAGAAAACCTACATGTAATTATGTGTCGATTATTAATTGATAAATACCTTTATTGCTGTAAATTTTACTGAATATTTGACAAAAAATATGTATTTTATTTTTTATTCTACAAATAATACTTTAAAAAAACATGGTCTTAAAAACCAGTGTAAAAAAAAGTTTTAATGTTGTCAACACTGCACGAACAGGGTTGCCAGCTGTGTAATACTTTAGTCACGGTTGTGGGTGCGGCGTCGCATGCGTTAGTTTGTTTTTAAAAAAAATAATAAAAAAAAACAAATGTCAACGTTTGCTCGCCGATCAAAGTCTGTTTAGAATTTAAAAATGTGTTTAAATTCTCTAACCAAAGTTTAATTTAATTGATTAAATAGTTTTTATTATTGCATTTGAGTTTTTATTTGGTGGTAAAGTATCTCCCCCTCAATTAATAAGTAGCCTATAGAAGTTACATAACGCCTCGGTAGACAGCCCGGTTGGCTTTGTGGTTCGTGGGTTCGAATCCCACCCAGGACAAACATTTGTATGCATGAATATGTCTGTTTGTTCTGTGTCTGGATGTAAATATCTATAATATGTACTAGCTGCCGCCCCGCGGTTTCACCCGCGTAGTTCCCGTGATGACTTAGGGCTTTGAAAAATAGATGTTAGCCTATTCTCAGACCTACTGAATATGCATATAAAATTTCATAAAAATCGGTCGAGCCGTTTCGGAGGAGTAAGGCAACGAAAACTGTGACACGAGAATTTTATATATTAGATATATTTAAAAGTTATTATATGTTGTATCAGCTATCTGGTTACCATAACACAAGCTTCATTTGAAGCTTACTCTGGAATCAGATTGGCCGTGTGTGAAAAATGTCCCAGAATACCCATTTTTTTTTCTAAAACATCTAGTTTTTTTACATTTACATCTAGTCCTAATTCCACAGCTTTGACGCTACCACAATTAAAAAATCACATTCCAAATTCCACAATTGATTTATTTATCAACAAATTAACAGCAGTAACCGTACGGGGACGGCGAAGCGGCGTACACGACCGGCGCGGGCGCAGCATATGCTACCGGAGCAGCGCATGAATATGCAGGTACCGGAGCTGGTAAGGCATATGCGGAAACCGGAGCAGCGCACGAATATGCTGTAGCTGGAGCTGGTAGGGCATATTGGGGCACTCCGTAACTTCCGTAAGGCAATGCAGCGGGGAGGGCAGCTTCCAACAACGGCCCAGCTGCAGCTAATGCCGAAGTAAGCACAGTGGGTAACGCAGCTTCCAGTAGAGGGGGGAGGGTAGCTGCGACGGAGGCGGAGAGGGTTGTGGCGAGGGTGGGGGTGAGGGCGGGCAGGGCGGGGGCCACCGCGGCCAGGGCGGCCGGGAGGGGCAACTCGCAGGGACCGGGGGCTGGCAGGACCACCGGCGCGGGTAGGCAGTAGGAGGATGCTTGCTGTTGGGGAGAAATGTTTGGTTTAAGTTCCTTGCATGGTAATTAATATAGGTAGATATTGCTTTAAGTATATAAATTAAAATTGTCATAGGTAATGTAACATATTTTGGTCTCAAAAATGTCCCAGAATATGTAGGTATATTTTTCTCTGTGCGTGTTGTTATATAAACTAGTGGCTCCCCTCTGTTTCACCCGTGTACCTGGGATAAAAAGTACCTACTCTATGTCTTCCCTACTATCTTTGTACCAAATTTCATTTAAATCGGTTCAATAGTTTTAGCGTGAAAATGAGACAGACAGACAAGAGTTACTTTCGCATTTATATATTAGTTAGGATAATATATACATATAACACTTTTATCCCATATAACCCGAGGTATCCAGACATCACCTCACCGAAGCTTTTCTAAGTCCCAACAAAGCATCTTCCTTCTACAAATTCACTTCTCTTTTAACTTGTCTTAATTTTTAACGATATTAATTAATCTATACTTATAATAAATGTAGACAGGTCAATTCTGTACATGAAATATTTTTTCAAAATAACTATCAGGGGGTGATTAGTGATCGATACTGATGCCAAAAATGCAATCAGTAAAATTTTTGTCTGTCTGTCTGTCGGTCTGTATGTTCCTTATAGAAACAAAAACTACTGGACGGATTTTAACGAAACTTGGTACAATTATTCTTCATACTCCTGGGCAGGTTATAGGATAGTTTTCAACACGCTACAACCAATAGGAGCAGAGTAGTGAAGGGAAATTTTGGGAAAACGGGAGAAGTTTCTCCATTTTTAAGCTTCCGTCGCGTGTGCAGCCTTAATGGTTAAAGTTACATAGAAATTATGTATGACGGAAATATTCTACATAAAATTTTCAAAAAAATATCCCGCAACAGCATATGTCTATCATTTATAGTTGACTCAGAATAACACGTGTAGCTCCTAATAGCTTAGCAGTTCGGAGAATTCTGATTATATTTGTTTACTCTTACGTTTATAATACTCTCACTAATCCCTAATTTAAAAAAGTTAACATTATTACCTATTCAATAAAAAAGAATCATAGAAATCGGTATAGAAACACCAAAATTATTGAAGAAATAAGCCATCGCGTCGTCACACGTGAATACTAAATCATGCGATAAGTAAGGATTACATATTTTTAAACGACTTAAAAAAAAGGAAGAGGTTTGAGGAACGAAGTCGCGGGTTAAAGTTAGAGTTAGCCCAAAAAAACTATTCCACGCGAACGAAGTCGCTGGCAGAAGCTAGTAAAAATAATAATATTCTCACCTGCGCCAGCGCAGCCACGAAGACAAGTGCAAACACCTTCATTTTTGAGTTCAGAATTGATTGAGTGACCATTCGCAGTCGACTCCCGGCCTATATTCACCACCTTATCGAAAACCTATAGTTTACGCAATAGTATACTTACAACCTTATTTTTAACAACTTAAGGTTTAGTTTACCTTGATATTTACATTTGAGTAAATGAAATTTTGTAATTGGGGTAAGAATTATTAGTATTTACAGACCTTATGCCCATGGGATAGAGTTCAATTTAATTAAATTAATTGCAGTCTGAATTGATTTCAATTATAACATGAAATGTAGGTTAGCAAATATTTTATCTTACTGTACGTGATTTTTCGTTAATTTCAATATTATTAGACGTTTCTTAAGTAGGTAAATGTGTAATTAAGCAGAAGTATCGATATATATAATTAAAATGTAATGGATCGCTGTACATACAGATATTTGATAAAAAATATTATTGGAATGTAGGACCAGGACAAACATATATGCATGAATATGTCTGTTTGTTCTGTGTCCTGATTACTCCTGATGCAAATATCTATATAAGTATGTATTTAAAATGTAGTATATCAGCTATCTGGTTACCATAACACAAGCTCACTTTGAAGCTGTGTTGAAGGCAGATAGCGATAGGGTTGCCAAATAAATAAATTTAATATCTAGATAACGTTCCAAAATAGAGATTAGTTTTGTCTGGAGAAATTAAATAATATTATTTTTAAGCCATTTTCAAATTTCATTTATAGTAGTTAAGAAACATATAGTTGTTGTGTAGGATCCAGACGGTTCCCGACCATCTTCCCTTAAACGCCCTCAGGATAATCTACACTAATATTATAAAGAGGAAATCTTTATTTGGTTGTAATGAATAGGCTCAAAAACTACTGGACCATTTTTAAAAATTCTTTCACCATTCGAAAGCTACGTTATCCACGAGTAACATAGGCTATATCTTATCCCTGTATTCCCACTGTAACGGGAACTACGCGGGTAAAACCGCGCGGGGGAAGCTAGAGGTTTGTAATGAAAGAGCGTTGTAACGGCATCCGTACAAGTTTTAATATTTTATTTATTTATATTATCCACTACACGCTGCTAGTCAAAACACGAATCTTATTCCGGATTAGATTTTTATTAAAACGATCATAAGATAATTTTACATCTTTAATTATCGTCAAATGAATTAATAATCTGTCCCCCATATTTGTCGAACCCATCGAGCATGTAACCAATAGAGTAGCAATAGTGAGCCATTTGTTTAGCAACGCATCAATGATTTGTCACGTATAACTGGTATAACTAACAAACCACGCTCGAACTAAAACAGTACCCGACCAATAAGAGACCTGTGTGTACGTCTAGTGCAACACTTGACCTTGAGTGGGCCTATCAGAACGCAGGGGCAGGCGCAGCGTTTTGGCGTATTTTGTTTTCTAACAAAACTGTTAACAGTTCTACTCTATTGGTTACATGCTCGATGGTCGAACCTCACTATAACGACGAAGAATCCGGAATAATATTCAAGATAATTATTTTATCTATTAAATATATTATTATATTAGCCTACAATGTACAACAGTTCTGTCTGTATAAAATAAACATAATTACGATATAAAACTCATTAGTTAACATATGGACCGTAAATTATAAGAGGCCTACGTACCCTCACAGAAATAATGTAAGCTCATCTGATGTTACCTGAGAAAATAAATCCGAGTCACTCCCTTTGACCTAGAGCTAATAATATTTAAATTGACAGCCCGGTTGGCTTTGTGGTTAGTGACCCTGACTCTCAAGCCGCCGGTCGTGTCGAATCCCACCCAGGACAAACATTTGTATGCATGAATATGTCTGTTTGTCCTGTGTCTGGATGTAAATATCTATAATATGTATTTAAAAGTAATATATGTAGTGTATCAGCTATCTGGATACCATAACACAAGCTTCATTTGAAGCTTACTTTGGAATCAGATTGGCCGTGCGTGAAAAATGTCCCAGGATATTTATTTATTAATTTTGACTAACTGTGGGAAGACATGAAGATAGACTATACCAACTTGTCATTTTTTTTTATCAATAAACAGCTGAAGGGATTTTGAACAAATTTGTGATACTACTCAATAATTTAATTTCTACATGCCCTTCCTTTATGTACTGGGCCACTAAGGCATGGTAGCCAGAGCTCCATGAGGAGACGCTGTATCGGCAGTGGGACCAGAGATGGAGTAGCGTCGTAGGTATGCAGGAGTGATACCTGCCTAGCCCTTCGACGATAATACATTGCGCTTTGTCCCATTCACTGCCTATACAGTTTCTCTTTTTTGTGACGCCCCTGGTGTTGCAAGCGTCTATAGGCTACGGTAACCGCTTACCATCAGGTGGGATAAAGGGCTACAAATAATCTACTAATTTACGATCCAATGTTAAAGAAACCTAATAACGAACAAATTAAACGAAAAATCGACCAAAAAGCAACGCGTCATTACTGAAACATGTTGTTCAACTGCAAACGTATTTAACGTTTTATATAAAACTCTTGTGAAAAGGGAATTTTACCGGACGTTAAAAAAGCTTTTGAACACAACAAATGCATTCCCAAGTACCATAATATGCTCTATTTCCAACGACCAAAGTTGATGCAACACCGCTTGATAAAAAACCGTCGCGTTTTAAAATCCTTGTCGTGTGAACTGGGAATGCATTTGTTGTATTTGAACGCTTTTTTATCGTACGTTAAAAAACTCATGCGAATGAGGGCTTATTGTTACTTTTTTCAGTCACAAATCAAAAGGTATCGATTGATAAGCGGTCGTCCATAATATACGTTAAACAGGATTTTATCATTTTAAATATTGCATAAGGGATCATCTATCAACAATGCCAAGAGGGTAAGGCGAACCGCAAGCAATGAGGCTGCGGAAGTAATATTAAATTAATTTGACAGCCCGGTTGGCTTTGTGGTTAGTGACCCTGACTCTCAAGCCGGCGGTCGTGTCGAATCCCACCCAGGAGAAACATTTGTATGCATGAATATGTCTGTTCTGTGTCTGGATGTAAATATCTATAATATGTATTTAAAAGTAATATATGTAGTGTATCAGCTATCTGGTGACCAAAACACAAGCTCACTTTGAAGCTTACTTTGGAATCAGATTGGCCGAGTGTGAAAAATGTCCCGGGATATTTAATTCTTGAATTACATACTGACACAATTTTGGCTGCCCAGTGCGTGGTGGCCTTAAGCCAATATAGTAAATCTCAGTTTCAAGTATATATACGTCACTTTTTATAATAAATATACTAGTTATCTGACTCATAACTTAGCTAAGTTGAGCTAGAAAGAGAAACCAATAAGTCAACTGATTACATAAACTTGGAAGTGACGGGTATATTTGGATGCTGATAAGTAATAATGTGTCAACCCACAAAAAGTCGATTTGTATAATCCATCCCGTATTTAACATTCTCCAAGTGTTGAAAGTCATCTAAAATAAAAGTACATAAAAAAGGATTTATTTAAGGATTTATTACAAAAAGATATATACATCACATTATCTTAAGACGGCATTTTTTCAAAACCAATTTTATGATGCTTAACACATTATTGCTTATCAGCATCCATTTAAAACTTAGTTTTACTAAACCGTGTCACGAAGTTTGGGTCTTAGTGACCTACCGACTAAAGTAATTTAAACAACAAAAAACACACTTTTTAATCATTTTCATCATTCCACGAGCCTCTACAATACATTTGCAAACGGCTTCGCTTGTTTATAACCAAATTTATAGCAGAGCAGCGCCCTCTGCCTGTAAAATTGATAACTACAAAGCAAAATCAACACATAATATATATAAACTAAATATGTAATGAACATTTCCTATGTAAAAGTATACAAAATGTTTATAAATAAAACACTGAATAATTGGATGATGATAAGCAATAATGTGTTAACCCTCATAAACTTGGTTTTAAGAAAATGGCGCTTAAAGATAATAATGTCTATGTGATTTACGACTTTTTGTATGATATAAATCCATTTTTTATGTACTTTTATGTTTTAGATGACTTGAAACACTTTTGTAGAATATTAAATACGCGATGCAGTATAAAAATCTATCAAAACCTTTGTTTCTACTTTTTGTGGGTCGACACATTATTGCTTATCACCATCCAATTATGACAAGAATTAAAACGTACCACATTTGGTATATGAACAAAGTTTTAAAGTACTTAATTCAGTGTCCCAAACGTCAAAAAAGACTTGGTTGTTTCTAGAAGAACAATAAAGCAAAACTTTACTTTAAAACGTTTTTTGAGGGGGGGTATGGGGGGGGCCTTGGGTTCTATAATAATAACGAATATATGTACGGACGATCCTTAACAAAAGACTTGCAAGTTGTACCGATGTGTGTCGCCCCGGGTCGTCTCCGTGTCGTGTCGGAGTCGTGTCGGAGTCGCGCCGCGGACGAGACACATCGGGGCTGAAACAATGGTATATTTAATGAATTAGTGTGAATTGTGTGGAGTTTGTAGATCAACCTACTTTCGGTGAAGGAAAACATCGTGAGGAAACCGGTATGCCCGATATGTCACAATTAAATACTATAATAATAAATGGATACTGATAAGCAATAATGTGTCAACCCACAAAAAGTCGAAAACACAGGTTTTGATATATTTTTATAATGCATCGTGTATTTAACATACAAAAGAGTTTCAAGTCATCTAAAACACAAAAGTACATTAAAAATGGATTTATATTATGCCTAAAGTCGTAAATCACATACATTACATTATCTTTAAACGTCATTTTCTCAAAACTATCTTTATGTGGGTTAACACATTCTTGCTTATCACCATCCAAATATCCTGGGACATTTTTAATTTTTTGCCGGGCGCCCGCTCCAGGTACTGCTTGTCGATGAGCTCCTCGGTGGGGTGGAGACGTACACGAGCTGATGATGATGACTAGGATACCTACAGTACAGGGTATGGGTGGAGTGGGCCCTACGCGAGGTAGGAGTAGGTGTCGAGCGTGCCGGGCGCCCGCTCCAGGTACTGCTTGTCGATGAGCTCCTCGGTGGGGTGGAGACGTACACGAGCTGATGATGATGACTAGGATACCTACAGTACAGGGTATGGGTGGAGTGGGCCCTACGCGAGGTAGGAGTAGGTGTCGAGCGTGCCGGGCGCCCGCTCCAGGTACTGCTTGTCGATGAGCTCCTCGGTGGGGTGGAGACGTACACGAGCTGATGATGATGACTAGGATACCTACAGTACAGGGTATGGGTGGAGTGGGCCCTACGCGAGGTAGGAGTAGGTGTCGAGCGTGCCGGGCGCCCGCTCCAGGTACTGCTTGTCGATGAGCTCCTCGGTGGGGTGGAGACGTACACGAGCTGATGATGATGACTAGGATACCTACAGTACAGGGTATGGGTGGAGTGGGCCCTACGCGAGGTAGGAGTAGGTGTCGAGCGTGCCGGGCGCCCGCTCCAGGTACTGCTTGTCGATGAGCTCCTCGGTGGGGTGGAGACGTACACGAGCTGATGATGATGACTAGGATACCTACAGTACAGGGTATGGGTGGAGTGGGCCCTACGCGAGGTAGGAGTAGGTGTCGAGCGTGCCGGGCGCCCGCTCCAGGTACTGCTTGTCGATGAGCTCCTCGGTGGGGTGGAGACGTACACGAGCTGATGATGATGACTAGGATACCTACAGTACAGGGTATGGGTGGAGTGGGCCCTACGCGAGGTAGGAGTAGGTGTCGAGCGTGCCGGGCGCCCGCTCCAGGTACTGCTTGTCGATGAGCTCCTCGGTGGGGTGGAGACGTACACGAGCTGATGATGATGACTAGGATACCTACAGTACAGGGTATGGGTGGAGTGGGCCCTACGCGAGGTAGGAGTAGGTGTCGAGCGTGCCGGGCGCCCGCTCCAGGTACTGCTTGTCGATGAGCGCCTCGGTGGGGTGGAGACGTACACGAGCTGATGATGATGACTAGGATACCTACAGTACAGGGTATGGGTGGAGTGGGCCCTACGCGAGGTAGGAGTAGGTGTCGAGCGTGCCGGGCGCCCGCTCCAGGTACTGCTTGTCGATGAGCTCCTCGGTGGGGTGGAGACGTACACGAGCTGATGATGATGACTAGGATACCTACAGTACAGGGTATGGGTGGAGTGGGCCCTACGCGAGGTAGGAGTAGGTGTCGAGCGTGCCGGGCGCCCGCTCCAGGTACTGCTTGTCGATGAGCTCCTCGGTGGGGTGGAGACGTACACGAGCTGATGATGATGACTAGGATACCTACAGTACAGGGTATGGGTGGAGTGGGCCCTACGCGAGGTAGGAGTAGGTGTCGAGCGTGCCGGGCGCCCGCTCCAGGTACTGCTTGTCGATGAGCTCCTCGGTGGGGTGGAGACGTACACGAGCTGATGATGATGACTAGGATACCTACAGTACAGGGTATGGGTGGAGTGGGCCCTACGCGAGGTAGGAGTAGGTGTCGAGCGTGCCGGGCGCCCGCTCCAGGTACTGCTTGTCGATGAGCTCCTCGGTGGGGTGGAGACGTACACGAGCTGATGATGATGACTAGGATACCTACAGTACAGGGTATGGGTGGAGTGGGCCCTACGCGAGGTAGGAGTAGGTGTCGAGCGTGCCGGGCGCCCGCTCCAGGTACTGCTTGTCGATGAGCTCCTCGGTGGGGTGGAGACGTACACGAGCTGATGATGATGACTAGGATACCTACAGTACAGGGTATGGGTGGAGTGGGCCCTACGCGAGGTAGGAGTAGGTGTCGAGCGTGCCGGGCGCCCGCTCCAGGTACTGCTTGTCGATGAGCTCCTCGGTGGGGTGGAGACGTACACGAGCTGATGATGATGACTAGGATACCTACAGTACAGGGTATGGGTGGAGTGGGCCCTACGCGAGGTAGGAGTAGGTGTCGAGCGTGCCGGGCGCCCGCTCCAGGTACTGCTTGTCGATGAGCTCCTCGGTGGGGTGGAGACGTACACGAGCTGATGATGATGACTAGGATACCTACAGTACAGGGTATGGGTGGAGTGGGCCCTACGCGAGGTAGGAGTAGGTGTCGAGCGTGCCGGGCGCCCGCTCCAGGTACTGCTTGTCGATGAGCTCCTCGGTGGGGTGGAGACGTACACGAGCTGATGATGATGACTAGGATACCTACAGTACAGGGTATGGGTGGAGTGGGCCCTACGCGAGGTAGGAGTAGGTGTCGAGCGTGCCGGGCGCCCGCTCCAGGTACTGCTTGTCGATGAGCTCCTCGGTGGGGTGGAGACGTACACGAGCTGATGATGATGACTAGGATACCTACAGTACAGGGTATGGGTGGAGTGGGCCCTACGCGAGGTAGGAGTAGGTGTCGAGCGTGCCGGGCGCCCGCTCCAGGTACTGCTTGTCGATGAGCTCCTCGGTGGGGTGGAGACGTACACGAGCTGATGATGATGACTAGGATACCTACAGTACAGGGTATGGGTGGAGTGGGCCCTACGCGAGGTAGGAGTAGGTGTCGAGCGTGCCGGGCGCCCGCTCCAGGTACTGCTTGTCGATGAGCTCCTCGGTGGGGTGGAGACGTACACGAGCTGATGATGATGACTAGGATACCTACAGTACAGGGTATGGGTGGAGTGGGCCCTACGCGAGGTAGGAGTAGGTGTCGAGCGTGCCGGGCGCCCGCTCCAGGTACTGCTTGTCGATGAGCTCCTCGGTGGGGTGGAGACGTACACGAGCTGATGATGATGACTAGGATACCTACAGTACAGGGTATGGGTGGAGTGGGCCCTACGCGAGGTAGGAGTAGGTGTCGAGCGTGCCGGGCGCCCGCTCCAGGTACTGCTTGTCGATGAGCGCCTCGGTGGGGTGGAGACGTACACGAGCTGATGATGATGACTAGGATACCTACAGTACAGGGTATGGGTGGAGTGGGCCCTACGCGAGGTAGGAGTAGGTGTCGAGCGTGCCGGGCGCCCGCTCCAGGTACTGCTTGTCGATGAGCTCCTCGGTGGGGTGGAGACGTACACGAGCTGATGATGATGACTAGGATACCTACAGTACAGGGTATGGGTGGAGTGGGCCCTACGCGAGGTAGGAGTAGGTGTCGAGCGTGCCGGGCGCCCGCTCCAGGTACTGCTTGTCGATGAGCTCCTCGGTGGGGTGGAGACGTACACGAGCTGATGATGATGACTAGGATACCTACAGTACAGGGTATGGGTGGAGTGGGCCCTACGCGAGGTAGGAGTAGGTGTCGAGCGTGCCGGGCGCCCGCTCCAGGTACTGCTTGTCGATGAGCGCCTCGATGCACTTCTTGATCATGGCCACGGAGGGCGCGAACGAGCCGCGGGCCTGCGCCACCACCTCCTGGATCAGCTCCGTGTGCCGCAGGACCTGCACACACACACACATCTATGTACTCCCAGTCACACCCAGCATCGCGGAGGGATGGCAGCTGTTGAATGCTTCAAAACAGCAATTTTTGTATGTTTAAAGTAGGGCATTGCCATTTTGGTACTTTTAAGGTAGGGCATTGTGACTTCCCTGCCCCCGTACCTGTGGATGCGGAGATCGAAAAGATCGTTCGCATCTGCATGCTGCAGTGCGGGGGCATGATGAATGCCCGTCTTCAAGGGCTGGAGTCGAGACTCCTGCCGGCAGAGACTCTCCGGCCGACGCTTGCTGCCGATGCGAGGAGGAACGACCACAGGAAGCCAGGTCCGACAGCCGCGCCCGGCAAACCCAAGGGGACCCAACAGTCGGCGGAGGATGCGTCTGCATCTGGAACCCGAGAGACCGCGCCCACGGCGAACGCACCCTCGGAGGCCTGGACATCCGTCTGGCCTAAGAGTCAGATCGGCAATCACGGGAGCGCGATTGCTTGAGGTGCCGAGTGCCTCTAGCGGTGAAAAGGCGGACATTCTGGCCGCCAAGTTGAGGGAGGTCCTCAGTCCGCAGGACGTTCGGGTGTCCAGGCCCGTAAAGACTGTAAAGTGGGCCGGGTGGCGGCGAGGGTAAAGCGGTTACAACCCAGGCCATTACGATGCTACCGTTGCCTCGAAATGGAGCATGTTCGGGCACGGTGCACCGCCGAAATAGATGCCAGAATAGATGTCAGGCCGGCCACAATGCGGCGCAGTGCTCCGCGGAGCCGAACTGCTGCCTTTGTGCAAGCGCAGGGAGGCCCGCTGTGCACATGGCGGGTGGAAAGGCCTGTGGTGCATCCGCCCAGCCAAAGAAGAAGGCGACAGGGGCTGCCAAGGCTGCCGGGGCTCTACACCCTCCGCAGCCAGGCTGTTCCTCGGCCGACTCCCTTCCTGAGCATGGTGCGGAGGGAATGGATTTCGCATAACGGCGCTCTACCATTTCCTCCAATGCAATATCAACGACTTAGCTCAGGATCTTTTGCTCCAGAGCATGGCAGAGTGGTCGATTGACGTGGCTGTGGTCGCCGAACCGTATTTTGTCCCCCCCAGAGATAACTGGGTGGGAGACTTGGACGGTTCGGTGGTCATCATTGGCGAGACTCTTGTCGATCCGTCCCGAGGCCACGGCTGGGTGGCCGCCCTCGTGGACGGTATCTAATCTACACGCTTGGGGCATATTTCTCGCCCAACAAGAGTCTCGCCGACTTCGAGAGGTTCCTTGTCGAGCTGGGTGCCGTTGTGGGCCGAGTCCATCCTCGCCCGCTGCTGTTGCTGGGGGATCTCAACGCCAAGTCTGCGGCGCGGGGATCCCCTGTGACCGACGCCAAGGGCGAGGTGCTCGAGGAATGGGCGGTCACGACAGGTCTGATCGTCCTGAATCGAGGCTCGGTCCACACGTGCGTGCGACAGCGGGGCGGATCGATAGTAGACGTCTCGTTTGCTAGCCCTACTGTCGCGGCCCATGTCCGTGACTGGCGTGACGCGTCGGAGTTGGAGACGTTGTCGGATCACCGATACATCCGTTTCGACGTTTCCACCCGGGCCGGGGGCGGGGCTCACCGTCCATGCCCCGGATTCACGGATATTCCGCAAGGCGCCAGGTGTACTGGTGGGCCGCCGAGATCGCACGGTTGCGCGTCACGTGCGTGGCGGTCAGGCGCCAGTACACCCGATACCGGAGAAGACGTCGTCGGGACGAAGGCGAAGAAGCCGCGCTGTATGAGGAGTACCGCGCGGCGAAGAAGACTCTCTGGCTGGCCATCGGCGAGGCGAAGACCCAAGCCAGGAAGGAGATGTTGGAGACTCTAGATGTGGATCCGTGGGGGCGGGGCGCCCTGCGGACTCGCCGTTGAGGGTGGAATGTAGGCGTCTCTACATGGGGATCGGGCGATCGATGGCTCTGTACGCGGCCCTGATCTGAGCGGCTGGTAGCATCGCAATATTGCGAAGACCGCAAAGAGCGATGGCCGTCAGAGTCACTAGGGGATATCGCACGATCTCCTACGAGGCGGCCTGTGCACTGGCCGGATCTCCACCCTGGGACCTCGAGGCGAGCGTACTCGCGTCACTTTATGTGTAGCGCGACGAGGCGAATACGCGAGGCGAAGTACGGATGCAGCGACAAATAGAGCTGCGTCGGTCTCAACTCCGCGAGGTCCTGGTGGCGAAATGGCGGGACAGGCTGTCAAGCCCTACCGCCGGTTTGCCATTGTCGAGGCGGTTCGGCCGGTGCTCGAGCGCTGGCTCGAGAGGCCGCACGGCTCCCTGTCGTTTCGGGTGACGCAGGTTCTTTCGGGGCGCGCTTGCTTCGGAAGGTACCTGTGTTGCATAAGTAGGGAGCTGGACGCCCGGTGCTACCACTGCGTCGATTTACGGGAGGACACGGAGCGGCATACGCTGGCAGTGTGCCGCTTGGGAGGAGCCGCGTCGTGCCCTCGTCTTAGAAGTAGGCAACGACCTCTCGCTGCCGGCCATAGTCGATTCAATGGTTGGCAGCGAGAGGTTCTGGGACGCAGTGATGCAGAAGGAGGCTGCGGGTCGGGAGAGGGAGATGTTCTCCAGTCACGCGGGCCGGCGACCCCCGGCGCAGGTAGTGGTGGTGGTGGCGTACCTTGCGCTGCTTCATGATGCGCACGAGCGCGGCCTGCAGGTACATCTTGCGGTCGTCGTCGCAGTGCGCGGGCTCGGGGTCGGGGTGGGTGGAGGAGGAGGAGGAGGAGGCGGCGGTGGTGGAGGGGGGGGCGGCGGCGCAGGCGAGGCGCACGCGGGTGCGCTTGCAGGCGAAGCGCAGGTTGAGGCGCAGCGTGGCGGGCTCGTCCCCCTCCCCGAGGAGCAGGCCGGCGTCCAGGAGCGGCCGCAGGTGACGCGCCCACGCCTCTGGGGACAGCTGCAGCGCCGCGCGCACCTCGGCCGCCGGCGCCGCGTCCAGCGCCTCGAAGTGCAGCAGCAGCGCGCACTGCGGCGTGGTGGCGCTCACGTGGTAGAGGCGCGGGGTGTAGCGCAGCCGCAGCTCGCCGGTGCACAGGTGGTGCAGCCAGGCCAGCCGCCGCCCGCTGAACGAGGCGCGGTAGAAGGCCTCGAACAGCCGCGCGGGCCGCTCCAGCTGCAGCGGCGGCGCCAGCGGGGCCATCGCGCCGCCCAGCGGCCACGCGCCCGCCTGCAGGACCTGCACACACACAACACTCACTCGCTCGTATAATAATAATAAATATAAATAAATATCCTGGGACATTTTTCACCCACGGCCAATCTGATTCCAAATTAAGCGTCAAAGTGAGCTTGTGTTATGGTAACCAGATAGCTGATATACTACATATACTACTTTTAAATACATACTTATATAGATATTTACATCCAGACACAGGACAAACAGACATATTCATGCATACAAATGTTTGTCCTGGGTGGGAATCGAACCCACGACCCACGGCTTGAAAGTCAGAGTCACTAACCACAAAGCCAATCGGGCTGTCAATACACCTGCACTCCATCCTTTAGCTTCCAGCACCGCTCAAGTCAATAATTTACAATTTCTACATTTTAATGCCGTTGAATAGACCTGCTCATTGCGCGTCGAACCATGGGTCACATATAGATTTCAGTCAATAAGAGGCTTTAATTCAAAAAGTAGTGACAGCGCGCAAGCTGGTTGGTTAAAATAAACAGTTTTTTCGACTTCTGAAAGGTTGATAAAAATGACTTATGCGGTGTTGTAAGCTAAAGAACGATTTGTATCTTCATGCTTTATTGGTGGACCATTTTGTAACACCAGTCAATGTAACTTGTAATTTATTGATATTTAGCGCGTGCGTGTGCATCTGTGTATGCGTGTGAGTGTGTGGATGCATGCGTGTGTGTGTGGATGCATGCGTGTGTGTGTATGCGTGTGAGTGTGTGTTTGCGCACTCACCTGTATGAAGAAGCCCGTGTTGGTGGTGAGGTTGTTCTCGCGCAGGTGCTGCTGGAACTTGGCGTTGAGGTCGGCGGAGACGGCCACGTCGGTGAACATGCGGTGCAGCTTGTTCGTGAACTCGTACCCGCACGCCGCCTTCAGACGGTTTATCATCGCCTCTTCCTACGAAGGACCATGACAATTGCTTGTTTCATTTGGATATAATATTAGTGTGATACAGGTGCCAGCTGAAAATCAGCGCTGCTGACTTCAGCAGCACATGCTGAGCTGGTCCCCCTTTGGCAGCACTTCTACCATTGTATTATTTGTTTTTTTTTTTTTTTGCTTTATTTAATAATTTCTTGTTTGTTTTTATTGTTATTGTTTTATTATTTTCTGCTGTCAATAAAATTATATTCTTCTATTCTTGATACAATAAACATATTTATTTATAGCATACATTATTAATAGCATGCATCTTTATCTCTATTTATCATAAATAATGATCGAAAAAATAACACTGTACAAAATATAAGGTTATTGAACAGAATAAGGCACAAACTACTTTATATCCCTGGAAAATTGAAGATACCAGAAAGATGGATAAAAGATTTATGTTCGTCACTCTTTTACGGCAGAATGGCTGAAGGGATCACAATGAAAATTGGCACAGAGATAGAATATGTTTTGGAATAATTTCTACATTGGGCTACTTTCATCATAGTCATTCAGTCAGACAGCCCGGTTGGCTTTGTGGTTAGTGACCCGAGTGGTTAGTGGGTCGTGGGTTCGAAACCCACCCAGGACAAACATTTGTATGCATGAATATGTCTGTTTGTCCTGTGTCTGGATGTAAATATCTATATAAGTATGTATTTAAAAGTAGTATATGTAGTATATCAGTTATCTGGTTACCATAACACAAGCTCACTTTGATGCTTAATTTGGAATCAGATTGGCTGTGTGTGAAAAATGTCCCAGGATATTTATTGTATTATTGTATTATTTATTATAGCCAGGACTTATTATTATCCCGGGAAAATTAAAGATGTTCAGAAACGTGGGTAGTTCTAAGTGTTACCTGTTCCATAGACGCGGAGAGCTGGTGTATGAGCCTCCTCGCCAACGCTCTGGCATAATACTTCTGGAAGACGTCCTTATCGTCGATGTACTTGAACACGACAATGGCGGCTGCTAGCTTGTCCTCCGCCTCGGCTTCCCCCGCGCTCGTCCCCGGGGCAGTCCCTCCGCCGGTCCCTCCGCCACGCTTGCGCAGTAACGCGTCGCAGTACCGGGCGAGGAGTTCCGGCGCCCGGGCCGGTCCGGACGAACCAGACCCGTCCGGAGACCGGGCGTTCACCACCTCACTACACGCCTGAAAATTGTTGACCAAAAATATAGTTAGGTACATATTAATTAGAAATATAGAATTGTAAGAAAACAGATATTGCATGTTTTAGTGAATATAATAAGCAAGTAATGTCAATAATATAAATTCGTGGGTTTTTAATTTCTACATCTACACTAATATTATATAGAGGAAAGATTTGTATTTTTTTATGTAACGAATAAACTCAAAAAGTACTGGACCGATTTGAATAACTTTTTTAGCAATGGCAAGCTAGATTACAAGGGAGTAACATAGGCTATATTTTATCCCTGTATTCCCACGGGAACGGGAACTAGGTGAGTGAAAATACGCGGAGGTAGCTGGTAATCAATATTCGACTGATTAGTATTAGTGTGTGTGTGTGTGTGTGTGTTCATGTGTCCTCGTGTGTGTGTGAGTGCGGGTGTGTTTTTTTTTTTTTTTATACAGAGGTAAGGAAAATACATTGACGTATCCGCAGGCCGGCCTGGGTATGTTGGACTCGAACTTAATCACTACCAACTAAAAACCAAAACTCTGTCATCCCTCTTCTTCCCCCGTGGAACCGCCGCGAGGCATTACTTCGCGGGGGGAGGTGATAGCTGCAGCTCTTCCTTCGTGCATGCTAGGTCATTTCTTCAGGCTGGCTTGTATGTCAGGCCAGTGTCTTCCGCTGTCTTTCCAGTCGTCGCAGTTCCTGCAGAACTTCCGACGCAAAATCATTTGTTGCCTGCCAGGAAGCCTCTGACGAAAGCATAGCTTCTATCAAGCTCTCTGGCCGAACATTCTGCTGAAGGGCATCTTCCCACGTTGCGCGCATGTCGTCGAAGCGTGGACACTCAAAGAACACGTGCTCTGCGTCTTCATTTACCCCCGCACAGGACGGGCACTCTGGAGAATCCTCATGTTTGAAGCGATGTAGGTATTCTCTGTAGCACCCATGTCCTGAGATCATCTGTGTCAGGTAATAATTGACCTCTACGTGGCTTCGGTTTATCCAGACATCCAGTTCAGGAATGAGTCGGTACGTCCATCTGCCCTTTGTTGAGGTGTTCCACTTCTTTTGCCATCGTTGAAGGCTGTTCCGTCGTTCTTCTACCTTAAGCTCTTCACGGCTGCCTTCCGACGTTGCCTTTCGAAAATAGAGAGCCTTTCGTTCTTCGGCTAGTATCTCGATGGGCAACACTCCGGCAATCACGCACACGGCATCTTCGGATACAGTGCGAAAAGCGCTCAGGCGATAAACGGGTGCAATTTTTCGCCGCACATCCTGTAGTTTAAGTGCTTCAGCCCAGATAGGTATTCCATAGGTGATCACGGATGTAACTACGGACATCAGTAGTGATCTCCGTTTCTGCTTCGGACCTCCTATGTTGGGCATGAGCCGTGATAGACTTGCCCTGACAACCGACACCTTGGTAGCCGCGTGCTGTGCTTGCTGCTTGAAGTTCAGTCGGGCGTCTATCATTACTCCCAAATATCGAAGCGATGGCTGCGATTCGATTTCATGAGCTCCGACCTGCAGTGTGATGGTCTCCACTTGTTTTCTGCTCGTGATGAGAACTGCCTCAGTCTTGTGTTCGGCTAGCTGCAGTCCAACTGTGTCCATCCACTGGCTGATCTTTTCGATGGCAGTATCGAAGGCAAAACTTATCTCTTCGAGATGCTTTGCGACAACCACCACGGCTACGTCGTCTGTGTGAGTGCGGGTGTGTGTTTGTGTGTATGCGCGTATGTGTTCCTGTGTGTGTCCGTGTGTGTACCTTGTCTAGTGCGCCGACGAAGGCCTGCGCGCCGCCGAACACGTCCGCGAACAGCGCGCTGTACTTGCCGTGCAGCGACAACATCGCCTGCACGAAGTGTGTGTGGGCCTGCAACACAATACAACACATACAACACTTTAACACACGCAAAACACTATATTAGGGTACTAAATTCTTATTAAAGTATCAATTCGAGCGTCTATCTATATGACTTAAAATTTGAATCATCTCCAAGTTTGATATTTATCAAAAAATATTTGATTTAAGTAATTTTAGTAATGAAATCACTTAGACTTTCATTTTGTCTGATTATCTGTATCCTTTTTGGTTTCGTTTTTGGGCTAATTAACACGAAACCTAAACATACTATCAGGTAGCCTAAGAAATCCTTTTTAACTAAATTGTATGCTGTATGCCTAGTCTCATAGTGCCATAGCTCTTACCTCATCCTTATTAATATTATCCCTGAGCAGATCGTGTCCCTCGCGCGCAGCCTGTGCATGGGCGGCGTCGACCAACGGCCTTAGAGCTCCCAGCCCCGCCCCAGTAGCTAGCGGCTTCAACAGCGTGTACATGCGACGGAGGTCCTCTCTACGTTGGGCCTGGTCTCCATTGGGGTGGGGGGGAGAACAAGCTTCACGTAGGAGACGTTCCACGTCGGCGTGGAGGGCGGGGAGGTGGGCTGCTACACACGCCCGCTCGTAGCAAGCACGGACAGCCGACCAAGAGCTGGAGTGGAGGAAACGAGCGGCGAGGGAGGTCTCGCGTTCTAGACCTAAGCACACACACATGAAAATGAAATATCTATATATAAAAAACAAAGTCCCCGCCGCCTGTCTGTCTGAACGCGATGTACACAAAAACTACTCAACAGATTTTCATGCGATTTTCACTAAATTACGGAGTATTTCATGGGGAAGGTTTTTATGTATACTTTGGACTCGGTAGGTGGCGCTGGTGGGCAGAACGAAGTCTGCCGGGTACGCTAGTATTTATTAATTCAAATAGGCCTTCACAGGCAGAACATGGATAGGACTGACAATAACTCCGTGGCAAATCATCGTACAGGCTTCTTAATTACAACAAATTAAAGGGCATTAAAATTTCTAAAAGAACATTTGTCAAAAGCAATAGAAAAAAACATTTTTGAAGCCCGTAAACCTTTTTTAGAGGAAACATTTTTTTTTTCCTTCTTAGTTTCCTTAGGATTTCTCCAGACTCAAACATGATACAAAAAATTCTAGGCGTATTTGAACAGAAGACACTTGAGCTACAATTTTGTTTTCTTTTTTTGTTGTACGATTACTTTCCTCGGAGTTACAGCTCGTTGAAAAACACCCAAAAATTTCGAATTCTATTTATATCCTCAACATACTTATTATGATGCAGACACACGCCCGTAGCTAGGGGGGGATATTGTGGGGCAATGCCCTACCTTAAAAAACCATAAACTACGATCAAATTGTGACTCCCTCTAACCACCCACCATCATTATTTACTTTACCCCACCAGTAACCAAAGCTCCTCAAATTCGACTCTTCGAACTACAGCCATGTGTAGACAAGTGGTAGGTGCAGTACTGACCGTCGAGCACGTGCTTCATGTAGTGCGAGATGTCCCCCCGCTGCAGCAGCGCGGCGGCGGTGAGCGCGTGGTGCGAGGCCGCGGCCGCCAGGAACGGCTCCAGCACCAGCTGCTGGTACAGGGCCAGCGGCGCGCGCACGCGGAACGAGCGGACCTGCCATACGACCGCACCGTCACTACACATCACACCCTGCCCCACCCGGGCTGGGGTCGCAGTACAGCCATTGTTCGCAACCAATAATTAGTTTGAAATCGATTAGTAAGAAGAGTTCACTTCGAGCCTAGACCATCGACGAAAAGTCGCTTGCTTATCGGTTTTCTACAGGATATATTTTGGAGAGTGTGCGCAGGATCTATTCGATCTTATTCCACCATCCCCTTTTTCACACCGAACCACAAGACGCCGGGATAATTTCCACCTATACGTTGTCGACATACCGAACATACGGACACATCGGTTCGCTTCCACATTTATAATGCGGACAGCGAGGGAGTGGAATTTGCTTCCGGCGTCTGTGTTTCCCGACGCCTACAATCTTGTAATTTTCAAGGCTAGGGTGAATAGGTTTCTTCTGGGCAAGCATGCTCCATCCTAGGTTTCGGCAGCGTCTTGTATGGACGGGTCAGAGACCAAATGCAAGCCCATCCTTAATAAAAAAAAAACATCGCACCCTCCCACTCCCACCCTGCCATGCAGTACAGGCATGTATACTCACGTCGACAGTGCTGTGTATGGCTGCCCTGAGCGTGTCGGCCAGCGCGGGGTCGGGCGGCTGCCCCCGCGCGGCCCCCAGCGCCGCCACGACGCGCGCCGTGAGCGCCGCCGCCAGGGGACGCACCCTCCCACTCCCACCCTGCCATGCAGTACAGGCATGTATACTCACGTCGACAGTGCTGTGTATGGCTGCCCTGAGCGTGTCGGCCAGCGCGGGGTCGGGCGGCTGCCCCCGCGCGGCCCCCAGCGCCGCCACGACGCGCGCCGTGAGCGCCGCCGCCAGGGGACGCACCCTCCCACTCCCACCCTGCCATGCAGTACAGGCATGTATACTCACGTCGACAGTGCTGTGTATGGCTGCCCTGAGCGTGTCGGCCAGCGCGGGGTCGGGCGGCTGCCCCCGCGCGGCCCCCAGCGCCGCCACGACGCGCGCCGTGAGCGCCGCCGCCAGGGGACGCACCCTCCCACTCCCACCCTGCCATGCAGTACAGGCATGTATACTCACGTCGACAGTGCTGTGTATGGCTGCCCTGAGCGTGTCGGCCAGCGCGGGGTCGGGCGGCTGCCCCCGCGCGGCCCCCAGCGCCGCCACGACGCGCGCCGTGAGCGCCGCCGCCAGGGGACGCACCCTCCCACTCCCACCCTGCCATGCAGTACAGGCATGTATACTCACGTCGACAGTGCTGTGTATGGCTGCCCTGAGCGTGTCGGCCAGCGCGGGGTCGGGCGGCTGCCCCCGCGCGGCCCCCAGCGCCGCCACGACGCGCGCCGTGAGCGCCGCCGCCAGGGGACGCACCCTCCCACTCCCACCCTGCCATGCAGTACAGGCATGTATACTCACGTCGACAGTGCTGTGTATGGCTGCCCTGAGCGTGTCGGCCAGCGCGGGGTCGGGCGGCTGCCCCCGCGCGGCCCCCAGCGCCGCCACGACGCGCGCCGTGAGCGCCGCCGCCAGGGGACGCACCCTCCCACTCCCACCCTGCCATGCAGTACAGGCATGTATACTCACGTCGACAGTGCTGTGTATGGCTGCCCTGAGCGTGTCGGCCAGCGCGGGGTCGGGCGGCTGCCCCCGCGCGGCCCCCAGCGCCGCCACGACGCGCGCCGTGAGCGCCGCCGCCAGGGGACGCACCCTCCCACTCCCACCCTGCCATGCAGTACAGGCATGTATACTCACGTCGACAGTGCTGTGTATGGCTGCCCTGAGCGTGTCGGCCAGCGCGGGGTCGGGCGGCTGCCCCCGCGCGGCCCCCAGCGCCGCCACGACGCGCGCCGTGAGCGCCGCCGCCAGGGGACGCACCCTCCCACTCCCACCCTGCCATGCAGTACAGGCATGTATACTCACGTCGACAGTGCTGTGTATGGCTGCCCTGAGCGTGTCGGCCAGCGCGGGGTCGGGCGGCTGCCCCCGCGCGGCCCCCAGCGCCGCCACGACGCGCGCCGTGAGCGCCGCCGCCAGGGGACGCACCCTCCCACTCCCACCCTGCCATGCAGTACAGGCATGTATACTCACGTCGACAGTGCTGTGTATGGCTGCCCTGAGCGTGTCGGCCAGCGCGGGGTCGGGCGGCTGCCCCCGCGCGGCCCCCAGCGCCGCCACGACGCGCGCCGTGAGCGCCGCCGCCAGGGGACGCACCCTCCCACTCCCACCCTGCCATGCAGTACAGGCATGTATACTCACGTCGACAGTGCTGTGTATGGCTGCCCTGAGCGTGTCGGCCAGCGCGGGGTCGGGCGGCTGCCCCCGCGCGGCCCCCAGCGCCGCCACGACGCGCGCCGTGAGCGCCGCCGCCAGGGGACGCACCCTCCCACTCCCACCCTGCCATGCAGTACAGGCATGTATACTCACGTCGACAGTGCTGTGTATGGCTGCCCTGAGCGTGTCGGCCAGCGCGGGGTCGGGCGGCTGCCCCCGCGCGGCCCCCAGCGCCGCCACGACGCGCGCCGTGAGCGCCGCCGCCAGGGGACGCACCCTCCCACTCCCACCCTGCCATGCAGTACAGGCATGTATACTCACGTCGACAGTGCTGTGTATGGCTGCCCTGAGCGTGTCGGCCAGCGCGGGGTCGGGCGGCTGCCCCCGCGCGGCCCCCAGCGCCGCCACGACGCGCGCCGTGAGCGCCGCCGCCAGGGGACGCACCCTCCCACTCCCACCCTGCCATGCAGTACAGGCATGTATACTCACGTCGACAGTGCTGTGTATGGCTGCCCTGAGCGTGTCGGCCAGCGCGGGGTCGGGCGGCTGCCCCCGCGCGGCCCCCAGCGCCGCCACGACGCGCGCCGTGAGCGCCGCCGCCAGGGGACGCACCCTCCCACTCCCACCCTGCCATGCAGTACAGGCATGTATACTCACGTCGACAGTGCTGTGTATGGCTGCCCTGAGCGTGTCGGCCAGCGCGGGGTCGGGCGGCTGCCCCCGCGCGGCCCCCAGCGCCGCCACGACGCGCGCCGTGAGCGCCGCCGCCAGGGGACGCACCCTCCCACTCCCACCCTGCCATGCAGTACAGGCATGTATACTCACGTCGACAGTGCTGTGTATGGCTGCCCTGAGCGTGTCGGCCAGCGCGGGGTCGGGCGGCTGCCCCCGCGCGGCCCCCAGCGCCGCCACGACGCGCGCCGTGAGCGCCGCCGCCAGGGGACGCACCCTCCCACTCCCACCCTGCCATGCAGTACAGGCATGTATACTCACGTCGACAGTGCTGTGTATGGCTGCCCTGAGCGTGTCGGCCAGCGCGGGGTCGGGCGGCTGCCCCCGCGCGGCCCCCAGCGCCGCCACGACGCGCGCCGTGAGCGCCGCCGCCAGGGGACGCACCCTCCCACTCCCACCCTGCCATGCAGTACAGGCATGTATACTCACGTCGACAGTGCTGTGTATGGCTGCCCTGAGCGTGTCGGCCAGCGCGGGGTCGGGCGGCTGCCCCCGCGCGGCCCCCAGCGCCGCCACGACGCGCGCCGTGAGCGCCGCCGCCAGGGGACGCACCCTCCCACTCCCACCCTGCCATGCAGTACAGGCATGTATACTCACGTCGACAGTGCTGTGTATGGCTGCCCTGAGCGTGTCGGCCAGCGCGGGGTCGGGCGGCTGCCCCCGCGCGGCCCCCAGCGCCGCCACGACGCGCGCCGTGAGCGCCGCCGCCAGGGGACGCACCCTCCCACTCCCACCCTGCCATGCAGTACAGGCATGTATACTCACGTCGACAGTGCTGTGTATGGCTGCCCTGAGCGTGTCGGCCAGCGCGGGGTCGGGCGGCTGCCCCCGCGCGGCCCCCAGCGCCGCCACGACGCGCGCCGTGAGCGCCGCCGCCAGGGGACGCACCCTCCCACTCCCACCCTGCCATGCAGTACAGGCATGTATACTCACGTCGACAGTGCTGTGTATGGCTGCCCTGAGCGTGTCGGCCAGCGCGGGGTCGGGCGGCTGCCCCCGCGCGGCCCCCAGCGCCGCCACGACGCGCGCCGTGAGCGCCGCCGCCAGGGGACGCACCCTCCCACTCCCACCCTGCCATGCAGTACAGGCATGTATACTCACGTCGACAGTGCTGTGTATGGCTGCCCTGAGCGTGTCGGCCAGCGCGGGGTCGGGCGGCTGCCCCCGCGCGGCCCCCAGCGCCGCCACGACGCGCGCCGTGAGCGCCGCCGCCAGGGGACGCACCCTCCCACTCCCACCCTGCCATGCAGTACAGGCATGTATACTCACGTCGACAGTGCTGTGTATGGCTGCCCTGAGCGTGTCGGCCAGCGCGGGGTCGGGCGGCTGCCCCCGCGCGGCCCCCAGCGCCGCCACGACGCGCGCCGTGAGCGCCGCCGCCAGGGGACGCACCCTCCCACTCCCACCCTGCCATGCAGTACAGGCATGTATACTCACGTCGACAGTGCTGTGTATGGCTGCCCTGAGCGTGTCGGCCAGCGCGGGGTCGGGCGGCTGCCCCCGCGCGGCCCCCAGCGCCGCCACGACGCGCGCCGTGAGCGCCGCCGCCAGGGGACGCACCCTCCCACTCCCACCCTGCCATGCAGTACAGGCATGTATACTCACGTCGACAGTGCTGTGTATGGCTGCCCTGAGCGTGTCGGCCAGCGCGGGGTCGGGCGGCTGCCCCCGCGCGGCCCCCAGCGCCGCCACGACGCGCGCCGTGAGCGCCGCCGCCAGGGGACGCACCCTCCCACTCCCACCCTGCCATGCAGTACAGGCATGTATACTCACGTCGACAGTGCTGTGTATGGCTGCCCTGAGCGTGTCGGCCAGCGCGGGGTCGGGCGGCTGCCCCCGCGCGGCCCCCAGCGCCGCCACGACGCGCGCCGTGAGCGCCGCCGCCAGGGGACGCACCCTCCCACTCCCACCCTGCCATGCAGTACAGGCATGTATACTCACGTCGACAGTGCTGTGTATGGCTGCCCTGAGCGTGTCGGCCAGCGCGGGGTCGGGCGGCTGCCCCCGCGCGGCCCCCAGCGCCGCCACGACGCGCGCCGTGAGCGCCGCCGCCAGGGGACGCACCCTCCCACTCCCACCCTGCCATGCAGTACAGGCATGTATACTCACGTCGACAGTGCTGTGTATGGCTGCCCTGAGCGTGTCGGCCAGCGCGGGGTCGGGCGGCTGCCCCCGCGCGGCCCCCAGCGCCGCCACGACGCGCGCCGTGAGCGCCGCCGCCAGGGGACGCACCAGCACGCGCTCCCAGATCTCCAGACCTAGCTCCCCCACCTGGCTCCAACCGTACACATTCCATAATCAATCAATATTACTGGACATTTTTAACGCACGGCCGAACTGATACCAAATTAAGTAAAGCTGTATTGTTATGCTCATCATCATCAGCTCATTTACGTCTCCACCGAGCACGAGCCTCCTCTAACATCGAGGGGATTTAGGCCGCCATAAAAAATAAATATTGTAAACTCTTGAGTCAACGAACTAAAATATTTGATTCAATGATAAAATAGAAAAAAGTTTAGCAAATTTCTTGAGGATAACAAATTACTGTCTCAATCTCAATTCGGTTTTAGATCTAAAAAATCAACCTCAGATGCAGTTCAGGAATTAATTAAATTTATTGTAACAAATCTTGACGCAAAAAATTAAATTATTGCTATATTTTTGGATCTTGCAAAAGCTTTCGACACAGTTTCTATTCCAATCTTATTAAAATAACTTGAGAAGCTAGAAATTAGGGGTCTCCAGTTGAAATTGTTTGCTAGCTACCTAGCGGAGAGAACACAGTGTGTAAAATGGAAAATGTAACAAGTAATAGTGTTCTTGTTCAATGTGGTGTTCCACAGGGTAGCATCCTTGGGTCTACTTTATTCCTTATCTACATTAATGATATGTTTCTTTCACACCCTTCAAAGGCTTAAGTAATTACGTATGACACAGTACTGCTTTTTAGTGAAGGTACATGGGGCGAAGTGTTTACAGACGCCCAATCTAGCTTTAACGTCTCCTTGTGCAATACAGAAACTGATATAACCCATTACAAAATATTATCACTGTACAGTTCGAGCACTATACATTTTCACCACATCAGCGCTTTACTCACTAGCGCAATCATATAACGCAATCATCAGTTCACGATCGGACAGCAATCATACCGCGTGTTCTCACCATCATTAATATCATTTAATTAATTATCAATAAAGCATTATAGCAAACATATCAAGACTATCAATTCAAGATTACGGGAAACCGTACATCTTTTTGGTCCTTCGAGTCGGATAGGCGGGACCTTCGTGTAATATCAGTGCATAGTGAAGTGCCTGTGTTGTGTAAGAAGGTTAACCCGTGGAGGATAGCAGTCAGCAGATCAGCTAAGTGCAACATATATCAATTGTATCAATCAATATCAATATCAATCAATATCTATAAGTAGTAAGAGCTTCAAACTAAAATGGTTTATCAAGGAATTAACAGCAAGCTCGATGAAATGCTGCGCAAGCAGTCAGCGAATTTCAAGGCTTTTAAAAGAACAGTATCATTCATCAACGTAGAATCATATTCCGACAAATGGGAATTTGAAGACGCTCTTAAATCACTACAAGCAAGATGGTCAGCGATCCGTCTCTTGCATTGGGAGATTAATTCAGAAATCGATGAGGAAAATGAGCAATATGAAAATACTTTTATTGAACATGAAAAACAGTTTAATGAATTAAAGAAGACTATTAACATAAAAATGTGGTCTGTCGCCCACAGAGAAAACAGTACACCAAAAATGGACATTCCCTATTTTAATGAATCATCAAGACGTAAACAAGATTATCAAAAAACATCAGATGTGACCTTCAAGAAACAGCAATATAATAAACCAAATTTTAACAATAACTTTCATCAGAATGGAAAAGATAGGTCATACGCCAATAATTTTGCTTCAAAAACCTATCAAGGTTCGCAGAATTGCCCGCTATGCAAGGACAGTCATAGGTTATTCCACTGTAAAACATTTTTGGAATACATGCCGGATATGAAACGCAGCATAGTAAATAAATTTAACCTATGCAAAAACTGCCTACACGATCATAAAGGAAAAATATGTATTTCTGAAAAAAGATGTCGCAATTGCCAAGGGGATCATAATACATTGTTACACGATGCCTTCAAGTCGGCGCCGACTGATGTGAATAATGACGCAAGTACAGCGGCATCATATGATCAGAGTCATCGAAATAATGTCACACACGTATCAAATGAAACGATTACAGAAACTCTGTTAGCAACAGCTCAAATTAAGGTACTAGGAGCAAATGGTACTTATCATATCATGCGAGCTCTTATAGATCAGGGCTCCCAGACCTCACTTATTTCTGAAAATGCAGCACAGAAATTAGGTCTTCCTCGATTGCCATGTAAAGGATCAATCTATGGAATTGGGACCAAGGAAGCCAATTGTAAAGGTATCCTTAAGGTCATAGCATCAGCAATATACGATGACTTCACATTCCACACTGATGTACTCATCATGAATTGTCTCACAAACAATTTACCAAATCAAACATTTATGAAACCATCATGGCCCCATCTAGCAAACCTAAAATTAGCAGATCCTGATTTTAATATAAGTCGCCCCATAGACATGTTACTGGGAGCCGACGTATATTCATTAATTATAATGGGCGGTATCATCAAACAAAATAACACAGTACCGGTAGCACAACAAACACGCTTAGGTTGGATATTATGCGGAAATGTGCAATCATTTCAATGCAATGTCAGTACAATGGCGGCGCCTGTTTTAGCGATGGTGACGCTTAAAAAATTGGCTGATAACGAACGCTCAAGGTACCCCAAAGCAGCTAAGGTCTTGGAAGAAGATTTCTACGTGGATGATCTCCTATCTGGAAGTTATTCCCTGCCGAAAACACAAAGTTTACAACGTAACCTAACTGACCTCCTCAAATCGGGTGAATTTGGATTTCACTTACGAAAATGGTCATCAAATAAACAAGATCTACTAGAGAGCGTCAGCAAAGCAAATTATCACGAAGCATACGACTTTAAGCATCAAGAGTCAACAAAAACATTAGGCCTACGCTGGTATTCAGGCAAGCATAAATTCAAGTTCCAAGACAAAATCACATCATCATCAAAACTAGCAACAAAAATAACAATTTTATCAGATATCCCAAAAATATTCGAGCAATATAGTGCACCATACCTATTGTCGAAGTTAATGAAGTCTGTACGAGAAAATTTATCAAATCATGACATCCAAACGTTCGGATGGTCAGACTCGACAGTAGCTCTTAGCTGGCTACAAGGTGACCCTAATAAATGGAAACCCTTTGTAGCTAATAGGGTCAAACGTATCACTAACATAATGCCAGCAGAAACCTGGCGGTATGTAAAATCAGCTGACAATCCAGCAGACTGTGCAAGTCGAGGTTTAACCGTGAAAACAAAAAACGGAATAATCAAGAGACCAATTACCAAGTTATCATTACTTCCGGTCACCGAACAACAACCTTGTATAGTAAACAATAAGGATCAAAATAATATAACAATACCACAGAATATGCCAATCAGCAATACTTCGACATCAAAACCTAAGGCCTTTTACTACGTGTCTCTCGTACTTACACTATTAATGTTAATAATAACACCAGTACGATGTGATTATAAATTATCAAGTTTTAATGACAATCAGAGCATTTATTTTGACAAAATCTCAAACATGCGCCTTGAAAGAGATGACTGGAAGTTAGTCGTATTTTACGACATGTCTCCATATTGGCAAGGTACTAAATTACTTAACAAATATATGGATCACCTGCAAAACATATGTGAAAAATCAAATCAGATGTCACATTGCAATATCATATTAGTGCAACTACGACATTCTCTGGACGAACTCGAGCATTATAATAACATTCTACTCGGTCAGCAATTCACGGCCGGCACGCGACACAAACGCGGCCTTATCAATGGAATAGGAAACGTTGCACATGCTTTATTCGGCGTACTAGATGAAGATTTTGCAGAAAAATATCAGAAAGACATTGAAATCATAAGAAATAATGAAAAACATTTGGCACAACTATGGAAATATCAAACTTCGGTGAAACCGAAGCAGAGTTAACTAATCAATTTTCATATCACGACGAACATCATTACGTCGTGATTTATGTCCTGGTGGGAGTCGTCGGCACCCTGGGCGCCCTGTACGCGTGGCGCCGGCTGCGGGCGCGCAGCTCCGCGCGGCTACACACCCCCACGGACCTGGACCCAACAGCAGCAGTCGCTGCACATTTCACCGCGAACGTGCAATCGGTCGAGTTTGTGAGTGATAGTGCAGTGAATGAGTGTGACTCGCAACAAGTGACAAGTGCGCGTGTTCTGAACAAGGCGACGTCGCCTACACTTCGAAATAGTTTTAAATTTTAATCAATCATGAATCATGTTATCATTTTACTTTAAGCAATATTGTTTTATCACCTTGTTAGTAGATTTAATTCATATTATCAATCAGCATCTCATTCTCATCTTTTAGTGGCTCGCAGCATGTACAGTTCGAGCACTATACATTTTCACCACATCAGCGCTTTACTCACTAGCGCAATCATATAACGCAATCATCAGTTCACGATCGGACAGCAATCATACCGCGTGTTCTCACCATCATTAATATCATTTAATTAATTATCAATAAAGCATTATAGCAAACATATCAAGACTATCAATTCAAGATTACGGGAAACCGTACAATCACATAAATGCTCCGATCACGATAATTCTAGCTGTATATGCCCAAAAATTGATAGGACCAATACAATGAAGTATGGGATCATGATTGACTTGATTTAACTTTCAGAAACACATCGATCTAACCGCAAGAACACGAAAGCTAATATTTATATTTAAAAACTTACGGCATGTAGCTGACAAGGAGGTAATTAAAACAGTTTATCTGATGGAGACGTATATGAGCTGATGATGATGAACCAGAGTAAAGTCCACACGGTTCGTCAGCTTTATATTCTACATACTGTTATTAAGCAACACTCTTTACTAATATACGATCCTGAGCTGATAGAGAACCGGCCCAGAAGACATTGTTTGTACAATATCCTTCTTTAAAACCAGTTTTGCTGGTATATATTGTCATTTTATTTTGTTGTTTTTTAACTTTTAAGTGTACTGTTCGGAACAATTCTGCTAGATGGCGTTACTAGTCATTTATTTCGCCTGTAGCTGTCACCCCCGACTTACGCAATGTTGGCAACATTGCGTTTTCAGTATGTCTGCATCTAACGTCTAACAAGTGAGTCAAAATTATTCAAGTTCCCCTTTTTCCGAAATATTGTTATTGGCGATAACCGTTATATTTAATGTAAATAAATAAATTGTGAGAAGAAATAAATAAATAAAAATCGTGCCAAAATATCGTTACTAAAAATAAAAATAAATCGAGTTATAAATAAAACAATTTAACATTAATATTGATAATTCAATATCAGTATTTGATATAGATTAGAATTGACAGATTTAGATTACCAAATAAAGTATGTATCATTGAGAATTTGAGATTATGTGGAACAGGTATTTGGATTAGGTATTTATGGAGATTAGGAACAGGTGTACTTAGTACCTGATTTACTTAATATGGCAATCTCTAGATTGTTTTTGATTTGAATGTTGCCTAACCCACGTCACGTACTACACAGGGGTACCAACTGCAGTTGAAATGTAAAACAAGGGAAAATCTTGACATCTATAGTCGGATTAATAATTCGAGGCAGAAAAATGACAAGTGCAACTGTCACTGATACAAAAAAGGGTGACCCGCTGCAATAGTGATGTTCGGCAGTTTTGTTCTTTCAGTATCCGATACATAAATCTAGTCGAAAATCCTAAAATTTTATTTTTTCTAAACTAAATTTGAATTTAATTTAAACCAAAATTAAATAAATAAAATCGAATAAATTTTATAATTTAATTAACCTAACATAGGCTAATCATCCAATTCATGCTTAATTAATAACAATTAAAATAAAATATATTTTACATATAAACAAATAATATACATAAGAGTATTTTATGTAATATTTAATTACCTACTGTGTATGTCTTCTGTTTTATTACCATAAATCACATATTTTATTTCTATAAAGGCAATTTGACATTGAATAAAAAAAAAGGAAACTAGTCGAGTTTCCTTTGTCCTTAGCCGACTTTTAGTTGTAAAAATTCGAATCTACCACAACACTATTTATTTGGGACTAAAAACCTGCAACACTGGAAATGTCATTTTTCTGACTACAATGAATAATCTGAGTATAGCAAAATTATTTTGAACAGTAATATCTATCTATGGGATTAAATTAGCGGTCACCCGGTGAAAAAGTCAGTTTTGCGTCCGTTGTGATACGTTATAATCTATACTAATACTAGTGGAGCAGGCAGACTTCGTTCTGCCCACCAGCGCCACCTACCGGGTCCAAGTATATGTAAGCTATCCTATCTCTCAAGTTGGATCGAACTGCACATGGTGTGCGAATTTTATTATAATTGGTTAAGTGGTTTAGGAGTCCATTGAGGACAAACATTGTGACACGAGATTTATATATATTAAGATTAAGATTATAAATGCGAAAGGTATGTCTGGCTTTCACGCTAAAACTACTGAACTGATTTAAATGAAATTTGGTACACAGATAGTCTAGACCCTGAGAATGGAGATAGGCTACTTTTTATCCCCGGAAAATGGAATATCTCCCGGGTACGTGGGTGAAACCGCGGGGAGCCACAAGTCTTAATATATATCGAGTCATTCCCAACACAAGTATCTCCGATTACTTACTGGGGAGTCTCGGCGTTAATTTTGATGTAATTATTTCAGAAATAAAGCTCTTTTTATTTTTTATTTTATTTTTATATCTTTTTTGTGTACGTGTGTATTATGTGTATGTCACTGAACTCCTCCAAAACGGGTGGTCAGCGTGTAACAAGGGGATTCGAATTAAAGATTTAAGAAGACATAAGGACAGACAAGCCGTGGTGGCTCAGTGGGTAACGCACCGACTCACGATCATGAGGGTGCAGGTTCGAACCCCGGCCTGTACCTCTGAGTTTTATAATAAAACTCACATACGGATTTACACCACTGGCTTCGGTGAAGAAAAACATCGTGAGGAAACCTGCATGCCCGAGATGTCACAATTAGAGGCATGTGAAGTCCGCCAATCCGCACTAGGCCCGCGTGGTGGACTAAGGCCTATACCCCCTCATTGTTAGGGGAGGCTCGAGCTCCTCGGTGGAGACGTATCTGAGCTGATGATGATGAAGGACAGGCAGCGGAAAGCGACTTTGTTTTATAATATGTAGTGATGTACAACAATGTAACACTGACCTCTAGCTGCCTCGAGTCGTGTTCGGGACAACTGACGGTCGCTGCAGAACCGTATATGATTTCAGCCTCAGGTACCTGCAAAAGATTCAACATATTCTTGAATATTCATAATTTTTCTCCCGATTCAGATTATTTTTAACCGACTTCAAAAAAAGGAGGAAATTTTCAATACTAATCATTCTTGTTGAATATCAAAAATTTGGGTAATGTATAGTGAATAAGATTAAAACAAAAATATTTGTAAACATCCAAAGCAAATCTACATGTCAACCATTATGCATAGAGCCACAAAAAAATCTACAAAGATAGCCTTTGTTCTTTCTTGTTTAGATCTACACTAATATTATAAAGAGGAAAGATTAATATTTTTGTATGTAACGAATAAACTCAAAAAGTACTGGACCGATTTTAATAATTATTTTTTCATTAGAAAGCTACATTATCACTGAGTAACATAGGCTATATTTTATCCCTGTATTCCCACGGGAACGGGAACTACGCGGGTAAAACCGCGCGGAGGCAGCTAGTGTTGAATAATTCTAGTATTAGTTTGAACATAACATTTGAATGTAGTATGTGTGTAGTGTGTGTGTGTGTGTGTGGTGTGTGTGTGATGTGTGTGTGATGTGTGTGTGTGTGTGTGTGTGATATGTGTGTGTTTGTGTGTGTGTGATGTGTGTGTGTGTGTGATGTGTGTGTGTGCTCGTACCTTCTGCCGCTTGACATGCTGCAGGTTGAGGTAGGAGTAGAGGCTGTTGAGGTAGGCCGCGCCCTGGCTGTACTCGCGCCACGCCACCACGTACCTGCACACGGACATTATACTTCTATTCATATAGTTATTTAATAACTACTTTAATTATAAGATACTAGCGGGTCCCTGCGGTTTCATCTGTTCTCGAGGGACCTAAATACCTCAAATTTTCAGCCAAATCGGCTCAGCCGTTCTTGAGTTATAAATAGTGTAACTAACACGACTTTCTTTTATTTATCAAACACTAGCGGAGCCGGCAGACTTTGTTCTGCCCACCAGCGCCACCTACCGGCTTCGTAATTTGGTGTAAAAACGCATGAAAATCTGTTCAGTAGTTTTTGTGTTCATCGCGTTCAGACAGACAGACAGAGGCGGCGGGGACTTTGTTTTATATATAGATAAATAAATATCCTGGGACATTTTTCTCACACCGCCAATCGGATTATAAAGTAAGCTTCAAAGTGAGCTTGTGTTATGGTAACCAGATAGCTGATATACTCCAAAATCCAGACACAGACATATGTATAAATGTTTGTCCTACGCTGACTACCCATTAGAACATTAATAAGCATGGTTGAAGAAGCGTGGATTCGTGGGTACCTGGTGAGCAGGCCATCGTTGTGGTCGCTGGGCTCGAGGGGCGAGTGGCCCTTCACGCGCTGCAGCAGTCCAGACACGTGTTCTTCGAGGAAATTCCTGTAATAAAGCATATAAAAACTTTAAAACAGTTGTAGGATCTCAAGTCATTCTGCTAGTCTATACTAATCTATACTTAATATTATAAAGAGGAAAGATTTGTTTGTTTGTTTGTAATGAATAGGCTCCGAAACTACTGGACCGATTTAAAAAATTCTTTCACCTTTGGAAAGCTACATTATCCCCGAGTAACATGGGCTATATTTTATCCCTGTATTCCCACGGGAACGGGAACTACGCGGGTAAAACCGCGCGGAGGCAGCTAGTTTATACTAATATTATAAGGAGGAAAGATTTGTTTCTTTGTTTGTTTGTAATGAATAGGCTCCGAAACTACGGGACCGATTTCAAAAATTCTTTCACTTTTGGAAAGCTACCTTATCCCCGAGTAACATAAGCTATATTTTATCCCTGTATTCCCACGGGAACGGGAACTACGCGGGTAAAACCGCGGGGAGGCAGCTAGTAGTTAATAAAACTTAGGGTTGTCTGCAACCCTGCATACAAAATGATTGAATTTGTATATCTTCCCTCTTGGTTAGCGTCACTTGCCCGTATTTGCAACATTTTTGGTTAATGCTCCGCTTCTGTTGTACAGCTCAGTTGGGAACGCACCGACTCACAATCATGAGGGTACACCTCTGAGTTTTATAAAAACTTACGTACAGACTCACACCACTGGTTTTCGGTGGAGGAAAACATCGTGAGGAAACCTGCATGCCTGAGATGTCACTATTAAAGGCATGTGAAGTTGCACCGCAGTAGGTGCGCGTGGTGGACTGTGGCCTACATCCCTAAGACAGGCTCGAGCTCCTCGGTGGAGACGTATATGACCAGTAGGCTTAGCCAAAGTAACATTCTCCTAGCGTTTGTACGAATAGAAAGGTAATGAGATTGACATAAGGGTTCATTCGTCAATAGAAAAGTGGTAGCCAATGTTTCGTTATTGTGTCTATTGTAACGGTTGTTATTGCATATAATTCGTAGGCAAGATGCAAGTTTGATAGTGGAGTAGGTAGGTATGTTTGTTCTGACCTGGTCTCGTCGTAGAGGCGGTCGGCGAGCGGCTCGGGGTGCGCCACGCACAGCGCGTACACGTCCGAGAAGCGCGTGTTCCACACCGCCCGCTCCACCGCGCGGAGACCCACCACGCCCGCCACCTGCCGCAACACTCCCCATTCACACTCTATACCACTAACGTGAACAGGCATACCCCACCTGATGGGAAGCGGTTACCGCAACCTATGGATGCGCGCAACACCATAGGTGTCACTCGCCCGTAAAAAAGGAGCAACTATATAGGCAATGAAAGGGACAAAACGTGATGTATTTACTTGTTTTGTCCTGTTTGGGCACTCCTGGATAATTCTCAAAGAATGTCCCGGATTTTTAATGGTACCAAATTTCATTCAGTTCAGTAGTTTTAGCATGAATGCGAGACAGTCAGACATGTTCAGTAGTTTTAGTGTAAATGTGAGGCAGCCTTAGTCACTTTCTCACTTATATTATTAGTTAGGATGGATTAATAGCTGATCTCTTTGGTTTGTCAGTTTTGAGAGTCTCATGAAATATCATGAGACTCTCAAAACTGTACTGTACTTAATAAAGTATCTATAGATGTTTACCATTTTTAAAATAACTTATCATTAAGTTAGAATAGTGAGCATTATGAGCAGCGTTGCCAGACGTCCCGCTTTTGGCGGGACCGTCCCGATTTTTATACCAAATTGTAATGTCCCGCGCGGGACAGGCCCTGTCCCGCTTTTCGGGAATAACTCGACCGTGTGTGCAGCGTCCTGAGAGTGCGTGCATTGACTCAAAAAAAAAAAAAAAAACGACGTCAATATTTTTGTGACGTCTACAAGGGCACCAAAAAGAGAGACAAGACTAAAAAAAAAAAAAAAAACGACGTCAATATTTTTGTGACGTCTACAAGGGCACCAAAAAGAGAGACACGACTAAAAAAAAAAAAACGACGTCAATATTTTACTATGTCCCGCTTTCGACAAAGGAATCCCGCTTTTGTCACTCAAAAAGTTCCAAAATCCCGACTTGGCAAAAAATAAATCTGGCAACGCTGATTATGAGTGTCCTGAGATTAACGCCTATTTGAATAAAAATCATTTTTAATTTTCATCATTTAAACACATCTTTGACAAGTTTCAAACCGTGAGGAACTTAGTTTAATGTGATAACAAATTCAAGTCTATAAGTCGCACATACCGTTTCTTTGAGGTTGGCCCATGTCTCCTGGAAGTCGACATTCCTCGGCTTTAGTGAACGCATCAGGACGTCACTTCATATGTCTGGAATATTCAATCATTATTATATTAATAAATATACTGGGATAGTCTTTGATGATGGGCAATCTGATGTTGAACGAAGTATATATGATATCATATATGGGTCATTGACAATATCGCACAGGTAAACTAGTCCCTTAGCAATCTCTCATAAATTTTATGTTAAATACAAAATGCATCACATTAGTAAACTTTCATTATAAATAATGACTTAATTTTATTTCCTTTTTTTAAAGTTACATTGTGGTCATTCCTGGTAACAAATGAAGACAAAGAACCTTTCTGTTACTATTACATCTTGATTAGTATCTCTCCTAGTTTATTCATGTTACTTACCTGCAAACTTATAAAAACACAAGCTTATATATAGTAAGTAATAAATATACATTTATAACTTCATAATTTAGTATTGTGTTGTGTTTTGAGTTGGAATCCTACCACTAAAAAGCTATCAATAAAATTCCAAAGAAATTGTATTGGAAAAGTAGCAGTGTTTTTTTTATAAATACCTTCATGAAATCATAAAATTGGTTAGAAACTAAACATCCATTTAGAGTTATAATATACATACCCAATGTAAATACAATATAACCAATGTTTTATATGTCTACCCACTGAACTAATTGCATTTTAATCACTTGAACACAAATCTGGACAAAGTATACACAACAGAACAATATGGGTCAAGAGTGATTTAGCAAGTCATCACTGTTTTCCTGACAATTTCCAAGCTATATTGGGGAAGTAAACAGTGAAGGTCAACAGTCGCCGCCGTACTCCACCGTAAACTAAATCACGGTTTACAACACTTGTTAGAACATGTTAGAATTTCGTATCAATAAGTAGTAGTAGTGTCGGTACGTCGAAGTAAATTTTGGCAAAGTGACAAAATCGCGAAGAACAAAGCTCCGAGAAGCCGCTACCGAGCTCCACACGAGAAATTACTCAGCAGGAATCGCCAAAACAAAAATAATATCACATCCCAGCATTGCAACGACGAACGTTTTTTAATACGTTTTATTAGTATTTTGATACTCACTGAGACTCGAAGTGTTTGGATATTTAGAGTTCGGGTTATTTACTATGTCGTCGATATATATTTAGATTGTTCTAGCATTAATTATTAAATGAATGAAACAAAATGTACAATCATGAACAGTGGAGCACTTTGACTTGATTGACGTTTCTTATCAATGTTGCCATATTGCGTCGCGAATTAAAAATACGTTTAGTTACTTCTACAAATTCGTGACAGTACCTTTTTTTAATAGGTACACAATAAACTATATGATATTGTTAAAAAATAAATTAGTGATAAATACCTACATTTGACAAAACATAAAAACAATAAAAGTCATTTAAATAATGTTTATTTCTTGTTTTTTTACCGTTTATTTGAGAGAGTATTACACAAAAACCACCAATTTAACATGTTACTTGGTCTACGATTTATAATAAATATCCTTTTATCCTAAAAACAGATATAAATCAATGAATCTCGAAAATGTCTTTTGAAAAAGCATTTTTTTATCAATGCTGTTGTTACCTAATGTAACTAATTAGATGGCGCTGTATCTACCGCTTATACGAGCCATTATATTTAGACGCTTCTTTAGGCACGTTTAGCTTTGTAAGGTAGAGGAAAATCATATAGGTTCCTAACACTGCTGCACTGTCGTAACAGCGCCATCTATTAGATCATACTGGCAACATTGTCATATGGGGATTAGCATGGAAACTTTGATAAATAATAAAAGCATGGAAACGAAACTTTACAATAGTATAAATGAGCTTAGAGAGAGAGCTTTCAAACGCGCGTATTAGAGCCGCAGTTAAATAATTGGCTTAGATTTTGATAATGGACGAAACTTTAATCTTAAAGTTCCATTGACAAGAATGCATTCATGATTCCATTCAGATTCTATATATCAGGATGTTTTATTCAATTCAGGAAAATATCGTTACTAATATGTATAGAAGTATAAAGAGTTTATAAGTTTGAGATAACGGTCAATTAGTTTAAGCATCACATTTAATACAAATACAGTTAAATAAAACAGCCCTATATATCGTAGTATATATTTATTTTACATAAACCCGACACTTTAACTTACGTATGTACAACTAAAGCGCTTGTAACAAACCAGCATCACAAGTTTTTATCTTGTAAAAAGACAAAACTACACAAACAATGTCACGTCACCTTTTTCACTAAAATAACTTAGGTAGGTACAAATAATGGGCCATCTTTTATATAAAACCTTATTGTCATTTATCATCGTTCAACCATACTATAATTTCTTAAGTGGCAACATTTGATAGAGGGTGCCTCCACTTCTTTTTTACAAATATAAGTACCTATACAATAAATAAATATTATCACAATCATTTATCATTGAGCAACATCTTATAATTTTATTCCATACTAAATACACTTGTTCTTTCAACGAAATTAATCATTGAAAAAGATAAATAAACTTATATATAAAATTCTCGTGTCACAATGTTAGTTACCATACTCCTCCGAAACGGTTTGACCGTTTTTTATGAGATTTTAGATGCATATTCAGTAGGTCTGAGAATCGGCTACTATCTATTTATGATACCCCTGTGATCACGGGAACGGGAACTACGCGGGTGAAACCGCGGTGCTGCAGCTAGTAATTTAATAAATAACACAAATTGCAGGGCAATTGGGTTATATATATTTTTTAAGATGATCATAGACTTCGTTTATGTTCAGATCTTGAGATACACACAATCGAGACCCACCTTCATTATAAGTCTGTGATAAAAATATGTTACTTTACAACTATTGTAATTAATTCTTATAAAATACAGTTGACACGATGAAGTTTAATAATCTGAAGAACAAGATGAACAGCACCAGGATCACCGCGTAATGAATCACTCGTAATCTGAGAATAAATGAAAATAATTTTATTACGACAAATCTACAGCAAAATCATAAGGAAGAAAACTTTGTTTATTTGGTTGTAATGAATAGGCTCAAAAACTACTGGACCGTTTTGAAAAAATTCACCATTTGATTGATACATTATCCACGAATAACATAGGCTATATTTTATGCCTGTATAACTACGCGGGTGGAACCGCGCGGAGGCAGCTAGTGTAAAATAAATAAGCTTAAAACGTAATATGGTCAAAAATTCATTGCACCTTTACCTATTAGTTGGCGTTTTCCGGAACTTTTCGCTTAAACACATAATATGTATTTGGGAAACAAATAGCATAGCCTATGTCCTCCATAATATCAACTATCTCTGGAGTCTGTTTTTTTGATCCGATGATCCATTACGACTTTTGCAACGTCAAGAACTAACTATCGAAAAGGGATATAATGTATTTATAATATTAGTATAGATTTTAGGTGTGTTAAATAAATATACCTCTCCATGCGTCGTTTCGCTTCGGGAAGGTTTTCGTCTGTCTCTTTCAAAAGATATTTCCTAACTCCCTTCATGAAGTTGATGTAGTGTTCGTCCCATCTGTGCAACATACATAATGTGTCAATATAATACACTGTAAAATGTACATAATATATTACATAAAGAGAGACAGTGCCGGATTAACTACGTAGCAAAAGTAGCAAATGTTACGGGCCCCGCGCAACAAAGGGCGCCCTGCGCAATAAAGGGCCCCGTGCGAAAGGGCGCCCGTGCAAAAAGAGCGCCCCGTTCAAAAGGGCGCCCCGTGCAAAACGGCGCCCCGTACAAAACGGCTCCCCCGCGGTCCCACCTTCGCCTGAGCGTAACTTTAAGTTTCTTTACCAGCACATTAGAGGACTATAATATGTATTTGCTATGGGCCCCGCGCTTGCTTGACCCGGCACTGAAGCAGTGGCGTAGCGTGAGTCATTGGCGCCCGGGGCGGAGTCATAATTTGCCGCCCTTTTGACGTCACAAAAAATTATGATGCTATATTTTTTTTTAGAAAGAGTCACAATTTTCCGCCCTTTTAGACACCACAAAAAATTATGATGCTATATTTTGTTTTTAGAAAGAGTCACAATTTGCCGCCCTTTTAGACACCACAAAAAGTTATGATGCTATATTATTTTTAGAAAGTCACAATTTGCCGCCCTATTAGACGTCACAAGAATTATGATGTTGTTTTTTTAGAGGGAGTCACAATTTGCCGCCCACACTACACTAGAGGTTTCCTTGCTCACTTGACAGAGTGTATGTCGAGGTTGTATATCTGCAGATCTCGGGGCGAGAGGCGCGCGCGGAGTCGCTGCACGTTGTCGGTGTAGAAGTGCCACTCGCGCAGGGAGAAGAACGTCAGCACGTCGTTCATGGCGCGCAGCCGCTGGCTCGCCGTGATCAGGTTCACTCTGCACGCGGTCACAACATTGTACAAAACATTTTGTTTATCTTTTACAAAATAATGCAATGATAAATGGTAGTTATTGAGATACTCGCGCGTTGCCAACCATCGAATTAAGAAAGTTAATCTTGTTGTACCAACATATTTATAAGTAACTAGTGACTCCCCGTGGTTACACAATGCAAGTGTTGCCCTCCGCATTCTAAACGTGTCGTTCAAGCTCGCTTAGTTTGGAATCAGATTGGCCGTGTGTGAAAAAAGTCCCAGGTTATTTAGTGACTCCCCGCGGTTTCACCAGTGTACCCGGGAGATCTTCCATTTTCCGGGACAAAAAGTAGCCTATGCCCTTTCTCAGGCTCTAGACTGTCTCTGTGCCAAATTTCATTCAAATCGGTTCTGTAGTTTTAGTGTGAAAGCGAGACAGACAGAGTTACTTTACTGGATACTAGCGCGTTGCCAACCACACAATATTATCGAATTAAAAAAAATATCTGGTACCAAAGTATTTAGTAGTCTGTGGTGTTTTAGCTTTTTAGAAAAACTATGGCAGATAGTTCAGTTATGTACTATTTGTAGACATTTAAAAAATAGGCATTAATTTGTGATTTAAAGTGAAACTGGTGATTACTGATTTACTTACTTAGATTTGCTGCCGAAAATACGAGCGGTATATTCCGCGAGATAAAGTGGTACCGTCTGGAACAGTACTTCAATTATTTTGTACAGGAATCTGTAACACAAAAGATTTTCAATTAATTCAAATATACACACATACAAGCCTTCCTTTAGGCATTAAAATGATAAGGAACCTTAAGGTTATAGATGTTGAAATTAATTATAGAAACATTAAATAAACCAACTAATGCCATCTATGATTATCATGTGTTAACTTGATATGTCTTTGCATTCACTATGGTACTCATTGCATTGTCTGTGGTATTAAATAAAAATCTTCCTTTGTCATCGTGCCGAGAACGGTAACGGTTGTTTTAATTCAATACCAATAATAAATTATAATAATAAATATTATAAATACTTAGCAATACCAGTCAGCTTTGGTACCCTATAGATAGATTGTGGCCACCTTCGCTTCAGTCATCACTTACCAAATCTAGTTATACACACACAAGCACTCCTTCTTTCTGCTCTTATCCTGCCTAAGCCGGGACGGCACAACATGTCATTTCAGTCATCATATCCTGCCAGTGAACGATTAAGACTTCTTGATGCCCTCAGCAATCTACGCCCATGGGGTCCCCTATTTTTGGTGATGGTATTTTTTGTGCTTCTCCTGGTACCCCCCCAGACGTGATACCCTAAGCAATTGCTTAATTTGTTTAAGGGTTAATCCATCACTGCTTCCTGCTGACAAACAAGCGTGTGTATAGAGGTGTTGGTAGGTGGGGTAGGTAGTATGGGTACCTGTTCTCGACGGTGACGGTGAAGGGGTACCAGAGCGCGTCGTCCATGGGCATGTCCCGCACGGAGCGGTGCACGGAGTTGTGGAACGCGTTCCACGTGGTCGGGTTCTCCGTCGAGCTGCAGTTGTACACGCGGACCTCCGGTAACCTGCCGGATAACTGAAGCTTTAGATTCCAACTTACCACCTACGTATTGAAATAAATAATATCCAGGGTTATTTTTCAGAGTCTCACAATTTGCCGCCCTTTCAGACGTCACAAAAATAATGATTTAGAGGGAGTTACAAAATTATGATGTTGTTTTTATTTTACGGAGGTCATAATTTGCCGCCCATTCTTTTTAATTTTGCCGCCCTTCTAATTTTGCCGCCCGGGGCGTACCTGTCGAGCGCAGTCTCCCAGCCGACGGCGAGCAGCGTGTCGATGGCGAGGTCGACGGGCAGCAGGTCGGCCCGGGCGGCGCGCCGGTTGGTGAACACGTGCAGCAGGCCCTTGCCCATGCCGCCCGGGGCAGTCCGCCCCTCGCTACGCTAGTGTACCTGTCGAGCGCAGTCTCCCAGCCGACGGCGAGCAGCGTGTCGATGGCGAGGTCGACGGGCAGCAGGTCGGCCCGGGCGGCGCGCCGGTTGGTGAACACGTGCAGCAGGCCCTTGCCCATGCCGCCCGGGGCAGTCCGCCCCACGCTACGCTAGTGTACCTGTCGAGCGCAGTCTCCCAGCCGACGGCGAGCAGCGTGTCGATGGCGAGGTCGACGGGCAGCAGGTCGGCCCGGGCGGCGCGCCGGTTGGTGAACACGTGCAGCAGGCCCTTGCCCATGCCGCCCGGGGCAGTCCGCCCCACGCTACGCTAGTGTACCTGTCGAGCGCAGTCTCCCAGCCGACGGCGAGCAGCGTGTCGATGGCGAGGTCGACGGGCAGCAGGTCGGCCCGGGCGGCGCGCCGGTTGGTGAACACGTGCAGCAGGCCCTTGCCCATGCCGCCCGGGGCAGTCCGCCCCACGCTACGCTAGTGTACCTGTCGAGCGCAGTCTCCCAGCCGACGGCGAGCAGCGTGTCGATGGCGAGGTCGACGGGCAGCAGGTCGGCCCGGGCGGCGCGCCGGTTGGTGAACACGTGCAGCAGGCCCTTGCCCATGCCGCCCGGGGCAGTCCGCCCCACGCTACGCTAGTGTACCTGTCGAGCGCAGTCTCCCAGCCGACGGCGAGCAGCGTGTCGATGGCGAGGTCGACGGGCAGCAGGTCGGCCCGGGCGGCGCGCCGGTTGGTGAACACGTGCAGCAGGCCCTTGCCCATGCCGCCCGGGGCAGTCCGCCCCACGCTACGCTAGTGTACCTGTCGAGCGCAGTCTCCCAGCCGACGGCGAGCAGCGTGTCGATGGCGAGGTCGACGGGCAGCAGGTCGGCCCGGGCGGCGCGCCGGTTGGTGAACACGTGCAGCAGGCCCTTGCCCATGCCGCCCGGGGCAGTCCGCCCCACGCTACGCTAGTGTACCTGTCGAGCGCAGTCTCCCAGCCGACGGCGAGCAGCGTGTCGATGGCGAGGTCGACGGGCAGCAGGTCGGCCCGGGCGGCGCGCCGGTTGGTGAACACGTGCAGCAGGCCCTTGCCCATGCCGCCCGGGGCAGTCCGCCCCACGCTACGCTAGTGTACCTGTCGAGCGCAGTCTCCCAGCCGACGGCGAGCAGCGTGTCGATGGCGAGGTCGACGGGCAGCAGGTCGGCCCGGGCGGCGCGCCGGTTGGTGAACACGTGCAGCAGGCCCTTGCCCATGCCGCCCGGGGCAGTCCGCCCCACGCTACGCTAGTGTACCTGTCGAGCGCAGTCTCCCAGCCGACGGCGAGCAGCGTGTCGATGGCGAGGTCGACGGGCAGCAGGTCGGCCCGGGCGGCGCGCCGGTTGGTGAACACGTGCAGCAGGCCCTTGCCCATGCCGCCCGGGGCAGTCCGCCCCACGCTACGCTAGTGTACCTGTCGAGCGCAGTCTCCCAGCCGACGGCGAGCAGCGTGTCGATGGCGAGGTCGACGGGCAGCAGGTCGGCCCGGGCGGCGCGCCGGTTGGTGAACACGTGCAGCAGGCCCTTGCCCATGCCGCCCGGGGCAGTCCGCCCCACGCTACGCTAGTGTACCTGTCGAGCGCAGTCTCCCAGCCGACGGCGAGCAGCGTGTCGATGGCGAGGTCGACGGGCAGCAGGTCGGCCCGGGCGGCGCGCCGGTTGGTGAACACGTGCAGCAGGCCCTTGCCCATGCCGACCATCACGCCGCTCGGCCCGTTCAGGTTCTCGATCCACCCGGGGAACGGCGACGTCAGAGATGACACCACTGTCATACAACGTATTTGAGTTATTCAAGAGTGTCACTAGGTCGGAAGTCAGGGTTAGTGTAGTCAGAGGTGATCACGGACGTAGCTAGGGGAGGGGGAATTGTGGGGCAATGCCCTATCTTGAAATCATAATGGCCTACCTTAAAAATACCAAAACCTAGGATAAATTTCATTCAATTGTTTGTTCATAGTTATAGATAAAAAAAATGTTGACCTAGAAGTCAGTGTTAAGCATGGTGAATGATTTAGGAGCCCGAACATCGAGGGCAGACCGATTATTATATTTATTTTTAGGAACCAATGCTACCCTACCTCAAATTCGACTCTAGCTACAGCATTGTAAGCAGTGGCGTAGCGAGATTCATTGGCGCCCAGGGCATAGTCATAATTTGCCGCCCTTTTGACGCCACAAAAAAAAGGATGTTTTTTTTTAGACGGAGTCACAATTTGCCGCTCTTTTAGTCGTGACAAAAGAATGATGTTTTTTATAGACGGAGGTCATAATTGGCCATCCTCTTTTGCAATTTTGCCGCCCTTCTAATAGGCGGTCTGCCCCTCCGCCCCCCACGCTATGCTACTGCCTGTATGTAGGTGATGATTAGAAATTGATGCTTTTTGTCAATACCAAAATATAATAAACAATAGAAGTAGTAAGACATTTATTTATTCCGTGTAAGCTTAATAAGGAACTTGTGAAAAGTTCTGCCTTCAACTGAAGCAAATGGCAGAAAAGTCATTTTGCATTTCATAAGCCTTGTTAACAATTTGTGTGAGTATGGTAGTATATAAGATAGGTTGTGTAGTTACCGATGGTGGGCCTGAATATGGCGACGGGGTACTGGTCGGTGCGGTGCTGCTCCACGGCGCTCTCCGCCAGCGCCTTCGTGAATGTGTATGTGTTGGGCTTCGGGGATATGTAGCTGTAGGATAGAAGACATTGTAACAATATTATAACGAGTTTAATACAATGGTAAGGTAACTATTGGTAGAGAATTTTATGTAGATTGGTTTTAAATAGGTATTATGTAAATGTATTGAATTTATCGAGTGCGGGGGAGCACAACAAAAAACAAAGTCTTGAACGTCATTGCAGACAGAATGGATGGCTTTCTGCTGAAGAGGTTCACCGAACTACATGTCCTGCATATGTAGGTCGGTCTCCTCGGAGGTGATGTGTTTATTTTGTATTTTTGTGTGTACTAACATAGCAAGTAAGAATTGTGTTACTAACAAATTATGGACGGTAGATGTCTGAAATAAATGAATTTTATTATTATTATTATTGAAACTCATCCTTTAGTTTTAAGCAATTTTTAAGAAACATTGATCCTACGAAAGGTAATTTTTCTCTTCTATTGTTCGTCTCACATATCAATAAATTTAACAACATGGTGTTTTAGGTGCCTTCACGAGGGCCCATTAATAAATTTGTTGAGGGCTTTATGAAGGGTAAAGATTTCTCCCAGGGGGGCGGTAGGTAGTACCTACGCCCCTGTGTAGATGTGCAGCAGGTGGGTGGAATGTATTAAGTACCTCCATTTTAATAATAAACTGGTTAGAGGGTACATCGAACATTATTTTATGTCCGTTGTGTGAATCAGTCGAGAATATACCTCTAACTACTCAACACGCGTTTTATTAGATACTAGCTGCCTCCCCGCGGTTTTACCCGCGTAGTTCCCGTTCCCGTGGGAATACAGGGATAAAATATAGCCTATGTTACTCGGGGATAATGTAGCTTTCCAAAGGTGAAAGAATTTTTGAAATCGGTCCAGTAGTTTCGGAGCCTATTCATTACAAACAAACAAACAAACAAATCTTTCCTCTTTATAATATTAGTATAGATTTATAATATTAGTATAGATTACAGTGGGTAGGTAAGTGGGGGAGGTACCTGGAGGTAATCTGCGCCAGGATGTGATCTGGCACGGTATCAGCCAGGGTGAAGAGCTCGGCGAGCGGCACGGGCGCGCCGTACACGCGCTCCTCCACGCGCACGCGCTCCGCGTTACTGTACGCCGTCGACACGTGCACCAGCGCCTGTACAAGCACCGTTAGTAGTACAACACGCACACACACGTGCATGCAGTAATACAAGAGCATACACGGGCGCACACAAGCGCATGCTGAGGTAGTACTACCACAACCATCGAGCATGTAACCAATAGAGTAGCAATAGTGAGCCATTTGTTTAGCAACGCATCAATGATTTGTCACGTATAACCGGTATAACTAACAAACCACGCTCGAACTAAAACAGTACCCGACCAATAAGAGACCTGTGTGTACGTCTAGTGCACCACTTGACCTTGAGTCGGCCAATCAGAACACAGGGGCCGGCGCAGCGTTTTGGCGTATTTTGTTTTCTAACAAAACTGTTAACAGTTCTACTCTATTGGTTACATGCTCGATGACCACAACAAACGCACGCAGTAGCTGTACTACAGCACATACATACGTGCATGCAGTGGCAGTACTACCTCAATACACACGTGCACGCAGTGGCAGTAGTAACAACACACACCCGTATGCGGCGGCAGTAGGTACTACTACAACACACACACATGCGGGGCAGTACTTACAACACACATATGCACGCAGTGGCAGTAGTAACAACACACACACACGTGTACGTAGTGGCAGTACTACCACAACACACACGTGCACGCAGTGCCAGTACTGCTACAACACACATACACACCCGCACGCACAGAGTTAGTACTACCACAACACACGCACGCAGTAGCTGTACTACCACAACACACACATACACACGCGCACACAAGCGCACGTAGTGGCAGTACTACACACACACATACGTGCACGCAGTGGCAGTACTACCACAATACACACGTGCACGCAGCGGCAGTACTAACAACACACAAGTAATACTGTACTGTCTAAACAGCTTTGTAGTTAGTGACACTGACTTTTAAGGTGGGACGTAGATCCGAATCACATACAAGAATGTCTGTGTCTGGATATAAATCATACTAATATTATAAATGGGAAAGTTTGAGTAGAATGGATATTTGTTAGTCTTTCACGCAAAACTATTGAACGGATTTGAATGAAGTTTGAAACACAGATAGTTTATAACCTGTATTTAGATTTAGGCTACCTTTTTTTTATCTAGGGAAAATTGAACTAAGTATGTATTTAAACGTAGTATATGAGCTATACAGTACAAGCTCTGCTTAGTTCAGAATCAGTTTGGCCGTATATAAAAATGCCCCAGGTTATGCATTATAATAATAGTAAATATCCTGGGACATTTTTCACACACGGCCAATCTGATTCCAAAGTAAGCTTCAAATGAAGCTTGTGTTATGGTAACCAGATATGAAAAATGTGAAAATGAAAAATGAAAAATGTTTTTTATTCAATTAGGCCTTCACAGACACTTAAGAATAGTCAAACTCTAACGCTCGGTTCGGAAGGTTGGTTTTGCTGAGAAGAGCCGGCAATAAACTCAGCAATTACTCTTTTCAAATCAAACTTAGATTTATTTACATATCAAGGAATTAGTCTCACTGACAATATTTGGGTGTTGGGGAATGACTTAAAATAAAATAATTCAAAATGAAAGTTTACAAAAATAACAATAGCAAACTTAAGCAGACCAGCCCCCACAAGCAGCACCTGTTCACAAGCATGACGCATGTGGCAGCCATCGCCCTCTTCGCCATATTTTAGGGAAGTGAGCGACCCGTCACACGACGCCGCCGCAAGCAAAGACTTTTAAGTGGCAAGCAAAGACTTTTAAGTGCTAACTTGTAAGTTGATAGCTGATATACTACATATATTACTTTTAAATACATACATATTAGAGATATTTATATCCAATAATTATTAAGCATACCTGTATATTCGGCAGCCTGTTGCAGATCTCCATGATCCTGATGGCGGAGCGCACGTTCTGCTCGACCGCCTTCTTGAGCGGCTCGTCGAACTTCAGCGTCGCCGCCGAGTTGAACACTATCGATACCTGGAACATTTACAAGACAACCATTACAGTTATGTGTATTTGTTATTGTAACACTTGTGACATCTCAGAATTTTTCGAATACCCTAAACCAATTTGGTGCCATAAAACATTTTTGATCCTTGTTAGACACCGGATCTATTAAATCAATAGATACCAATATTTTAACAGACGTTGCGGCACCGTTTAAATACATTATGATATGTTAGATATTTTAAAAAAATTTAAATTGTAAATACAAAGGTTTTAAGTTAATAAAATTATCTTTACTGCCCCATTTCAGAGTTTCCCCTATAAAAGTATAATATTTATTTTATTTATTATGGAATCAGATTGGCCGTGTGTGAAAAATGTCCCAGGATATTTATTTATTTATTTAAAAGTATGTTAGATAGATACTACGAGTATCAATCTACAATATCAATCGAGATATATGTATGAATAATATATATTTTATTCCAAGTTTAATACAGTTGCCGTTAACATACTACATAAATAAATAACACTGGTCAACAGTGGTTTTTTTCCTTTGATATGAGATTAATTTTCGATATGACAATATATGAAATTTATCATTGAGTTTGTATGATGGTAAGATGATCTCTTACTTTTACACTGTATATTAACAAACATAACATGCAAAAATCATAAAAAAAACATGAGCACATTCAGTACTTTCATGAATATATTTATAATCGGGCAATCGAAAACATAAAATTTGCAACGATTTCCAAAAAAATCTAGTCTAATTTACAAAAAAACTAGGTTAAATGACCGATTCTAGTTGAAACAAGGATGGGTGGGCCATCAGGCGGGGATTGCTTAGGGCATCAAGTAGTCTTAATCCGTCACTGGTTCCAGGATATTTATATATTTGTTTATACATATGTGAAGGTACCGCCGACCTCGCCCTCACACGGTGTACTTGTACGTCGACGCACTCACAATTTTTTTCATGAACAATGACGCAAGAACATGTCATGTAAAGTTTTTCCATATCTATTGTAATAACATCTTTACTTACGCATTATTATTAATATTTTCATGTCGTCGCGGAAACAATACAAAACAAAAAAAATATATTGTTCTTTAATCCGAAAAAAACAAATTTACTAAATTACAGAACTTTGAACTGTATATATATTACTAGCTGCCGCCCCGCGGTTTCACCCGCGTAGTTCCCGTTCCCGTGATCACTTAGGGGTATGAAAAATAGATGAGAAGTAGCTTCTCAGACTTATTGAATATGCATATAAAATTTCATAAAAATCAAGCCGTTCCAGAGGAGTATGGTAACTAACATTGTGACACGAGACTTTTAGTAATCATGTCAAGTGAGTCCCCACTTCCCACAGTCGCTTCCATTCTCCTTCGGTTGAGAGCCTGAGGCACTCACCGAAACACTCCGCGTTACAATGTAAAATCCATATATAAGAAACCTCTTAAGACCTATCTCATTTTGAGCCTATAATCTATGTAATGTTTGGCGATATTCTGGATACAAAATTGCAGGTACTGTAATTAACACCTGTTAGGTAGGCTTACCTCCTGCAGCAGGTCCATGTAGTCGGCGCTGATCCCCAGGTCGGGCAGCGCGGTGTCCCCCGGCACGATGCACAGCTTGTCCAGCTGCGAGGGGTCCCGCACCCGCACATTGTCGAACACCTGCAACCATCAACATTATTACTCACTAGCTGCCTCCCCGCGGTTTTACCCGCGTAGTTCCCGTTCCCGTGGGAATGCAGGGATAAAATATAGCCTATGTTACTCGGGGATAATGTAGCTTTCCAAAGGTGAAAGAATTTTTGAAATCGGTCCAGTAGTTTCGGAGCCTATTCGTTACAAACAAACAAACAAACAACAAATCTTTCCTCTTTATAATATTAGTATAGATCATCATCAGCTCATGTACGTCTCCAACGAGGAGCTCAAGCCAGTGTTAATAACGAGGGGGCTTAGGCCATAGTCCACCACGCGGGCCTAGTGCGGATTGGCAAACTCTAAATGCCTTTAATTGCATAAATATGTCTGTTTGTTCTAAGTCTGGATGTAATTATATGTATGTATTTTAAGTAGTATATCAGCTTGGTTACCATACCACAAGCTCTGCTTAGTTTGGACTCAATCTGATTCCAAACTAAGCCGGGCCATGTGTGAAATTTGTCCCAGGATATTTAATTACTTAAGATGCACATCATGATTTGCAAATGTAAAAAGATACTCCATCCATTGTCCACTCCATAACCTGATGACGTTTGTTTTTAAAAACAATGATAATTTTATGGTTTTACCTAATCTGTATAAGCATAAGTTGTAAACACGTAATGACACAGATACACTATTATTTAAGTTTATAATTACTATTCTAAACATGGCTAAACACTATGCAATTTCGTATTTTAATGGTGGTGCAACTGGTCACTTGCTAGGACAGTCAAATCCTCATTTAACATGCTAAAAGTAAACATCAACTTGCGTCTTAAGCGCACAATTTGACAAGTCAACTACATAGAACTTGAATTACAGGGTATTTCTATAAATACTGAGGGTAATCGGGGAGAAGCCTGACTGTCCACTTTCGTGGCACTGGACTCGTATGCATTGCTGCGGGTCGGGTGCACAAGATGGTGGACAGAGGTTTTTAAATTAGTAATAGGTTTCATTAGTTATAGAACTGTTAATGTTTCTAACATAGTATGTAAGTCTTGTTACTAACCCATATGGACAAATGACTGATTTAAAATAATAAATATATAAATAAAATAAATAAAGTATTTTCATAATAAAAAGTCGCTACATATATTATGAAAGGAGTTTTTATACCACGTCGGTGGCAACAGGGTCTATAATAATGTAAGGTGTATGTAGGGGGTATGGTCACAATATTTTTAGTACCTCTACCTTACAGAAGACCGCAGGTAAATAACACTACCTGTAGTGTTGTGTTCCTGCGGTGAGTAAGGCAGCCAGAGCGCCATGAGGAGACGCTGTAGCGGCAGTGGGGGGACCAGGGATGGAGTAGCGTCGTAGGGTTATGCAGGAGTGATTCTGTAACAATCTCTTCACTCCCATTCATACGTCCCAATCTACATTTTACTTGCTTTGCTATTCTTAAAGCATTCAAAGCTTTCGACCTCATAATAATCATTTTCCTTTCCTTATCCCAAGGGTCGGCTTTGTGCGTCATGTCCTTCCATTTCATTCGGTCTCCAGTCAAAGCCACATTCACTCAACATTCTCAATTAGGAAATGTACAGACCTGTGACTGCTTGAGCTGCAGCAGGCGCTTCTCGGGCGGCACGTCCTTCTTTTGTCGCATGAGCAGGTACAGCTGCGCCACCTCCGGGCACGTCGACAGCAGCCGCTCCACTAGCACCTGCACGAGTACGTAAATAACAATCCATCATCATCATCATTAGCTCATATACGTCTCCACCGAGGAGCACGAGTCTTCCTAAAACGAGGGGGTTATGCCATAGTCCACCACGTGGGCCTAGTGCGGCAGGAGGTAACGTGTCACTTATATAATCTACTAGTGGCTCCCCGCGGCTTCACCCGTGTTCCCGGGGGATCTTAAATTTTCCCGGGATAAAAAGTAGCCTATGTCCTTTCTCACGATCTGGATTATCTATGTACCAAATTTCATTTAAATCGGTTCTGAAGTTTTAGCGTGAAACAGACAGACAGACAGAGCTACTTTTGCATTTGATTTTTTTCGCAAACATTTGTTTGTTTGTATTTGTAACGAATGAACCGAAACTATTGGACCAAAATTGCACGATTCTTTCCCTTAGTGTCTATAGTACCATTGATTTGTACCATCAATGGTACAAGTGATACTACTATGTGTCCTTAGTACCATTGAAAAAGATACTAGTTTATATCGTGTATTTTATTAGTGAAAATAAATACCAATAGAAAGCTCCGTTATTTATGAGTAACATATGCTATATTTCACCTATTATTTATGATATAGATTATGTATTAGTAAGTGGCACACGTTACACATATTGTTACAGATCAATACTAATATAAACAATTTGTATATTTGTATGTACCGTGTGTCGCTCGGAAGTACTCAGAGAAACGTTGCTATTTTATTTTATACTTGTTTAATGTTAATTTTGAAATGTCTTCTCTGTTTGTGATCAAATATGCGTGTTGCAATAAGTAGGTATTCTTACGCACTGCATTATTATATAAGAATAATTATTATCAGCAGTTTGGCAATGTAAGTAAAGTTTATTCATTTCATATGTACTAAATATAATTGTAAAATAAATAAATTAAAAAAAAAAATAATAAACAGATATTTGAATCAGATTTTAACCGACTCCCAAAAAAGGAGGTAAGCAATATTAGAGTTTTCTTATGTTATATATCTGGACTCGCATTATTTATTATCCAATCCGACCCTAGTGTTGCAATAGTTCCTGAGATTAGCGCGTTCAAATGAACAAATAAACACACTCTTTCGCACATTTTTTTTAACGGACGTTAAAAAGCGTTCAAATACAATAGATACATTCTCAAGTACATGTTCAAACGACAGCGTTTTTGAAACGCGACGCTTTTTTATCTAGGATTGTTGCATTTTCTATGTATTTTTGGGCGTTGGAAATAGAGTATATTATGGTATTGTTGAATTCATTCGTTGTATATGAACGCTTTTTTATCGTCAGTTAAAAACTCTCGTGTTTGAGGCCTTTAAGTTTGTTGGCAAGGAAGTTACGATACGTTATTGTTAGTAGGTATATTGATTCTGTATTGTCTATCTATACTTATATTTACTTAATAAGAAATAAATAAATATCCCGGGACATTTTCCACACACGGCCAATCTGATTCCAAACTAAGCAGAGCTTGTACTGTAACCAGATAGCTGATATGCTACATATACTACTTTTAAATACATACTTATATAGATATTTACATCCAGACACAGAATAAACAGACATATTCATGCATACAAATGTTTGTCCTGGGTGGTATTCGAACCCTCACCGACGCCTTGAAGGTCAAGGTCATTAACCACAAAGCCAACCAGCTGTGACGTTATTGTTAGTCTATTGATTTTGTATTGTCTATATATAATATATGTTATTTAATATTAAAGGTTCCTCGATATTTGATCTGTATTGTTGTTCAGCCGCAGTTCGCGTCGCGGGTCATCTACCATCGACGATAGGGTTGCCTGATCGAAAAAACTTAATATTTGGGTAACATTTCATAATGTAGGGACTTTTGACTTAGTTTAAGATTTATGAGTTAAAATTTAAATCTATTTATTTATTTTGAAGATGTTTACAGCTCTTTAAAGCCTATTATTTAAATAAAAATATTATTGCGGTTAATATACTATGATGTTAGGTAATTTCTTTTTCTTTTATTTTAAGTCTTATTTAATGTAACAACCACTGGCTGTCCTGTCCATAAATAAATAAATAAGTCGTTATTTCTTGGGAGAAAATGATTCCCGATCATCTGGCAACATATTTATTTAAATAAACCCTGGCAACCCTATTCGACAAAGTACCGAGAACGTAACTCTGTCAATACTTACCTATGATCAATGACAAATAAGTTTTTGTTGTAACTATTTATATAAACATAAATTATTTGTCTAAATAAATATTTCCTCTTCAAATAACTATGTAAATATACTTTATTTTTATATTCTAAGGTTTCTTTCAGACAGATGTCTGCGTGGGTATATCTAGCCTACTAATATTTTATTAAAGTTTGTAAGTATGGATGTATGTTTACCTTTTCACCCCAAAAAATACTGTACGGATTTGGATGTGGAACGTACAAAGTTTATAATCTGGATTTATTAAAACACATAGGCAACTTTTTTCCCAGGAAAATTTAAGATCTCCTTGAATCACGGGTAAAACCACGGCGATTATGGCTCCTCAGTGTAACTTAATACCATATATCGAACAGACAAATGCCCTTTGAACGCCTGACCGCTTTCTGTCTGTTTCTTTTGACGGGACTAGAAGGTGTTAGTCTCTGATGGCCGTTACACCTTTACGCGGACAAGCTTTCTGTCTGACAGAACCCCTAAACTCTATCTATGGGACATGCTGTGACTGTGTGTGTGTATTGAGACAGCCTGTCAAATCTGATGTCTTCGATGAATCAGTCCCATAAATTTAAGCTGAGAACGTCGACAGGTAGACTGCAGTTTCACTGATTTTAATAGTAGAGACATACTATAATAGCTAGTTTTGTTGCAAAAGATTTTGCGTTAGATAAGGCTTTTATGAGTTTTCATGAGTAAGCGAGATGTAGGTAACGTGGTCATAGTTATAATACCTTTATGTATTCACGTTTAAATCTACATCTACACTAATTATAAAGAGGAAAAATTTGTATTTTTGTATGTAACGAATAAACACAAAAATTACTGAACCGATTTTAATAATTCTTTTTTCATTAGAAAGCTACATTATCACTGAGTAACATAGGCTATATTTTATTTATTCCTGTATTCCCACGGGAACGGGAACTACGCGGGTAAAACCGCGCGGAGGCAGCTAGTAGTTAATAATTAAGTAAATAGCTAAAACAATTGCCGGAAAATACATCGAAACGTAACCCTATGTTGAAGGTGGCGACGCCTCTTTAGTTATTATGTATCATCTATGGCGACGCCTGCGCTTTGCCGGGTCGTGTCGGGTCGGGTCGGGTCGGGTCGACTCGGGTCGACTCGGGTCGTGTCGGCGGAATTGTTTTGTTTCTAATCTTTTCTCATAGTATTGATTGACAAGTAAAACAAACTCTTGACGAATTGTTAATTCAAAGAATAAACTATAAGTTCTACCTAACAGACCTTTCAAATAAATATATAGGTATGTTAGATAGGTTATCGTTCAGAATTGTTTTTTTTATTTACTTTTAATACTGGAAATATTCTCAAAATATGCATTAAATGGAACGATTCCACAAAATTATTTTGCGTTAACATTTTTGCTAGTAAGTTCTATTTTTTATCCACAAAGGTGGGAAACAGGCATAGAGTCCGCCTTATGGGAAGCGGTTACCGCAGCCTATGGACGCTTGCAACACTAGGGGCGTTACTCACGCGTTGCCGACCCTGTAAAAATCTCTTCACTCCCTTCTTGAAGAACTCCATACTGTAGTCCATTGGGAATACCATGGCGGGGAGCTCATTCCACAACCGTTTACAAATATATTTTGTTAACTATCGTAAGTGTACCAGTCGTGGCCACGGTACCAGTAATGGCCAAAAATTAAAAGAAACATCTAGAATTCGGACATGAGCGAATGTTTTTACATTGGGATCACTGTGACATAGACTTTAGACATCGAACTATCTAAGTTTAACGTTTTATTGAATTCAGTCAGTTACATGTACAAATATGCGCGAATACAAAGTGTAAGGTGATTTGAAATTGACATCGACGGCTTTTCTTAAGGAAATCGTTAAGGCGGTGAGCAGAAAGTTTCACTTGTAAAATAGTATTGCTTAATTGAAATCAAAATTAGTTTTGTTTGATGTGTTAACCATAAAATTAAGATAAACTAAGACTAAGACTGAATTTTCCCTGTCCAAGACTGGGTCACAAAACTACAACTTTTATTTGTTAAATTAATTGAATCCAGCTTTGCCGTATCTCACGCGCAACACATTACAAATATTAAATAAGGACTGGACTTTACAGTTTCACTATATTCAGTGCTGAAACTTTCACAATTTTGGTAATATTTCACAAAAACCAGTTTTTTTTTCTTAAACTGGCCACCATTGGGTCATTTACCATACGTCTTATTATTAAATTGCTACTATTATTATACTGTCAAATAAAAAATAATCAAATCTTACCTTGCCCATAAACCCTGTAGCACCGGTGATGAAAATGGAGCGTCCCGCGTAGAACTGCGGGAGGAAGGGCCCCGGGCCTTCCGGCCTTGCACCCACCTTCACGGGGCCATTTACCCCCGCGGGGCCACTTACCCCCGTGGGGACACTCGACCCCGTGGGGCCATTAACCCCCGGGCCACTGGACCCCGTGGGGCTACTTAACGGCCCCAACGGGTCCAGTGGCCCCGCGGGGAGCTTGGCCCCGGCGGCGCCGTGCACGGGGGAGGATGCCGTACGCGCCACCATGCCGACGCGAGATTACCTGCACATTATAATATAGATTATGATGGACTGGTTGGCTTTGTTATAAGAAAGAAAGAAAATCATTATTAGACACAACCTTAAAAACAATATACAGCAATATATTAATGGATAAATAAATAATAACCCTGACTTTCAAGCCGCCCGTCGAAAGAATCCCACCCAGGACAAACATTAGTATGCGTGAATATATGTTAGTTCTGTGTCTGGATGTAATTATCTATACAAGTATGTATTTAAAACAAGTATGTAGTATATCAGCCATCTGGTTACCATAACACAAGCTAACTTTGAAGCTGACTTTGGAATCCAATTGGCCGTGTGTGAAAAATGTCCCATGATTATGTTTAATATAGGCTCTACTAATCGGGTAAATTTTAGTCAAATCTGTATTAAAGTTAAATAATTGAATGCTGCGTCACCGTAGAGCTTATTATGAAAAACTAGCTGCCTCCGCGCGGTTTTACCCGCGTAGTTCCCGCTCCCGTGGGAATACAGGGATAAAATACAGCCTATGTTACTCAGTGAAAAAGAATTATTAAAATTGGTCCAGTACTTTTTGAGTTTATTCATTGCATACAAAAATACAAATCTTTCCTCTTTATAATATTAGTGTAGATACATGTTTATGAGCACGCACATGCGCACACGCATGCTTGTAGGTACTGAGTGGGAATTGGCTCCTCGTGCGGCGCGGTGGGAAAGTCAGGGTTAAACTGTGTTTTATTAATTGCTAACTAAATATTTGCTACTAGTGGCTCCCCGCGGCTTCGCCCGCGTTCCCGGGGATCTTCAATTTTCCCGGGATAAAGTAGCCTATGTCCTTTCTCAAGCTCTGGATTATCTGTGTACCAAATTTCATTTAAATCTGTTCAGTAGTTTTAGCGTGAAAGCGTAACAGACGGACAGAGTTACTTTCGCATTTATAATATTAGTATGGATTATCAGATTTAATATTATTTGAGTAATAAAATTATCTTCTATAAATATAAAACAAAGTCCCCGCCGCCTGTATCTGTCTGCCTGAACGCGATGAACACAAAAACTACTGAACCGATTTTCATCCGGTTTTCACCAAATTACGGAGTATTTCATGGGGAAGGTTTAATACCTAAATTTGGACCCGGCAGGTGGCGCTGGTGGGCAGAACGAAGTCTGCCGGGTCCGCTAGTCTTTAAAGTAAGTATTTAATAAAAGTAGTATATCAGCTATCTGGTTACCATATTACAAGCTCTGCTTAGTTTGGAATCAGAGTGGCCTCGAGTGGAAAATGTCCCTGGATATTTATTTATTTAATAAATTTATTTAGTAGTACAAATTAATTTACATTTAAACGTAAGTATCAATTCTTTCATAATTCCTTCACTAGCGCTAAGAATATGTATTACATATTTAAATAAATGTTTTATTAACTTTGATAATACTGATTGATTTGGTATACAAATGATTAGTTTAATGTAATTTTATGAAAAAAATTATTACCATGCCATTTGATTTACATGTTTATAAAATAACAAACAATTAATTTAATTTCTAAGATAACAAAAATAAATGTACCAAATAAAGATATAAAAAAAATATCTAAAATATATTATTTAATAAAATTGTTTGTTTATTTACTTTATTTATTAATTTTTAATTTATTTATCAAGTTTTTAGGAGTAGGTTTTTGTCTTTTGTCTTATTGTAAATAGTTAATAATTAAATGAAATTATATTTTTGCTTAATTAATAAATAGATAATTAGCAAAAAAAAAAACATAAAATAATTTCATAAAACTCATTCCTGAAAATTCCGAAATCGATGAAATTACATTGTGATTACAAATTTTATGTAATTAAATGTTATAGGAGATAATGAGATGGGATCTATTTGCTCTACAGTGGGACTATCATGGCTGAAAATAATATTTAACTTTACAGTAAAATAAAAACTCACCAAAAACAATTAAAGTACCGAAAATCCGGAATCACAATCACTATATTGAAACACGATTATTACATGTAACTTTACACACAAATTACTTTAAAATAATTATGTAAAAGATATAGTATAGTATATGTAGTGAGTGCAGATGGCGCTGGTGAGGTGGTGCGGAGCGGTGCCGCGGAGGCTCTGCCGCTTATATACGCGCGAGTTTACTGTATCCTCGATAGATTTGGTTGTTTAGGGATCCGTAATACGAAACCCTTAAAATAATGGTCTTTGTTAAATTACGTGAGGCACTCGGGGACTGCCGCGGTAAAGCTATTGCATTGCATAGCATTTTGTATCAACTTATGCAATTATAATTTTATTTATTCATTTTAATAATAAATGCACTTTGTTCATTCATATTCAAAACACTTCATACACAAATTTTACAAGTACAGCTATTCACTGTTGTACATAAATACATATACACCTATATACTTTCTCATAAACAGCTGCTTATGTATTCGTCCGATTTCGGAGCAGCTCGTCTCGATTCGTGCGAGTTTCGTAGAGTCGTACAATACGTCTAATCGCACACAACGCCGTGTCGAAGACTGCCGAACTGAAACGACGTTAGACGATGCACGGCCTTCAAGCCACACCTCTTTGCCCGTCGGAGTGGGGGGTGTTAGGTTTTTTCGTTACGGAATTTCTTGATTCGGTCGCCGCGCTCAGAGCCCGCGATAAAAGCTATGCAATAGCTTAATAATTAATTTTACTATGTAAGTTTTTTTGTTGTTGGTCTAGATACATAGACATAAAATAGAAAACAAATACTATTCACTACATAGTATAAAACAAAATCGCTTTCTCTATCCCTAAATCCCTACGTATGCTAAAATCTTTAAAACTACGCAACGGATTTTGATGCGGTTTTTTTTAAAAGAAAGAGTGGTTTGTATGTATAATAATTAACTATTAAATATTGTATATTTTTGAGGTTTCTAATGTAAAACGATCAAATGACGCTAACGAAGTTGCGCGGGTCAACTAGTATAAAATATAATACCATTTAAATAAAATACTTTGACGGAACCTAGTTTTATAACTCAAGATCACACTTGACCTAGCTCAGCGCTTACGTTTTCACACTATAGTTTTTTTTCTAAATATGTTATCTTATTATTGATTGTTAATGAGAATTAATTTATTAATAATATATACATCACTACATAGTATAAAACAAAGTCGCTATCCGCCGTCTGTCTGTCCCTATGTATGCTTAGATCTTTATAACAACGCAACGGATTTTGATGGGGCTTTTTTTAATAGATAGAGTGATTCTTAAGGAAGGTTATTATGTATAAATCATTACGCTATGACGAATAGGAGCGGAGCATCAATCAATCTGTTTTTCATGCTAAAACTACTAAACCGATTTAAATGAAATTTGGTACACAGTAAATCCAGAGCCTGAGGAAGGACATAGGCTACTTTTTATCGTGGGAAAATTGAAGATCCCCGGGAACACGGGCGAAGCCGCGAGGAGCCACTAGTATCCCTCTTACAGTTATCCGAAGGTGTGAATACAATTAAAATTGCAGTGAGAGTCAATATTATTTTTAAGTCTCGACGGTCAAGTGGCCGGTCCGCTCGCGGTAGGTCAAGGCCACTGGTATCACCAGATTTCAACTCATCTTCTATATATGTATATAAAACAAAGTCCCCGCCGCCTCTGTCTGTCTGAACGCGATGAACACAAAAACTACTCAACAGATTTCCAAGCGGTTTTCACCAAATTACGGTGTATTTAATGGGGAAGGTTTTTATGTATGATACATCAATTTGGAGCCGGTAGGTGGCGCTGGAGGGCAGGACGAAGTCTGCCGGCTCCGCTTATTTTAGATAAATTTTAATCATGAGCACAATTGATATTTATTTATCTAAGTAATAAGATAGACAAACAGACAATGGAAATAAAAAAAAAATGTTTATACAAAGAAGTGTGCAGCGGGGTGAGGTGACCGAGGGATGGGTGCGCGGCGCGCGAAGGTCGCATCATGCATATATAAATAAATAAATATCCTGGGACATTTCTCACACACGGCCAATCTGATTCCAAACTAAACAGAGCTTGTGATATGGTAACCAGATAGCTTATATACTACATAGACTACTTTTAAATACATACTTATATAGATAATTACATCCAGACACAGAACAAACAGACATATTCATGTATACAAATGTTTGTCCTGGGTAGGATTCGAACCCACGACCCGCGGCTTGAGAGTCAGGGTCACTAACCACAAAGCCAACCGGGCTGTCAATAAGGAAAATGGTTCGTGTTTGATGGAAACACGACGGAGCTCGACCGCCGAGCTAAGTCAACCCGCGAGTGTGCACAGCTTGTTTGACCACAGGTTTTCCACAAATTCCTATATATAAGTACTTACCTATGTATATATAGGTACTCGATAATGTATTAAATTAATAACTATTTGTAATAAGAAAAAAAACAGAAACGTAATCCTAAAAACTAGATAAATAAATTAATAAAATAAAGTAAATTAACAAACAAATAATTTAACAAATTTATAGGTAGGTACCTACTCTAATTCTGAATATAACAAAGAGGAAAGAATTGATTGAATTGTAAATTAGCTCTGAATGTACAGACCGATCTGAATAAATATTTCAGTATTGGAAAGCTGCATTATCGTAGACGTCCTACTAATGATGATGATTGGTCCGACCGATTTCAGCCATGGCGACCACTTTGACTCCTAGTCCGTCTGGCGCTGATGCACCCGAAGATGGCTTATGTAGCCTATCTTCACGGCGAAACTGCGTGCACACTGAGGGCACGCGAGTACGCACGCCGTTCTCATAATGATATGATATGGCAGCAGGCGGGCGAGCCTTTAACTGGTCGCGTTTGGTATCAAGGTCAGCTTTACGCTGAACCTCAAACTCGCGTACTTGGCTGTTCACCATCCTGCGCCATTCTGGCCGCTGTGCTGCCCAACGTTCCCAACGAGAGGGCCCTATATTGCATGTGTCGTTTGTAGACATCTTTGTACCGGAGAAGAGGACCGCCATGATTCCTACTAATATAATAAATGCGAAAGTTACTCAAAGATCAATAATAACTTGCACCTAAGTACCTAATAGATAAATCCCCTGAACTCATATTGAACCGCAGCATATCCTGTGGATATAATGCCTGCTGCATGGTCTACGTGTGGCTTCATGAGTAATTATTGCAAATCCTCTCAAGGCGACATGCAAAAGAAATCGCGGTGTTTATTTAGGGTTCCGAATCGCAAATTATGATGGTTTGTGAACTTTGTTTAGAGATGTTGTGGTTTATCTATACTAATATTATAAAGAGGAAAGATTTGTTTGTTTGTTTGTTTGTAACGAATAGGCTCCGAAACTACTGCACCGATTTCAAAAATTCTTTCACCTTTGGAAAGCTACATTATCCCCGAGTAACATAGGCTATATTTTATCCCTGTATCCCCACGGGAACGGGAACTACGCGGGTGAAACCGCGGGGCGGCAGCTAGTAATATATATATTTAAACTTAAACAATAAAAATATTATTTTGTGATTTAAGATTAAAACCTTTCGACTGTATACAAAAGATACTCGAAAATAACATTTTAACAACGATATCTTGTCCTACAAGAAGTAAAATTAAATATTAATAAATTCAGTAATAACCCACAGATACATAAATAAAGAAAACCCACAGTACGCGAGTTCATTACGAATTACCTAAACAAATAGTAAATTTAAATAAAATAATCTAATAGTAAATTTCTCGTGATAAATAAATATGTATGTAGCTTCCATTCCCAACTCTAGTCTATCATTATTTACTATCAAATGTCATCAAAATCTGGTCAGTAGTTTAGGCGTGAAAGCATAACATACAGTTCCTTTCGCATTTATAATATTATTATATTGACAGCCCGGTCGGCTTTGTGGTTAGTGAAAGAAAGAAAGAAAGAAAGAAAGAAAGAAAGAAAACATTTATTGGACACAACATAAAAATACAACAAACAGCCACAGACCCTGACTCTCAAGCCGCTGGTCGTGTCGAATCCCACCCAGGACAAACATTTGTATGCATGAATATGTCTGTTTGACTGTGTCTGGATGTGATCTATATAAGTATGTATTTAAAAGTAGTATATCAGCTATCTGGTTACCATATCACAAGGTATGCTTAGTTTGGAATCAGATTGGCCGTGTGTGAGAAATGTCCCAGGATAATAAATAATTAAATAAGGTTTAGATAATGATAGAGAACCCTTCGTGGTTGGCCTCGCACTTGCCCTGTCCACAAGTCCTGCGCAAACATCACTCACTAGTAGGTACGTAGGTTGGCAGGTACATACATACAGACTAAGTGGCCCGCGTCGATAATAACATTATAACAAGTATTTATTTAGAATTTACATTCAACAATAATGTTTATTTTGTTTGACGGTACTCGATGGGTTTTATGATACAGTGTACTTAAGTTATATACGAGTATGTATAAAAAAATCATCGTTTGTCTGCTTCATCTACACTAATATTATAAAGAGAAAAGATTTGTATTTTTGTATGTAACGAATAAACTCAAAAAGTACTGGACCGATTTTAATAATTCTTTTTTCATTAGAAAGCTACATTATCACTGAGTAACATAGGCTATATTTTATCCATGTACTCCCACGGGAACGGGAACTATGCGGGTAAAACCGCGCGAAGGCAGCTATACTTAGATAAAACTTATTCGGTACTAGCTACCTCCGCGCGGTTCCACCCGCGTAGTTCCCGTTCCCGTGAAAATACGGGGATAAAATAGCCTTTGACACTCCACAATAACGTAGCTTTCTATTGGTGAAATAATTTTGAAAATCGGTTCAGTAGATCCAGAGATTACCCCTTACAACGTCACAAACTCACAAACTATTAGTAGGTAGCGTGTATTTTTGTGACATATAAAAGGGCCGTCAAATTGAGACTCACTATAAAAAAATAACCTATAGATAGTTATAAAAAATATCTTTTAAAGTTTTCAATAATTTAAATGACATATATACCTACCTTTTTAGAAAAATTATGACTTTATAAATAGTTTTTTTATGTTTCTTCCTGTATTCCTACGGGACCGGGTAAGCGGGTGGTATCGTACCTATATGGTGATATTATTTAATTCGTTATCAAATAAATATGTGATATTTTAAATTTCAATAAAAATTTACATAAATAATTTAATATTTTTTTTATATTTTGATGTGTGTCTTGTCGGTGATCCATAAAATTAATAAATATAATTAAATAGCTAAGACAGTATGTACCATTCGACTCGAGGCAACCAATTAGTATTCAATGTTTATTTTTATAGTTACTACATGTTTACAATTAATATTAGTAGCTGTAACTATAAAAACTAATGAGCACCGTCAGAGACACTTGAGAGCCAGTTTTATTAAGCTTAAGAACATGATGTCACATCTAGCTTTATCTACAAATAACGTCCCTGTACCTAACTAATATTATAAATGCGAAAGTAACTCTGTTTGTCTTACGCTTTTAAGCTAAAACTTTTGAACCGATTTAAATGATATATTATTATGGTACACAACACAGGTAGTCTAGAGCCTGAGAAAGGACATAGGCTACTTTTTATCTATACTAATATTATAAAGGAGTAGATTATTAATATTATAAAGGAGTAGAGTTTGTTTGTTTGTTTGTTTGGTTGAACGCGCTAATCTCAGCAACTAGTGGTCTAATTTAAAAAAATATTTCTATATTAGATAGCCCTTTTATCGAGGAAGGCTATAGGCTATATATTATCACGCTATGACCAATAGGAGCGGAGCACCAATGAAGAATGTTTCAAAATCGGGAGATTTCTTTTCCAGTGGAGAGCTTCCGCTGCATACGCTGCGTAAACGGTTAAAGTTACGCTAAATTAATGTATGACAGAATTGTTCCCCTTCAAAAGTTCTAAAAAAAAGTCCGGGATAGCATATGTCTATCTGTTAAGATTAGCTCACTATAACCACTTTTATACTAACCAAATTTGTTCGAAAATTAAGTATTATTTGTGAAGGTGTTTTTATAAAGATAATATTAATCCTTATCCAAATAAATACGTTATTCATCGCAAGTGTTTAATTTAAAACAAAATTGCCATTTACATCATTCAATTCCAATGAATATCTTAGGAGATATCGCAAATTTAAAATAACATCGCACCAAAATAATTATCAAGTACTGCGCGCGCCTTTATGTGCTGGGCCGGCCGGCGTGCAGTCATCAGTTGCCTCTGCGAGGCCATCCTTCTACGTAAACGAAGGGGGTTGAAAGTTAGCGTCAGCCCAAAGTAACTATTCCACGCGGACGGAGTCGCGGGGAGAAGCTAGTTCCATATATAATATTAGTAGGTAGAAAAATAGATAATATCTAAGAAAGTAGCTTTATCTCCGCTCATTTCTAAACCAACCAACATTGGTGGGGGCATTGAGGCAATGCCCTACTTTTTTTTTTTTTTTTTTTTTTTTTTTTCGTGGGGAAATCCTCATGGATACCCTGCCCCGCCTCGGGGGAGGGCGGGCGGGTTATGCCGGACTCGACCGGCTAAAACCCCACGGTGTACCTAGAAAACTATGAAATCCAACCTTAAAAACTCAAAAACTACGATAAATTATTATAGACGCTTAGTAGCGTAGCGTGTATTTTTGTGACGTCTAAAGGGGCCGTCAAATTGTGATTCCCTCTAAAAAAAAAACATCGTTATTAACTTTCGCTCTACCAGTAACCAAAGCTGCCCTACTTCAAATTCGACTCTAGCTTCAGCCCAGGGTGGTGTGACTGTGGTAGGTACTGCGAGAGTCACGTAGTAGTTTGTACATTGCACCCTCGTGCCCGTGGCCGTGCTCTTGCCGGACCGAGACGCTACGCTGGTACGTAACACCGCTATAATATACATACATTCTGATCATGTGTTGTTTGTTTACAATTACTTGTGACGGTTGTACATAATCTAAATATGTAGTAAATATCCCGGGACATTGTTCACACACGGCCAATTGGATTCTACAGTAAGCTTAACAACATCATTATTTTTGTGACGTCTAAAAGGGCGTCAAATTGTGACACGCTCTAAAAAATAAACAAAGTAATTATTTACTTTCGCTCTACCAGTAATCGAAGCTGCCCTACCTCAAATTCTACTAGCTACAGCCCTGGTTACAAGATAGCTGATATACTAATTTTACGTTTTAATTACATACTTATATAGACATTTACATACAGACACAGAACAAACAGACATATTGAGAGACCTAAAAACTGTATGATTTATGTTCCAACTAGTTATTAAGTTATCTTACCTTTGTGATTGAAGAAATACATACAGATATTTGTCCTGGGTGGGATTCGAAGCCACCGTCGGCTTGAGAACCAGGGTCACTAACCACAAAGCCAAGTGGCTAGGCGGCTGTCGCAAGATCCGTAATCCTCCCTATGTCTAGTTCACACACGTAAGAAGGATTTCTAATGAAGATTGCGGTCAAATTGTAGATCTAATCTCGATTGATTTCATATAATTCGTCCTTGGAGGCCCGGTCGTAACGTGACGAACCACGGACTCCGCCGCGCACATCGACATAATACCTACCTACCCACTAAACTCCTAAGGGGCCGTTCAAGTACTATACTGTTAAGTGAAAGTAAAATTAAATTAAAAAGAATGTTAAAGGAAATGTTCATAGCCATAGGAGATAAATAACTAAAATACTAACATAAAATAATAACATAAATATAGTAACAGTAAATTTAGATGTATATATTAACTACTAACATTAAATTCTATAAAACTAACTAAGGATAAATAATTAAGGAACGGGAGTGCGACGCCCACAAACATGTATAGCCCACAAACTGTATTGTAGTTTGGCGAATAAGCTTGTGTTGTATATGTATTTGAATATGAATAAATAAATAAATAAAATAAAGTATTAACTGTAAGCAGATTTATTACAATTACTAGTGGCTCCCCGCGGTTTCACCCGCGTTCCCGGGATAAAAAGTAGCCTATGTGTTATTCCAGAACATATTCTAGCTCTGTGCCAAATTTCAAGCAGATCCCTTCAGCCGTTGGAGCGTGAAAGAGTAACAAACATCCATACATACAAACTTTCGCATTTATAATATACTAGTGGCTCCCCGCGGTTTCACCCGCGTACCCGGGAGGTCTTCCATTTTCCCGGGATAAAAAGTAGCCTATATGTTAATCCAGGTTATAAGCTATCTTTATTCCAAATTTCATTCAAATCCATTCAGTAGTTTTTACGTGAAAGAGTAACAAACATCCATACATACATACAAACTTTCGCCTTTATAATATACTAGTGGCTCCCCGCGGTTTCACCCGCGTTCCCGGGATAAAAAGTAGCCTATGTGTTATTCCAGAACATATTCTAGCTCTGTGCCAAATTTTAAGCAGATCCCTTCAGCCGTTGGAGCGTGAAAGAGTAACAAACATCCATACAAACTTTCGCATTTATAATATTAGTAGGACTAGTGGCTCCCCGCGGTTTCACCCGCGTACCCGGGAGGTCTTCCATTTTCCCGGGATAAAAAGTAGCCTATATGTTAATCCAGGTTATAAGCTATCTTTATTCCAAATTTCATTCAAATCCATTCAGTAGTTTTTACGTGAAAGAGTAACAAACATCCATACATACATACATCCATACTTACAAACTTTCGCCTTTATAATATTAGTAGGATAGTAGGACTAGTGGCTCCCCGCGGTTTCACCCGCGTACCCGGGAGGTCTTCCATTTTCCCGGGATAAAAAGTAGCCTATATGTTAATCCAGGTTATAAGCTATCTTTATTCCAAATTTCATTCAAATCCATTCAGTAGTTTTTACGTGAAAGAGTAACAAACATCCATACATCCATACATCCATACTTACAAACTTTTCGCCTTTATAATATTAGTAGGATTTATTTCAAATAGGACTTCAAACTGTATAAATTGCCATGGAATTAAGTATTTTATCTTTGGTTACGCATAGACGTTGGTGTTCATAGTCTATTGATTTATATACTTAGTTTACATAATACAAATTTTAACCAACATCAAAACAACAAAAAAAGAGTACTAAAGGTATACAAGTACGTAAGGTAAGCAAGGTTGTAAATTACCACATAAATATCGCTGCGTTGGAAGAATAGCATATTATTACCAATTACTACAAAATTAAGTTTTCAACACCCTTTTATATACTCAGTAAACATCGTATTTACTACTAGTCAATTTATATAGCACTAGTGGCTCCCCGCGGCTTTGCCCGCATTTTCGGGGATCTTCAATTTACCCGGGATAAAGTAGCCTGTGTCCTTTCTCAGGTTCTGGATTATCTGTGTACCAAATTTCATTTAAATCGGTTCAGTAGCTTTAGCGTGAAAGCGTTACAGACAGACAGAGTTACTTTCGCATTTATAATATTAGTATGGATTTTTAAGGTTTGAAAAAACTTTACAGTGCTTTACTGAAAAAATTACTCAATTTGAGTTAGGACAGTATTCTTTCAAAGCAGCGAATATCATATATTTACCTAATGGTATGAAAATGTGGATGGAACCCCGGGACGCCGCACCCTCGCCCTCCCTGGATACTCCAAGCTACTCTTATTAGTACTCGACTTGAAAACATTATGGACAGAACAGTTTGGCAGCTACTCAATCCTCCTACTCAAGTGCTAACCCGGAACGGGTATCACAAGCAGTACCTGCATAAAATGAATCACAGCAGACGACCTGTGCCCGTGTGACCACTTGAGTCAACAAACTATTGAACATCTACAAAACATTGTCCACGATTTTGCCTACATAGACATGACCACGAGGCGGTCTGCAGCAGACCTTGACCCCAACAAATAAGATGAAATAATTAAAATGAGTCATCGGTCCAATCATTCAGAAAATTTATAACAGCAATAGTAGACAATTTAAAACAATTTAACGGCACTTAACACACCTAGATTTAAATCAAACATAAGCCAGAAATAGATAGATAGACAGCCGTGGTGGCTCAGTTGGTCACGATCATGAGGGTGCCGGTTCAAATCCCTGGCCCGTACCTCTAAGTTTATAAAAACTTACGTACGGATTCACACCACTGACTTTCGGTGAAGGAAAACATTGTGAGGAAACCTGCATGCCCGAGATGTCACTATTAAAGGCATGTGAAGTCCGCCAATCCGCACTAGGCCCGCGTGGTGGACTGTGGGCTAAACCCCCTCGATGTTAGGGGAGGCTCGAACTCCGAGCGTGGAGACGTATATGAGCTATTGATGATGATGATGAAACAATAAACATAATAAATGACTACCAGCCGCCCGTATCCCAAGCCCCCGACAGGTAGTTAAAATCAGATAATTAATAAAAATTTTAAAAGAACTCAACCCTCCTCCGACACGTCACTAGTATATTACGCACGTACATATTGTAGTTACGTAGATACGTACGTAAGTACGAGCTAGCTGATGACTGACAATCGAAAACAATTGAACACGTACATGAAAAGAGCGAATACAAAGTACGAGAACCCGAGAAACGTACAAAGATCGAAGATGCCGCCGAAAGAGATCCATTCAAGAGTTAATAATAATAATAATTTAATTATTTACCAAAAAATTACAGATATAAATCTAATATATAAAATTCTCGTGTCGCGGTGTTTGTGATTAAACTCCTCCGATACGGCTTCACCGATTCTCATGTTTTGTGTGCATATTGGGTAGGTCTGAGAATCGGCTACTATCTATTTTTGATACCCCTGTGATCACGGGAACGGGAACTACGTGGGTGAAACCACGGGGCGGCAGCTAGTTTAAGTATACAATTAGGTATATAGTAGGACACAGGTATAGTTCAGGCTATAACACTTTGTTGTAAAAATCTGTACACTATATTAAAAACCCTGCCTCTTAACCTTTTTTTTTTTTTTTTTTTTTTAAATTCCTTCTCCGCCGCTACGGTGGGGCTACGAGGCTCGCGAGGCTATCAACCGCGGAACACCCTGCCTCTTAACCTAGGTTAACTTGTATCTTAAGAGTCAGTGAAGTGGAGACGATGACTTCATGTTTTCAAATAGAAATAATAATATAAGTTCGTTTTCTACCTACCCCGTTGCGCGTCACTCTGCACTCTACGTGACGTGGCTGAGTGAGTAGGTCAGCGTTGCCAGACGTCCCGAATCTATACTAATATTATAAAGAGGAAAGATTTGTATTTTTGTATGTAACGAATAAACTCAAAAGTACTGGACCGATTTTAATAATTCTTTTTTCATTAGAAATCTACATTATCACTGAGTAACATAGGCTATATTTTATTCCTGTATTCCCAGTTGAACGGGAACTACGCGGGTAAAACTGCGCGGGACAGGCTCAGTCCCACTTTTCGGGAATAACTGAAAACTGGTTTCCTGAACGCGTTTTTTCCCGAATGAATTTAAAATGGTCGGATGCTAGATAAAAATGCTCCGGTAATTTAATAAAAGCAGGATTACTCATTCAGTTTAATCTACAGCTATCCTGTGAAGAGTTCTTCATATCTGTTAAGGAGAAAAAGGATTCTTTGAAAGTAGTTAAATCTTCACAGAAATATCATGAACTGGCTGCCTCCGCGCGGTTTTACCCGCGTAGTTCCCGTTCCCGTGGGAATACAGGGATAAAATATAGCCTATGTTACTCGGTGATAATGTAGCTTTCTAATGAAAAAAGGATCATTAAAATCGGTCCAGTACTTTTTGAGTAGTGATGTGCCGAGTCGCTGTTTTGGTGGATCGAGTCGACTCGAGTCAGTTTATACGGTATTCGAATCATGACTCGATTCCCTCTACTCGAATTCTATATTTGGTATTCGAATACTGACTCGAGTCCGGCTGTCGAGTCAGTATTTGAATTTCGGCTAGACTCGAATCAACCCTCATTACCGATTCCTTTTTTCCTAATGTTGCGGTTGGCACCGACCTCAAAAGAAATATTGCTCATATTATGATGATTATGAAGACGCTTCATGATTTCAAATATTTATAAGTTAATATTTATCAGGTATCAAAGTTATTACTTTTCAGTTATTCGTTTGTGTTTTAAAGTCCGGTAAATGTTGTTTAAATTACTTTTTAATGAAAGATAATTTAAAAAACTCAACTCAACAAAACTCGCATACTAGACTCGAGTCAATTGAACTCGCATATATAGAATCGAGTTAGCAAGTACGAAACGATTCTTCCTGACTCGAGTACCGGATTCGAGTCTGGCGTACTCGAATCAAAATAAATTGGTATTCGAGTAGGCGAGTCCAAAGCAGGAATCGAGTCTGACTCGAGTCAAACCGTACTCGGCACATCGCTATTTTTGAGTTTATTCGTTACATACAAAAATACAAATCTTTCCTCTTTATAATATTAGTGTAGATAAGTAATTATAAATAATTATTATCTCATTGTAAGTTGCAATTTGTAACACTCAGTTATCAGACTATTGTTTGAAACGCCATATTTTTCTAATGAATAAATCTTTTTTGATTTTCATTTCTGTTATTATTTTTGTTTTTTTTTTTTATTTTTACTCAACTATTTAACGATAGGGTAAATTTAATTTAAAAAAAACATATTTTTATTAAAATACAATTTCTATGGATATTTTTACTGTCTATTGTCACATAAACGTAAATTGAATTCAAATAAAAAGATAAATATTCAAAATCTTTTGATAGCACTTTTTTCACTCAAAAAGTTACAAAATCCCGACTTGGCAAAAAATATATCTAGCAACGCTGGAGAGAGCTTGTGTTATGGTAACCAGATAGCTGATATACTACATACCTATAATACTTTTTAAATACATACTTATATAGATATTTACATCCAGACACAGAACAAACAGACATATTGATGCATACAAATGTTTGTCCTGGGTGGGATTCGAATCCACGGCCCGCGGCTTGAAAGTCAGGGTCACTAACCACAAAGCCAACCGGGCTATCAGAAATGAGTTAAGGATATCAAAATATGTAATTAATTTTATTAGGTTTTGTGACATTATTATTGTAATTTAGATTCAAATTGACATTGTAATTATGCATGCTATTCTGTAGCGAAATGTGTAGATCTAATCTAATAACATACCACCAACCTGTACAATATTTCTGGCAATAAATAAATTATTATTACTATTCACAACTAGCTGCCTCCGCGCGGTTTTACCCGCGTAGAGCCCGTTCCAGTGGGAATACAGGGATAAAAAATAAGACTGTTACTTGTGGATAATGTAGCTTTCGAATGGTGAAAGAATTTTTAAAAACAGTCCAGTTTTGAGCCTATTCATTACAACCAAACAAACAAAGTTTTCCTCTTTATAATATTAGTGTAGATAAGTATTCATCACCTGTACAGTATGTAAATTAATTCACTTACCGTTTCCATCGACTCGGAGTACATGTCACACGAGGAGGTTCAGGGATCACCTCACTCCACACTCTCCAAGCACGAGCATCGAGCAGCAGGCATCGGGAAGGGTTGAAATCTTCATCTTCAATGTTTATCGATGGAATTATTGCCGTTCCCCACAAGTTTATGTCGGGTGCACCATTAAACACAACACATGAGAGTTATCAAGCCTTTAATTCTTCTTAAAAATGTTCTTTTACAGTTTTTAATATTTTTTGTTTTGTTTACAAAACTTTGTCATTATGTCTCCATTACAGCACAACCGGAACCCGGAAGTATATAGGAAGGGCGGAAGGGAAGCATCAGTGTTACCATCTGAACCTATTGTTTTTTTTTTTATCAAAAATAGTGTGTCCTCGATAATTAACTTCTATGGTACCTAAAAAACTTACTGTAGCCTAGTTTAGCTTATACGACGTTTTTATTACATAAACAAAGAATAAAACAAATGTAAATGAGCCAATACTTTTTTTAATTGCCCTTTTTTTAGTTTTTCAAAATAGGTCCATACTCAAGTAATATTTTATTGTTTACTCTATAAGTGCTATTCAGCGCAGATTTCTTAATATGTTTTATAGTTAATTACTCCATTGGTCCAAATCATACTATAAGAGCTACTCGAATCAACTAATTTATCATGAAAAGCAACATAAATTGTCAATTTTGCTAAATGCTTGGTACAACAAAATAAAAAGTAAAACATTCCTATATTTTTATGAAAAGTTACTACCTAAACTAAACTAGGTCTTATCCAAGTAATCAAATGCAAGTTATTTCATATTTTTCCCCAAACCATTATAAAAACCGACTTAGACATACCTAATAAAAAATTGGTTGCCTGTAAAGTCGGTATACGGGCGAAAGTTTTACGTGACAACGACTTTGAGTGGTAAAATAATTTTAATGTGAATATTCATTCGTATAGTAGGAAGAAGGATGAAATAATAGTAACAATTTAAAACATAACGTGACGTAACGTGAGCGGAGCGTAACGCAGTTTCTTGAAGTGTCACCCGGCAAACCAATTTATAAGACGTTGTCACGTCAAAATTATCTCTACAAACGCATCGCGTTGCGCCATCTAGTGTCATCTAGTGTAGTAGTATTTAACTCTAAAGAACATTAGTCTTTAGTATTGTATAAAAAACATTTATACAAAATTAGAAGTTTTAAAATATACCTCGCTTGCTAGGGAGGGATTCGCTAGTTCTAAAAGTTGTAAATAGTCATGCTTATCACTGTATCTATTTTTCTTAGATTTCCGAGCTCATTAACATATTTTTGTTTTCTTAGCTACGTAGCGCCATCTAGCGTCGAATAGTTACAGCTTCAGAATAAATATCCTTAAATTTAGTTATTTGTTTTTTCAACATATATCTTTATTATGCATTACATTATAAATAATATTGCTGTGGTTTCGTAAAGTAAAAAAATAAAACATTAACAGTAAACAATTAAAGTATAAACCAACAACTATCGTGCTACATTGCTTCAGCATTAGTTGGCAGCACTGCTAATAATATAGTGTTTTTTTACGGCGTGTGTCAATACTGTTTTTACCTAGTTTTTATCTAGAGCGTGACGTGCGCCCAAAGAGTATAATAATAATTAATATAAAGGGTAAAGAAAGCCCTCTCTGTCAATTTTCAAGCTTACTGTTTGACATTCTAGCGCCCTCTAGAATTTGGCCTCGGAACTAATCATGACTACATACCTATAGCTATATATAGAGTACCACTATTCATAGCAAAAATTGTGTAATGTCCATGTTGGGGTAATATTAAATAACTAACTCTTTTTACTTATGATTTAATTTAAATATTAATTTCTATTTTGGTATATAAAGTTATTTGTTTGATTTCAGTTGGTTCAGTCGATATATTTTTATCATCACGGCTTTTCTAAGATTACTAGTTTGGTACTTAATAAATTCCCCAAATTTCTCCGAACCCTACTAAAGTCCCCCCAAAAATATTCTCCCCCCATAGCTATAAAAAACCACGTTTTGGGGGATTTTATTTTATTTTATTAGGATTTCCAACAAGTACACTGTGTATAAATATAAAAAAGGGGATTCCCCCAATCAGGCATCAGTGGCAGAATGTCTTTTCTTGCCAGCCATTGACCTTATTGTAAAAACAAATTGGTAACAAAACCATAAATAAAGTGGAGTTAGTGTTGTGGCTACACGGTACACCCGATGTAAATTCGTATTCAATCTGTTGATTCGATTCGAGTTGATTTGATAAAATATTCATAATCAACAGCTCATATACGTCACCACCGAGGAGCTCGAGCCTCCCCTAACATCGAGGGGGTTTAGGCCATAGTCCACCACGCGGGCCTAGTGCGGATTGGCGGACTTCACATGCCTTTGATTGTGACATCTCGGGCACGCAGGTTTCCTCACGATGTTTTCCTTCACCGAAAGCCAGTGGTGTGAATCCGTACGTAAGTTTTTATAAACTCAGAGGTACGTTAGCCAGGGATTTGAACCGGCACCCTCATGATCGTGAGTCGGTGCGTTCCGAGCCACCACGGCTTGGTAAAATATTGGAATATGTTAAATGTCGGGTGATGTCGGGTCAACATTCTCGCAAGTGACGAGTGGATTCAACATATTGAATGCCCGTTGGTAAGGAATAAAGTGGTTGTAGTATAATAGATCCTCTAAGAGTGGTTGATTCAATTTAGTCATATTTTTACCATACTTTTTTTTTAATAATGATAATAATTTATTTATTCCCAAAAATAATATTGCTGTTTCTAAAAGTTAACAAAAAAAATTAAAGATAGAGCACCTAATTAAATTTTCATTTTAATTAAATACGTACACCCAATTAACCGCCAGACTATATATATACGAATACATTTATAAAATTTATCTCTGACATCGAGTGAGGAATATAGTAGCATTCTAGGAATAGCTATAAAAATAAATTCAATAGAGATTACATTAAACTGAACGCAGAAATATACCGGTACTATTTATATGCTCAAATACTAGCTATACTTCAAGGTCATTGAGTTGACAAATAATCTGTCCTGCAAGCGGTCACCGCCACCGATTGTGCACCGCCACAATAACAAAATATTACCTAGTTATCGTGGGACAGTTTGACACACGGTCAACGTGATGATCACATTAAGCAAAGCTTGTTTGTAATATGACAGCCAGATAGCCGATATACTGAAATGAAATAAAATATAAATAAATATTCTGGGACATTTTTCACGCCACAAGTAAGCTTCAAAGCATGCCTGTGTTATGATACCTACACTAGCTGCCTCCGCGCGGTTTTACCCGCGTAGTTCCCGTTCCCGTGGGAATACAGGGATAAAATATAGCCTATGTTACTCGGGGATAATGTAGCTTTCCAAAGGTGAAAGAATTTTTGAAATCGGTCCAGTAGTTTCGGAGCCTATTCGTTACAAACAAACAAACAAACAAACAAATCTTTCCTCTTTATAATATGATGAGTATGAGTATAGATATACTACTTTTAAATACATACAAATATAATAAATTTAAAAATAAAAATATTCTTTTAAATATATTTATTAAATCAAATAGGCCTTCACAAACACTTATTAAACGTCAATTCTAATGCTCGGTTTGGAGGGTTGCTTTTACTGATAAGAGCCGGCAAGAAATTCAGCAAGTACTGGATACCTATTCTACTTATACAGATATTTAAACCCGGACACAGAACGAACTAACATGTACAAGCACGCATGTATCCTGGGAGGGATTTGCAACGGCAACCGAGCGGCTTACCCATTACTAATGACATAGTCAAGACTTATTTATTATCATAACGATACAAGATTAATTAATTTCAACTTTGAAATGATATCAATGATAATTATATTATTATTACTCCGTGACTGGTATACGCTATCTACTTAAGACGACATCAGAGTCAAACAAAAGCGTTAATCTATTTGCTTACAAATTCCGATAATATGCATACACAAAAATAATAATTATCTCATTGCAAAAATTAATTCATATTTTACATACATATCTTTCCTTTGTGCCATATAATATTGGCAGTAGGTACTAAAGATAGTAGATTCCCAGAAAATTAAATCATCATGTATTTTTTCCTTTTCCAAGTGTATATAAGTACGTAGATTGCATTTTATTTTGGAATCCGATTCGGCGCGAGCGACGGTGCGGCCGCGTCACGGGTGGCTCGTCTTGTCGCTGCAGTTCGCTATACTAGTGTCGGTAGTGTCGCGTGTCTAGTGTCGCGCCTGCTGTGCATTCATAAAGCGATCAAATGGCGGCTTTGGATAAAAGTAAGCTCAACTCATTTCAACTATAAAAAGTTACCTTTATATTATACATAATGCCACTATTATGTATGTTTATAATAAGACTTTAATTAGTTTAAAGACTTGCTCAAACTCCAGTGATTTTGTTCAGGTTCCGATACCGTTGTCCAGCAATGGGAGGAGATCCGTACGGGCTACAGCTACGATACCTTCCACCTGGTGCAGCCCGCTATCAATGCGGAGTCTGCGGTCCGCAAACTCGCGTTCCAGCTGGACTTCGCCGCAGAGGGCGAGCGAGATGCACACATACTCTTGTCGCCTACAGTGAAACCTGCGCTTGGAGAACCAGCATATGAAATCGGTAATTAATATCTTGAAATTGACTGCCACAACGATTGATTTAAATATAGACTGATGCGTTACACTCGTTGTAGTGATAAAACTGCGTGAGTAATGCTGTAGAACAGCTGTGCAGGCAAATATGTAGTAGGTAAATAAAGTAGTCATTCGTGTGTTGTGTTCAGTGATCGGCGCGGACAACAACACGTACACGACGCTGCGGCGCGGCATGCTGGCGGACGAGGACCAGATCAAGCGGAGCACGCCCGGCATCCTCTACGCTTACGAGAAGAGGAAGTTCTACATCCGCATGTATGAGGGTAGGTTCCTTCACCACACGTTTCCGCCACACATTACTCTGTGTAAGCCGTCATTTCACTCATCAGACCCTTCTTACAAATATCAGCTTTCACACAATCCATCCATACTTTATTCGGTCTTCCTCTACGTTTACGACCATAACTGCACATTCATAACTTTCTTCGTAGCATGATTTTCATCCCTCCGCATTTTGTGTCCATACCATGACAGCTTATGGCTCCTCACTTTCTCTTTTACCGGCGCTACTTTTAAACTACTTCTTACATACTCATTTCTTATTTTATCCATGTGAGTCACACCACACATCCATCTCAACATACGCATCTCCGCTACATGTACTTTTCTTTCATCGCCCAACACTCTGATCCATATAAGACGACAGGTCTTATGATAATTTTATAAATTTACCCCTTATGTTTAAGGGGCATTCGAGGGTCGCAAATTGTTCCCGTGACCTGTCGCCATTTCATCCATCCCGCATTTATGCTACTCCTAACATCCCGGTCTATCTCTCCATCACTCTGCACCAGTGAGCCGAGGTATCGAAAGTCAGAGCAGACTGGCAAAGCAACGCCATCCAGAACAATAATATGTTGATAATAAACTTATTCTCATCTCCAGACGGCCTGATCCAAGTGGGCAAGCAGGGACAGCAGCCTCTCATCAGCCACACCGACAAGAATCCTCTTAAGATCAAATATTTCAGTTTCGGGGCGTACACCGGCACGACGGTGACATTTGTATTTGAGACAATAGAGAAGAGTAAGTAAACCTTAAATAAGTACCTCCCTAGCTTTGGACAAATCCTATTATTTACTGTTTGAACACTAAATAGAAGGAGGATCAATTGAACTGTTTATTAATGTACATATTATTATGTTAAGTGTTACGCGATTGCTCTGTACTTAGTGTTGTTGTTAAAAGTGCGATATTTGTTATATAAAATGAGCCATAATTTATTTCAAAGAAAGTATACTACATATTATCATTATTTTTAATGATCATCACAAAAACTAAAAATTCGTTTTTAAAACTATGTACTTTACTTACTTAACCAACTTGAATTTATCTAAACAGTAAAAAAGTGATTAGTAAAAACGAGACCATCATGTAACCTTTAGGTTTATAATAAGGTTTTAATAAGTTTTTTTTAAAGAATCACTCAAATTCAAGTGATTTTTTTAGAACCCGAACCTGAACCCGAACCGGAACCGGAACCAGAACCAGAACCCGAACCTGAACCCGAACCGGAGCCCGAACCGGAACCGGAACCCGAACCTGAACCTGCTCCCGTTGTCCCGGAGCGGGTGGAGATCCGCACGGGGTACGGCTACGAGACCTTCCACCTGGTGCATCCCACCAGCGACGTGCAGTCCGCGGACACCAAGATCGCGTTCCAGCTGGACTTCGGCGCAGAGGGCGAGCGAGATGCACATATACTCTTGACACCCACGTTGGAACCTTTCGCTGGAGATCCAGTTTATGAAATCGGTAAATAATGTTGGGAAGTTGCATGCCACAACGATTGATTTAAATATAGACTGCTACGGTACACTAATTTAATGCTGTAGCAGTGCACGCAAATATGTAGTAAGTAAATATAGAAAATAAATGCTGGCTTAGCTACATTGAGTGGATCGTGTGGTGTATTTGTTCAGTGATCGGCGCGGACAAGGACACGTACACGGCGGTGCGGCGCGGCATGCTGGCGGGCGAGGGCCAGCTGCGGCGCGACACGCCCGGCATCCTCTCCGCCACCGAGCTCAGGCGCTTCTACATCAGTCTCTATAAGGGTAGGTACACCCGCATGTCCTTACTAAATCGTTTCATGCGTAAAAACACGGGTGCCCCGTAGTACGTTCGCAACGTCGACTTGCACGTCGACTTAAATTTGCCGACCATCAGGCAATTCATGAAACAGGCCTCTCGTCGCTTTTTCGATGCTGCCGTTAACAGCCGTAATCCGTTAATCGTGCAAGCTGCAAGCTACACGCTATCCCGAATATCCAGCGTACGCAGACCAAGGATCGTCCTTGCCGAGTCTGACGACAAAACTACCAAAATCCAAGAACTCAGCTCGCGATACACCACCCCATACTAATACACAAATCCGATTCCGTCCTCGCCGGCGAGGACCGTCGCGACGTCCCACCCAGTCTCGTCTTATTAGTGCGGCCCGTGCCACAGCAACAAGCCAGTCCGTTCCCTAAATAATCAAGTGAGTCCCCACTTCCCCCAGCGACGCCCTGAGCCGAGGCACCGTGTCGCAGGGGACACCCTCAGCGCTGTCGCTTCAATTTCTCCTTCAGTTGAGAGCCCTCTACGCTCACCGAAACAGTCCGCGTAACGCTGTAAAAGCCATCTGAGGCTAACAACTTCTAGTCCATTCAAAGAAAATTAAATTGTCTTTGACTATTCAGTAATCATAATTAGGTAGATACATAACAAAGAACGACAATTAATTAATCTACTCACAATATTTACATCAGGAAACATGTTGTTTGCAAATAGTGGTACAGGTCTCTCAATGTTCATGCATGATTTGACCCAGTCAACTTACCGCCCAATCAAACCGTCAAAAACACAGTCAACTATGACATGATCCCAGTTGAAATGAGGCGTGAGGAAGCTATAAGTAGTGTTAGGGTTACTACGGAAAGGGAGCCATGAATTTGGAAATTATAATAATTCATCTATCATACGAGCGGACTATTTAAAAATCTATTTTCCAATATTTTGACAATCAACTTATTCTCATCTCCAGATGGCCGGTTGGAAGTGGGCAAGAAGGGAGAGGAACCTCTCATCAGCTACACCGACGAGACTCCTCTTCAGGTCAAATACTTCAGTTTCGGAGCGTATGATGGCGTGACAGTGAAATTTGTATATACGTATAAGGAAGACGTATAATAGCTTGTTGGAAGACTTGAGTACTCGTATTTTCTTACTTTGAAAATTTCAATTTACTAGAGTATCTGGAGAATCAAATCTCGCGACTAGCTTTTATATAATATAAAGTATGCAATGACTTTATAAACTCATAAAGTAAACATTTATGTAATCGTTTTAGCGCATTTTAAATAAAGGCTTGTTTTTTTTTACTTTTAATTTGTTTTTGACTTTTTATCCTTGTAGGCAAATTATTCTTAGCCCTTCATTCGATACCCATATTATAAGAGTGCATTAAAGATAACTAGTCCGCCATCTTGGATATGCCGCCATGTTGGATTTAGAATTGTGTCACAAAGAAATATAATTAAAATCAAAAACACATATAAATACAAACAAAAACTTGAAATGGACAAAAATAAACTACATATTATGGCCGTCAGCGCCGAACAATGTCCAAATCTTGCGGTACGACGATTTTTCGTTTTTGTAGCCTCATTGTCATTTGATACAAAAAAAACTTTTTCCCCTAGAGGAAGAATTGCTATTTTTTCTTCAACCGCAGGGAGCCTTTTTTTTTTTTTTTTTTTATTTCCCAGGGGAATCCTCATAGGATACCCGGCAGCTCCGGGGGGACCCGCCGGGTTATGTGGAGACTCACCGGCACAGAAGGTGCCGGTGCCTACCCACTAAACCCCTGGGGATCCATTGACGCCTCGGCGCCGTGTGGCGGGGCTGCGGGACACGCGTAAGCCTTACAACCGCATGCCCCGCCGGCGCTGCTCGGCCTCCCAAAAACACTGCTGGAGGCCGAGCCCGTCTCGGGGGGGCGGGACTCACGATGCGAAAACGCATGCGAGTCCCGCCCCCCTCTCAACTTCACCGGAGATGCCCATGGAACTAATGGGCATCTCCGGCATGGGACCGTTGGCGTGGGCGGCGGATCCCCCGATCCGCCGCCCCGGTCCCCGGCGTTACGGCGGCAGCCGGCCCGCGAAGGCCTGTCGCCGCCTACCGCGCCTGCGGCGGCGAAGCGGGAGAGAGTTGACGTCGTCCTCTCTCACCCGCTCCGCCGCCTCCTTCTGCGACATGACTTGGCCGCAGAAGGTTGCGGCCGCCTCCCAGGCCTCCTCGCTGCCCACCATGGCCCTGATGAGGGCCGGCAACGAGAGGTCTGCGCCGACCGTCGCGGACAAGGCGGTGCGAGGAGTCGCCCAAGCGGGGCACTCCTCGCGTGTATGTACCGCCGTGTCCGAGACGCCGGCCCCGCAGTGGTGGCACGTCTCCGTGGGCTCTCTGCCCGCCACCCGGCACAGGTATCGCCCGAAGCAACCGTGCCCGGTGATCACCTGTGTCAGGTGGAAGGTGAGAGCCCCGTGCTCCCGTTCGAGCCACTCCTTCAGGAGTGGTCGAACGGCGGCCACCACATCCCGGCTCGTAGCCGGGTTCTCGAGCCGGGCCGTCCACTTCCGGAGGAGAACGCCGCGAGCGTCTTCCCTCCAGCTCGCGATCTCCCGCGGATGCGGACGGCCCCCGGCAACCGCAGGGAGCCTAGTTCTAGAGAACTATTTCTATATAAATACATATGTATGTATGTGGTCACTGTGAGACACTTCTATTTTGCATATAATCATTAAACCCACTCCAACTTTAAATATACCCACTCCTGTATGTTACAAACTATTTTCTATGTTGGAATGTTATTTTTGCCTTGCTGTTTGGTATATTTGCTAATAAACATTATCATTTACCTAATTAATTTCTTGGAATTAATTATGATACTCCCATAATCCAAATTTACCTGTCATAATAATAATATACAGGACAAGTACCTATGTTGTTTATCCTGTTATTGTTTGTCTGGTGCTCTTATATTGTATAGAATATGTGTATTTTTTTACCTTATACATATAATTGTAAGTCTGATATGTCGGTAGGTATCGTTTGCTCTTAATTTGCATTATTATTCAACTAGCAACAAAGGGTTATGTATGGCGATGATTATAAAGATGATATTAATCCCTATCAAAATAAATACGTTATTCATCACAAGTACATCATTTAAAATAAAATTGCCGTTTACATCATTCGATTTCAAAGAATATCTTAGGAGATATCGCAAATTAAAAATAACATTGCAGCAAAATAATGATCAAGTACTGTACTGCGCGCGCCTCTATGTGCCGGGCCGGCGCGTGCAGTCATCAGTTACCTCTGCGGGACCATCCTTCTACGTAAACGAAGTTGCGGATTAAAGTTAGCTAGCCCAAATAAACTATTCCACGCGGACGAAGTCGCGGACAGAAGCTATGTATAAGTTATATATATAGTGTTAAAAACGGTTTTGGAATTTTTAAAATTATGTTATTACCTACTTATTTATATTTGATGGTTTTATCTTTATGTACTTATACTAGTAATGGCAATATTGACCTTTGATAAACTATTACTTGTGAGAAAAATGTATTGTTTATTTAATTTAGAGGGGTAAGTATTGATATAAAAATATTTAATATAAGTAGGTAGTTCCTTTTCTTCTATCTCTATTCAATGGTTAAAAGGGCTAGTCGATAGGGGCTCAGTCTAGGGAGTACCTATATTCGCATGTACAGATGCGCTTGCAGAACTCGACTCTGCCAAACCTGCTTTACAAATATTACCAACTCATATTACAATCCAAGATGGCTTATATTGAACTAGCTTCTGGGCCCGACTTCGTCCGCGTGGAATAGTTACTTTGGGCTAACGCTAACTTTCAACCCGCGACTTCGTTTACGTCTCGCAGAGCTAACTGATGACTGCACGCGCCGGCGCAGCCCAGCACATACGAGTAAAGGCCCGCGCAGTACTTGATCATTATTTTGCTGCGATGTTATTTTAAATTTGCGATATCTCCGAAGATATTCATAGAAATCGAATGATGCAAATAGCAATTTTATTGTAAATTAAATACTTGTGATGAATAACGTATTTATTTTAATAAGGATTAATATCGTCTTTATAAAACACCTTCACAAATAATGCATAGATAGGTAATTTACCGCCATATGTAATCTTCAACATACTTTTGCAGGAAAATAGGTTGCGAGCGGGATGCAGTAAGTATACAGGTTAATGTACGCAAATCGAAGATAGAGCTGAACAGTGTTGCCATATGGATGAGCCACAAAATTGAATTATCATATGTATTAATTAAATACATACATACGTACACCCAATAGACCGCCAGACGCTATTATGTTCCAAAATACCTATATTTATTTGTAAATTTTATCTGTGACATCTCATCTAGTAAGGAATATTCCTAAGCTATGAAAATTTATTCAATCGAGATTTCATTAAACTGCACGCTGAAAATATACCGGTACTATTTTTATGCAAGAGGTACATCAAGGTCATTGAGTTGACAAATAATCTGACCTGTAGTAAGCGTTCACCGCCACGTATCGATCGGCCAACGTGACGCTCATACACAGCAGAGCTTGATTGTTATATGGTAGCCAGATAGCAGATATACTTACCTATTCTTTAATTTATTAATAATATCCTGAGACATTTTTCACACTCGGCCAATCTGATTCCAAAGTAAGCTTCAAATGAAACTTGTGTTATGGTAACCAGATAGCTGATATACTACATATACCTAATACTTTTAAATACATACTTATATAGATATTTACATTCAGACACAGAACAAACAGACATATTCATGCATACAAATGTTTGTCCTGGGTGGGATTCGAACCCACGACCCGCGGCTTGAAAGTCAGGGTCACTAACCACAAAGCCAACCGGGCTGTCGTATTCTACTTTTACAGATATTTTAAGCAGACATGTACAAGTCGCATGTATTGTGTCCTGGGAGCAGCTTCAAAGTCAGCTACCAACCGCCCAGTCAATTAGTAAGTAGTAGTATTGCCAGAGGCATTATCTGTCTCATCTTATTTATTATCATAACGATACCAGATTTTGTTTTGTCAACAAATGCCATGCTTAAAATTAGTGCAACTAATTAATAAGACGACGTCATACAATGCAAGGTAGCAGGTAAGCATCATTGATTAAATAATTTCATATCACAATGATATCAATGATAATTATATTATTATTACTCTCCGACTATGTATGCACTATCTACCTACTTAAGACGACATCAGAGTCGGACAAAAGCGTTACGAATTTCGATAATATTCATGCACAAAAATAACAATTATCTCATTTCAAAAATTAATTACCTACTATATCTTTCCTTTGTCCCATACTCGTATGATATTGGCAGTAGGTACTACAGATAGTAGATTCCCAGAAAATTAAATAATCATGTATTTTTTCCTATTCCAAATGTATATAAGTACGTAGATTGCATTTTATTTTGGAATCCGATTCGGCGCGAGCGACGGTGCGGCCGCGTCACGGGTGGCGCGTCTTGTCGCTGCAGTTCGCTATACTAGTGTCCGTAGTGTCGCGTGTCCAGTGTCGCGCCTGCTGTGCATTCATAAAGCGATCAAATGGCGGCTTTGGATAAAAGTAAGCTCAACTCATTTCAACTATAAAAAGTAACCTTTTTATAATGTACCTACATATAAATAATGCCACTATTCTGTAAGTTTATAATAAGACTATGCAATAAAGTATTGAGTATTGAGTATTGAGACTTGAATTAGTTGCTGTAAAAAAAATACAGATTTTTTTTAAAGAATTGCTCAAACTCAAGTGATTATGTTCAGGGTCCGATACTGTTGTCAAGAAATGGGAGGAGACCCGCACGGGCTACGGCTACGATACCTTCCACCTGGTGCAGCCCGCTATCAATGCGGAGTCTGCGGTCCGCAAACTCGCGTTCCAGCTGCAATTCGCCGTGGAGGGCGACCGAGATGCACACATACTCTTGTCGCCTACAGTGAAACCTGCGCTTGGAGTACCAGCATATGAAATCGGTAAATAATGTTGAGAAGTAATTATAGACTGATGCGGTACGAACACTCATTGGAATAGGTTAAAACTGCGCGAGTAATGCTGTAGCAGTGCACGCAAATATGTAGTAGGTAAATAGAGAAAAAATAATTCTGCTAATTGTAAAACCGAGATGAGCATATAGGAGGAACGAACTTTATTTATATTGAGCCAATCGTGTATTGTGTATTGTGTTCAGTGATCGGCGCGGACAGCAACTCGTACACGGCGCTGCGGCGCGGCAAGCTGGACTTCGAAAGCCAGGTCCGACGGGACACGCCCGGCATCCTCTCCCCCTACGAGCTGAAGAAATTCTACATCCTCATGTATGAGGGTAGGTACATTCACCTATTAATATAAAATTCATATTATGTTGTTAGTAGGTAGATGAAATAACTTATAAACTACCTAGTCTTGCCATAAATATTGATACAAAGAAAAAAATATTTTTTCTACTGTAAATAACATTTATTACTTTTACAGTGTGTTAGTTTAATACATAAATATAAAACAATTTAAAATATAAAAAGCAATATTCGAAGTGGTCTCCATTTGGTGCATTACAGTCCTTTAAACGTTGAGGCCAGTTATCGATAGAAGCACGCACTCTTTTCGTGGAAAAAATCTTCACTGAAAATCGTATGGATTGTTTTAGAGACTCCAAATTATCTTGGCATTTAGAGCAAGCCATACCCTCTAAAACTGACCATAAATCATAATCCAGCGGAATAAGATCGGGACTAGACGACGGTCAGTCTTCAGCTCTGATGAAGTCCGAAATGTTCGTTTCCAACCAAGACTGCGAAGACCGAGCTTTATGACCCAGCGCCGAGTCTTGCTGGAAGGACCATTCTTGGTTATTGAACATGGTATTGTTAATGGGGTTCACAACCTTCTCAAGAATACTATCATGATACAGTTATGCCGATGTTTTGATTCCTTTTTCACAAAAGTATGGCTCAGTCACTCCTTCATAGCTAATACCCCACCAAACCATCACTGCAGTCGGATAGTGCCCACGTTGCACTCGGTCGACTGATTGGGAAGCTTCCTTAGAGGTTTAAGCATAAATAAGGTCATTTTGTTTGTTAAAAAGTTGCTCAGTTGTAAAAAAAATCTCATCCGTAAACATTTTTTTTCTGTAACCTCCCTCTGCGTACCGCTTCAGTAGTCGTTTCGATGTTACCACCCTATTCTTTTTTAAATTATCAGTTAAGAAATTACCAGTACATCTCTTATAGTCTACAAGTCCTAAGTCATCTTTAAAAATACGCGACATGGTTCTAGGTGCTGTCTTCATGTCCCGAGATAAAATCTTTTGCTTTCGGAGAGGATTTCTTCGAATTCTTTCCCTTACAGCTTTGACCACCTTTTTCCTACGAAACCTACGTGGACGGGCAGATATTTTTCTGTCACAAACAGAGGAGGTCCCATTGTACCTATTAATAGCCCGGCACATAAACATTTTACTAATATCAAGCGTATAGAGAGTTTTCAAAACTGCATTTGGCTCCATACCTACTTTGTGTAACGCAATTACAGCGATTCGGTTCTCTTTATCACCCCACACCATTTTAATATCGCAAAATATTGTACAATGATTGGCGTTATAATGAGAAAACACAATAAACAATCATATAAAAATAACAGATTCCAAATTCAAATGTAATATTTTGATATATTTATGTGTAACAGTATTTATGGCCAGACTAAGTAGAGATGTTAGTAGACAGTATAAAATATAATGCAATAACAACTACCTGACATAAATAAGAGTGCCTCTGGATGCCATGTGTATGGCATTCAAGTGCTACACAACTGGGTAGTGACATCGCCACAGTGTAGTATGTAGGAGGCTGGAAGCACAGTCCTGCACGCAACGCATCAGGGAGGGCCTTCTGTTGCTAAAAATTGTTCTAAAACGACTAGTTTTGGCCTCGGCAAACATCCCTGCAGGCGCGAGACAGTCCCATCAATATCCTAGAAACAAATGATAGCCAATTAATCTAAGGATAAATATTTACCTCAGGAACAATGCTGTTACCAATATTGAGATTAAGAGTAATGGAAAATGTAAGGGGTTTTTTAAAGTTCATACATAATTTTTGAAATGAGGCATGAGGAAGCTATAGGTGGTGTTAGGGTTACAATGGAAAGGGAGCCATGGATTTGGCCAAAAGAATTCATATATCATACGAGCGGCCTTTCAATATCTTGACAATAAACTTATTCTTATTTCCAGACGGCCTGATCGAAGTGGGTAAGCAGGGACAGCAACCTCTCATCAGCTACACCGACAAGACTCCTCTTCAGGTCAAATATTTCAGTTTCGGAGCGTATAGCGGCGCGTCGGTGACATTTGTATTTGAGACAATAGAGAAGAGTAAGTAAACCTTACACAAGTACCTACCAACTTCATAGCTTTGGACGAATGATATAACGAACCCTATGATTTACTGTGCACGGTTTTATAACAAAATCCCCACAAATATTTTAGAATTGCCAATGAATAAATTTAAGGAACGAGTTAAGTCAGCTTTGGTACAGAAGGCTTATTATAGTATAATTGATTAAATTAATGATGACGAGGCATGGGTATAGCGCTCGTTCTATCAGGACTAATATTAATATTGTTAAAACTTGTTTTGAAAAGAGTAATTGCTGAGTTTATTGCCGGCTCTTCTCAGCAAAAGCAACCTTCCGAACCGAGCATTAGAGTCGACGTTTCATAAGTGCTTGTGAAGGCCTAGTTGAATTGAAAAATTAATAAATTTATTTCATTTCATTTCATTTCAAGTGTTACGCGATTGCTCTGGAGTTAGTGAGTGTTGTTGATAAAAGTGCAATGTTTACTTTGATATCGGTTAGCTGTAGTCGATTCTATTCCAAAGAAGGTACATTATTATCATTATTTTGAATGATCATCACTATATATTCAATTTACTTATGATATCAAAATGTCATAAAAAATCTTACTACCTATTCGTTTTTATAACTTGAACTTCTCTACACTGTGAAAATAGAAAATCATTAAAAACGATACTGAAAATACATAGGTATAATAGGTACTGTTAGGTTTATAATGAGTCCATTATTAGTTACTTTAAACAGTTTTTCTAAAAGAAATGCTCACATTGCAAGTGATTTTGTTCAGGGCCCGAACCCGTTGTCCCGCAGCGGGAGGAGATCCGCGAGGGGTACGGCTACGAGACCTTCCACCTGGTGCAACCCACCAGCGACGTGCAGTCCGCCGACCGCAAGATCGCGTTCCAGCTGGACTTCGGCGCAGAGGGCAAGCGAGATGCACACATACTCTTGACGCCTTCTTTGAAACCTTCAATTGGAGATCCAGCATATGAAATCGGTAAATAATGTTGTGAAGTTGCCTGCCACAACGATTGATAAAACTGCGTGAGTAATGCTGTAGCAGTGCACATAAAATCGTGTGTTGTGTTCAGTGATCGGAGCGGACAACGACACATATACGGCGGTGCGGCGCGGCATGCTGGCCGCCGAGGGCCAGCTGCGGCGCGACACGCCCGGCATCCTCTCCGCCACCGAGCTGAGGCACTTCTACATCAATCTCTATAAGGGTAAATATCTGTGACTATTCAGTAATCGTACTTTGGCAGATACATAACAAACTAACGACAATTAATTAATCTGCCATAATATTTACCTCAGGATACATGTCGTTCACAAATATTGAGGCTAATAGTGACAGTGTTAAAGGAAAATGAAAATAAAAGGAATGGGTTTTTCAATGTTCATGCTTAATTTGACCCAGTCAACTTACCGCCCAATCAAACCGTCAAAAACACAGTCAACTAAGACGTGATCCCAGTTGAAATGAGGCATGAGGAAGCTATAGGTGGGGTTAGGGTTACTACGGAATGGAAGCCATGGATGTGTAAATACGTAACACTTATACTTTTACCTTTTTCATTTTTACTATTTTTCAATATGTTGACACTGAACGTATTCTCATCTCCAGATGGCCGGTTGGAAGTGGGCAAGAAGGGAGAGGAACCTCTCATCAGCTACACCGACGAGACTCCTCTTCAGATCAAATACTTCAGTTTCGGAGCGTATAAAGGCGCGACAGTGAAATTTGTATATACGTATAAGGAAGAGGTATAGAAGCTTGTTGGAAGATTCAAGTTTTTCTTTAATTAAAATAATATTTGTGTGATTATTTTCCTCGGAGTTACAGCTCGTTGAAAATCACCCAAAAAATTCGAATTTTATTTATGTATATCCCTAACTTTTTGTGCCTTGTGTATATCATATAGAAACATCATATCCGTGACGATTTATTCTTGGTATCCTTCCACATCCCTCCTGATTTTAAAGTTGATATTTAAATAATTTTTATGATGTTTCCTATTTTTTAATTATGTGTTAAATACTGAGGAGACCAGACACTACTTGCATACCCGAGAATGCTTTGGACGTAAGCGTTATAAACTACCTTGTTTGGGAACAACTTCGTAAATGAATTACAGGTTCTAATAACGAAACCCAGGTTCTTAAACGCCCTATTCGTTATGATGTCAATGTGATCGTTCATTAACAATTTTTCACCAAGATGAACAGTTTTCACTCTCTCCACTGGAGTATCGTTAATTGTATAGACATAATTGATAGGCTTGTTTTTACAAGAAAACGATAAAATCTGTCATTTTCTTGTGTTCACTTTGATCTGATGCGATTAATCTCGTAATATTTAGAAAGACGTTGTTAATAGTTTGATATTTTTTTTTGCAATCTGCATACATCAAATAATTAGAGTGAACGAAACATGTGTAGATATCATACAAATATATGTTGTACAGAATGGGCCCCAAGTGAGACCCTTGTGGAACGCCAGAAGGTATGTCAACGAAGTCAGATCGATGTCCTCCCACCACAACGGCCTGTGATCGAAAGCTGAGGTATGACTTTTCCCAGCGTAAGAGATCTCCATGAATTCCAATGTGATGCAACTTTCGTAGTAAAATGAAGTGATCTACCCGATCGAAAGCTTTCTCTACATCCGTGTGGAGAACATCTACTTGTTTGCGCTTGTCCATTACCTTATACAAGTAGTCTGTGAAGACAGTAAGATTAGTTGTGGTGTCACTAAGAGATCTATTAAACAGGATATTTATTGTTAAGACTAATGCAGATGTAAAGGAAGAAGGAACTTTGTCGCAACCAGCTCCCTTGTATATGTCCAAACGTTTAAGAACAATTATGATTTCATAGGTACTTAAAATGATTGAGCTAGGTTGAACAGTTGATCCAGATAGTGTGGGTGGAAGTTCCGTAACACTTTATTTATCAGCTGGAGGTAGGAATACACTTTCAAAAAAAGAATTAAATGCTGTACAGATTTTTTGGTGTCGTATGATTGTATTTGTTATAAATTTGATTTATTTTATTATATTTTAATGTTATTTATTGATTAGAATTAATTTGAATTAACTTAATTAATCATAAAAGATGAAGAAGAAGTATTATTATCCTTTTACAAATTAAATTCAACTTACTATGATAAGCAAGAAATAAAAGGCTTTTTATTTTATTATAATATTATAATATTTTATAGCAAACATCGCACTTTTAACAACAACACTCACTAAGTACAGACCAATCGTGTAACACTTATCATAATATTATACATGTGTACATTAAAAAGTAGTTAATTTAATCCTCCTTCTATTTAGTATTCGGGTGAAAATAAACAGTAAATATTTGGATTCGTCCAAAGCTGTAAAGTGGGTAGGTACCTATGTAAGGTTTACTTACTCTTCTCTATTGTCTCAAATACGAATTTCACCGTCGCGTCGCTGTACGCCCCGAAACTGAAATATTTGACCTGAAGAGGAGTCTTGTCGGTGTAGCTGATGAAAGGCTGCTGTCCCTGCTTGCCCACTTCGATCAGGCCGTCTGGAGATGAGAATTAGTTTATTGTCAAGATATTGAACGTCTGCTTGTATAATATACGAATTATTTTATCCAAATGCCTCCCTTTCCATATCACTACTACTACTACTAACTACGATCATGCCAACATAAAAAAAACCCTTATTATTTTCCTTTATCACTCTTAATTGCTTCTTGAGGTAATTGTTCCTGAGGTAAATATTATCACAAGATTAATTAGCTGTCATTTGTTTCTAGGATATTGATGGGGCTGTCTCGCGACTATTTATGTCATCATCATCACCATTTTCCTCGCCTTATCCTATTTAGGGTCGGCTTTGTGCACCATGTCGCTCGGTTTCATTCAGCCTTCAGTTAAATCTACATTCACTTCACATTCGCTCATATCATCTTTCACACAATCATACCATTTTTTATTTGGCCTTCCCCTTTTACGCCTGCCTTCTGGTCTTAGGTGGAGTGCCGATGAAGCCGATGGCTATAATTGTTTTTCGTAATTGGGGCCTTCATACTTTCTCTAACATATTCATCTTATTCAATCATTCCTCGTCACTCCACACATCCTATTATTATTATTAGTTATGTGTGAAGTGGTGAATGTACCTACCCTCATACATGAGGATGTAGAAGTTCCTGAGCTCGTAGGGGGAGAGAATACCAGGCGTGTCCTGTTCGACCTGGTCTTCGTCCGCCAGCATGCCGGGCCGCACCGCCGTGTACGTGTTGTTGCCCGCGCCGATCACTGAACACACCACACGAATGACTAAATATAATTATAGCTCGCTCCTCCAATACATTCATCTCTTTTTTACAATCAGCACCTCATCAAGCTTGCGTGAATCATGCTCACTTAAAAGTCTTTGTTTGCGGCGGCGTCGCATGACGGGTCGCTCACTTCCCTAAAACATGGCGTAGAGGGTGATGGCTGCCACATGCGTCATGCTTGTGAACAGGTGCTACTCAATTTTTCATTATTATTTATGTAAACATTCAATTTCATTTCATTTCATTTCATTTCATTTTCACCAATATGTTATCTTTTTTTACCTACTACATTTTTGCGTGGCTTGCTACAGCATTACTCATGCAGTTTTATCACTCCAACAAGTGTACCGTAGCAGTCTTTATTTAAATCAATCGTTGTGGCCGGCACTTCACGATATTATTTACCGATTTCATATGCTGGTTGTCCAGGCTCACGTATCACTGTAGGCGACAAGAGTATGTGTGCATCTCGCTCGCCCTCTGCGGCAAAGTCCAGCTGGAACGCGAGTTTGCGGACCGCAGACTCCGCATTGATAGCGGGCTGCACCAGGTGGAAGGTTTCGTAGCCGTACCCCCAGCGGATCTCCTCCCATTGCTGGACAACGGTATCTGAACCTGAACAAAATCACTCGAGGTTGAGCAAAAAACTATATATTTTTTTTTAAAGAAACTAATGAAAGTCTTATTATAAACTTACATAATAGTGATATTATGTATAATAAAAAAAGTAAGTTTTTTTTATTATGGACTGTAGATGTCTGAAATAAATGGATTTATTATTATTATTATTTATATGTAGTTGAAATGAGTTGAGCTTACTTTTATCCAAAGCCGCCATTTGAACGCGATATGAATGCACAGCAGGCGCGACACTGGACACGCGACACTACCGACACTAGTATAGCGAACTGCAGCGACAAGACGAGCCACCCGTGACGCGGCCGCACCGCCGCTCGCGCCGAATCGGATTCCAAGATAAAATGCAATCTACGTACTTATATAGGTACATTTGAAAAAGGAAAAAATACACGATGATTAAATTTTCTGAGAATCTACTATCTTTCGTATCTACTACCGATATTATAAGAAGCGGCCAAGTGCGAGTTGGACTCGCTCATAAAGGGTTCCGAAGCAGCAAGTAACATAGTATAAAAGTTATTGTAGATCGTTGTAACTGTATACGATGTTTTAATAACAATTTTGCGGTTTACGATTTATGACGTATAAAAAAAACTACTTACTAGATCTCGTTCAAACCAACTTTCGTTGGAAGTTTACATCTTGACTCTTTTTACCACTTCGAGAGTGTCTCTTGCACAAACCGAGAAAGAGATATATATACCCCATACGTATGAGTTCGACGAAAAAAATGTACTATTAGCTACGTAACCCTAATATATGGGACAAAGGAAAGATATGCATGTATTGTTGGAGAACATTTTTGAAATGAGATAATTGCTTTTTGTGCATGAATATTATCGAAATCAAACAGATTAACGCGTTTATCTGACTTTAAGGTCGTCTTAAGTAGATAATGCATACATACAGTCACATAGTAATAATAATCCTACCAAAAAATTTTTGTAAAAAACTAGCCTAGTCTTGATGGAGTTGCTTGTTTATCTCTAACAAGTAATGAAATCTAGACAATGAAGTGCCGAGTCTAAGGTTCCTTACTGGTTTTTTTTTTATTATAGTTAATGTTCTGTGACTTGGCCGTTGAGCATTGTTTGTACGTTAGTGGGTAGGTACAAGTCAATTCTGTTCACACGTGCCTAGTGTTATATACTTATGTTGTAACTACCTATGTTTGTTAAGCGAGATAATGGCCCATACTGGTATTGGTAATTGAACGCTAGTGTCTCTTTTTTGAAGGCCTATTTGAATAAAAAAAAATATTTCTCATTCATACGTTATTCATCACAAGTATTTAATTTAGAACAAAATTGCCTTTCACATCATTCGATTTCAATGAGTATAACCGCAGCAAAATAATGATCAAGTACTGCGCGCGCCTTTAAAGTTGGGCCAAGCGCCGGCGTGCAGTCATCAGTTAGCTCTGCGATACCATCCTTCTACGTAAACGAAGTCGCGGGTTTTAAGTTAGCGTTAACCCAAAGTAGCTATTCTATGCGGACGATGTCGCGGGCAGGAGCTTGTTCATTATAATACAACATAAAATTTTCTAAGAGTGGTAGCGCCATCTAAAGTTGAATAGCAGAACTGTTTATTTATTTTACTTATTGTTTTATCATGGCAGTAGTGCCATCTAGCGGCAAAAAGTAGAACTACAAATTTAATAAATCTTTGATAGATATGCGATCATTAACAAAATATGTTGTAGAAAATATAAATATAATTATAATACATATTTGTTACAGTTATTGTTTACATTGTGCAATATATTATTAAATAAATAAATAAGTATATAGTTCAAAGAGGGTACCTTACCATCATATATATTTTTGACGATTAATTCTTAATCTACATTCTGTTTTCTGAGGTACGTGGGGTCATCTATTGTTGAAAAGCATAACTGTTTACTCAATGAGTTCGTATTATAAAATAAATGCTGAACAACAGAATGATTAAACAAAAAATAAGTATGTGGCATCGCAAAAGGTATTCACAAGTTTAAAGGTAACACAGCATAATACCTTTATCTTTAAATAGAAAACTAAATTAAATTTTCTGATGGTGGTGGCGTCATCTAGAGTCGAAAAGTAGGACTACTAATTTAATAAATCTTCGATAGATATGCGATGGACAACCAAATCTATTGTAGATAATATAAATATGACATGTAGACTCGCCAATGGGTGTCTTTCAATCATTTATATCTTTATTTATCAATTTTATAAAACAACATTATCTTTTCTCAGGGTGGTGGCGTCATCTTGTATTAAATAGCTGAACTACTTATTTGGAAAATCTTGAATTCATGAACAAAAACAAACGGAATTAAATATAGAAAATACACTTACCTAGTGTGAGAACAAGAACGACTATATTTCTTTATTGATGAATAAATAAAATGACATCCAAATTTTAAGGCACATTTTATCGTGTGGGGTTAAATAAGGGAATGTATGAGCGAGACGATGATCGGAGTTGGAAGCGTTTTTAATAGCGAGGTAAGCACGGGCGGCGCGTCGGAGGCTCGGACCGCGACCAAAGAGTATAGTAACTATCCATGCGACTGCCGGCGACCGAGCGGGCCGCTCGGAGCGGCAGCGGGTGGAAGAGGTCGGCGCGTGCCATCGAGCATGTAACCAATAGAGTAGCAATAGTGAGCCATTTGTTTAGCAACGCATCAATGATTTGTCACGTATAACCGGTATAACTAACAAACCACGCTCGAACTAAAACAGTACCCGACCAATAAGAGACCTGTGTGTACGTCTAGTGCAACACTTGATCTTGAGTCGGCCAATCAGAACGCAGGGGCCGGCGCAGCGTTTTGGCGTATTTTGTTTTCTAACAAAACTGTTAACAGTTCTACTCTATTGGTTACATGCTCGATGGCGCGTGCACACCACACCACACGGCGTGACACGGCGTAGGTAGGTATAGCTATAGATAAATAGTGCGCTCACGATATACTAGCGGTATCGCGCGGGTTTGCTTATTGATTATTTAAATTATGTAGGTATAGAATAGATATTCTATGTAAAGTGGGATATAAATATGCTATATATGTATAATATATGGTTAAATTATGTATAAATGAATTAAATAATATAGCGTTTATACATATTAGCGAATTTTTCGAACTGCATTCATTCATTCATTTTAACAGGCTTTAACATGATAAATGGCATCTATTTTATGAACAAACGTACAAATAGATAGGTATATCTTTCATAGACTTTTGCATATGGTTCGGACAGCTGGTTTGTATACATGACTTCATTGTATTTACGGAGTATGGTGTACGCGGTTAACTTAATAAATATTTATATTTAATAATTCTTCTAATAATTGAATATCAAGAGATTATCAGCTGATAAGTGGTTTACATAAAATTACAAAGAAAACGAAATTATGAGCCAAAAATTTCAATATTTTTTTATATCCCTAACTTTTTGTGTCTAATGTAATAAATGTTTTCAATTAAATTTACGATGTAAAGTCGTCCAGGGTGCGAATAAAACTAACGTTATAGACATGTATGATATCTTATGTTCTATTGAAATAAATTAACCGTTAATGGTGCGAATTTAATGTAATTTTTTTGTTGTTATGTACCTATACTATTATTTTTTTTTATTTATTAAAGGCGATCTGTCTGTAGATGACCGGAACAAATGTTATAACTACTCAACAACAGATGGCGCTTTAACGGTGCTATCTGACGTCGAATGGCCAAAACAAATCGACACCAGCAATGAATACTACGCTAACTCAATTTTTGCCAAAATCGTTGTTTTATGCCAAGTTTTGTAAAATGTTTTATATGTAAAAAAATCTCGTTAAGAAATATACAGAATAAAACTACGCAAACTAGTGTTAGCGGTGTATTAGCAGGGAGGGGGCGCATAGATTACATTATGTATTACAAAATATATAAATATATAATATAGTTATACGCTACGTATTTCTTAAATTTGAGTGCTCATTTAAAGTCCGTGTAATACTACGCAAACACTAGATAGTGTAGTTTAGAGCGATCGTGTATACTTGTTCATTTGTCATATGTGCTACTTAGCGACTTTTACTACCCAACTAATATACGAAAAAATAAATATGAGATATTATAACGAAAAATCGAGTCAATCGTGTATTGTGTTCAGTGATCGGCGCGGACAGCAACTCGTACACGGCGCTGCGGCGCGGCATGCTGGACTTCGAAAGCCAGGTCCGACGGGACACGCCCGGCATGCTCTCCCCCTACGAGCTGAAGAAATTCTACATCCTCATGTATGAGGGTAGGTACATTCACCTTTTAATATAAAATTCATATTATGTTGTTAGTAGGTAGATGAAATAACTTATAAACTAGAGATGTTAGTAGACAGTATAAAATATAATGCAATAACAACTACCTGACATAAATAAGGGTGACTCTGGATGCCATGTGTATGGCATTCAAGTGCTACACAACTGGGTAGTGACATCGCCACAGTGTAGTATGTAGGAGGCTGGAAGCACAGTCCTGCACGCAACGCATCAGGGAGGGCCTTCTGTTGCTAATAATTGTTCTAAAACGACTAGTTTTGGCCTCGGCAAACATCCCTGCAGGCGCGAGACAGTCCCATCAATATCCTAGAAACAAATGATAGCCAATTAATCTAAGGATAAATATTTACCTCAGGAACAATGCTGTTACCAATATTGAGATTAAGAGTAATGGAAAATGTAAGGGGTTTTTTAAAGTTCATACATAATTTTTGAAATGAGGCATGAGGAAGCTATAGGTGGTGTTAGGGTTACAATGGAAAGGGAGCCATGGATTTGGCCAAAAGAATTCATATATCATACGAGCGGCCTTTCAATATCTTGACAATAAACTTATTCTTATTTCCAGACGGCCTGATCGAAGTGGGTAAGCAGGGACAGCAACCTCTCATCAGCTACACCGACAAGACTCCTCTTCAGGTCAAATATTTCAGTTTCGGAGCGTATAGCGGCGCGTCGGTGACATTTGTATTTGAGACAATAGAGAAGAGTAAGTAAACCTTACACAAGTACCTACCAACTTCATAGCTTTGGACGAATGATATAACGAACCCTATGATTTACTGTGCACGGTTTTATAACAAAATCCCCACAAATATTTTAGAATTGCCAATGAATAAATTTAAGGAACGAGTTAAGTCAGCTTTGGTACAGAAGGCTTATTATAGTATAATTGATTAAATTAATGATGACGAGGCATGGGTATAGCGCTCGTTCTATCAGGACTAATATTAATATTGTTAAAACTTGTTTTGAAAAGAGTAATTGCTGAGTTTATTGCCGGCTCTTCTCAGCAAAAGCAACCTTCCGAACCGAGCATTAGAGTCGACGTTTCATAAGTGCTTGTGAAGGCCTAGTTGAATTGAAAAATTAATAAATTTATTTCATTTCATTTCATTTCAAGTGTTACGCGATTGCTCTGGAGTTAGTGAGTGTTGTTGATAAAAGTGCAATGTTTACTTTGATATCGGTTAGCTGTAGTCGATTCTATTCCAAAGAAGGTACATTATTATCATTATTTTGAATGATCATCACTATATATTCAATTTACTTATGATATCAAAATGTCATAAAAAATCTTACTACCTATTCGTTTTTATAACTTGAACTTCTCTACACTGTGAAAATAGAAAATCATTAAAAACGATACTGAAAATACATAGGTATAATAGGTACTGTTAGGTTTATAATGAGTCCATTATTAGTTACTTTAAACAGTTTTTCTAAAAGAAATGCTCACATTGCAAGTGATTTTGTTCAGGGCCCGAACCCGTTGTCCCGCAGCGGGAGGAGATCCGCGAGGGGTACGGCTACGAGACCTTCCACCTGGTGCAACCCACCAGCGACGTGCAGTCCGCCGACCGCAAGATCGCGTTCCAGCTGGACTTCGGCGCAGAGGGCAAGCGAGATGCACACATACTCTTGACGCCTTCTTTGAAACCTTCAATTGGAGATCCAGCATATGAAATCGGTAAATAATGTTGTGAAGTTGCCTGCCACAACGATTGATAAAACTGCGTGAGTAATGCTGTAGCAGTGCACATAAAATCGTGTGTTGTGTTCAGTGATCGGAGCGGACAACGACACATATACGGCGGTGCGGCGCGGCATGCTGGCCGCCGAGGGCCAGCTGCGGCGCGACACGCCCGGCATCCTCTCCGCCACCGAGCTGAGGCACTTCTACATCAATCTCTATAAGGGTAAATATCTGTGACTATTCAGTAATCGTACTTTGGCAGATACATAACAAACTAACGACAATTAATTAATCTGCCATAATATTTACCTCAGGATACATGTCGTTCACAAATATTGAGGCTAATAGTGACAGTGTTAAAGGAAAATGAAAATAAAAGGAATGGGTTTTTCAATGTTCATGCTTAATTTGACCCAGTCAACTTACCGCCCAATCAAACCGTCAAAAACACAGTCAACTAAGACGTGATCCCAGTTGAAATGAGGCATGAGGAAGCTATAGGTGGGGTTAGGGTTACTACGGAATGGAAGCCATGGATGTGTAAATACGTAACACTTATACTTTTACCTTTTTCATTTTTACTATTTTTCAATATGTTGACACTGAACGTATTCTCATCTCCAGATGGCCGGTTGGAAGTGGGCAAGAAGGGAGAGGAACCTCTCATCAGCTACACCGACGAGACTCCTCTTCAGATCAAATACTTCAGTTTCGGAGCGTATAAAGGCGCGACAGTGAAATTTGTATATACGTATAAGGAAGAGGTATAGAAGCTTGTTGGAAGATTCAAGTTTTTCTTTAATTAAAATAATATTTGTGTGATTATTTTCCTCGGAGTTACAGCTCGTTGAAAATCACCCAAAAAATTCGAATTTTATTTATGTATATCCCTAACTTTTTGTGCCTTGTGTATATCATATAGAAACATCATATCCGTGACGATTTATTCTTGGTATCCTTCCACATCCCTCCTGATTTTAAAGTTGATATTTAAATAATTTTTATGATGTTTCCTATTTTTTAATTATGTGTTAAATACTGAGGAGACCAGACACTACTTGCATACCCGAGAATGCTTTGGACGTAAGCGTTATAAACTACCTTGTTTGGGAACAACTTCGTAAATGAATTACAGGTTCTAATAACGAAACCCAGGTTCTTAAACGCCCTATTCGTTATGATGTCAATGTGATCGTTCATTAACAATTTTTCACCAAGATGAACAGTTTTCACTCTCTCCACTGGAGTATCGTTAATTGTATAGACATAATTGATAGGCTTGTTTTTACAAGAAAACGATAAAATCTGTCATTTTCTTGTGTTCACTTTGATCTGATGCGATTAATCTCGTAATATTTAGAAAGACGTTGTTAATAGTTTGATATTTTTTTTTGCAATCTGCATACATCAAATAATTAGAGTGAACGAAACATGTGTAGATATCATACAAATATATGTTGTACAGAATGGGCCCCAAGTGAGACCCTTGTGGAACGCCAGAAGGTATGTCAACGAAGTCAGATCGATGTCCTCCCACCACAACGGCCTGTGATCGAAAGCTGAGGTATGACTTTTCCCAGCGTAAGAGATCTCCATGAATTCCAATGTGATGCAACTTTCGTAGTAAAATGAAGTGATCTACCCGATCGAAAGCTTTCTCTACATCCGTGTGGAGAACATCTACTTGTTTGCGCTTGTCCATTACCTTATACAAGTAGTCTGTGAAGACAGTAAGATTAGTTGTGGTGTCACTAAGAGATCTATTAAACAGGATATTTATTGTTAAGACTAATGCAGATGTAAAGGAAGAAGGAACTTTGTCGCAACCAGCTCCCTTGTATATGTCCAAACGTTTAAGAACAATTATGATTTCATAGGTACTTAAAATGATTGAGCTAGGTTGAACAGTTGATCCAGATAGTGTGGGTGGAAGTTCCGTAACACTTTATTTATCAGCTGGAGGTAGGAATACACTTTCAAAAAAAGAATTAAATGCTGTACAGATTTTTTGGTGTCGTATGATTGTATTTGTTATAAATTTGATTTATTTTATTATATTTTAATGTTATTTATTGATTAGAATTAATTTGAATTAACTTAATTAATCATAAAAGATGAAGAAGAAGTATTATTATCCTTTTACAAATTAAATTCAACTTACTATGATAAGCAAGAAATAAAAGGCTTTTTATTTTATTATAATATTATAATATTTTATAGCAAACATCGCACTTTTAACAACAACACTCACTAAGTACAGACCAATCGTGTAACACTTATCATAATATTATACATGTGTACATTAAAAAGTAGTTAATTTAATCCTCCTTCTATTTAGTATTCGGGTGAAAATAAACAGTAAATATTTGGATTCGTCCAAAGCTGTAAAGTGGGTAGGTACCTATGTAAGGTTTACTTACTCTTCTCTATTGTCTCAAATACGAATTTCACCGTCGCGTCGCTGTACGCCCCGAAACTGAAATATTTGACCTGAAGAGGAGTCTTGTCGGTGTAGCTGATGAAAGGCTGCTGTCCCTGCTTGCCCACTTCGATCAGGCCGTCTGGAGATGAGAATTAGTTTATTGTCAAGATATTGAACGTCTGCTTGTATAATATACGAATTATTTTATCCAAATGCCTCCCTTTCCATATCACTACTACTACTACTAACTACGATCATGCCAACATAAAAAAAACCCTTATTATTTTCCTTTATCACTCTTAATTGCTTCTTGAGGTAATTGTTCCTGAGGTAAATATTATCACAAGATTAATTAGCTGTCATTTGTTTCTAGGATATTGATGGGGCTGTCTCGCGACTATTTATGTCATCATCATCACCATTTTCCTCGCCTTATCCTATTTAGGGTCGGCTTTGTGCACCATGTCGCTCGGTTTCATTCAGCCTTCAGTTAAATCTACATTCACTTCACATTCGCTCATATCATCTTTCACACAATCATACCATTTTTTATTTGGCCTTCCCCTTTTACGCCTGCCTTCTGGTCTTAGGTGGAGTGCCGATGAAGCCGATGGCTATAATTGTTTTTCGTAATTGGGGCCTTCATACTTTCTCTAACATATTCATCTTATTCAATCATTCCTCGTCACTCCACACATCCTATTATTATTATTAGTTATGTGTGAAGTGGTGAATGTACCTACCCTCATACATGAGGATGTAGAAGTTCCTGAGCTCGTAGGGGGAGAGAATACCAGGCGTGTCCTGTTCGACCTGGTCTTCGTCCGCCAGCATGCCGGGCCGCACCGCCGTGTACGTGTTGTTGCCCGCGCCGATCACTGAACACACCACACGAATGACTAAATATAATTATAGCTCGCTCCTCCAATACATTCATCTCTTTTTTACAATCAGCACCTCATCAAGCTTGCGTGAATCATGCTCACTTAAAAGTCTTTGTTTGCGGCGGCGTCGCATGACGGGTCGCTCACTTCCCTAAAACATGGCGTAGAGGGTGATGGCTGCCACATGCGTCATGCTTGTGAACAGGTGCTACTCAATTTTTCATTATTATTTATGTAAACATTCAATTTCATTTCATTTCATTTCATTTCATTTTCACCAATATGTTATCTTTTTTTACCTACTACATTTTTGCGTGGCTTGCTACAGCATTACTCATGCAGTTTTATCACTCCAACAAGTGTACCGTAGCAGTCTTTATTTAAATCAATCGTTGTGGCCGGCACTTCACGATATTATTTACCGATTTCATATGCTGGTTGTCCAGGCTCACGTATCACTGTAGGCGACAAGAGTATGTGTGCATCTCGCTCGCCCTCTGCGGCAAAGTCCAGCTGGAACGCGAGTTTGCGGACCGCAGACTCCGCATTGATAGCGGGCTGCACCAGGTGGAAGGTTTCGTAGCCGTACCCCCAGCGGATCTCCTCCCATTGCTGGACAACGGTATCTGAACCTGAACAAAATCACTCGAGGTTGAGCAAAAAACTATATATTTTTTTTTAAAGAAACTAATGAAAGTCTTATTATAAACTTACATAATAGTGATATTATGTATAATAAAAAAAGTAAGTTTTTTTTATTATGGACTGTAGATGTCTGAAATAAATGGATTTATTATTATTATTATTTATATGTAGTTGAAATGAGTTGAGCTTACTTTTATCCAAAGCCGCCATTTGAACGCGATATGAATGCACAGCAGGCGCGACACTGGACACGCGACACTACCGACACTAGTATAGCGAACTGCAGCGACAAGACGAGCCACCCGTGACGCGGCCGCACCGCCGCTCGCGCCGAATCGGATTCCAAGATAAAATGCAATCTACGTACTTATATAGGTACATTTGAAAAAGGAAAAAATACACGATGATTAAATTTTCTGAGAATCTACTATCTTTCGTATCTACTACCGATATTATAAGAAGCGGCCAAGTGCGAGTTGGACTCGCTCATAAAGGGTTCCGAAGCAGCAAGTAACATAGTATAAAAGTTATTGTAGATCGTTGTAACTGTATACGATGTTTTAATAACAATTTTGCGGTTTACGATTTATGACGTATAAAAAAAACTACTTACTAGATCTCGTTCAAACCAACTTTCGTTGGAAGTTTACATCTTGACTCTTTTTACCACTTCGAGAGTGTCTCTTGCACAAACCGAGAAAGAGATATATATACCCCATACGTATGAGTTCGACGAAAAAAATGTACTATTAGCTACGTAACCCTAATATATGGGACAAAGGAAAGATATGCATGTATTGTTGGAGAACATTTTTGAAATGAGATAATTGCTTTTTGTGCATGAATATTATCGAAATCAAACAGATTAACGCGTTTATCTGACTTTAAGGTCGTCTTAAGTAGATAATGCATACATACAGTCACATAGTAATAATAATCCTACCAAAAAATTTTTGTAAAAAACTAGCCTAGTCTTGATGGAGTTGCTTGTTTATCTCTAACAAGTAATGAAATCTAGACAATGAAGTGCCGAGTCTAAGGTTCCTTACTGGTTTTTTTTTTATTATAGTTAATGTTCTGTGACTTGGCCGTTGAGCATTGTTTGTACGTTAGTGGGTAGGTACAAGTCAATTCTGTTCACACGTGCCTAGTGTTATATACTTATGTTGTAACTACCTATGTTTGTTAAGCGAGATAATGGCCCATACTGGTATTGGTAATTGAACGCTAGTGTCTCTTTTTTGAAGGCCTATTTGAATAAAAAAAAATATTTCTCATTCATACGTTATTCATCACAAGTATTTAATTTAGAACAAAATTGCCTTTCACATCATTCGATTTCAATGAGTATAACCGCAGCAAAATAATGATCAAGTACTGCGCGCGCCTTTAAAGTTGGGCCAAGCGCCGGCGTGCAGTCATCAGTTAGCTCTGCGATACCATCCTTCTACGTAAACGAAGTCGCGGGTTTTAAGTTAGCGTTAACCCAAAGTAGCTATTCTATGCGGACGATGTCGCGGGCAGGAGCTTGTTCATTATAATACAACATAAAATTTTCTAAGAGTGGTAGCGCCATCTAAAGTTGAATAGCAGAACTGTTTATTTATTTTACTTATTGTTTTATCATGGCAGTAGTGCCATCTAGCGGCAAAAAGTAGAACTACAAATTTAATAAATCTTTGATAGATATGCGATCATTAACAAAATATGTTGTAGAAAATATAAATATAATTATAATACATATTTGTTACAGTTATTGTTTACATTGTGCAATATATTATTAAATAAATAAATAAGTATATAGTTCAAAGAGGGTACCTTACCATCATATATATTTTTGACGATTAATTCTTAATCTACATTCTGTTTTCTGAGGTACGTGGGGTCATCTATTGTTGAAAAGCATAACTGTTTACTCAATGAGTTCGTATTATAAAATAAATGCTGAACAACAGAATGATTAAACAAAAAATAAGTATGTGGCATCGCAAAAGGTATTCACAAGTTTAAAGGTAACACAGCATAATACCTTTATCTTTAAATAGAAAACTAAATTAAATTTTCTGATGGTGGTGGCGTCATCTAGAGTCGAAAAGTAGGACTACTAATTTAATAAATCTTCGATAGATATGCGATGGACAACCAAATCTATTGTAGATAATATAAATATGACATGTAGACTCGCCAATGGGTGTCTTTCAATCATTTATATCTTTATTTATCAATTTTATAAAACAACATTATCTTTTCTCAGGGTGGTGGCGTCATCTTGTATTAAATAGCTGAACTACTTATTTGGAAAATCTTGAATTCATGAACAAAAACAAACGGAATTAAATATAGAAAATACACTTACCTAGTGTGAGAACAAGAACGACTATATTTCTTTATTGATGAATAAATAAAATGACATCCAAATTTTAAGGCACATTTTATCGTGTGGGGTTAAATAAGGGAATGTATGAGCGAGACGATGATCGGAGTTGGAAGCGTTTTTAATAGCGAGGTAAGCACGGGCGGCGCGTCGGAGGCTCGGACCGCGACCAAAGAGTATAGTAACTATCCATGCGACTGCCGGCGACCGAGCGGGCCGCTCGGAGCGGCAGCGGGTGGAAGAGGTCGGCGCGTGCCATCGAGCATGTAACCAATAGAGTAGCAATAGTGAGCCATTTGTTTAGCAACGCATCAATGATTTGTCACGTATAACCGGTATAACTAACAAACCACGCTCGAACTAAAACAGTACCCGACCAATAAGAGACCTGTGTGTACGTCTAGTGCAACACTTGATCTTGAGTCGGCCAATCAGAACGCAGGGGCCGGCGCAGCGTTTTGGCGTATTTTGTTTTCTAACAAAACTGTTAACAGTTCTACTCTATTGGTTACATGCTCGATGGCGCGTGCACACCACACCACACGGCGTGACACGGCGTAGGTAGGTATAGCTATAGATAAATAGTGCGCTCACGATATACTAGCGGTATCGCGCGGGTTTGCTTATTGATTATTTAAATTATGTAGGTATAGAATAGATATTCTATGTAAAGTGGGATATAAATATGCTATATATGTATAATATATGGTTAAATTATGTATAAATGAATTAAATAATATAGCGTTTATACATATTAGCGAATTTTTCGAACTGCATTCATTCATTCATTTTAACAGGCTTTAACATGATAAATGGCATCTATTTTATGAACAAACGTACAAATAGATAGGTATATCTTTCATAGACTTTTGCATATGGTTCGGACAGCTGGTTTGTATACATGACTTCATTGTATTTACGGAGTATGGTGTACGCGGTTAACTTAATAAATATTTATATTTAATAATTCTTCTAATAATTGAATATCAAGAGATTATCAGCTGATAAGTGGTTTACATAAAATTACAAAGAAAACGAAATTATGAGCCAAAAATTTCAATATTTTTTTATATCCCTAACTTTTTGTGTCTAATGTAATAAATGTTTTCAATTAAATTTACGATGTAAAGTCGTCCAGGGTGCGAATAAAACTAACGTTATAGACATGTATGATATCTTATGTTCTATTGAAATAAATTAACCGTTAATGGTGCGAATTTAATGTAATTTTTTTGTTGTTATGTACCTATACTATTATTTTTTTTTATTTATTAAAGGCGATCTGTCTGTAGATGACCGGAACAAATGTTATAACTACTCAACAACAGATGGCGCTTTAACGGTGCTATCTGACGTCGAATGGCCAAAACAAATCGACACCAGCAATGAATACTACGCTAACTCAATTTTTGCCAAAATCGTTGTTTTATGCCAAGTTTTGTAAAATGTTTTATATGTAAAAAAATCTCGTTAAGAAATATACAGAATAAAACTACGCAAACTAGTGTTAGCGGTGTATTAGCAGGGAGGGGGCGCATAGATTACATTATGTATTACAAAATATATAAATATATAATATAGTTATACGCTACGTATTTCTTAAATTTGAGTGCTCATTTAAAGTCCGTGTAATACTACGCAAACACTAGATAGTGTAGTTTAGAGCGATCGTGTATACTTGTTCATTTGTCATATGTGCTACTTAGCGACTTTTACTACCCAACTAATATACGAAAAAATAAATATGAGATATTATAACGAAAAATCGAGTCAATCGTGTATTGTGTTCAGTGATCGGCGCGGACAGCAACTCGTACACGGCGCTGCGGCGCGGCATGCTGGACTTCGAAAGCCAGGTCCGACGGGACACGCCCGGCATGCTCTCCCCCTACGAGCTGAAGAAATTCTACATCCTCATGTATGAGGGTAGGTACATTCACCTTTTAATATAAAATTCATATTATGTTGTTAGTAGGTAGATGAAATAACTTATAAACTAGAGATGTTAGTAGACAGTATAAAATATAATGCAATAACAACTACCTGACATAAATAAGGGTGACTCTGGATGCCATGTGTATGGCATTCAAGTGCTACACAACTGGGTAGTGACATCGCCACAGTGTAGTATGTAGGAGGCTGGAAGCACAGTCCTGCACGCAACGCATCAGGGAGGGCCTTCTGTTGCTAATAATTGTTCTAAAACGACTAGTTTTGGCCTCGGCAAACATCCCTGCAGGCGCGAGACAGTCCCATCAATATCCTAGAAACAAATGATAGCCAATTAATCTAAGGATAAATATTTACCTCAGGAACAATGCTGTTACCAATATTGAGATTAAGAGTAATGGAAAATGTAAGGGGTTTTTTAAAGTTCATACATAATTTTTGAAATGAGGCATGAGGAAGCTATAGGTGGTGTTAGGGTTACAATGGAAAGGGAGCCATGGATTTGGCCAAAAGAATTCATATATCATACGAGCGGCCTTTCAATATCTTGACAATAAACTTATTCTTATTTCCAGACGGCCTGATCGAAGTGGGTAAGCAGGGACAGCAACCTCTCATCAGCTACACCGACAAGACTCCTCTTCAGGTCAAATATTTCAGTTTCGGAGCGTATAGCGGCGCGTCGGTGACATTTGTATTTGAGACAATAGAGAAGAGTAAGTAAACCTTACACAAGTACCTACCAACTTCATAGCTTTGGACGAATGATATAACGAACCCTATGATTTACTGTGCACGGTTTTATAACAAAATCCCCACAAATATTTTAGAATTGCCAATGAATAAATTTAAGGAACGAGTTAAGTCAGCTTTGGTACAGAAGGCTTATTATAGTATAATTGATTAAATTAATGATGACGAGGCATGGGTATAGCGCTCGTTCTATCAGGACTAATATTAATATTGTTAAAACTTGTTTTGAAAAGAGTAATTGCTGAGTTTATTGCCGGCTCTTCTCAGCAAAAGCAACCTTCCGAACCGAGCATTAGAGTCGACGTTTCATAAGTGCTTGTGAAGGCCTAGTTGAATTGAAAAATTAATAAATTTATTTCATTTCATTTCATTTCAAGTGTTACGTGATTGCGTCAAACCAAGCAGCAAGCGGAAAGAAAAAGTAGTCAGTAGTTAAGTAGAGGAAAGTGTTATAAATTGCGTTAGTTATTTTTTGCTTTTTAGTATTTTTGGAAGTCGGTTTTTTTAACGTAGTTTTATTTTTTTTTGCTTTTTAGTGAATTAAGTATGGGTAGGCTTATTAATAAAAATAATAAATTAACCTTCAAGGTCAACCTAATAGCCTCAAGGAGTACTATTCTCTATCCATATGTACGTATAATTTTGAAAGAATTTTCTCTGAACTCCTATCCTTTGAGGAGTTGTACCTTCCGTCATCAGCTCATCCATAGGAAATCATCATCAAACGCAAATAATTGAACAAACTGTATGATATTGACTGAATCGTAACAGTTAGATGCTTATAATTAGAGTGTTCTTCTCGATTTCCTTGGGATCCCATTATCATATGCTTACTAGATGACCAGGGTACCAACTTGAATATGTACCCTAACGAACAAAAAAAGAATTACGCAAATCGGATTAGAAATGTTTAAGTTATCGACATACTAATATACAAAGTATCGTCAAAATGACATCGTCCAAATTACAATAATGCTTATAAAATAAAAACTACTGAACCAAACTGAAAGAAATTTTTATGGGACCATCTGGCAGCTATTTCGCGTCGAACAAAAAAAGAATCACGCGAATCGGTTCATTAACCGCGACGTAATCGATGTACATACATAGAAAAAAAAAATACCGGCGGAATTGAGAACCTCCTCCTTCTTTTTGGGAAGTCGGTTAAAAAGTATTGTATTTGATTGGAGTTTGCATGGGTACATCACTCTCTTTATTGTTTTGTTTTTATGGAGGTTATGGCAAACGTGTCAATGTCAATAATGTCATTACTTTGAATTTTCGTATCTTGAGAGGTAGACCAGGTACTTTGGCGTGTAATTAAGTGCACCAACCATTCGCTACTAAATTCTGCTCCGTGGTTGTAACCGCATCTCTGGTGAATCTTTAAAATTCCTACGCCATAAGCACACGAGTTATCAGCAGGCGGAAGGTTATGTGAGACTCCTACTCACTAAAACCCCACCGTGTCCCTTTGTGGCTATAAGCTGGGTATATGGGTAGGCCCGAGGCATGCGTCCTCGTACCCAGCGGCGACTTGGCCTGGTGCGCGGCCTCCTCGTCTAGTGAGCGTGGACCGGAGCAATGCCCATGCTCTGCCGTCTTTGGGTAGTGTGTGGGAACACACACACGACTACTCGAGCCCGAGACTGTTGAGCGACGGACTCCCCCGAGTCTGCCGCCCAATGGCCAGTGTGGTTGTTACCTCTCTGACCGTTTCCGGCGCCTCCTTCGCGAGCATTACTGTCTCGCAGAAGGAGTGGAGTGCGCCCCAGGACCTCTCGCTGTCGACGATCGCGCCAAGCACGCTCGGTAGCGAGAGGTCATTCCCCACCTCGGTACAAAGTGCCCTGCGCTCGCTTGCGCAGGCTGGGCATTCCTCCAGCGTGTGCTATCTGGGTACCATTGATTACCCAGGGGAATCCTCATAGGATACCCGGCAGCTCCGGGGGGACCCGCCGGGTTATGTGGAGACTCACCGGCACAGAAGGTACCGGTGCCTACCCACTAAACCCCTGGGGTTCCATTGACGCCTCGGCGCCGTGTGGCGGGGCTGCGGGACACGCGTAAGCCTTACAACCGCATGCCCCGCCGGCGCTGCTCGGCCTCCCAAAAACAACTGGAGGCCGAGCCCGTCTCGGGGGGGCAGGACTCACGATGCGAAAACGCATGCGAGTCCCGCCCCCCCCTCTCAACTTCACCGGAGATGCCCATGGAACAAATGGGCATCTCCGGCATGGGACCGTAGGCGTGGACGGTGGATCCCCCGATCCGCCGCCCCGGTCCCCGGCGTTACGGCGGCAACCGGCCCGCGAAGGCCAGTCGCCGCCTACCGCGCCTGCGGCGGCGAAGCGGGAGAGAGTTGACGTCGTCCTCTCTCACCCGCTCCGCCGCCTCCTTCTGCGACATGACTTGGCCGCAGAAGGTTGCGGCCGCCTCCCAGGCCTCCTCGCTGCCCACCATGGCCCTGATAAGGGCCGGCAGCGAGATGTCTGCGCCGACCGTCGCGGACAAGGCGGTGCGAGGAGTCGCCCAAGCGGGGCACTCCTCGCGCGTATGTTCCGCCGTGTCCGCGACGCCGGCCCTGCAGTGGTGGCACGTCTCCGTGGGCTCTCTGCCCGCCACCCGGCACAGGTACCGCCCGAAGCAACCGTGCCCGGTGATCACCTGTGTCAGGTGGAACGTGAGAGCCCTGTGCTCCCGTTCGAGCCACTCCTTCAGGAGTGGTCGAACGGCGTCCACCACATCCCGGCTCGTAGCCGGGTGCTATCTGGGTACCATAACACAACCTCTGCTCAGGGTTCGCAACCTTACGATAATTATCGTACATGTACGATAATTTAATAACTGACTGACTATCGCTATTTATTGCCATTTTCAATATGACGATTTAGGTTTAAAGAATTTATTTCTCATAAAAACTTTACAGTTTACATAAAATGAGATACAATTGGTTTAACATTAATAAGATTAGCTCTGAAGCTAGCAGAACAAAAATATTAGATAGATTAAATTATAATAAATTACAGTTTTAGTAAGTTACAGTGTATAAACATATTTCTTAAGTTTGAATTTATATGTACCTAAGGTTTCACATTCCTTGATTTCGTTTGGTAATTGGTTATACAGCTGTGCTCCCTCAAATAATATCGTTTTCTTTCCATAATTAGTCCGTGCTTTAGGTAGATCTAGTTTTTGTTTATTGCGTAGGTTGTGGGTAATTTTTTTTTTGGGTAACTGTAAATTGCTTTGAATCGAATTACTTATTATGTTTTGAACAAGAATGCAGGTGTAATATGTATATAGCTGTTTAAGATTAAATAGTTTAGTTTTTTCATATAATTGTTTTGTTGGCGTTAGGTAGGGGTAGTGAAATAATGTTTTGATAATTTTATTTTGAGTTCTTTGTAATGAGTTAAGGTTAGAAACGGCGGCTGTTCCCCATATTTCAATCAAATATTCTAGATGTGATTTTATTAAGGAGTTATAAATAATTATTCGACATTTACTTGGTATACAGTTTTTTATTTTGCGTAATGCTGCCAGTTTTGATGTAAGTTTTGTTCGGACGTGATCGATGTGCAGTTTCCAAGTTAGCTTATCATCTACCCATAGCCCGAGGTACTTTTCACTATTTGATTGTTTTATTATATCATTGTTAATAGTCAGTGGAGTATACTCTGGAATATTTTTATTTTTTGCGGAAAAGATCATAAATGAAGTTTTTGACGTGTTGATTGTAAGAAGATTGTATTTAAGCCAGTTATTAAGCGCATCGAGATCTTTTTGGGCGTTAGTTATAATGTTGTGAATAGATTTGTCGAAATAAAAGAGACATGTGTCGTCCGCATAGAGAGTCAGCTGTCCAGTAAGTCCAATTTTATTTATACTATTTATGTAAATTAAAAATAATAGGGAACTAATAACGGAGCCTTGAGGACAGCCGTATGTGATATTTTTGGTGAAACTAGTGAAGTTATCCAGCTTTACGACTTGACGCCTATTTTGCAAGTATGATTTTAACATATTAAGAGCTGTGCCTGTAATACCTATATTGCTTAATTTCTGCAACAACTTCTGGTGGCTGACTGTATCGTATGCTTTTTTTAGATCAATGAAAATGCCTAAAACAAGTTGTTTTTGATCAATATGTGTTTTTATTTTAGTCACTAAGTCTACTGCCGCTGTAAGAGTGCTTGATTTAGGTCGAAAGCCGTATTGTTGGTCAATTAAAAACTTTTTTTCAGTTAGATAACTGTATAGACGGTTATACAAAACTCGCTCGAGTATTTTTGATATTACAGGCAAGACCGACACAGGTCTGTAATTACTTGGATCAGTTCTAGAACCAGCTTTGTGAATGGGACTGACTTTGGCCTGTTTAAGTGAGTCGGGAAAAGTGCCGCGTGACAGACACATATTAAAACAGTTTGTAAGTCTGTCGACAATTATACTTTTTAAGCATTTAATCGCTTTGGTACTAATTCCGTCTAGACCAGTGCTAGTATTGCTGTCTAAGTTATCAATAATATTAGATATTTCATTTGTGGTACATGGTGTGAACTCGTTTAGCGATTTTCATACATATACGATAATTTTACGGCCCTGGTACGATAGATGCCTGGCTTGAGGTTGTGAACACTGTGTGATTAAGTATAATTTATAATGCATGTGTTGGCTATGGATTTAACCGCCTGCTTGAAATAGGTAGATACCCATTGTGGTATAACACCACACCACACCACACCACGCCCGCACGGAGGGGCGCGCACTCGTGGTTGGACGTTGTTCGGACGGGTTCGCTGATCCATCATAGTTTATTTTATGTTCATTTTAAGTTTTTGTTTGTATTTTTTTGTTCTTGATTTTAAATCCAACATGGCGGCATACCCAAGGTGGCGCACTAGTTATTTTTAAAGCACTCCTATAATATGGGTATCAAATGAAGGGCTTCATAAGAGTAATTTGCCTACAAGGTTAAAAGCCAAAAACAAATTAAAAGTAAAAGACCTTTTTAAAAAACAAGCTTTTATTTAAATGCGCTAAAACTATAAAATAAATTTTCACTTCATAAGTTTTTATTTTTTCAAATAAACAAGTAAATTAAGTTGATGTGCTGTTTCACGTGATGGTTTAGAATATTCAAAGTAAGAAATACGTGTACCTCAGTACCTACTTAAATCTCTCCCCCCCCCCCCCCCCCAAGCTTTTATATGTCTTCCTTATATCTATATACAAATTTAACAGTCGCGCCATAATACGCTGAGAAACTGAAATATTTGATCTGAAGTGGAGTGTCGTCGGAGAAGCTGATGAGAGGTTCCTCTCCCTTTCTGCCCACTTCCAACAGGCCATCTGGAGATGAAGAGAATAAGTTGATTGTCAATATATTGAAAAATATGTAGATTAAAAAAAGTCCGCTAGTATGAATTATTATTTCCAATTTCATGGCTCCCTTTCCGTAGTAACCCTAACACTACTCTCAGCTTCCTCACGCCTCATTTCAACTGGGATCATGTCATAGTTGACTGTGTTTTTGACGGTTAGATTGGGCGGTAAGTTGACTGGGCCAAATCATGATGAATATTGAGAGACCCTTCACATTTTCCTTTACCACCATTTGTGAACAGCATGTTACCTGGTGTTAATATTGGGAGTAGATTAATTAATTGTCGTTTGTTTGTTATGTAACTACTAAAGTACGATTATTGAATAGTCAAAGGTAGTAAGGACAAGCGGGTGTACGTACTCTTATAGAGATTGATGTAGAAGTGCCTGAGCTCGGTGGCGGAGAGGATGCCGGGCGAGGCGACCTGCCGGTGGCCCTCGGGGGCCAGCATGCCGCGCCGCACCGCCGTGAACGTGTTGTCGCCTGCGCCGAGCACTGAACACAACACACGAGTCACTCAAGTAAGCTAAGCCAGCATTTTTTTCTATGTTTACCTACTACATGCTTGCGTGCACTGCTACAGCATTACACTAGTGTACCGTAGCAGTCTATATTTAAATCAATCGTTGGGGCAGGCAACTTCTCAAAAAAAGGAGGTGGCGGGCGGCCCCAGTGGTGAGGCCGCGGTTGATAGCCTCGCGAGCCTCGTAGACCCACCGTAGCGGCGTAGCAGAAACTAAAAAAACAAAAAAAGGCAACTTCTCAACTTTATTTACCGATTTCATATACTGGCTCTCCAACGTAAGGTATCAACTTGGGTGACAAGAGTATGTGTGCATCTCGCTCGCCCTCTGCGCCGAAGTCCAGCTGGAACGCGAGTTTGCGGTCCGCGGACTCCACGTCGCTGGGGGGATGCACCGGGTGGAAGGTATCGTAGTCGTACCCCGTGCAGATCTCCACCCGCTCCGGGACATCGGGTTCGGATTCAGGCTCTAAAAAATCACTTGCATTTGAGCGATTCTTTAAAAAACTTATTAAAAACCTAAAGGTTACCTGATGAAGTGTCGTTATTACTACAAACTTTTTTAAGCTATTGCATAGCTTTTATCGCGGGCTCTGAGCGCGGCGACCGAATCAAGAAATTCCGTAACGAAAAAAACCTAACACATCGTCTAACGTCGTTTAAATTCGGCAGACTTCGGCACGGTGTTTGTTTGCTATCTTCTTAACTCTTTGACGTTTTGAAAAAATGGCGTTTGACATTTATAAAAAACAAAACTCAATTTCCGTATTCGCGCGTAATTATTTTGTTTCTATTTCGTGGCAAGGGTACCACGTCATAAAGCCTAAGTATTCAAATACGTATGCACATCAGAATGCATATTATTAAAAAAAAGTTTTACGTGACAACGACTTTGAGTGGTAAAATAATTTTAATGTGAATATTCATTCGTATAGTAGGAAGAAGGATGAAATAATAGTAACAATTTAAAACCTAACGTGACGTGAGCGGAGCGTAACGCAGTTTCTTGAAGTGTCACCCGGCAAACCAATTTATAAGACGTTGTCACGTCAAAATATATGCTCAAGTATTTTTACAATGTACAAGGCGTCCTTTCTAACCTAACCTTTGTTTAAATCCAAATGTATCATTTATTTAGTACATGTAGCGGCCATTTGCATTTCTAAGCACGCGATGTTGGCGTATTGGTACAAATGTTTGTACGTTGGGCCAACATGGCAATGAAATTAGACCTTTTCTCTAAGATTTATATGAGCTAGTACTTATATATTTTTAAGCTATTGCATAGCTTTTATCGCGGGCTCTGAGCGCGGCGACCGAATCAAGAAATTCCGTAACATCGACGTATAGCGATAGACAAGAACGTTCATGTAAAACATTTGTTTAAAAACTGGTAAGAGTTAGAACTAAAGTTCGCTGCAGCGCTGTATAAAGCTGTGTCAACTAACCAAACTATTTTAAAAGATACAGCGCTAGATTGCTTAGAGTATAGTTTTCTCGCGACCAAAACGTCGTAAGCGCCGCAAATTTCATGGCGCTTACGCGTTTCGTTCAGTTAACTACACTAAGATGTCGTCCCTATAGAGTTCACACCGCAGATGTGACACATCTTTTTTACCTTCTAAACTTCATTAGAATAAAACTCGATTTCAAAATGTATTATATTAATATTAGGGGGGCCTAGTGCGGATTGGCGGACTTCACATGGCTTAAATGAGTACTCAGAGGTACGGGCCAGGGCTTGAATTAACATAAAACAATTATTCAAAATATCAAACTATCACTACTAATTAAAAACTCATTAACAATTAATCAAATTAAAACCTTTCTAAAAAAACATATCAAGTCTGTGTTCAGTTACATATTTTTACCTACAACCAGTTTTAAGGGAACATCTGCACGTTTAAGTATATGATTGTAGAATGGCGTGGTATTTAAATAGATAAATTGTTTTTCTACTCTGGAATTACGAAATTATCACCTATTAATTCACTTAAACAGGTAGTAATTTTACTTAGTTGACTACTGACTAGTTATTTTCGTCCAGGGTCTACTTTGATTCGGATTATCGTTGTTATTAACGCTGCTCCGTGCGCACCCGCACTGAATGAATGTCGAAGCCACACTAAAGTCGGGTGTGGGGACTGCAGTTCAGTTGAGTTGATAAAAGCGAGTGTTCGGAACGCCCTATCTAGTACGTAGTACATATATATCGATGTTCCGTAACGAAAAAAACCTAACACCCCCCACTCGGACGGGCAAGGAGGTGTGGCTTGAAGGCCGTGCATCGTCTAACGTCGTTTCAGTTCGGCAGTCTTCGACAGTCGACACGGCGTTGTGTGCGATTAGACGTATTGTACGACTCTACGAAACTCGCACGAATCGAGACGAGCTGCTCCGAAATCGGACGAATACATAAGCTGCTTATGAGAAAGTATATAGGTGTATATGTATTTATGTACAACAGTGAATAGCTGTACTTGTAAAATTTGTGTATGAAGTGTTTTGAATATGAATGAACAAAGTGCATTTATTATTAAAATAAATAAATAAAATTATAATTGCATAAGTTGATACAAAATGCTATGCAATGCAATAGCTTTACCGCGGCAGTCCCCGAGTGCCTCACGTAATTTTTTTTTTACTGTTAAAAAGTAGGTAAGTAAAATAGTTTTAAAAACGAATACATCATCCTCATCGGCTCATACACTGCACCGAGGAGCTCGAGCCTCTCCAATCAATGAGATGACGATGTTTTCCTTCACCGAAAGCCAGTGGTGTGAATCCGTACATATGTTTTTTATAAAACTCAGAGGTACGGGCCGGGGTTTGAACCTGCACCCACTTGATGAGCGTGAGTAATATTTTATAGCAAACATCGCACTTTTAACAACAACACTCACTAAGTACCTCCAGGCCAATCGTGTGACACTTAACATAATATAATACATATGTACATTAAAAAGTACTCCTTCTATTTAGTGTGGGGTTTAAAATAAACGGTAAATAATAGGATTCTTCCAAGGTTGTAATGTAGGTAGGTACTAAATTAAAGATCTTAATTATGTACACCTGTGTTTCACAAATAAATGATTCTGATGTGGTACTTGTGTAAGGTTCACTTACTCTTCTCTATTGTCTCAAATACAAATTTCACCGTCACGTCGTGGTACGCCCCGAAACTGAAATATTTGACCTGAAGAGGAGTCTTGTCGGTGTAGCTGATGAGAGGCTGCTCTCCCTGCTTGCCCACTTCGATCAGGCCGTCTGGAGATAAGAATAAGTTTATTGTCAAGATATTGAACGTCTGCTTGTATAATATACGAATTATTTTATCCAAATGCCTCCTTTTCCATCTCTACTACTTACTACAACTAACTACGATCATGTCAACTTAAAAAACCCTTTGTTTTCCTTTATCACTCTTAATTGTTCAACATTGTTCCTGAGGTAAATATTATCAGTACATTAATTAGCTGCCATTTGTTTCTAGGATATTGATGGGGCTGTCCCGCGACTATTTATGTCATCATCATCATCGCCATTTTCCTCGCCTTATCCTATTTAGGGTCGGCTTTGTGCGGCATGTCCCTAGGTTTCATTCAGTCTCCAGTTAAATCCACATTCACTTCACATTCGCTCATATCATCTTTCACACAATCATACCATTTTTTCTACCTCTTTTACGCCTGCCTTCTGGTCTTAGGTGGAGTGCCGATGAAGCCGATGGCTTTTATTTTTTTTCGTAATTGGGGCCTTCATGCTTCCTCTAACATATTCATTCCTTATTCAATCATTCCTCGTCACTCCACACATCCATCTCAACATTTTCATCTGTTACGCGCATTCTATCGCAGTCATACACCTTGGAGGGCCGGCACTCATATTTATGTCTAGTAGTTGTTATTGTGTTTATATTTGAAATTGTATGCTGTCTACTAACACCTATAGTTCATGTAATTTCATGTACGTACTAACTACATATGGATTTTATATCTGAAATAAATGATTCACTATTATTATTGTTAGTAATGTGTGAAGTGGTGAATGTACCTACCCTCATACATGAGGATGTAGAAGTTCCTGAACTCGTCGGGGGAGAGGATGCCGGGCGTGTCCTGTTCGACCTGGTCTTCGTACTCCAGCTGGCCGGACCGCACCGCCGTGTACGTGTTGTTGCCCGCGCCGATCACTGAACACACCACACGAATGACTAAATACAATTGTAGCTCGCTCCTCCAATACATTCATCTCCATACAAATATACTACATATTTGCGTGGCTTGCTACAGCATTACTTATTTATGCAGTTTTAACACTCCAACAAGTGTACCGTAACAGTCTATATTTAAATCAATCGTTGTGGCCGGCACTTCACGATATTATTTACCGATTTCATATGCTTGTTGTCCAGGCTCACGTATCACTGTAGGCGACAAGAGTATGTGTGCATCTTGCTTGCCCTCTACGGCGAAGTCCAGCCGGAACGCGAGTTTGCGGACCGCAGACTCCGCATTGATAGCGGGCTGCACCAGGTGGAAGGTTTCGTAGCCGTAGCCCGTGCGGATCTCCTCCCATTGCTGGACCACGGTATCGGAACCTGAACAAATACACTCGAGGTTGAGCAAAAAAACTACTTATATATTTTTTTAGAGACACGAATTTAAGTCTTATTATACACTTAATATACTTACAGAATAGCATTATGTATCGTAAGTGTACCAGTCGTGGCCACGGTACCAGTATTGGCCAAAAATTAAAAGAAACACCTAGAATTCGGACATGAGCGAATGTTTTTACATTGGGATCACTGTGACATAGACTTTAGACATCGAACTATCTAAGTTTAACGTTTCATTGAATTCAGTCAGCTACATGTACAAATATGCGCGAATACAAAGTGTAAGGTGATTTGAAATTGACAACGACGGCTTTTCTTAAGGAAATCGTTAAGGCGGTGAGCAGAAAGTTTCACTTGTAAAATAGTATTGCTTAATTAAAATCAAAATTAGTTTTGTTTCATGTGTTAACCATACAATAAAGATAAACTTAGACTAAGACTGGGTTATCCATTAATGAATTTTCTCTGTCCAAGACTGGGCCACAAAACTACAACTTTTATTTGTTAAATTAATTGAATCCAGCTTTGCCGTATCTCACGCGCAACACATTACAAATATTAAATAAGGACTGGACTTTATAGTTTCACTATATTCTGTGCTGAAACTTTCACAATTTTGGTAATATTTCACAAAACCCTGTTTTTTTTTTCCTTAACTGGCCACCATTGGGTCATTTACCATATAATAAAAAAGGGATTTTTTGTAGTTGAATTGAGTTGAACTTACTTTTATCCAAAGCCGCCATTTGAACGCGATGTGAATGCACAGCAGGAGCGACACTGGACACGCGACACTACCGACACTAGCGAACTGCAGCGACAAGCCGAATCGGATTCCAAAATAAAATGCAATCTACGTACTTATATACACCTGAAAAAGGACAAGGCACAAAATACATGATGTTTTAATTTTCTGGGAATCTACTATCTTTCGTATCTACTACCGATATAAGAAGCGGCCAAGTGCGAGTCGCTCATGAAGGGTTCCGAAGCAGCAAGTAACATAATATAAAAGTTGTTGTAGATCGTTGTAACTGTATACAATTTTGCGGTTTACGATTTATGACGTATAAAAAAACTACTTGGTAGATCTCGAAACCAACTTTCGTTGGGTAATGTACATCAATATTTTTTTTGATTTATCATTCTCGTATTTTAGAAGTTATACAGGGGGGAGGACTCTCTTTACCACTTCGAGAGTGTCTCTCGCGCAAACCGAGAAAAAGATATATCTCTATATATCTTTATATATATATATAGGGAAAAAATTATATGAGAAATCTTTATATCATTTTTGAAGACCTATCCATAGATGCCCCATACGTTTGGGTTCGACGATAAAAAATTATTAGCTACGTAACCCTAATACCTTTATGGGACAAAGGAAAGATATGTATGTATTGTTGGAAAACATTTTTGAAATGAGATAATTGCTTTTTTTATGCATGAATATTATCGGAATCAAACAGATTAACGCTTTTATCTGACTTTGCGGTCGTCTTAAGTAGATAATGCATATGTTAACGGAAATGTATGTAATCCGTCATTGTATACAATTCCTAGGCAATGTATAGAATACCTAATGTATAGAAATGTATGAAATATTTTTTATTTTATACTTTACCTAGGTATTCTATACAACACCGAATGCACTGCCGGCAATGTGTGTAAAAGACGAACGTATAACGAATGCAACATAGCCCTTTGAACAGAGCGGACGTAGAACCAGCCAAGAAACAAAATAAATTGGTCCGCGGGTTAGGGCTCGCCGCACCCTAACCTATATTGGTAATATATTATGGCGATAATACACAAATAGCTGAGCCGCGAACATGTCTAAATATTCATTTCAAAAGGTGACAAAGACTTACTCTCCATACATAACATTGATAAATACGCTCAAATATAGTTATTTATTTATTTAATAATATATTGCACTTACACATGGTCCACTACAATTCCGAGTAAATTTATACATTTCCTAGGATATCTACTTATGTATTAAATAGTTTTTCAAACAATATTTTATACAGTTCCTAAATAGTATCGGAATTGTACACATTTCCCAGGATTTGTATACAATTCCTTGATTTCATACATTTCCGGTAACACATAGGTAAGTACATACAGTCACAGAGTAATAATAATCCCACCAAAAACATTCTGTTAAAAAACTTTCTATCTATCTAAAAAGTCTCGATGGAGTTCTTGGTTTATCTGTAAAAAGTAATGAAATCTAGGCAATGAAGTGCCAAATCTAAGGTTCCTTACAGCGTTTTTTTTTATAAGTACCTACCTAGTTAATGTTCTGTGACTTGGCCGTTGAGCGGGACGTTGAGGGGTATCAATAACGCACCGATTATAATATTAATTACTGTTTATTTGGTACTGGGTACACGTTGTATTCACTGGTACATACTGGGTACATATATAAAGCACTATTTCTTATGACTATAATATTATTATGTACATGTACAATACGTGGGCTGTGTGTCTTAACGGTCATGGGCGTAAGTGGGAAGAACGGTTAGTCGTTCGACCGTTTGAATTGGGGGACGCGACCATTGACAATCTTACGGCGGTGTTGCCAGCTAGAGCTGGGGCAATCCGCCACACATTGTTTGTATGTTAGTGGGTAGGTACAAGTCAATTCTATTCACACACACGTGCCTAGTGTTATATACTTATGTTGTAACTACCTATGTTTGTTAAGCGAGATAATGGCCCATACTGGTATTGGTAATTGAACGCTAGTGTCTCTTTTTTGAAGGCCTATTTGAATAAAAAAAACATTTTCAGTCATCAGTTAGCTCTGCGATACCATCCTTCTACGTAAACGAATTCGTGGATTAAAGTTAGCTAGCCCAAAGAAACTCTTCCACGCGGACGAAGTCGCGGGCAGAAGCTATGTATAAGTTATATGTATAAACATAAATAGAGTGTTAAAAACGTAAACGAATCGCGGGTTTTAAGTTAGCGTTAACCCAAAGTAGCTATTCTACGCGGACGAAGTCGCGGGCAGAAGCTAGTTCATTATAATACAATATCAAATTTTTTGAGGGTGGTAGCGCCATCTAAAGTTGAATAGCAGAACTGTTTATTTATTTATTTATATTTACTTATTGTTTTCTCATGGCAGTAGTGCCATCTAGCGGCAAAAAGTAGAACTACAAATTTAATAAATCTTTGATAGATATGCGACCAACAACAAAATATGTTGTAGAAAATATAAATATAATTATAATACATATTTGTTACAGTTATTGTTTACATTGTGCAATATATTATTAAATAAATAAATAAGTATATAGTTCAAAGAGGGTACCTTACCATCATATTATTATATATTTTTGACGATTAATTCTTAATCTATATTCTGAGGGCTTACTCCCGAAAACGATTCGAATTTGATTTTGTTTTGATTTCAATTTGAACTCCTATTGGTTAATCCCGAACCAAAAAATTTCATCTTGAACTCCTATTGGTTAATCCCGAACCAATACGAATAAAAATTCAAGATGGCCATGGCTAAGATTGACATGTCTTCGATCGGTTACGGTGTTTGATGTTTCAGAATTATAAAATAAGTTGTGTGTTTATGGCTCTTCAGAAATAAATTAATATTCAATTCTTTATTTATTTCTAAAACGAAATCTTGTACATTAGATGTATTTTTTTAGATTAGGTAGATTTCATATAAAATTAACCTAGATGTGATAACTCGATCCTGAAAAAGTACCTTTTTACTGATCGTGTATTTTGACGTTTAAAGTCGTTCCCGCCATTTTATTCACAAATGTCATATAGTGCCAGGAGTACGGATTTTTCGATTCGGTTTCGATTGTAACGAAATTCTTGATCAAAGTTAGTTCCAAAAAGTGTCACCGCACGATCGTGCGCTAGAATCGCTATCAAAAATGTATGAAATGACATTTATTCGATTAGAACTCGTTTCTCGAAAGCGTCGGGAGTAAGCCCTCTGTTTTCTGAGGTACGTGGCGTCATCTATTGTTGAAAAGCATAACTGTTTACTCAATGAGTTCGTATTATAAAATAAATGCTATAAATGGCATCGCAAAAGGTATTCACGAGTTTAAAGGTAACACAGCATAATACCTTTATCTTTAAATTGAAAACTAAATTAAATTTTCTGATGGTGGTGGCGTCATCTAGAGTCGAAAAGTATGACTACAAATTTAATAAATCTGCGATAAATATGCTATGGACAACTAAATCTATTGTAGATAATATAAATATGACATGTAGACTCACAATGGGTGTCTTACAATCATTTATATCTTTATTTATCAAGTTTATAAAACGACATTAGCTTTTCTCAGGGTGGTGGCGTCATCTAGTATCAAATAGCTGAACTACTTATTTGGAAAATCTTGAATTCTTGAACAAAAACAAACGGAATTAAATATAGAAAATATAGGTAAGTGTGAGAACAAGAACGACTATATTTCTTTATTGATGAATAAATAAAATGACATCCAAATTTTAAGGCACATTTTATCGTGTGGGGTTGAATAAGGGAATGTATGAGCGAGACGATGATCGGAGTTGGAAGTGTTTTTAATAGCGAGGTAAGCACAGGCGGCGCGTCGGAGGCTCGGATCGCGACTGCCGGCGACCGAGCGGTAGCGGATGGAGCAGGTCGGCGCGTGCACATCTAGCGTAGGTAGGTATAGCTATAGATAAATAAATAGTGCGCTCACGATATACTAGCGGTATCGCGCGGGTTTGCTTATTGATTAATTATATTATATGGGTATAGAATAGATATTCATTAATAAATATTATATTGTATGTAAAGTGGGATATAAATATGCTGTATATGTATAATATGTGGTTAAATTATATATAAATAAATTAAATGATATAGCGTTTATACATATTAGCGAATTTTTCGAACTGCATTCATTCATTCATTTTAACAGGCTTTAACATGATAAATGACATCTATTTTATGAACAAACGTACAAATCGATATATCTTTCATAGACTTTTGCATATGGTTCTTGTATACATAACTACATTGTATTTACGGAGTATGGTGTACGCGGTTAACTTAATAAATATTTATATTTAATAATTCTTCTAATAATTGAATATCAAGAGATTATCAGCTGATAAGTGGTTTACATAAAATTACAAAGAAAACGAAATTATGAGGCTCAAACTGTCCAACATATGAAAAATAATAAATGTTTTTAATTAAATTTACGATGTAAAGTCGTCAAGAGGGTGCGAATAAAACTAACGTTGTAGACATGTATGATATCATATGTTCTATTGAAATAAATTAACCGTTAATGGTGCAAATGTAATGTAATTATTTTTTTTTGTTGTTATATATCTATTTTTTTTATATTTATTAAAGGCGATCTGTCTGTTGATGACCGGAACAAATGTTATAACTACTCAACAACAGATGGCGCATTAACGGTGCCATCTGACGTTGAATGGCCAAAACATATCGGCACCAGCAATGAGTACTACGCTAACTCGATTTTTGCCAAAATTGTTTTTTTTTTTTTTTTTTTTTATGCCAAGTTTCGTAAAATGTTTTATATGTAAAAAAATATCGTAAAGAAATATACAGAATAAAACTACGCAAACTAGTGTTAGCGGAGTATTCGCGGGGAGGGGGCGCATAGATTACATTATGTATTACAAAATATATAAATATATAATATAGTAATACGCTACGTATTTCTTAAATTTGAGTGCTCATTTAAAGTCCGTGTAATACTACGCAAACACTAGATAGCGTAGTTTAGAGCGATCGTGTATACTTGTTCATTTGTCATATGTGCTACTTAGCGACTTTTACTACCCAACTAATATACGAAAAAATAAATATGAGATATTATAATGAAAAAAAAATTTCAATTAATGTAAAGTTATCACGTTTTTCCCTTTATAAGCCTCTACTGCAAATTTACCTGTAATAACCTATCCAGTTAAGTCAATTATGAAAATGATGTGTAGACCTACAATATATAAACATAAACGACTTGGGAGCTCTTAAAATATTACAAAATATTTATGAACCAAACGGTATTGACTTTGGTCCAAAAGCCTTTTCTATTGACGTTAAGTCCATCATCATCGTTGTTGAAACATAAGTATCTGCAGGGCAAATACCTCTTACTTCGTTCTCCACATCAATATTTTTATTATATTTTTATTTCAAAATTCAATATAGAACACTAAGGTTAGAACAAATTCATGAGTTATTTAAACGTTAAACAGCTAAAAAAAAAAAAATACATCTTTATCATTATGACATCCCGTAATACACAAAAACACGCTAAGTATTGCAAAATCGGGAAATAGAAATAGTAATGGAAAATAAATATGAGAAAAAAGAAACCAAATTTTTTTTTTTTTTTTTTACAGTTAGCATAGTATAAATAGGTGGTGTCGAAATGTAACAAGTACTCACCAACAGATGGCACTTAACGATCCTGCATCGCACAATAGAGATTTTCTCAGGATTTAGTATATATACAACTTACTAACCAGATCTGTTAGATTACGCGAAGGACGACGACGACGACGACGACGACGACGACGACGACGACGACGACGACGACGACGACGACGACGACGACGACGACGACGACGACGACGACGACGACGACGACGACGACGACGACGACGACGACGACGACGACGACGACGACGACGACGACGACGACGACGACGACGACGACGACGACGACGACGACGACGACGACGACGACGACGACGACGACGACGACGACGACGACGACGACGACGACGACGACGACGACGACGACGACGACGACGACGACGACGACGACGACGACGACGACGACGACGACGACGACGACGACGACGACGACGACGACGACGACGACGACGACGACGACGACGACGACGACGACGACGACGACGACGACGACGACGACGACGACGGCGGCGGTAGGTTAGGTTAGGTTAGGTTAGGTTAGGTTTTGCCCCCCCATGATCCACTGAGGCTATACCGGATAGGTCCAACCATACCGGGCAGGCTCGTGGTGAGGGGCATTACCAAGAGCGGCACATCCCACCCTATCCCATCCCTTCCCCTATCCCTTCCTCTCCATACACCTCTTCCCACCAGGACACATTGTTCTGAATCCTTCCCTATTCCTTCCCTTTCCACCGTCCCCCTTTGTTCCCCCGAATCCTAAGCTCTGCCGCCCGGCGATGGGATGCATGGCCGGGGGGAACCCGGTCCCAAGGGCGGCACCCACGAGGGACCCCACCCTCCAAAAAAGGAAAACGATGAAGGTCACACACGGTAAAACTATTACCCAGGAGGGTCCCGGCCAACCGGCCGGGGAATCCCTCGGCGCACTTTGTGCGCCCAGCCCCGACGTATCTGGGGGGGGCAACCTGTGTGGGAGGCTCGCGGGGCGAGCGGGAGTGGAAGGAGGAGAGAGAGAGGGAGGTGCAGCGGGAGTGGCTGCTGTGGTAGTGGAGGTGGATGACGGCGACATGGTCGTGGAGGAATCTGTTGAGATTTGTTCCAGGTTCTTCGGTGGGAGGAAGCGGTCTCGTTCGCGGAGCCGTACCGACTCCGAGAGTGGGTCCGCCTCAGAGGCGGGCAGCCTAAAGCGGTTCGCCAGGGAGAGGCGACCGAGGCTGCAGAAGGCGGGAGGGCTAATGACGCCGAGGTCGGAGGTCGCTGCGTTCAGGCGATCCGAGGCTGAAAAGGTGGCCGAAGAGGAGGTGGCAGCGATGGCGGACCAGCTTCGTCCCGTCGCCGCCAGAGAGGGGACCGCGGGTAAGTCAGTTTTCGAACTACCCGCGGTTGAGATCGTCCAGAGGGCGTTGGACTCCGTGGCGATCGTGCAGAAGGTTGCCGCGAGGTCCAACAACCTCAAGGGCACCTTTAAGAGGGGGCTACAGGAGTCGGCCTCGGCACTGGCGGAGTTGGTGCAAGAGCTGCAGACCCGCACCTCCGACAGCGAAACCAGGAGGCTGGCCGCGTTGAATGCCAGCCTTATGGCAGAACTGTCGGCGATGCGGAAGGAGGTAGCGCAGCTCCGCACCGACATGCGCACTGCGCTGGAGACGCCGAAGCCGGCGCCTGCGAGTGCCGCACCGGCGAATGGCGACGTGGAGGCGCTGACGAGCGCCATCATGAAGCAGGTGGGCACAATGGTCAACGCCCGGTTTGAGGCGCTGGCGAAGGACGGGAGGCTCCTCCCCGAGCAGCGTATCCGCCCCCCGCTGGCTGCGGACCGGGCGAAAACCAAAGTGCCCACGCCACCTGCACCAGGGCCGGCTCAGTCGCCGCAGGAGAGCGAGACGGTGGGTCTGGGGACTCGCCGGGGGGGCAAGAAGAGGCGAACCGGGAAGAAGAAATCCCAACCCGCCTCCAACCCGACTGCCGAAACCGGCGGCCCCCCGACCAAACCAGGGCCAAGGCCCGAGAAGAAGGCTGCTCCCGCAGCAACCACTGCGTGGAACGTGGTGGCCGCGCGCAAGAAGGCGCAGCAGCCGCCCACTGTGGGGCAGGCGGCCAGTGTTCGCGCCCATGTCCCGAAGTCCTCGGCTATAGTGCTGAAGCTGCAGCCGTGGGCTGCGGACAAGGGCGTGACTTATGAGGCGGCCATCAAAGATGTGCAGTCCAAGGTGGACCCGGCCAGCCTAGGCATCACGGGGATGCAGTTTAAGGTGGCCGCCACAGGCGCCCGTATGTTTATGGTCACGGGTGCCAACAGTGGCGAGAAAGCGGACGCCCTCGCCGAAAGGCTTAGAGAGGTGATAGGCGAGGGTGATCTTAAGATCTCCAGGCCGATGAAGTGCGCCGATCTGCGCATCCTCGGCCTGGATGACACGACGACGCCCGAACAGGTCGTTGCGGCGCTGGCCAGGGCTGGTGGATGCTCAGAGGCGTCCATCAGGACGGGCCAGATCCGCCGCAATCACTTCGGCCTGGGCACAGTGCTGGCCAGTTGCCCTGCGGCGGCTGCCAACAAGGTGCTCGGGTCGGGGAGATTGCTGGTGGGATGGGTCTCGGCGCAGGTCAGACTGCTGAAGCCGCGCCCCATGCGCTGCTTCCGCTGCCTCGAGGTGGGGCATGTGCGGGAGCAGTGCGAGTCCGAGGTGGATCGCGGCGGGCAGTGCTACCGATGTGGCCAGTTGGGCCACAAGGCTAGCGCTTGCTCGGCCGCGCCCCACTGCACGGTGTGCGCGGCTTCAGAGCTGCCAGCCTCCCACTCAGTGGGAGCGAAGACCTGCGTCGCGGCGCAGGCCAAAAAGAGGAAGCGGAGGCGCGCCAAGCCAAGGAAGGCCGGCGCCGCTCCGAACCCGCAGCCAAGCACCAGCGCGGCGGCGGACGTGGGGGTTCCAATGTCCCTGGGATAACGGCACCCCTACGACTGCTGCAGGCGAACATCAACCACTGTGCCAGGGCTCAGGACCTGTTGGCTCAGAGCCTGGCGCAGTGGAAGATCGCGGTGGCTGCGGTGTCGGAGCCGTACCGGATCCCTCCGGGGGACGACTGGGTCGCGGACCGACAGGGCGTTGCTGCCATCGTCCGTCGGGGCGCCGCGGACTGCCCTCCCTTCGCACAGGTTGTGAGGGGAGATGGGTTCGTGGCGGCTCTGTTGGGGGAGATTGTGATAGTTTCTGTCTATTTCTCCCCCAACAGACCCCTCGCCGAGTTCGAGAGTTTCTTGGACGAGGTGGGGGCCCTGATCGGACGGAGCCATCCTCACCCCGTGCTAGTTGTGGGGGACCTCAATGCCAAGTCAAGGGCATGGGGATCCCCTGCGACGGACGCGCGGGGTGAGCATCTCGAGGAGTGGCTTCTGACCAACGACCTGTCGGTCCTGAATCGGGGGGCCGTTGACACGTGCGTGCGGTTTCAGGGTGGATCCATCGTGGACGTGTCGTTCGCGTCCTCCACCCTGGTGCGCCGTGTCAAGGGCTGGAAGGTCCTGGAGCACGTGGAGACTTTGTCGGATCACCGATACATCCGATTCGACGTCTCCACGTCGCTCCGGACGCCCAGTCGTTCCCTAGGGGGGAATGCCACCTGGCGCCTCAACACGCTGGATGTTGAGGTGGCCAAAGAGGCGGCGGCAGTGCAGGCCTGGGTGTCTGCGCCCGAGGGCCCCGCGGTGGCGGTGGAGGAGGAGGCGGGTTGGTTCCAGGAGACGCTCACGCGGATTTGTGAAGCGTCCATGTCTCGAACCAGCCCGCGCCCTCCCAGAGGTCAGGTGTACTGGTGGTCCGCGGAGATCGCCCAACTAAGGGCGGCGTGCGTGGTGGCGAAGCGCCAGTACACCAGACACCGCAGGAGGAGGCGCAGGGGCCCTTCGCATGAGGCGGAGGAGGCTGCGCTGTACGCCGCCTACAGGGGGGCGAAGGAGTCGCTGCAGATCGCGATCGCCGAGGCCAAAGCTCAGGCGTGGAGGGAGTCGCTGGAGACGCTCAATCGGGACCCGTGGGGGAGGCCGTACAAGGCAGTCAGGGGCAAACTTCGCCCCTGGGCCCCCCCGGTAACCCAGAGTCTCCAGCCTGAGCTCAGGGAGGCGGTTGTTTCCGCCCTGTTTCCACACGGGGTGGAACATCCGCCCCCGGCGATGGCGTCGCGATCTGCGGCGACTGCTGCTCCCGAAGCGGACGAGGTGGGGGAGGTCCCGGAAGTGTCCCAAGGGGAACTGGGGGCGGCGATTCTTAGGCTTCGCGCCAAGAACACCGCTCCCGGCCCCGACGGAATTCCGGGACGGGTGTTGGCCCTGGCCCTGGCGGAGGACGCCCTGGAGCAGCGCCTGAGGAGGCTATTCGACGCCTGTCTGTCCCAAGGGACATTCCCACAGAGGTGGAAGACGGGTCGTCTAGTCCTCCTCCAGAAGGAGGGGCGTCCTCCGGACTCTCCATCCGCCTACCGGCCCATTGTGTTGCTCGACGACATCGGCAAGCTGTTTGAGAGGATTGTGGCATGCCGTGTCGTCGAGCACCTAGAGGGGGCCGGTCCGGATCTGGCGGAGAACCAGTTTGGGTTCCGGAGAGGGCGGTCCACCATCGACGCGCTCCTCAAGGTGAAGGCCCAAGCGCAGGAGGCGGTTGCCGGGGGCGGGGTTGTGCTGGCGGTGTCTCTCGACATCGCCAACGCATTCAACTCCCTCCCCTGGAGCTGCATACAGGAGGCGCTCCGGTTTCATGGAGTGCCCCTGTACCTGCGCCGGATCATCGGGGCCTACCTGGGCGAGCGCTCGGTGGTGTACCCCTGCCAAGAGGGCTGGGGCCAACGCCGGGTCATGTGCGGTGTTCCACAGGGGTCGGTCTTGGGACCGCTCCTGTGGAACATCGGATATGATTGGGTGCTGCGGACGCCGTGCATCCGGGGTGTGGGCGTAACTTGTTACGCCGACGACACCCTGGTCACGGCCCGCGGCGCCACCTTTCAGGAGGCTGCCTACCGTGCGACCGCGGGGGTGGCGCAAGTGGTGGGCCGCATTCGGCGTCTGGGCCTCGAGGTGGCGCTTAGTAAGTCGGAGGCGCTGTGTTTTCACGGGCCCCGACAGGCGCCACCTCGGGACGCCCACATCGTCGTGGGGGGCGTCCGTATCGACGTGGGCCCGGTCATGAAGTACCTGGGGCTCACGTTGGACGGACGATGGGACTTTGCGGCCCACTTCGAGCGCCTGATCCCGCGGGTGATGGGGGCAGCGTCTGCCCTCGGGCGGCTGCTGCCCAACATAGGGGAGCCGGGCGGCCTCTGCAGGCGGCTGTACTTGGGGGTCGTGCGATCCATGGCCCTTTATGGGGCCCCCGTTTGGGCGGATGCCTTGAATCGCCGCACCATCTGCGCTCTGCAAAGACCGCAGAGGGTGGTGGCGATCAGGGCGATCCGGGGGTATCGCACGATCTCCAAGGAGGCGGCATGCGCGTTGGCGGGCTCGTTGCCCTGGGACCTTGAGGCGAGAGCCCTGGCGTCACTGTACATGTGGCGTCAGGAGGCGCTGGCCCGGGGCGACAGGCCCGCACCGCGCGAGGTGGAGGGGCGCAGAGTGGAGCTGCGCGCGCTCGCCGTAGACGAGTGGGAGACCAGGCTGGAGCAGCCTAGTGCAGGGCTTCGGACTATCGGCGCCATCCGTCCAGTGCTGAGGGAGTGGCTCGGGCGTGGACATGGCGTGTTGTCCTTCCGGCTGACGCAGATCCTCTCGGGGCACGGGTGCTTCGGGAGGTATCTGCATCGTATAGCCGGGAGGGAGCCATCCCCCGTATGCCACCACTGTGACGGGTGCGCCGAGGAGGAAGCCCAGCACACGCTGGAGGTTTGCCCGGCCTGGGCGAGTGAGCGCGCAGAACTCTGCGCCGTGGTAGGAGGCGACCTCTCGTTGCCGACAGTGGCCCGGGCCATTGTCGAGAGCGAAAGGTCGTGGGGCGCCCTCCGCTCCTTTTGCGAGCGCGTGATGCACGCAAAGGAGGCGGCGGAACGGGAGAGGGAGGTCAGCACCACCCACTCCATCCGCCGCAGGAGAAACGGGCGCCGGAGGGTTGCCTCTTCTAGGCTCCTTCCACCCCCGAGCCCGAGGGTGGCCGATTTGGGACAGTCGGCCACCCAACATTTCAGTCTTCGGGCTCAAGACTGTGCGCGTGTGCTCTCGCACGCAACTCAAGGCGTGGCGGCGGGGACCGGGAGTCCAGTCCTTAGGACTGGAACCCCGGCCCCCGTTGCCGACGACCGAGAGGAGGCCCTTCAGGCCGTCGCTGCTGGGTACGTGGAAGAATGCTTCGGCGCTCCCACATACCCAGCGAGTAGCGACACGTAGAGCACCCCAGGGTTTTAGTCGGAATGTAGATAACCGACATAACCGTGTACGGCGGTCAATCCCCGGCCGCCGGGTATCTTTACCTAAAGATTTCCCTGGGTTAAAAAAAAAAAAAAAAAAAAAGGTTTTGCCCCCCCCCCCCCCGACGTTGCCGCCACCTTGTCGTGGTGGGGGGGCTTGCGTGTCCCAATGATCCACTGAGGCTATACCGGATAGGTCCAACCATACCGGGCAGGCTCGTGGTGAGGGGCATTACCAAGAGCGGCACATCCCACCCTATCCCATCCCTTCCCCCTATCCCTTCCTCTCCATACACCCCTTCCCATCAGGACACATTGTTCTGAATCCTTTCCTATTCCTTCCCTTTCCACCCTCCCCCTTTGTTCCCCCGAATCCTAAGCTCTGCCGCCCGGCGATGGGATGCATGGCCGGGGGGAACCCGGTCCCAAGGGCGGCACCCACGAGGGACCCCACCCTCCAAAAAAGGAAAAAGATGGAAGTCACACATGGTAAAACTATTACCCAGGAGGGTCCCGGCCAACCGGCCGGGGAATCCCTCGGCGCACTATGTGCGCCCAGCCCCGACGTATCTGGGGGGGGCAACCTGTGTGGGAGGCTCGCGGGGCGAGCGGAGGAGAGAGTCGGAGATGTTGGAGGTGGAGACGTGGGAGTCGGAGAGGGAGAGCAGGTCGCTCTCGAGAAGTTGCGAAGGAGCGCAAGGCAGGGACGGAAGAACTTGTCCCCATTCCTGGAGCCGCGGGTCGTGTTGACCCGTACGGATCTGACAAGCTCCAGAGCTGAGTCACCGATGGAGGCGGAATCAGGAGGTGCAGCGGGAGTAGCTGCTGACGTTGTGGTGGTTGACGACGGCGACATGGTCGTGGAGGAACCTGTAGAGATATGTTCCAGGTTCTTCGGTGGCAGGAAGCGGTCTCGCTCCAGGAGCCATTCCGACTCCGAGAGTGGGTCAGCTTCCGAGGCGGGTGGCCTGAAGAGGTTCGCCAGGGAAAGGCGACCCAGGCTACAGAAGGCGGGAGGGCTGTTGACGCCGAGGTCAGAGGTCGCGGCGTTCAGGCGATCGGAGGCCGAAAAGGTGGCCGAAGAGGAGGTGGCAGCGATGGCGGACCAGCTGCGTCCCGTCGCCGCCAGAGAGGGAGATACCGTGGGTAAGTCCATTTATGAACTACCCGCGGTTGAGATCGTCCAGAGGGCGTTGGACTCCGTGGCAATCGTGCAGAAGGTTGCCGCGAAGTCCAACAACCTCAAAGGGACGTTTAAGAGGGGGCTGCAGGAGTCGGCCTCGGCACTGGCGGAGTTGGTGCAGGAGTTGCAGACCCGCACCTCCGACAGCGAAACCAGGAGGCTGGCCGCGTTGAATGCCAGCCTTATGGCAGAACTGTCGGCGATGCGGAAGGAGGTAGCGCAGCTCCGCACCGACATGCGCACTGCGCTGGAGACGCCGAAGCCGGCGCCTGCGAGTGCGGCGACTGGAGACGTGGAGGCCCTGACGAGCGCCATCATGAAGCAGGTGGGCACCATGGTCAACGCGCGGTTTGAGGCGCTGGCGAAGGATGGGAGGCTGCTCCCGGAGCAGCGTATCCGCCCGCCGTTGGCTGCGGACCGGGCGAAAACCACGGCGCCCACGCCACCTGCACCAGGGCCGGCTCAGCCGCCACAGGTGAGCGAGACGGTGGGTCTAGGGACACGCCGGGGGGGCAAGAAGAGGCGAACCGGGAAGAGGAAAACCCAACCCGCCTCCAACCCGACTGCCGAAACCGGCGGCCCCCCGAGCAAACCAGGGCCCAAGAAGCCCGAGAAGAAGTCGGCTCCCGCAACAACAACCGCGTGGAGCGTGGTGGCGGCGCGCAAGAAGGTGCAGCAGCCGCCCACGGCGGGGCAGGCAGCCAGTGTTCGCGCCCATGTCCCCAAGTCCTCGGCTGTAGTGCTGAAGCTGCAGCCGTGGGCTGCGGACAAGGGCGTGACCTACGAGGCGGCCATCAGGGATGCGCAGAAGAAGGTGGACCCGGCCAGCCTAGGCATCACAGGGATGCAGTTCAAGGTGGCCGCCACTGGCGCCCGTATGTTCTTAGTCACGGGCGCCAACAGCGCCGAGAAAGCGGACGCCCTCGCCGAAAGGTTGAGAGAGGTGGTTGGCGAGGGCGACCTAAAAATCTCCAGGCCGACGAGGTGCGCCGATCTGCGCATCCTCGGTCTGGACGACTCGACGTCACCTGAAGAGGTCGTCGCGGCGCTGGCCAGGGCTGGTGGATGCTCGGAGGCGTCCATCAGGACGGGCCAGATCCGTCGCAATCACTTCGGCCTGGGCACAGTGCTGGCCAGTTGCCCTGCGGCGGCTGCCAACAAGGTGCTCGGGTCCGGGAGACTGCTGATCGGCTGGGTCTCGGTGCAGGTCAGGCTGCTGAAGCCGCGCCCCATGCGCTGCTTCCGCTGCCTCGAGGTGGGGCATGTGCGGGAGCAGTGCGAGTCCGAGGTGGACCGCGGCGGGCAGTGCTACCGATGTGGCCAGCTCGGTCACAAGGCTAGCACTTGCTCTGCCGCGCCCCACTGCACGGTGTGCGCGGCTTCAGAGCTGCCAGCCTCCCACTCAGTGGGAGCGAAGACCTGCGTCGCGGCGCAGGCCAAGAAGAGGAAGCGGAGGCGCGCCAAGCCAAGGAAGGCCGGCGCCGCTCCGAACCCGCAGCCAAGCACCAGCGCGGCGGCGGACGTGGGGGTTCCAATGTCCCTGGGATAACGGCACCCCTACGTCTGCTGCAGGCGAACATCAACCGCTGTGCCAGGGCTCAGGACCTGTTGGCCCAGAGCCTGGCGCAGTGGAAGATCGCGGTGGCTGCGGTGTCGGAGCCGTACCGGATCCCTCCGGGGGACGACTGGGTCGCGGACCGACAGGGCGTTGCTGCCATCGTCCGTCGGGGCGCCGCGGACTGCCCTCCCTTTGCACAAGTTGTGAGGGGAGATGGGTTCGTGGCGGCCCTGTTGGGGGAGATTGTGATAGTTTCTGTCTATTTCTCCCCCAACAGACCCCTCGCCGAGTTCGAGAGTTTCTTGGACGAGGTGGGGGCCCTGATCGGACGGAGCCATCCTCACCCCGTGCTAGTTGTTGGGGACCTCAATGCCAAGTCAAGGGCATGGGGATCCCCTGCGACGGACGCGCGGGGTGAGCATCTCGAGGAGTGGCTTCTGACCAACGACCTGTCGGTCCTGAATAGGGGGGCCGTTGACACGTGCGTGCGGTTTCAGGGTGGATCCATCGTGGACGTGTCGTTCGCGTCCTCCACCCTGGTGCGCCGTGTCAAGGGCTGGAAGGTCCTGGAGCACGTGGAGACCTTGTCGGATCACCGATACATCCGATTCGACGTCTCCACGTCGCTCCGGACGCCCAGTCGTTCCCCAAGGGGGAATGCCACCTGGCGCCTCAACACGCTAGACGTGGAGGTGGCCAAAGAGGCGGCGGCAGTGCAGGCCTGGGTGTCTGCGCCCGAGGGCCCCGCGGTGGCGGTGGAGGAGGAGGCGGGTTGGTTCCAGGAGACGCTGACGCGGATTTGCGAAGCGTCCATGTCTCGAACCAGCCCGCGCCCTCCCAGAGGTCAGGTGTACTGGTGGTCCGCGGAGATCGCCCAACTAAGGGCGGCGTGCGTGGTGGCGAAGCGCCAGTACACCAGACACCGCAGGAGGAGGCGCAGGGGCCCTTCGCATGAGGCGGAGGAGGCTGCGCTGTACGCCGCCTACAGGGTGGCGAAGGAGTCGCTGCAGATCGCGATCGCCGAGGCCAAAGCCCAAGCGTGGAGGGAGTCGCTGGAGACGCTCAATCGGGACCCGTGGGGGAGGCCGTACAAGGCAGTCAGGGGCAAACTTCGCCCCTGGGCCCCCCCGGTAACCCAGAGTCTCCAGCCTCAGCTCAGGGAGGCGGTTGTTTCCGCCCTGTTTCCACACGGGGCGGAACATTCGCCCCCGGCGATGGCGTCGCGGTCTGCGGCGGCTGCTGCTCCCGAAGCGGACGAGGTGGGGGAGGTCCCGGAAGTGTCCCAAGGGGAACTGGGGGCGGCGATTCTTAGGCTTCGTGCCAAGAACACCGCTCCTGGCCCCGACGGAATTCCGGGACGGGTGTTGGCCCTGGCCCTGGCGGAGGACGCCCTGGAGCAGCGCCTGAGGAGGCTATTCGACGCCTGTCTGTCCCAAGGGACATTCCCACAGAGGTGGAAGACGGGTCGTCTAGTCCTCCTCCAGAAGGAGGGGCGTCCTCCGGACTCTCCGTCCGCCTACCGGCCCATTGTGTTGCTCGACGACATCGGCAAGCTGTTTGAGAGGATTGTGGCATGCCGTGTCGTCGAGCACCTAGAGGGGGCCGGTCCGGATCTGGCGGAGAACCAGTTTGGGTTCCGGAGAGGGCGGTCCACCATCGACGCGCTCCTCAAGGTGAAGGCCCAAGCGCAGGAGGCGGTTGCCGGGGGCGGGGTTGTGCTGGCGGTGTCTCTCGACATCGCCAATGCATTCAACTCCCTCCCCTGGAGCTGCATACAGGAGGCGCTCCGGTTTCATGGAGTGCCCCTGTACCTGCGCCGAATCATCGGGGCCTACCTGGGCGAGCGGTCGGTGGTGTACCCCTGCCAAGAGGGCTGGGGCCAACGCCGGGTCATGTGCGGTGTTCCACAGGGGTCGGTCTTGGGACCGCTCCTGTGGAACATCGGATATGATTGGGTGCTGCGGACGCCGTGCATCCGGGGTGTGGGCGTAACTTGTTACGCCGACGACACCCTGGTCACGGCCCGCGGCGCCACCTTTCAGGAGGCCGCCTACCGTGCGACCGCGGGGGTGGCGCAAGTGGTGGGCCGCATTCGGCGTCTGGGCCTCGAGGTGGCGCTTAGTAAGTCGGAGGCGCTGTGTTTTCACGGGCCCCGACAGGCGCCACCTCGGGACGCCCACATTGTCGTGGGGGGTGTCCGGATCGACGTGGGCCCGGTAATGAAGTACCTGGGGCTCACGTTGGACGGACGGTGGGATTTTGCGGCCCACTTCGAGCGCCTGATCCCGCGGGTGATGGGGGCGGCGTCTGCCCTCGGGCGGCTGCTGCCCAACATCGGAGAGCCGGGCGGCCTCTGTAGGCGGCTGTACTTGGGGGTCGTGCGATCCATGGCCCTGTATGGGGCCCCCGTTTGGGCGGATGCCTTGAATCGCCGCACCATCTGCGCTCTGCAAAGACCGCAGAGGGTGGTGGCGATCAGGGCGATCCGGGGGTATCGCACGATCTCCAAGGAGGCGGCATGCGCGATGGCGGGCTCGTTGCCCTGGGACCTTGAGGCGAGAGCCCTGGCGTCACTGTATATGTGGCGTCAGGAGGCGCTGGCCCGGGGCGACAGGCCCGCACCGCGCGAGGTGGAGGGGCGCAGGGTTGAGCTGCGCGCGCTCGCCGTAGACGAGTGGGAGACCAGGCTGGAGCAGCCTAGTGCAGGGCTTCGGACTATCGGCGCCATCCGTCCAGTGTTGAGGGAGTGGCTCGAGCGAGGGCATGGCGTGTTGTCCTTCCGGCTGACGCAGATCCTCTCGGGGCACGGGTGCTTCGGGAGGTATCTGCATCGTATAGCCGGGAGGGAGCCGTCCCCCAAGTGCCACCACTGTGACGGGTGCGCCGAGGAGGAAGCCCAGCACACGCTGGAGGTTTGCCCGGCCTGGGCGAGTGAGCGCGCAGAACTCTGCGCCGTGGTAGGAGGCGACCTCTCGTTGCCGACAGTGGCCCGGGCCATTGTCGAGAGCGAAAGGTCGTGGGGCGCCCTCCGCTCCTTTTGCGAGCGTGTGATGCACGCAAAGGAGGCGGCGGAACGGGAGAGGGAGGTCAGCACCACCCACTCCATCCGCCGCAGGAGAAACGGGCGCCGGAGGGTTGCCTCTTCTAGGCTCCTTCCACCCCCGAGCCCGAGGGTGGCCGATTTGGGACAGTCGGTCACCCAACATTCCAGTCTTCGGGCTCAAGACTGTGCGCGTGTGCTCTCGCACGCAACTCAAGGCGTGGCGGCGGGGACCGGGAGTCCAGTCCTTAGGACCGGAACCCCGGCCCCCGTTGCCGACGACCGAGAGGTGGCCCTTCAGGCCGTCGCTGCTGGGTATGTGGAAGAATGCTTCGGCGCTCCCATATATCCAGCGAGTAGCGACATGTAGAGCACCCCAGGGTTTTAGTCGGAATGTAGATAACCGACATAACCGTGTACGGCGGTCAATCCCCGGCCGCCGGGTATCTTTACCTAAAGATTTCCCTGGGTAAAAAAAAAAAAAAAAAAAAAAGGTTTTGCCCCCCCTCCCCCCCCCGACGTTGCCGCCACCTTGTCGTGGTGGGGGGGCTTGCGTGTCCCAATGATCCACTGAGGCTATACCGGATAGGTCCAACCATACCGGGCAGGCTCGTGGTGAGGGGCATTACCAAGAGCGGCACATCCCACCCTATCCCATCCCTTCCCCTATCCCTTCCTCTCCATACACCTCTTCCCATCAGGACACATTGTTCTGAATCCTTCCCTATTCCTTCCCTTTCCACCCTCCCCCTTTGTTCCCCCGAATCCTAAGCTCTGCCGCCCGGCGATGGGATGCATGGCCGGGGGGAACCCGGTCCCAAGGGCGGCAAGAGGGACCCCACCCTTCAAAAAAGGATCAGAATGGAAGTCACACTTGGAAAAACAATTACCCAGGAGGGTCCCGGCCAACCGGCCGGGGAATCCCTCGGCGCACTTTGTGCGTTCAGCCCCGACGTATCTGGGGGGGGCAACCAGTGTGGGAGGCTCGCGGGGCGAGCGGTGGTGGAGGAAGGAGGAAGTGGAGGTGGTGCAGCGGGAGTTGCTGCGGATGTAGTGGTGGTCGATGACGGCGACATGGTCGTGGAAGAACCTGATGTCGAGATCTGTTCCAGGTTCTTCGGTGGTAGAAAGAGGTCCCGCTCCAGGAATTGCTCTGACTCTGAGAGCGGGTCAGCTTCCGAGGCGGGTAGCCTGAAGAGGTTCGCCAGAGAGAGGCGACCGCGGGTTCAGAAGGCTGGCGGGCTGCTTACGCCGAGATCGGAGGTCGCGGCATTCCGCCGATCCGAGGCGGAAAAGGTGGCCGAAGAGGAGGTGGCAGCGATGGCGGACCGGCTTCGTCCCGTCGCGGCCAGAGAGGGATCCCCGGGTAAGTCGATTTACGAACTACCCGCGGTTGAGATCGCCCAGAGGGCGTTGGACTCCGTGGCGATCGTGCAGAAGGTTGCCGCGAGGTCCAACAACCTCAAGGGCACGTTTAAGAGGGGGCTGCAGGAGTCGGCCTCGGCTCTGGCGGAGTTGGTGCAGGAGCTGCAGACCCGCACCTCCGACAGCGAAACCAGGAGGCTGGCCGCGTTGAATGCCAGCCTTATGGCAGAACTGGCGGCGATGCGGAAGGAGGTAGCGCAGCTCCGCACCGACATGCGCGCTGCGCTGGAGATGCCGAAGCCGGCGCCTGCAAGTGCGGCGACAGGCGATGTGGAGGCGCTGACGAGCGCCATAATGAAGCAGGTGGGCACAATGGTGAACGCCCGGTTTGAGGCGCTGGCGAAGGACGGGAGGCTCCTCCCTGAGCAGCGTATCCGCCCTCCGCTGGCTGCGGACCGGGCGAAAACCACGGTGCCCACGCCACCTGCACCTGCACCAGGGCCGGCTCAGCCGCCGCAGGAGAGCGAGACGGTGGGTCTGGGGACTCGCCGGGGGGGCAAGAAGAGGCGAACCGGGAAGAGAAAATCCCAACCCGCCTCCAACCCGACTGCCGAAACCGGCGGCCCCCCGATCAAACCAGGGCCCAATAAGCCCGAGAGGAAGACGGCTCCCGCAACTACAACCGCGTGGAGCGTGGTGGCGGCGCGCAAGAAGGCGCAGCAGCCGCCCACGGCGGTGCAGACGGCCAGTGTTCGCGCCCATGTCCCCAAGTCCTCGGCTGTAGTGTTGAAGCTGCAGCCGTGGGCTGCGGACAAGGGCGTGACTTACGAGGCAGCGATAAGGGACGCCCAGTCCAAGGTGGACCCGGCCAGCCTAGGCATCACGGGGATGCAGTACAAGGTGGCCGCCACAGGCGCCCGTATGTTTTTGGTTACGGGCGCCAACAGCGCCGAGAAAGCGGACGCCCTCGCCGAAAGGTTGAGAGAGGTGGTTGGCGAGGGCGACCTGAAAATCTCCAGGCCGACGAGGTGCGCCGATCTGCGCATCCTCGGCCTGGATGACTCGACGTCGCCCGAACAGGTCGTCGCGGCGGTGGCCAGAGCGGGTGGGTGCTCGGAGGCGTCTGTCAGGACGGGCCCCATCCGTCGTAACCACTTCGGACTGGGCACAGTGTTGGTCAGCTGCCCTGCGGCGGCTGCCAATAAGGTGCTCGGTTCGGGGAGGCTACTCATCGGTTGGGTCTCGGTGCAGGTCAGACTGCTGAAGCCGCGCCCCATGCGCTGCTTCCGCTGCCTCGAGGTGGGGCATGTGCGGGAGCAGTGCGAGTCCGAGGTGGATCGCGGCGGGCAGTGCTACCGATGTGGCCAGCTCGGTCACAAGGCTAGCGCTTGCTCTGCCGCGCCCCACTGTACGGTGTGCGCGGCTTCAGAGCTGCCAGCCTCCCACACGGTGGGAGCGAAGACCTGCGTCGCGGCGCAGGCCAAGAAAAGGAAGCGGAGGCGCGCCAAGCCTAGGAAAGCCGGCGCCGCTCCGAACCCGCAGCCAAGCACCAGCGCGGCGGCGGACGTGGGGGTCCCAATGTCACTGGGATAACGGCACCCCTACGACTGCTGCAGGCGAATATCAACCACTGTGCCAGGGCTCAGGACCTGTTGGCTCAGAGCCTGGCGCAGTGGAAGATCGCGGTGGCTGCGGTGTCGGAGCCGTACCGGATCCCTCCGGGGGACGACTGGGTCGCGGACCGACAGGGCGTTGCTGCCATCGTCCGTCGGGGCGCCGCGGACTGCCCTCCCTTCGCACAGGTTGTGAGGGGAGATGGGTTCGTGGCGGCTCTGTTGGGGGAGATTGTGATAGTTTCTGTCTATTTCTCCCCCAACAGACCCCTCGCCGAGTTCGAGAATTTCTTGGACGAGGTGGGGGCCCTGATCGGACGGAGCCATCCTCACCCCGTGCTAGTTGTGGGGGACCTCAATGCCAAGTCAAGGGCATGGGGATCCCCTGCGACGGACGCGCGGGGTGAGCATCTCGAGGAGTGGCTTCTGACCAACGACCTGTCGGTCCTGAATCGGGGGGCCGTTGACACGTGCGTGCGGTTTCAGGGTGGATCCATCGTGGACGTGTCTTTCGCGTCCTCCACCCTGGTGCGCCGTGTCAAGGGCTGGAAGGTCCTGGAGCACGTGGAGACTTTGTCGGATCACCGTTATATCCGATTCGACGTCTCCACGTCGCTCCGGACGCCCAGTCGTTCCCTAGGGGGGAATGCCACCTGGCGCCTCAACACGCTGGATGTTGAGGTGGCCAAAGAGGCGGCGGCAGTGCAGGCCTGGGTGTCTGCGCCCGAGGGCCCCGCGGTGGCGGTGGAGGAGGAGGCGGGTTGGTTCCAGGAGACGCTTACGCGGATTTGCGAAGCGTCCATGTCTCGAACCAGCCCGCGCCCTCCCAGAGGTCAGGTGTACTGGTGGTCCGCGGAGATCGCCCAACTTAGGGCGGCGTGCGTGGTGGCGAAGCGCCAGTACACCAGACACCGCAGGAGGAGGCGCAGGGGCCCTTCGCATGAGGCGGAGGAGGCCGCGCTGTACGCCGCCTACAGGGTGGCGAAGGAGTCGCTGCAGATCGCGATCGCCGAGGCCAAAGCCCAAGCGTGGCGGGAGTCGCTGGAGACGCTCAATCGGGACCCGTGGGGGAGGCCGTACAAGGCAGTCAGGGGCAAACTTCGCCCCTGGGCCCCCCCGGTAACCCAGAGTCTCCAGCCTCAGCTCAGGGAGGCGGTTGTTTCCGCCCTGTTTCCACACGGGGCGGAACATTCGCCCCCGGCGATGGCGTCGCGGTCTGCGGCGGCGGCTGCTCCTGAAGCGGACGAGGTGGGGGAGGTCCCGGAAGTGTCCCAAGGGGAACTGGGGGCGGCGATTCTGAGGCTCCGTGCCAAGAACACCGCTCCCGGCCCCGACGGAATTCCGGGACGGGTGTTGGCCCTGGCCCTGGCGGAGGACGCCCTGGAGCAGCGCCTGAGGAGGCTATTCGACGCCTGTCTGTCCCAAGGGACATTCCCACAGAGGTGGAAGACGGGTCGTCTAGTCCTCCTCCAGAAGGAGGGGCGTCCTCCGGACTCTCCGTCCGCCTACCGGCCCATTGTGTTGCTCGACGACATCGGCAAGCTGTTTGAGAGGATTGTGGCATGCCGTGTCGTCGAGCACCTAGAGGGGGCCGGTCCGGATCTGGCGGAGAACCAGTTTGGGTTCCGGAGAGGGCGGTCCACCATCGACGCGCTCCTCAAGGTGAAGGCCCAAGCGCAGGAGGCGGTTGCCGGGGGCGGGGTTGTGCTGGCGGTGTCTCTCGACATCGCCAATGCATTCAACTCCCTCCCCTGGAGCTGCATACAGGAGGCGCTCCGGTTTCATGGAGTGCCCCTGTACCTGCGCCGAATCATCGGGGCCTACCTGGGCGAGCGGTCGGTGGTGTACCCCTGCCAAGAGGGCTGGGGCCAACGCCGGGTAATGTGCGGTGTTCCACAGGGGTCGGTCTTGGGACCGCTCCTGTGGAACATCGGATATGATTGGGTGCTGCGGACGCCGTGTATCCGGGGTGTGGGCGTAACTTGTTACGCCGACGACACCCTGGTCACGGCCCGCGGCGCCAGTTTCCAGGAGGCCGCCTACCGTGCAACCGCGGGGGTGGCGCAAGTGGTGGGCCGCATTCGGCGTCTGGGCCTCGAGGTGGCGCTTAGTAAGTCGGAGGCGCTGTGTTTTCACGGGCCCCGACAGGCGCCACCTCGGGACGCCCACATCGTCGTGGGGGGTGTCCGTATCGACGTGGGCCCGGTAATGAAGTACCTGGGGCTCACGTTGGACGGACGGTGGGACTTTGCGGCCCACTTCGAGCGCCTGATCCCGCGGGTGATGGGGGCGGCGTCTGCCCTCGGGCGGCTGCTGCCCAACATCGGAGAGCCGGGCGGCCTCTGCAGGCGGCTGTACTTGGGGGTCGTGCGATCCATGGCCCTGTATGGGGCCCCCGTTTGGGCGGATGCCTTGAGTCGCCGCACCATCTGCGCTCTGCAAAGACCGCAGAGGGTGGTGGCGATCAGGGCGGTCCGGGGGTATCGCACGATCTCCAAGGAGGCGGCATGCGCGTTGGCGGGCTCGTTGCCCTGGGACCTTGAGGCGAGGGCCCTGGCGTCACTGTACATGTGGCGTCAGGAGGCGCTGGCCCGGGGCGACAGGCCCGCACCGCGCGAGGTGGAGGGGCGCAGAGTTGAGCTGCGCGCGCTCGCCGTAGACGAGTGGGAGACCAGGCTGGAGCAGCCTAGTGCAGGGCTTCGGACTATCGGCGCCATCCGTCCAGTGTTGAGGGAGTGGCTCGAGCGAGGGCATGGCGTGTTGTCCTTCCGGCTGACGCAGATCCTCTCGGGGCACGGGTGCTTCGGGAGGTATCTGCATCGCATAGCCGGGAGGGAGCCGTCCCCCGTGTGCCACCACTGTGACGGGTGCGCCGAGGAGGAAGCCCAGCACACGTTGGAGGTTTGCCCAGCCTGGGCGAGTGAGCGCGCAGAACTCTGCGCCGTGGTAGGAGGCGACCTCTCGTTGCCGACAGTGGCCCGGGCCATTGTCGAGAGCGAAAGGTCGTGGGGCGCCCTCCGCTCCTTTTGCGAGCGTGTGATGCACGCAAAGGAGGCGGCGGAACGGGAGAGGGAGGTCAGCACCACCCACTCCATCCGCCGCAGGAGAAACGGGCGCCGGAGGGTTGCCTCTTCTAGGCTCCTTCCACCCCCGAGCCCGAGGGTGGCCGATTTGGGACAGTCGGCCACCCAACATTTCAGTCTTCGGGCTCAAGACTGTGCGCGTGTGCTCTCGCACGCAACTCAAGGCGTGGCGGCGGGGACCGGGAGTCCAGTCCTTAGGACTGGAACCCCGGCCCCCGTTGCCGACGACCGAGAGGTGGCCCTTCAGGCCGTCGCTGCTGGGTACGTGGAAGAATGCTTCGGCGCTCCCATATACCCAGCGAGTAGCGACACGTAGAGCACCCCAGGGTTTTAGTCGGAATGTAGATAACCGACATAACCGTGTACGGCGGTCAATCCCCGGCCGCCGGGTATCTTTACCTAAAGATTTCCCTGGGTTAAAAAAAAAAAAAAAAAAAAAGGTTTTGCCCCCCCTCCCCCCCGACGTTGCCGCCACCTTGTCGTGGTGGGGGGGCTTGCGTGTCCCAATGATCCACTGAGGCTATACCGGATAGGTCCAACCATACCGGGCAGGCTCGTGGTGAGGGGCATTACCAAGAGCGGCACATCCCACCCCTTCCCCCTTTCCCTTCCTCTCCATACACCCTTTCCCATCAGGACATTGTTCTGAATCCTTCCCTATTCCTTCCCTTTCCACCCTCCCCCTTTGTTCCCCCGAATCCTAAGCTCTGCCGCCCGGCGATGGGATGCATGGCCGGGGGGAACCCGGTCCCAAGGGCGGCACCCACGAGGGACCCCACCCTCCAAAAAAGGAAAAGATGAAAGGCACACTTGGTAAAACTATTACCCAGGAGGGTCCCGGCCAACAGGCTGGGGAATCCCTCGGCGCACTTTGTGCGTCCAGCCCCGACGTATCTGGGGGGGGCAACCGGTGTGGGAGGCTCGCGGGGCGAGCGGTGGTGGAAGTAGAGGAGAGTGGAGGAGGTGCAGCGGGAGTTGCTGCGGATGTAGTGGTGGTTGATGACGGCGACATGGTCGTGGAAGAACCTGTTGAGATTTGTTCCAGGTTCTTCGGTGGGAGGAAGCGGTCGCGCTCGCGGAGCCGTACCGACTCCGAGAGTGGGTCCGCCTCAGAGGCGGGCAGCCTAAAGCGGTTCGCCAGGGAGAGGCGACCGAGGCTGCAGAAGGCGGGAGGGCTAATGACGCCGAGGTCGGAGGTCGCGGCGTTCAGGCGATCCGAGGCCGAAAAGGTGGCCGAAGAGGAGGTGGCAGCGATGGCGGACCAGCTTCGTCCCGTCGCCGCCAGAGAGGGGACCGCGGGTAAGTCAGTTTTCGAACTACCCGCGGTTGAGATCGTCCAGAGGGCGTTGGACTCCGTGGCAATCGTGCAGAAGGTTGCCGCGGGGTCCAACAACCTCAAAGGGACTTTTAAGAGGGGGCTGCAGGAGTCGGCTTCGGCACTGGCGGAGTTGGTGCAAGAGCTGCAGACCCGCACCTCCGACAGCGAAACCAGGAGGCTGGCCGCGTTGAATGCCAGCCTTATGGCAGAACTGTCGGCGATGCGGAAAGAGGTAGCGCAGCTCCGAACCGACATGCGCACTGCGCTAGAGACGCCGAAGCCGGCGCCTGCGAGTGCCGCTCCGGCGACGGGCGACGTGGAGGCGCTGACGAGCGCAATAATGAAGCAGGTGGGCACAATGGTCAACGCCCGGTTTGAGGCGCTGGCGAAGGACGGGAGGCTCCTCCCCGAGCAGCGTATCCGCCCTCCGCTGGCTGCGGACCGGGCGAATACCAAAGTGCCCACGCCACCTGCACCAGGGCCGGCTCAGCCGCCGCCGCCGCAGGAGAGCGAGACGGTGGGTCTAGGGACTCGCCGGGGGGGCAAGAAGAGGCGAACCGGGAAGAGGAAAACCCAACCCGCCTCCAACCCGACTGCCGAAACCGGCGGCCCCCCGAGCAAACCAGGGCCCAACAAGCCCGAGAAGAAGAGTGCTCCCGCAGCAACAACCGCGTGGAGCGTGGTGGCGGCGCGCAAGAAGGCGCAGCAGCCGCCCACGGCGGGGCAGACGGCCAGCGTTCGCGCCCATGTCCCCAAGTCCTCGGCTGTAGTGCTGAAGCTGCAGCCGTGGGCTGCGGACAAGGGCGTGACTTACGAGGCGGCCATTAGAGACGCACAGTCCAAGGTGGACCCGGCCAGCCTAGGCATCACTGGGATGCAGTATAAGGTGGCCGCCACAGGCGCCCGTATGTTTTTGGTTACGGGCGCCAACAGCGCCGAGAAAGCGGACGCCCTCGCCGAAAGGTTGAGAGAGGTGGTTGGCGAGGGCGACCTAAAAATCTCCAGGCCGACGAGGTGCGCCGATTTGCGCATTCTCGGTCTGGATGACTCGACGTCGTCCGAGCAGGTCGTCGCGGCGGTGGCCAGAGCTGGTGGGTGCACGGAGGCGTCTGTCAGGACGGGCCCCATCCGTCGTAACCACTTCGGACTGGGCACAGTGTTGGTCAGCTGCCCTGCGGCGGCTGCCAATAAGGTGCTCGGTTCGGGGAGGTTACTCATCGGTTGGGTCTCGGTGCAGGTCAGACTGCTGAAGCCGCGCCCCATGCGCTGCTTCCGCTGCCTCGAGGTGGGGCACGTGCGGGAGCAGTGCGAGTCCGAGGTGGACCGCGGCGGGCAGTGCTACCGATGTGGCCAGCTCGGCCATAAGGCTAGCGCTTGCTCTGCCGCGCCCCACTGCACGGTGTGCGCGGCCTCAGAGCTGCCGGCGTCCCACACGGTGGGAGCGAAGACCTGCGTCGCGGCGCAGGCGAAAAAGAGAAAGCGGAGGCGCGCCAAGCCACGGAAAGCCGGCGCCGCTCCGAACCCGCAGCCAAGCACCAGCGCGGCGGCGGACGTGGGGGTCCCAATGTCTCTGGGATAACGGCACCCCTACGACTGCTGCAGGCGAACATCAACCACTGCGCCAGGGCTCAGGACCTGTTGGCTCAGAGCCTGGCGCAGTGGAAGATCGCGGTGGCTGCGGTGTCGGAGCCGTACCGGATCCCTCCGGGGGACGACTGGGTCGCGGACCGACAGGGCGTTGCTGCCATCGTCCGTCGGGGCGCCGCGGACTGCCCTCCCTTCGCACAGGTTGTGAGGGGAGATGGGTTCGTGGCGGCTCTGTTGGGGGAGATTGTGATAGTTTCTGTCTATTTCTCCCCCAACAGACCCCTCGCCGAGTTCGAGAGTTTCTTGGACGAGGTGGGGGCCCTGATCGGACGGAGCCATCCTCACCCCGTGCTAGTTGTGGGGGACCTCAATGCCAAGTCAAGGGCATGGGGATCCCCTGCGACGGACGCGCGGGGTGAGCATCTCGAGGAGTGGCTTCTTACCAACGACCTGTCGGTCCTGAATCGGGGGGCCGTTGACACGTGCGTGCGGTTTCAGGGTGGATCCATCGTGGACGTGTCGTTCGCGTCCTCCACCCTGGTGCGCCGTGTCAAGGGCTGGAAGGTTCTGGAGCACGTGGAGACTTTGTCGGATCACCGCTACATCCGATTCGACGTCTCCACGTCGCTCCGGACGCCCAGTCGTTCCCCAAGGGGGAATGCCACCTGGCGCCTCAACACGCTGGATGTTGAGGTGGCCAAAGAGGCGGCGGCAGTGCAGGCCTGGGTGTCAGCGCCCGAGGGCCCCGTGGCGGCGGTGGAGGAGGAGGCGGGTTGGTTCCAGGAGACGCTTACGCGGATTTGCGAAGCGTCCATGTCTCGAACCAGCCCGCGCCCTCCCAGAGGTCAGGTGTACTGGTGGTCCGCGGAGATCGCCCAACTTAGGGCGGCGTGCGTGGTGGCGAAGCGCCAGTACACCAGACACCGCAGGAGGAGGCGCAGGGGCCCTTCGCATGAGGCGGAGGAGGCCGCGCTGTACGCCGCCTACAGGGGGGCGAAGGAGTCGCTGCAGATCGCGATCGCCGAGGCCAAAGCTCAGGCGTGGAGGGAGTCGCTGGAGACGCTCAATCGGGACCCGTGGGGGAGGCCGTACAAGGCAGTCAGGGGCAAACTTCGCCCCTGGGCCCCCCCGGTAACCCAGAGTCTCCAGCCTGAGCTCAGGGAGGCGGTTGTTTCCGCCCTGTTTCCACACGGGGTGGAACATCCGCCCCCGGCGATGGCGTCGCGATCTGCGGCGACTGCTGCTCCCGAAGCGGACGAGGTGGGGGAGGTCCCGGAAGTGTCCCAAGGGGAACTGGGGGCGGCGATTCTTAGGCTTCGCGCCAAGAACACCGCTCCCGGCCCCGACGGAATTCCGGGACGGGTGTTGGCCCTGGCCCTGGCGGAGGACGCCCTGGAGCAGCGCCTGAGGAGGCTATTCGACGCCTGTCTGTCCCAAGGGACATTCCCACAGAGGTGGAAGACGGGTCGTCTAGTCCTCCTCCAGAAGGAGGGGCGTCCTCCGGACTCTCCGTCCGCCTACCGGCCCATTGTGTTGCTCGACGACATCGGCAAGCTGTTTGAGAGGATTGTGGCATGCCGTGTCGTCGAGCACCTAGAGGGGGCCGGTCCGGATCTGGCGGAGAACCAGTTTGGGTTCCGGAGAGGGCGGTCCACCATCGACGCGCTCCTCAAGGTGAAGGCCCAAGCGCAGGAGGCGGTTGCCGGGGGCGGGGTTGTGCTGGCGGTGTCTCTCGACATCGCCAATGCATTCAACTCCCTCCCCTGGAGCTGCATACAGGAGGCGCTCCGGTTTCATGGAGTGCCCCTGTACCTGCGCCGAATCATCGGGGCCTACCTGGGCGAGCGGTCGGTGGTGTACCCCTGCCAAGAGGGCTGGGGCCAACGCCGGGTCATGTGCGGTGTTCCACAGGGGTCGGTCTTGGGACCGCTCCTGTGGAACATCGGATATGATTGGGTGCTGCGGACGCCGTGCATCCGGGGTGTGGGCGTAACTTGTTACGCCGACGACACCCTGGTCACGGCCCGCGGCGCCACCTTCCAGGAGGCCGCCTACCGTGCAACTGCGGGGGTGGCGCAAGTGGTGGGCCGCATCCGGCGTCTGGGCCTCGAGGTGGCGCTTAGTAAGTCGGAGGCGCTGTGTTTTCACGGGCCCCGACAGGCGCCACCTCGGGACGCCCACATCGTCGTGGGGGGTGTCCGTATCGACGTGGGCCCGGTCATGAAGTACCTGGGGCTCACGTTGGACGGACGATGGGACTTTGCGGCCCACTTCGAGCGCCTGATCCCGCGGGTGATGGGGGCAGCGTCTGCCCTCGGGCGGCTGCTGCCCAACATAGGGGAGCCGGGCGGCCTCTGCAGGCGGCTGTACTTGGGGGTCGTGCGATCCATGGCCCTTTATGGGGCCCCCGTTTGGGCGGATGCCTTGAATCGCCGCACCATCTGCGCTCTGCAAAGACCGCAGAGGGTGGTGGCGATCAGGGCGGTCCGGGGGTATCGCACGATCTCCAAGGAGGCGGCATGCGCGTTGGCGGGCTCGTTGCCCTGGGACCTTGAGGCGAGAGCCCTGGCGTCACTGTATATGTGGCGTCAGGAGGCGCTGGCCCGGGGCGACAGGCCCGCACCGCGCGAGGTGGAGGGGCGCAGAGTGGAGCTGCGCGCGCTCGCCGTAGACGAGTGGGAGACCAGGCTGGAGCAGCCTAGTGCAGGGCTTCGGACTATTGGCGCCATCCGTCCAGTGCTGAGGGAGTGGCTCGGGCGTGGACATGGCGTGTTGTCCTTCCGGCTGACGCAGATCCTCTCGGGGCACGGGTGCTTCGGGAGGTATCTGCATCGTATAGCCGGGAGGGAGCCGTCCCCCGTATGCCACCACTGTGACGGGTGCGCCGAGGAGGAAGCCCAGCACACGCTGGAGGTTTGCCCGGCCTGGGCGAGTGAGCGCGCAGAACTCTGCGCCGTGGTAGGAGGCGACCTCTCGTTGCCGACAGTGGCCCGGGCCATTGTCGAGAGCGAAAGGTCGTGGGGCGCCCTCCGCTCCTTTTGCGAGCGTGTGATGCACGCAAAGGAGGCGGCGGAGCGGGAGAGGGAGGTCAGCACCACCCACTCCATCCGCCGCAGGAGAAACGGGCGCCGGAGGGTTGCCTCTTCTAGGCTCCTTCCACCCCCGAGCCCGAGGGTGGCCGATTTGGGACAGTCGGCCACCCAACATTTCAGTCTTCGGGCTCAAGACTGTGCGCGTGTGCTCTCGCACGCAACTCAAGGCGTGGCGGCGGGGACCGGGAGTCCAGTCCTTAGGACTGGAACCCCGGCCCCCGTTGCCGACGACCGAGAGGAGGCCCTTCAGGCCGTCGCTGCTGGGTACGTGGAAGAATGCTTCGGCGCTCCCATATACCCAGCGAGTAGCGACACGTAGAGCACCCCAGGGTTTTAGTCGGAATGTAGATAACCGACATAACCGTGTACGGCGGTCAATCCCCGGCCGCCGGGTATCTTTACCTAAAGATTTCCCTGGGTTAAAAAAAAAAAAAAAAAAAGGTTTTGCCCCCCCTCCCCCCCGACGTTGCCGCCACCTTGTCGTGGTGGGGGGGCTTGCGTGTCCCAATGATCCACTGAGGCTATACCGGATAGGTCCAACCATACCGGGCAGGCTCGTGGTGAGGGGCATTACCAAGAGCGGCACATCCCACCCTATCCCATCCCTTCCCTCTATCCCTTCCTCTCCATACACCCCTTCCCATCAGGACACATTGTTCTGAATCTTTCCCTATTCCTTCCCTTTCCACCGTCCCCCTTTGTTCCCCCGAATCCTAAGCTCTGCCGCCCGGCGATGGGATGCATGGCCGGGGGGAACCCGGTCCCAAGGGCGGCACCCACGAGGGACCCCACCCTCCAAAAAAGGAAAACGATGAAGGTCACACACGGTAAAACTATTACCCAGGAGGGTCCCGGCCAACCGGCCGGGGAATCCCTCGGCGCACTATGTGCGCCCAGCCCCGACGTATCTGGGGGGGGCAACCTGTGTGGGAGGCTCGCGGGGCGAGCGGTGGTGGAGGTAGAGGAGAGAGGAGGAGGTGCAGCGGGAGTTGCTGCGGAGGTAGTGGTGGTTGATGACGGCGACATGGTCGTGGAAGAACCTGATGCCGAGATCTGTTCCAGGTTCTTCGGGGGTAGAAAGCGGTCCCGCTCCAGGAATTGCTCTGACTCTGAGAGTGGGTCAGCTTCCGAGGCGGGAAGCCTGAAGAGGTTCGCCAGAGAGAGGCGACCCAGGCTGCAGAAGGCGGGAGGGTTGTTGACGCCGAGGTCAGAGGTCGCGGCGTTCCGGCGATCCGAGGCCGAAAAGGTGGCCGAAGAGGAGGTGGCAGCGATGGCGGACCAGCTTCGTCCCGTCGCCGCCAAAGAGGGAACCACGGGTAAGGCAATTTTCGAGTTACCCGCGGTAGATATCGTCCAGAGGGCGCTGGACTCCGTGGCAATCGTGCAGAAGGTTGCCGCGAAGTCCAACAACCTCAAAGGGACGTTCAAGAAGGGACTGCAGGAGTCGGCCTCGGCACTGGCGGAGTTGGTGCAGGAGCTGCAGACCCGTACCTCCGACAACGAAACCAGGAGGCTGGCTGCGTTGAATGCCAGCCTTATGGCGGAGCTGTCGGCGATGCGGAAGGAGGTGGCGCAGCTCCGAGCCGACATGCGCACTGCGCTAGAGACGCCGAAGCCGGCGCCTGCGAGTGCCGTTCCGGCGACGGGCGACGTGGAGGCGCTGACGAGCGCAATAATGAAGCAGGTGGGCACAATGGTCAACGCCCGGTTTGAGGCGCTGGCGAAGGACGGGAGGCTCCTCCCCGAGCAGCGTATCCGCCCTCCGTTGGCTGCGGACCGGGCGAAAACCAAAGTGCCCACGCCACCTGCACCTGCACCAGGGCCGGCTCAGCCGCCGCAGGAGAGCGAGACGGTGGGTCTGGGGACTCGCCGGGGGGGCAAGAAGAGGCGAACCGGGAAGAAAAAATCCCAACCCGCCTCCAACCCGACTGCCGAAACCGGCGGCCCCCCGACCAAACCAGGGCCAAGGCCCGAGAAGAAGACGGCTCCCGCTACAACAACAGCGTGGAGCGTGGTGGCCGCGCGCAAGAAGGCGCAGCAGCCGCCCACTGCGGGGCAGGCGGCCACCGTCCGCGCCCATGTCCCTAAGTCCTCGGCTATAGTGCTGAAGCTGCAGCCGTGGGCTGCGGACAAGGGCGTGACTTACGAGGCGGCAATAAGGGACGTCCAGTCCAAGGTGGACCCAGCCAGCCTAGGGATCACGGGGATGTCGTTTAAGGTGGCCGCCACAGGCGCCCGTATGTTTTTGGTTACGGGCGCCAACAGCGCCGAGAAAGCGGACGCCCTCGCCGAAAGGTTGAGAGAGGTGGTTGGCGAGGGCGACCTGAAAATCTCCAGGCCGACGAGGTGCGCCGATTTGCGCATTCTCGGTCTGGATGACTCGACGTCGTCCGAGCAGGTCGTCGCGGCGGTGGCCAGAGCTGGTGGGTGCTCGGAGGCGTCTGTCAGGACGGGCCCCATCCGTCGTAACCACTTCGGACTGGGCACAGTGTTGGTCAGCTGCCCTGCGGCGGCTGCCAATAAGGTGCTCGGTTCGGGGAGGTTACTCATCGGTTGGGTCTCGGTGCAGGTCAGACTGCTGAAGCCGCGCCCCATGCGCTGCTTCCGCTGCCTCGAGGTGGGGCACGTGCGGGAGCAGTGCGAGTCCGAGGTGGATCGCGGCGGGCAGTGCTACCGATGTGGCCAGCTCGGCCATAAGGCTAGCGCTTGCTCTGCCGCGCCCCACTGCACGGTGTGCGCGGCCTCAGAGCTGCCGGCGTCCCACACGGTGGGAGCGAAGACCTGCGTCGCGGCGCAGGCGAAAAAGAGAAAGCGGAGGCGCGCCAAGCCACGGAAAGCCGGCGCCGCTCCGAACCCGCAGCCAAGCACCAGCGCGGCGGCGGACGTGGGGGTCCCAATGTCTCTGGGATAACGGCACCCCTACGACTGCTGCAGGCGAACATCAACCACTGCGCCAGGGCTCAGGACCTGCTGGCTCAGAGCCTGGCGCAGTGGAAGATCGCGGTGGCTGCGGTGTCGGAGCCGTACCGGATCCCTCCGGGGGACGACTGGGTCGCGGACCGACAGGGCGTTGCTGCCATCGTCCGTCGGGGCGCCGCGGACTGCCCTCCCTTCGCACAGGTTGTGAGGGGAGATGGGTTCGTGGCGGCTCTGTTGGGGGAGATTGTGATAGTTTCTGTCTATTTCTCCCCCAACAGACCCCTCGCCGAGTTCGAGAGTTTCTTGGACGAGGTGGGGGCCCTGATCGGACGGAGCCATCCTCACCCCGTGCTAGTTGTGGGGGACCTCAATGCCAAGTCAAGGGCATGGGGATCCCCTGCGACGGACGCGCGGGGTGAGCATCTCGAGGAGTGGCTTCTGACCAACGACCTGTCGGTCCTGAATCGGGGGGCCGTTGACACGTGCGTGCGGTTTCAGGGTGGATCCATCGTGGACGTGTCGTTCGCGTCCTCCACCCTGGTGCGCCGTGTCAAGGGCTGGAAGGTCCTGGAGCACGTGGAGACTTTGTCGGATCACCGTTATATCCGATTCGACGTCTCCACGTCGCTCCGGACGCCCAGTCGTTCCCTAGGGGGGAATGCCACCTGGCGCCTCAACACGTTGGACGTTGAGGTGGCCAAAGAGGCGGCGGCAGTGCAGGCCTGGGTGTCAGCGCCCGAGGGCCCCGTGGCGGCGGTGGAGGAGGAGGCGGGTTGGTTCCAGGAGACGCTTACGCGGATTTGCGAAGCGTCCATGTCTCGAACCAGCCCGCGCCCTCCCAGAGGTCAGGTGTACTGGTGGTCCGCGGAGATCGCCCAACTTAGGGCGGCGTGCGTGGTGGCGAAGCGCCAGTACACCAGACACCGCAGGAGGAGGCGCAGGGGCCCTTCGCATGAGGCGGAGGAGGCCGCGCTGTACGCCGCCTACAGGGGGGCGAAGGAGTCGCTGCAGATCGCGATCGCCGAGGCCAAGGCTCAGGCGTGGAGGGAGTCGCTGGAGACGCTCAATCGGGACCCGTGGGGGAGGCCGTACAAGGCAGTCAGGGGCAAACTTCGCCCCTGGGCCCCCCCGGTAACCCAGAGTCTCCAGCCCGAGCTCAGGGAGGCGGTTGTTTCCGCCCTGTTTCCACACGGGGTGGAACATCCGCCCCCGGCGATGGCGTCGCGATCTGCGGCGACTGCTGCTCCCGAAGCGGACGAGGTGGGGGAGGTCCCGGAAGTGTCCCAAGGGGAACTGGGGGCGGCGATTCTTAGGCTTCGCGCCAAGAACACCGCTCCCGGCCCCGACGGAATTCCGGGACGGGTGTTGGCCCTGGCCCTGGCGGAGGACGCCCTGGAGCAGCGCCTGAGGAGGCTATTCGACGCCTGTCTGTCCCAAGGGACATTCCCACAGAGGTGGAAGACGGGTCGTTTAGTCCTCCTCCAGAAGGAGGGGCGTCCTCCGGACTCTCCGTCCGCCTACCGGCCCATTGTGTTGCTCGACGACATCGGCAAGCTGTTTGAGAGGATTGTGGCATGCCGTGTCGTCGAGCACCTAGAGGGGGCCGGTCCGGATCTGGCGGAGAACCAGTTTGGGTTCCGGAGAGGGCGGTCCACCATCGACGCGCTCCTCAAGGTGAAGGCCCAGGCGCAGGAGGCGGTTGCCGGGGGCGGGGTTGTGCTGGCGGTGTCCCTCGACATCGCCAATGCATTCAACTCCCTCCCCTGGAGCTGCATACAGGAGGCGCTCCGGTTTCATGGAGTGCCCCTGTACCTGCGCCGGATCATCGGGGCCTACCTGGGCGAGCGGTCGGTGGTGTACCCCTGCCAAGAGGGCTGGGGCCAACGCCGGGTAATGTGCGGTGTTCCACAGGGGTCGGTCTTGGGACCGCTCCTGTGGAACATCGGATATGATTGGGTGCTGCGGACGCCGTGCATCCGGGGTGTGGGCGTTACTTGCTACGCTGACGACACCCTGGTCACGGCCCGCGGCGCCAGCTTCCAGGAGGCCGCCTACCGTGCGACCGCGGGGGTGGCGCAAGTGGTGGGCCGCATTCGGCGTCTGGGCCTCGAGGTGGCGCTTAGTAAGTCGGAGGCGCTGTGTTTTCACGGGCCCCGACAGGCGCCACCTCGGGACGCCCACATCGTCGTGGGGGGTGTCCGTATCGACGTGGGCCCGGTCATGAAGTACCTGGGGCTCACGTTGGACGGACGGTGGGACTTAGCGGCCCACTTCGAGCGCCTGATCCCGCGGGTGATGGGGGCGGCTTCTGCCCTCGGGCGGCTGCTGCCCAACATAGGGGAGCCAGGCGGCCTCTGCAGGCGGCTTTACTTGGGGGTCGTGCGATCCATGGCCCTTTATGGGGCCCCCGTTTGGGCGGATGCCTTGAATCGCCGCACCATCTGCGCTCTGCAAAGACCGCAGAGGGTGGTGGCGATCAGGGCGATCCGGGGGTATCGCACGATCTCCAAGGAGGCGGCATGCGCGTTGGCGGGCTCGTTGCCCTGGGACCTTGAGGCGAGGGCCCTGGCGTCACTGTACATGTGGCGTCAGGAGGCGCTGGCCCGGGGCGACAGGCCCGCACCGCGCGAGGTGGAGGGGCGCAGAGTTGAGCTGCGCGCGCTCGCCGTAGACGAGTGGGAGACCAGGCTGGAGCAGCCTAGTGCAGGGCTTCGGACCATCGGTGCCATCCGTCCAGTGCTGCGGGAGTGGCTCGGGCGTGGACATGGCGTGTTGTCCTTCCGGCTGACGCAGATCCTCTCGGGGCACGGGTGCTTCGGGAGGTATCTGCATCGTATAGCCGGGAGGGAGCCGTCCCCCGTGTGCCACCACTGTGACGGGTGCGCCGATGAGGAAGCCCAGCACACGCTGGAGGTTTGCCCGGCCTGGGCGAGTGAGCGCGCAGAACTCTGCGCCGTGGTAGGAGGCGACCTCTCGTTGCCGACAGTGGCCCGGGCCATTGTCGAGAGCGAAAGGTCGTGGGGCGCCCTCCGCTCCTTTTGCGAGCGTGTGATGCACGCAAAGGAGGCGGCGGAACGGGAGAGGGAGGTCAGCACCACCCACTCCATCCGCCGCAGGAGAAACGGGCGCCGGAGGGTTGCCTCTTCTAGGCTCCTTCCACCCCCGAGCCCGAGGGTGGCCGATTTGGGACAGTCGGCCACCCAACATTTCAGTCTTCGGGCTCAAGACTGTGCGCGTGTGCTCTCGCACGCAACTCAAGGCGTGGCGGCGGGGACCGGGAGTCCAGTCCTTAGGACTGGAACCCCGGCCCCCGTTGCCGATGACCGAGAGGTGGCCCTTCAGGCCGTCGCTGCTGGGTACGTGGAAGAATGCTTCGGCGCTCCCATATACCCAGCGAGTAGCGACACGTAGAGCACCCCAGGGTTTTAGTCGGAATGTAGATAACCGACATAACCGTGTACGGCGGTCAATCCCCGGCCGCCGGGTATCTTTACCTAAAGATTTCCCTGGGTTAAAAAAAAAAAAAAAAAGGTTTTGCCCCCCCCCCCCCCGACGTTGCCGCCACCTTGTCGTGGTGGGGGGGCTTGCGTGTCCCAATGATCCACTGAGGCTATACCGGATAGGTCCAACCATACCGGGCAGGCTCGTGGTGAGGGGCATTACCAAGAGCGGCACATCCCACCCTATCCCATCCCTTCCCCTATCCCTTCCTCTCCATACACCCCTTCCCATCAGGACACATTGTTCTGAATCCTTCCCTATTCCTTCCCTTTCCACCCTCCCCCTTTGTTCCCCCGAATCCTAAGCTCTGCCGCCCGGCGATGGGATGCATGGCCGGGGGGAACCCGGTCCCAAGGGCGGCACCCACGAGGGACCCCACCCTCCAAAAAAGGAAAAGATGAAAGGCACACTTGGTAAAACTATTACCCAGGAGGGTCCCGGCCAACAGGCTGGGGAATCCCTCGGCGCACTTTGTGCGCCCAGCCCCGACGTATCTGGGGGGGGCAACCGGTGTGGGAGGCTCGCGGGGCGAGCGGGAGTGGAAGGAGGAGAGAGAGAAGGAGGTGCAGCGGGAGTGGCTGCTGTTGTAGTGGAGGTGGATGACGGCGACATGGTCGTGGAAGAACCTGTTGAGATTTGTTCCAGGTTCTTCGGTGGGAGGAAGCGGTCTCGTTCGCGGAGCCGTACCGACTCCGAGAGTGGGTCCGCCTCAGAGGCGGGGAGCCTAAAGCGGTTCGCCAGAGAGAGGCGTCCGAGGCTGCAGAAGGCCGGAGGGCTGTTGACGCCGAGGTCGGAGGTCGCGGCGTTCAGGCGATCCGAGGCCGAAAAGGTGGCTGAAGAGGAGGTGGCAGCGATGGCGGACCAGCTTCGTCCCGTCGCAGCCGGAGAGGGATCCCCGGGTAAGTCGATTTTCGAACTACCCGCGGTCGAGATCGTCCAGAGGGCGTTGGACTCCGTGGCAATCGTGCAGAAGGTTGCCGCGAAGTCCAACAACCTCAAAGGGACGTTTAAGAAGGGTCTGCAGGAGTCGGCATCGGCTCTGGCGGAATTGGTGCAGGAGCTGCAAACCCGCACCTCCGACAGCGAAACCAGGAGGCTGGCTGCGTTGAATGCCAGCCTTATGGCAGAACTGTCGGCGATGCGGAAAGAGGTAGCGCAGCTCCGCACCGACATGCGCACTGCGCTGGAGACGCCGAAGCCGGCGCCTGCGAGTGCCGCACCGGCGAATGGCGACGTGGAGGCGCTGACGAGCGCCATCATGAAGCAGGTGGGCACAATGGTCAACGCCCGGTTTGAGGCGCTGGCGAAGGACGGGAGGCTCCTCCCCGAGCAGCGTATCCGCCCTCCGCTGGCTGCGGACCGGGCGAAAACCAAAGTGCCCACGCCACCTGCACCTGCACCAGGGCCGGCTCAGCCGCCGCAGGAGAGTGAGACGGTGGGTCTGGGGACTCGCCGGGGGGGCAAGAAGAGGCGAACCGGGAAGAGGAAATCCCAACCCGCCTCCAACCCGACTGCCGAAACCGGCGGCCCCCCGAGCAAACCAGACGGGCCAAGGCCCGAAAAGAAGACTGCTCCCGCAGCAACTGCGTGGAACGTGGTGGCCGCGCGCAAGAAGGCGCAGCAGCCGCCCACGGCGGGGCAGGCGGCCAGTGTTCGCGCCCATGTCCCCAAGTCCTCGGCTATAGTGCTGAAGCTGCAGCCGTGGGCCGCGGACAAGGGCGTGACGTATGAGGCGGCCATCAGGGATGCGCAGAAGAAGGTGGACCCGGCCAGCTTAGGCATCACTGGGATGCAGTATAAGGTGGCCGCCACAGGCGCCCGTATGTTTTTGGTCACGGGTGCCAACAGTGGCGAAAAAGCGGACGCCCTCGCCGAAAGGCTGAGAGAGGTGGTTGGCGAGGGCGATCTGAAGATCTCCAGGCCGATGAAGTGCGCCGATCTGCGCATCCTCGGCCTGGATGATACGACGTCACCCGAGCAGGTCGTTGCGGCGCTGGCCAGGGCTGGTGGATGCTCAGAGGCGTCCATCAGGACGGGCCAGATCCGCCGCAACCACTTCGGCCTGGGCACAGTGCTGGCCAGTTGCCCTGCGGCAGCTGCCAACAAGGTGCTCGGGTCGGGGAGATTGCTGGTGGGATGGGTCTCGGCGCAGGTCAGACTGCTGAAGCCGCGCCCCATGCGCTGCTTCCGCTGCCTCGAGGTGGGGCATGTGCGGGAGCAGTGCGAGTCCGAGGTGGATCGCGGCGGGCAGTGCTACCGATGTGGCCAGTTGGGCCACAAGGCTAGCGCTTGCTCTGCCGCGCCCCACTGCACGGTGTGCGCGGCTTCAGAGCTGCCGGCCTCCCACACGGTGGGAGCGAAGACCTGCGTCGCGGCGCAGGCCAAAAGGAGGAAGCGGAGGCGCGCCAAGCCACGAAAGGCCGGCGCCGCTCCGAACCCGCAGCCAAGCACCAGCGCGGCGGCGGACGTGGGGGTTCCAATGTCGTTGGGATAACGGCACCCCTACGACTGCTGCAGGCGAACATCAACCACTGTGCCAGGGCTCAGGACCTGTTGGCTCAGAGCCTGGCGCAGTGGAAGATCGCGGTGGCTGCGGTGTCGGAGCCGTACCGGATCCCTCCGGGGGACGACTGGGTCGCGGACCGACAGGGCGTTGCTGCCATCGTCCGTCGGGGCGCCGCGGACTGCCCTCCCTTTGCACAAGTTGTGAGGGGAGATGGGTTCGTGGCGGCTCTGTTGGGGGAGATTGTGATAGTTTCTGTCTATTTCTCCCCCAACAGACCCCTCGCCGAGTTCGAGAGTTTCTTGGACGAGGTGGGGGCCCTGATCGGACGGAGCCATCCTCACCCCGTGCTAGTTGTGGGGGACCTCAATGCCAAGTCAAGGGCATGGGGATCCCCTGCGACGGACGCGCGGGGTGAGCATCTCGAGGAGTGGCTTTTGACCAACGACCTGTCGGTCCTAAATCGGGGGGCCGTTGACACGTGCGTGCGGTTTCAGGGTGGATCCATCGTGGACGTGTCGTTCGCGTCCTCCACCCTGGTGCGCCGTGTCAAGGGCTGGAAGGTCCTGGAGCACGTGGAGACTTTGTCGGATCACCGTTATATCCGATTCGACGTCTCCACGTCGCTCCGGACGCCCAGTCGTTCCCTAGGGGGGAATGCCACCTGGCGCCTCAACACGCTGGATGTTGAGGTGGCCAAAGAGGCGGCGGCAGTGCAGGCCTGGGTGTCTGCGCCCGAGGGCCCCGCGGTGGCGGTGGAGGAGGAGGCGGGTTGGTTCCAGGAGACGCTTACGCGGATTTGCGAAGCGTCCATGTCTCGAACCAGCCCGCGCCCTCCCAGAGGTCAGGTGTACTGGTGGTCCGCGGAGATCGCCCAACTTAGGGCGGCGTGCGTGGTGGCGAAGCGCCAGTACACCAGACACCGCAGGAGGAGGCGCAGGGGCCCTTCGCATGAGGCGGAGGAGGCTGCGCTGTACGCCGCCTACAGGGTGGCGAAGGAGTCGCTGCAGATCGCGATCGCCGAGGCCAAAGCCCAAGCGTGGCGGGAGTCGCTGGAGACGCTCAATCGGGACCCGTGGGGAAGGCCATACAAGGCAGTCAGGGGCAAACTTCGCCCCTGGGCCCCCCCGGTAACCCAGAGTCTCCAGCCTCAGCTCAGGGAGGCGGTTGTTTCCGCCCTGTTTCCACACGGGGCGGAACATTCGCCCCCGGCGATGGCGTCGCGGTCTGCGGCGACTGCTGCTCCCGAAGCGGACGAGGTGGGGGAGGTCCCGGAAGTGTCCCAAGGGGAACTGGGGGCGGCGATTCTTAGGCTTCGCGCCAAGAACACCGCTCCCGGCCCCGACGGAATTCCGGGACGGGTGTTGGCCCTGGCCCTGGCGGAGGACGCCCTGGAGCAGCGCCTGAGGAGGCTATTCGACGCCTGTCTGTCCCAAGGGACATTCCCACAGAGGTGGAAGACGGGTCGTCTAGTCCTCCTCCAGAAGGAGGGGCGTCCTCCGGACTCTCCGTCCGCCTACCGGCCCATTGTGTTGCTCGACGACATCGGCAAGCTGTTTGAGAGGATTGTGGCATGCCGTGTCGTCGAGCACCTAGAGGGGGCCGGTCCGGATCTGGCGGAGAACCAGTTCGGGTTCCGGAGAGGGCGGTCCACCATCGACGCGCTCCTCAAGGTGAAGGCCCAAGCGCAGGAGGCGGTTGCCGGGGGCGGGGTTGTGTTGGCGGTGTCTCTCGACATCGCCAATGCATTCAACTCCCTCCCCTGGAGCTGCATACAGGAGGCGCTCCGGTTTCATGGAGTGCCCCTGTACCTGCGCCGAATCATCGGGGCCTACCTGGGCGAGCGGTCGGTGGTGTACCCCTGCCAAGAGGGCTGGGGCCAACGCCGGGTCATGTGCGGTGTTCCACAGGGGTCGGTCTTGGGACCGCTCCTGTGGAACATCGGATATGATTGGGTGCTGCGGACGCCGTGCATCCGGGGTGTGGGCGTAACTTGTTATGCCGACGACACCCTGGTCACGGCCCGCGGCGCCACCTTCCAGGAGGCCGCCTACCGCGCGACCGCGGGGGTGGCGCAAGTGGTGGGCCGCATTCGGCGTCTGGGCCTCGAGGTGGCGCTTAGTAAGTCGGAGGCGCTGTGTTTTCACGGGCCCCGACAGGCGCCACCTCGGGATGCCCACATTGTCGTGGGGGGTGTCCGTATCGACGTGGGCCCGGTAATGAAGTACCTGGGGCTCACGTTGGACGGACGGTGGGATTTTGCGGCCCACTTCGAGCGCCTGATCCCGCGGGTGATGGGGGCGGCGTCTGCCCTCGGGCGGCTGCTGCCCAACATCGGAGAGCCGGGCGGCCTCTGTAGGCGGCTGTACTTGGGGGTCGTGCGATCCATGGCCCTGTATGGGGCCCCCGTTTGGGCGGATGCCTTGAATCGCCGCACCATCTGCGCTCTGCAAAGACCGCAGAGGGTGGTGGCGATCAGGGCGATCCGGGGGTATCGCACGATCTCCAAGGAGGCGGCATGCGCGTTGGCGGGCTCGTTGCCCTGGGACCTTGAGGCGAGAGCCCTGGCGTCACTATATATGTGGCGTCAGGAGGCGCTGGCCCGGGGCGACAGGCCCGCACCGCGCGAGGTGGAGGGGCGCAGAGTTGAGCTGCGCGCGCTCGCCGTAGACGAGTGGGAGACCAGGCTGGAGCAGCCTAGTGCAGGGCTTCGGACTATCGGCGCCATCCGTCCAGTGTTGAGGGAGTGGCTCGAGCGAGGGCATGGCGTGTTGTCCTTCCGGCTGACGCAGATCCTCTCGGGGCACGGGTGCTTCGGGAGGTATCTGCATCGCATAGCCGGGAGGGAGCCGTCCCCCATGTGCCACCACTGTGACGGGTGCGCCGAGGAGGAAGCCCAGCACACGTTGGAGGTTTGCCCAGCCTGGGCGAGTGAGCGCGCAGAACTCTGCGCCGTGGTAGGAGGCGACCTCTCGTTGCCGACAGTGGCCCGGGCCATTGTCGAGAGCGAAAGGTCGTGGGGCGCCCTCCGCTCCTTTTGCGAGCGCGTGATGCACGCAAAGGAGGCGGCGGAACGGGAGAGGGAGGTCAGCACCACCCACTCCATCCGCCGCAGGAGAAATGGGCGCCGGAGGGTTGCCTCTTCTAGGCTCCTTCCACCCCCGAGCCCGAGGGTGGCCGATTTGGGACAGTCGGCCACCCAACATTTCAGTCTTCGGGCTCAAGACTGTGCGCGTGTGCTCTCGCACGCAACTCAAGGCGTGGCGGCGGGGACCGGGAGTCCAGTCCTTAGGACTGGAACCCCGGCCCCCGTTGCCGACGACCGAGAGGAGGCCCTTCAGGCCGTCGCTGCTGGGTACGTGGAAGAATGCTTCGGCGCTCCCACATACCCAGCGAGTAGCGACATGTAGAGCACCCCAGGGTTTTAGTCGGAATGCAGATAACCGACATAACCGTGTACGGCGGTCAATCCCCGGCCGCCGGGTATCTTTACCTAAAGATTTCCCTGGGTTAAAAAAAAAAAAAAAAAAAAAAAAAAAAAAAAAAAAAAAAAAAAAAAAGGTTTTGCCCCCGCCCCCCGACGTTGCCGCCACCTTGTCGTGGTGGGGGGGCTTGCGTGTCCCAATGATCCACTGAGGCTATACCGGATAGGTCCAACCATACCGGGCAGGCTCGTGGTGAGGGGCATTACCAAGAGCGGCACATCCCACCCTATCCCATCCCTTCCTCTATCCCTTCCTCTCCATACACCTCTTCCCATCAGGTCAGGCCGCTCGGTACCGCTCTTTAAGTAGAGCGGACCTGATGCGGCTTGCCCTGAATCCTTCCCTATTCCTTCCTTTTCCACCCTCCCCCTTTGTTCCCCCGAATCCTAAGCTCTGCCGCCCGGCGATGGGATGCATGGCCGGGGGGAACCCGGTCCCAAGGGCGGCACCCACGAGGGACCCCACCCTCCAAAAAAGGAAAAGATGAAAGGCACACATGGCAAAACTATTACCCAGGAGGGTCCCGGCCAACAGGCCGGGGAATCCCTCGGCGCACTTTGTGCGCTCAGCCCCGACGTATCTGGGGGGGGCAACCTGTGTGGGAGGCTCGCGGGGCGAGCGGGAGTGGAAGGAGGAGAGAGAGAGGGAGGTGCAGCGGGAGTGGCTGCTGTTGTGGTGGAGGTGGATGACGGCGACATGGTCGTGGAAGAACCTGATGTCCAAATTCGTTCCAGGTTCTTCGGTGGTAGGAAGCGGTCTCGCTCGCGAAGCCATACCGACTCCGAGAGTGAGTCCGCCTCAGAGGCGGGGAGTCTAAAGCGGTTCGCCAGAGAGAGGCGACCGAGGCTGCAGAAGGCCGGAGGGCTGTTGACGCCGAGGTCTGAGGTCGCGGCGTTCAGGCGATCCGAGGCCGAAAAGGTGGCTGAAGAGGAGGTGGCAGCGATGGCGGACCAGCTTCGTCCCGTCGCAGCCAGAGAGGGATCCCCGGGTAAGTCGATTTTCGAGTTACCCGCGGTAGACATCGTCCAGAGGGCGCTGGACTCCGTGGCAATCGTGCAGAAGGTTGCCGCGAAGTCCAACAACCTCAAAGGGACGTTCAAGAAGGGACTGCAGGAGTCGGCCTCGGCACTGGCGGAGTTGGTGCAGGAGCTGCAGACCCGTACCTCCGACAGCGAAACCAGGAGGCTGGCTGCGTTGAATGCCAGCCTTATGGCGGAGCTGTCGGCGATGCGGAAGGAGGTGGCGCAGCTCCGAGCCGACATGCGCACTGCGCTAGAGACGCCGAAGCCGGCGCCTGCGAGTGCCGCACCGGCGAATGGCGACGTGGAGGCGCTGACGAGCGCCATCATGAAGCAGGTGGGCACAATGGTCAACGCCCGGTTTGAGGCGCTGGCGAAGGACGGGAGGCTCCTCCCCGAGCAGCGTATCCGCCCTCCGTTGGCTGCGGACCGGGCGAAAACCAAAGTGCCCACGCCACCTGCACCTGCACCAGTGCCGGCTCAGCCGCCGCAGGAGAGCGAGACGGTGGGTCTGGGGACTCGCCGGGGGGGCAAGAAGAGGCGAACCGGGAAGAAGAAATCCCAACCCGCCTCCAACCCGACTGCCGAAACCGGCGGCCCCCCGAGCAAACCAGACGGGCCAAGGCCCGAGAGGAAGATGGCTCCCGCTACAACAACAGCGTGGAGCGTGGTGGCGGCGCGCAAAAAGGCGCAGCAGCCGCCCACTGCGGGGCAGACAGCCAGCGCTCGTGCCCATGTCCCTAAGTCCTCGGCTATAGTGCTGAAGCTGCAGCCGTGGGCTGCGGACAAGGGCGTGACTTATGAGGCGGCCATCAAAGATGTGCAGTCCAAGGTGGACCCGGCCAGCCTCGGCATCACGGGGATGAAGTTTAAGGTGGCCGCCACAGGCGCCCGTATGTTTATGGTCACGGGTGCCAACAGTGGCGAAAAAGCGGACGCCCTCGCCGAAAGGCTTAGAGAGGTGATAGGCGAGGGCGATCTCAAGATCTCCAGGCCGATGAAGTGCGCCGATCTGCGCATCCTCGGCCTGGATGACACGACGACGCCCGAACAGGTCGTCGCGGCGGTGGCCAGAGCTGGTGGATGCTCGGAGGCGTCTGTCAGGACGGGCCCCATCCGTCGTAACCACTTCGGACTGGGCACAGTGTTGGTCAGCTGCCCTGCGGCGGCTGCCAATAAGGTGCTCGGTTCGGGGAGGCTACTCATCGGTTGGGTCTCGGTCCAGGTCAGATTGCTGAAGCCGCGCCCCATGCGCTGCTTCCGCTGCCTCGAGGTGGGGCATGTGCGGGAGCAGTGCGAATCGGAGGTGGATCGCGGCGGGCAGTGCTACCGCTGTGGCCAGTTGGGCCACAAGGCCAGCGCTTGCTCTGCCGCGCCCCACTGTACGGTGTGCGCGGCTTCAGAGCTGCCAGCTTCCCACACGGTGGGAGCGAAGACCTGCGTCGCGGCGCAGGCCAAAAGCAGGAAGCGGAGGCGCGCCAAGCCACGAAAGGCCGGTGCCGCTCCGAACCCGCAGCCAAGCACCAGCGCGGCGGCGGACGTGGGGGTCCCAATGTCCCTGGGATAACGGCACCCCTACGACTGCTGCAGGCGAACATCAACCACTGCGCCAGGGCTCAGGACCTGTTGGCTCAGAGCCTGGCGCAGTGGAAGATCGCGGTGGCTGCGGTGTCGGAGCCGTACCGGATCCCTCCGGGGGACGACTGGGTCGCGGACCGACAGGGCGTTGCTGCCATCGTCCGTCGGGGCGCCGCGGACTGCCCTCCCTTCGCACAGGTTGTGAGGGGAGATGGGTTCGTGGCGGCTCTGTTGGGGGAGATTGTGATAGTTTCTGTCTATTTCTCCCCCAACAGACCCCTCGCCGAGTTCGAGAGTTTCTTGGACGAGGTGGGGGCCCTGATCGGACGGAGCCATCCTCACCCCGTGCTAGTTGTGGGGGACCTCAATGCCAAGTCAAGGGCATGGGGATCCCCTGCGACGGACGCGCGGGGTGAGCATCTCGAGGAGTGGCTTTTGTCCAACGACCTGTCGGTCCTGAATCGGGGGGCCGTTGACACGTGCGTGCGGTTTCAGGGTGGATCCATCGTGGACGTGTCGTTCGCGTCCTCCACCCTGGGGCGCCGTGTCAAGGGCTGGAAGGTCCTGGAGCACGTGGAGACGTTGTCGGATCACCGATACATCCGTTTCGACGTCTCCACGTCGCTCCGGACGCCCAGTCGTTCCCCAAGGGGGAATGCCACCTGGCGCCTCAACACGCTAGACGTGGAGGTGGCCAAAGAGGCGGCGGCAGTGCAGGCCTGGGTGTCTGCGCCCGAGGGCCCCGCGGTGGCGGTGGAGGAGGAGGCGGGTTGGTTCCAGGAGACGCTGACGCGGATTTGCGAAGCGTCCATGTCTCGAACCAGCCCGCGCCCTCCCAGAGGTCAGGTGTACTGGTGGTCCGCGGAGATCGCCCAACTAAGGGCGGCGTGTGTGGTGGCGAAGCGCCAGTACACCAGACACCGCAGGAGGAGGCGCAGGGGCCCTTCGCATGAGGCGGAGGAGGCCGCGCTGTACGCCGCCTACAGGGGGGCGAAGGAGTCGCTGCAGATCGCGATCGCCGAGGCCAAAGCTCAGGCGTGGAGGGAGTCGCTGGAGACGCTCAATCGGGACCCGTGGGGGAGGCCGTACAAGGCAGTCAGGGGCAAACTTCGCCCCTGGGCCCCCCCGGTAACCCAGAGTCTCCAGCCTGAGCTCAGGGAGGCGGTTGTTTCCGCCCTGTTTCCACACGGGGTGGAACATCCGCCCCCGGCGATGGCGTCGCGATCTGCGGCGACTGCTGCTCCCGAAGCGGACGAGGTGGGGGAGGTCCCGGAAGTGTCCCAAGGGGAACTGGGGGCGGCGATTCTTAGGCTTCGCGCCAAGAACACCGCTCCCGGCCCCGACGGAATTCCGGGACGGGTGTTGGCCCTGGCCCTGGCGGAGGACGCCCTGGAGCAGCGCCTGAGGAGGCTATTCGACGCCTGTCTGTCCCAAGGGACATTCCCACAGAGGTGGAAGACGGGTCGTCTAGTCCTCCTCCAGAAGGAGGGGCGTCCTCCGGACTCTCCGTCCGCCTACCGGCCCATTGTGTTGCTCGACGACATCGGCAAGCTGTTTGAGAGGATTGTGGCATGCCGTGTCGTCGGGCACCTAGAGGGGGCCGGTCCGGATCTGGCGGAGAACCAGTTTGGGTTCCGGAGAGGGCGGTCCACCATCGACGCGCTCCTCAAGGTGAAGGCCCAAGCGCAGGAGGCGGTTGCCGGGGGCGGGGTTGTGCTGGCGGTGTCTCTCGACATCGCCAATGCATTCAACTCCCTCCCCTGGAGCTGCATACAGGAGGCGCTCCGGTTTCATGGAGTGCCCCTGTACCTGCGCCGAATCATCGGGGCCTACCTGGGCGAGCGGTCGGTGGTGTACCCCTGCCAAGAGGGCTGGGGCCAACGCCGGGTAATGTGCGGTGTTCCACAGGGGTCGGTCTTGGGACCGCTCCTGTGGAACATCGGATATGATTGGGTGCTGCGGACGCCGTGCATCCGGGGTGTGGGCGTAACTTGCTACGCTGACGACACCCTGGTCACGGCCCGCGGCGCCAGCTTCCAGGAGGCCGCCTACCGTGCGACCGCGGGGGTGGCGCAAGTGGTGGGCCGCATTCGGCGTCTGGGCCTCGAGGTGGCGCTTAGTAAGTCGGAGGCGCTGTGTTTTCACGGGCCCCGACAGGCGCCACCTCGGGACGCCCACATCGTCGTGGGGGGTGTCCGTATCGACGTGGGCCCGGTAATGAAGTACCTGGGGCTCACGTTGGACGGACGGTGGGATTTTGCGGCCCACTTCGAGCGCCTGATCCCGCGGGTGATGGGGGCGGCGTCTGCCCTCGGGCGGTTGCTGCCCAACATAGGGGAGCCAGGCGGCCTCTGCAGGCGGCTGTACTTGGGGGTCGTGCGATCCATGGCCCTTTATGGGGCCCCCGTTTGGGCGGATGCCCTGAATCGTCGCACCATCTGCGCTCTGCAAAGACCGCAGAGGGTGGTGGCGATCAGGGCGGTCCGGGGGTATCGCACGATCTCCAAGGAGGCGGCATGCGCGTTGGCGGGCTCGTTGCCCTGGGACCTTGAGGCGAGAGCCCTGGCGTCACTATATATGTGGCGTCAGGAGGCGCTGGCCCGGGGCGACAGGCCCGCACCGCGCGAGGTGGAGGGGCGCAGAGTGGAGCTGCGCGCGCTCGCCGTAGACGAGTGGGAGACCAGGCTGGAGCAGCCTAGTGCAGGGCTTCGGACTATCGGCGCCATCCGTCCAGTGCTGAGGGAGTGGCTCGGGCGTGGACACGGCGTGTTGTCCTTCCGGCTGACGCAGATCCTCTCGGGGCACGGGTGCTTCGGGAGGTATCTGCATCGCATAGCCGGGAGGGAGCCGTCCCCCGTATGCCACCACTGTGACGGGTGCGCCGAGGAGGAAGCCCAGCACACGCTGGAGGTTTGCCCGGCCTGGGCGAGTGAGCGCGCAGAACTCTGCGCCGTGGTAGGAGGCGACCTCTCGTTGCCGACAGTGGCCCGGGCCATTGTCGAGAGCGAAAGGTCGTGGGGCGCCCTCCGCTCCTTTTGCGAGCGCGTGATGCACGCAAAGGAGGCGGCGGAACGGGAGAGGGAGGTCAGCACCACCCACTCCATCCGCCGCAGGAGAAATGGGCGCCGGAGGGTTGCCTCTTCTAGGCTCCTTCCACCCCCGAGCCCGAGGGTGGCCGATTTGGGACAGTCGGCCACCCAACATTTCAGTCTTCGGGCTCAAGACTGTGCGCGTGTGCTCTCGCACGCAACTCAAGGCGTGGCGGCGGGGACCGGGAGTCCAGTCCTTAGGACTGGAACCCCGGCCCCCGTTGCCGACGACCGAGAGGAGGCCCTTCAGGCCGTCGCTGCTGGGTACGTGGAAGAATGCTTCGGCGCTCCCACATACCCAGCGAGTAGCGACACGTAGAGCACCCCAGGGTTTTAGTCGGAATGTAGATAACCGACATAACCGTGTACGGCGGTCAATCCCCGGCCGCCGGGTATCTTTACCTAAAGATTTCCCTGGGTTAAAAAAAAAAAAAAAAAAAAGGTTTTGCCCCCCCAGTCCAGTCCTTAGGACTGGAACCCCGGCTCCCGTTGCCGACGACCGAGAGGAGGCCCTTCAGGCCGTCGCTGCTGGGTACGTGGAAGAATGCTTCGGCGCTCCCATATACCCAGCGAGTAGCGACATGTAGAGCACCCCAGGGTTTTAGTCGGAATGTAGATAACCGACATAACCGTGTACGGCGGTCAATCCCCGGCCGCCGGGTATCTTTACCTAAAGATTTCCCTGGGTTAAAAAAAAAAAAAAAAAAAAAGGTTTTTCCCCCCCCCCCCCCCGACGTTGCCGCCACCTTGTCGTGGTGGGGGGGCTTGCGTGTCCCAATGATCCACTGAGGCTATACCGGATAGGTCCAACCATACCGGGCAGGCTCGTGGTGAGGGGCATTACCAAGAGCGGCACATCCCACCCTATCCCATCCCTTCCCCTATCCCTTCCTCTCCATACACCCCTTCCCATCAGGACACATTGTTCTGAATCCTTCCCTATTCCTTCCCTTTCCACCCTCCCCCTTTGTTCCCCCGAATCCTAAGCTCTGCCGCCCGGCGATGGGATGCATGGCCGGGGGGAACCCGGTCCCAAGGGCGGCACCCACGAGGGACCCCACCCTCCAAAAAAGGAAAACGATGAAGGTCACACACGGTAAAACTATTACCCAGGAGGGTCCCGGCCAACCGGCCGGGGAATCCCTCGGCGCACTATGTGCGCTCAGCCCCGACGTATCTGGGGGGGGCAACCTGTGTGGGAGGCTCGCGGGGCGAGCGGGAGTGGAAGGAGGAGAGAGAGAGGGAGGTGCAGCGGGAGTGGCTGCTGTTGTAGTGGAGGTGGATGACGGCGACATGGTCGTGGAAGAACCTGTTGAGATTTGTTCCAGGTTCTTCGGTGGGAGGAAGCGGTCGCGCTCGCGGAGCCGTACCGACTCCGAGAGTGGGTCCGCCTCAGAGGCGGGCAGCCTAAAGCGGTTCGCCAGGGAGAGGCGACCGAGGCTGCAGAAGGCGGGAGGGCTAATGACGCCGAGGTCGGAGGTCGCGGCGTTCAGGCGATCCGAGGCCGAAAAGGTGGCCGAAGAGGAGGTGGCAGCGATGGCGGACCAGCTTCGTCCCGTCGCCGCCAGAGAGGGGACCGCGGGTAAGTCAGTTTTCGAACTACCCGCGGTTGAGATCGTCCAGAGGGCGTTGGACTCCGTGGCAATCGTGCAGAAGGTTGCCGCGAGGTCCAACAACCTCAAAGGGACTTTTAAGAGGGGGCTGCAGGAGTCGGCTTCGGCACTGGCGGAGTTGGTGCAAGAGCTGCAGACCCGCACCTCCGACAGCGAAACCAGGAGGCTGGCCGCGTTGAATGCCAGCCTTATGGCAGAACTGTCGGCGATGCGGAAAGAGGTAGCGCAGCTCCGAACCGACATGCGCACTGCGCTAGAGACGCCGAAGCCGGCGCCTGCGAGTGCCGCTCCGGCGACGGGCGACGTGGAGGCGCTGACGAGCGCAATAATGAAGCAGGTGGGCACAATGGTCAACGCCCGGTTTGAGGCGCTGGCGAAGGACGGGAGGCTCCTCCCCGAGCAGCGTATCCGCCCTCCGCTGGCTGCGGACCGGGCGAATACCAAAGTGCCCACGCCACCTGCACCAGGGCCGGCTCAGCCGCCGCCGCCGCAGGAGAGCGAGACGGTGGGTCTAGGGACTCGCCGGGGGGGCAAGAAGAGGCGAACCGGGAAGAGGAAAACCCAACCCGCCTCCAACCCGACTGCCGAAACCGGCGGCCCCCCGAGCAAACCAGGGCCCAACAAGCCCGAGAAAAAGAGTGCTCCCGCAGCAACAACCGCGTGGAGCGTGGTGGCGGCGCGCAAGAAGGCGCAGCAGCCGCCCACGGCGGGGCAGACGGCCAGCGTTCGCGCCCATGTCCCCAAGTCCTCGGCTGTAGTGCTGAAGCTGCAGCCGTGGGCTGCGGACAAGGGCGTGACTTACGAGGCGGCCATTGGAGACGCACAGTCCAAGGTGGACCCGGCCAGCCTAGGCATCACTGGGATGCAGTATAAGGTGGCCGCCACAGGCGCCCGTATGTTTTTGGTTACGGGCGCCAACAGCGCCGAGAAAGCGGACTCCCTCGCCGAAAGGTTGAGAGAGGTGGTTGGCGAGGGCGACCTAAAAATCTCTAGGCCGACGAGGTGCGCCGATTTGCGCATTCTCGGTCTGGATGACTCGACGTCGTCCGAGCAGGTCGTCGCGGCGGTGGCCAGAGCTGGTGGGTGCACGGAGGCGTCTGTCAGGACGGGCCCCATCCGTCGTAACCACTTCGGACTGGGCACAGTGTTGGTCAGCTGCCCTGCGGCGGCTGCCAATAAGGTGCTCGGTTCGGGGAGGTTACTCATCGGTTGGGTCTCGGTGCAGGTCAGACTGCTGAAGCCGCGCCCCATGCGCTGCTTCCGCTGCCTCGAGGTGGGGCACGTGCGGGAGCAGTGCGAGTCCGAGGTGGACCGCGGCGGGCAGTGCTACCGATGTGGCCAGCTCGGCCATAAGGCTAGCGCTTGCTCTGCCGCGCCCCACTGCACGGTGTGCGCGGCCTCAGAGCTGCCGGCGTCCCACACGGTGGGAGCGAAGACCTGCGTCGCGGCGCAGGCGAAAAAGAGAAAGCGGAGGCGCGCCAAGCCACGGAAAGCCGGCGCCGCTCCGAACCCGCAGCCAAGCACCAGCGCGGCGGCGGACGTGGGGGTCCCAATGTCTCTGGGATAACGGCACCCCTACGACTGCTGCAGGCGAACATCAACCACTGCGCCAGGGCTCAGGACCTGTTGGCTCAGAGCCTGGCGCAGTGGAAGATCGCGGTGGCTGCGGTGTCGGAGCCGTACCGGATCCCTCCGGGGGACGACTGGGTCGCGGACCGACAGGGCGTTGCTGCCATCGTCCGTCGGGGCGCCGCGGACTGCCCTCCCTTCGCACAGGTTGTGAGGGGAGATGGGTTCGTGGCGGCTCTGTTGGGGGAGATTGTGATAGTTTCTGTCTATTTCTCCCCCAACAGACCCCTCGCCGAGTTCGAGAGTTTCTTGGACGAGGTGGGGGCCCTGATCGGACGGAGCCATCCTCACCCCGTGCTAGTTGTGGGGGACCTCAATGCCAAGTCAAGGGCATGGGGATCCCCTGCGACGGACGCGCGGGGTGAGCATCTCGAGGAGTGGCTTCTGACCAACGACCTGTCGGTCCTGAATCGGGGGGCCGTTGACACGTGCGTGCGGTTTCAGGGTGGATCCATCGTGGACGTGTCGTTCGCGTCCTCCACCCTGGTGCGCCGTGTCAAGGGCTGGAAGGTCCTGGAGCACGTGGAGACTTTGTCGGATCACCGTTATATCCGATTCGACGTCTCCACGTCGCTCCGGACGCCCAGTCGTTCCCTAGGGGGGAATGCCACCTGGCGCCTCAACACATTGGACGTTGAGGTGGCCAAAGAGGCGGCGGCAGTGCAGGCCTGGGTGTCTGCGCCCGAGGGCCCCGTGGTGGCAGTGGAGGAGGAGGCGGGTTGGTTCCAGGAGACGCTTACGCGAATTTGCGAAGCGTCCATGTCTCGAACCAGCCCGCGCCCTCCCAGAGGTCAGGTGTACTGGTGGTCCGCGGAGATCGCCCAACTAAGGGCGGCGTGCGTGGTGGCGAAGCGCCAGTACACCAGACACCGCAGGAGGAGGCGCAGGGGCCCTTCGCATGAGGCGGAGGAGGCCGCGCTGTACGCCGCCTACAAGGGGGCGAAGGAGTCGCTGCAGATCGCGATCGCCGAGGCCAAAGCTCAGGCGTGGAGGGAGTCGCTGGAGACGCTCAATCGGGACCCGTGGGGGAGGCCGTACAAGGCAGTCAGGGGCAAACTTCGCCCCTGGGCCCCCCCGGTAACCCAGAGTCTCCAGCCTGAGCTCAGGGAGGCGGTTGTTTCCGCCCTGTTTCCACACGGGGTGGAACACCCGCCCCCGGCGATGGCGTCGCGATCTGCGGCGACTGCTGCTCCCGAAGCGGACGAGGTGGGGGAGGTCCCGGAAGTGTCCCAAGGGGAACTGGGGGCGGCGATTCTTAGGCTTCGCGCCAAGAACACCGCTCCCGGCCCCGACGGAATTCCGGGACGGGTGTTGGCCCTGGCCCTGGCGGAGGACGCCCTGGAGCAGCGCCTGAGGAGGCTATTCGACGCCTGTCTGTCCCAAGGGACATTCCCACAGAGGTGGAAGACGGGTCGTCTAGTCCTCCTCCAGAAGGAGGGGCGTCCTCCGGACTCTCCGTCCGCCTACCGGCCCATTGTGTTGCTCGACGACATCGGCAAGCTGTTTGAGAGGATTGTGGCATGCCGTGTCGTCGAGCACCTAGAGGGGGCCGGTCCGGATCTGGCGGAGAACCAATTTGGGTTCCGGAGAGGGCGGTCCACCATCGACGCGCTCCTCAAGGTGAAGGCCCAAGCGCAGGAGGCGGTTGCCGGGGGCGGGGTTGTGCTGGCGGTGTCTCTCGACATCGCCAATGCATTCAACTCCCTCCCCTGGAGCTGCATACAGGAGGCGCTCCGGTTTCATGGAGTGTGTTCTGTGGAACATCGGATATGATTGGGTGCTGCGGACGCCGTGCATCCGGGGTGTGGGTGTAACTTGTTACGCTGACGACACCCTGGTCACGGCCCGCGGCGCCACCTTCCAGGAGGCCGCCTACCGCGCGACCGCGGGGGTGGCGCAAGTGGTGGGCCGCATTCGGCGTCTGGGCCTCGAGGTGGCGCTTAGTAAGTCGGAGGCGCTGTGTTTTCACGGGCCCCGACAGGCGCCACCTCGGGACGCCCACATCGTCGTGGGGGGTGTCCGTATCGACGTGGGCCCGGTAATGAAGTACCTGGGGCTCACGTTGGACGGACGGTGGGATTTTGCGGCCCACTTCGAGCGCCTGATCCCGCGGGTGATGGGGGCGGCGTCTGCCCTCGGGCGGCTGCTGCCCAACATAGGGGAGCCAGGCGGCCTCTGCAGGCGGCTGTACTTGGGGGTCGTGCGATCCATGGCCCTTTATGGGGCCCCCGTTTGGGCGGATGCCTTGAATCGCCGCACCATCTGCGCTCTGCAAAGACCGCAGAGGGTGGTGGCGATCAGGGCGATCCGGGGGTATCGCACGATCTCCAAGGAGGCGGCATGCGCGTTGGCGGGCTCGTTGCCCTGGGACCTTGAGGCGAGGGCCCTGGCGTCACTGTACATGTGGCGTCAGGAGGCGCTGGCCCGGGGCGACAGGCCCGCACCGCGCGAGGTGGAGGGGCGCAGAGTGGAGCTGCGCGCGCTCGCCGTAGACGAGTGGGAGACCAGGCTGGAGCAGCCTAGTGCAGGGCTTCGGACTATCGGCGCCATCCGTCCAGTGCTGAGGGAGTGGCTCGGGCGTGGACACGGCGTGTTGTCCTTCCGGCTGACGCAGATCCTCTCGGGGCACGGGTGCTTCGGGAGGTATCTGCATCGCATAGCCGGGAGGGAGCCGTCCCCCGTATGCCACCACTGTGACGGGTGCGCCGAGGAGGAAGCCCAGCACACGTTGGAGGTTTGCCCGGCCTGGGCGAGTGAGCGCGCAGAACTCTGCGCCGTGGTAGGAGGCGACCTCTCGTTGCCGACAGTGGCCCGGGCCATTGTCGAGAGCGAAAGGTCGTGGGGCGCCCTCCGCTCCTTTTGCGAGCGCGTGATGCACGCAAAGGAGGCGGCGGAACGGGAGAGGGAGGTCAGCACCACCCACTCCATCCGCCGCAGGAGAAACGGGCGCCGGAGGGTTGCCTCTTCTAGGCTCCTTCCACCCCCGAGCCCGAGGGTGGCCGATTTGGGACAGTCGGCCACCCAACATTTCAGTCTTCGGGCTCAAGACTGTGCGCGTGTGCTCTCGCACGCAACTCAAGGCGTGGCGGCGGGGACCGGGAGTCCAGTCCTTAGGACTGGAACCCCGGCCCCCGTTGCCGACGACCGAGAGGAGGCCCTTCAGGCCGTCGCTGCTGGGTACGTGGAAGAATGCTTCGGCGCTCCCACATACCCAGCGAGTAGCGACATGTAGAGCACCCCAGGGTTTTAGTCGGAATGTAGATAACCGACATAACCGTGTACGGCGGTCAATCCCCGGCCGCCGGGTATCTTTACCTAAAGATTTCCCTGGGTTTAAAAAAAAAAAAAAAAAAAAGGTTTTGCCCCCCCCCGACGTTGCCGCCACCTTGTCGTGGTGGGGGGGCTTGCGTGTCCCAATGATCCACTGAGGCTATACCGGATAGGTCCAACCATACCGGGCAGGCTCGTGGTGAGGGGCATTACCAAGAGCGGCACATCCCACCCTATCCCATCCCTTCCCCCTATCCCTTCCTCTCCATACACCCCTTCCCATCAGGACACATTGTTCTGAATCCTTCCCTATTCCTTCCCTTTCCACCGTCCCCCTTTGTTCCCCCGAATCCTAAGCTCTGCCGCCCGGCGATGGGATGCATGGCCGGGGGGAACCCGGTCCCAAGGGCGGCACCCACGAGGGACCCCACCCTCCAAAAAAGGAAACGATGAAGGTCACACTAGGTAAATGTAATACCCAGGAGGGTCCCGGCCAACCGGCCGGGGAATCCCTCGGCGCACTTTGTGCGTTCAGCCCCGACGTATCTGGGGGGGGCAACCAGTGTGGGAGGCTCGCGGGGCGAGCGGGAGTGGAAGGAGGAGAGAGAGAGGGAGGTGCAGCGGGAGTTGCTGCGGATGTAGTGGTGGTCGATGACGGCGACATGGTCGTGGAAGAACCTGATGTCCAAATTTGTTCCAGGTTCTTCGGTGGGAGGAAGCGGTCGCGCTCGCGGAGCCGTACCGACTCCGAGAGTGGGTCCGCCTCAGAGGCGGGCAGCCTAAAGCGGTTCGCCAGGGAGAGGCGACCGAGGCTGCAGAAGGCGGGAGGGCTAATGACGCCGAGGTCGGAGGTCGCTGCGTTCAGGCGATCCGAGGCTGAAAAGGTGGCCGAAGAGGAGGTGGCAGCGATGGCGGACCAGCTTCGTCCCGTCGCCGCCAGAGAGGGGACCGCGGGAAAGTCAGTTTTCGAACTACCCGCGGTTGAGATCGTCCAGAGGGCGTTGGACTCCGTGGCGATCGTGCAGAAGGTTGCCGCGAGGTCCAACAACCTCAAGGGCACCTTTAAGAGGGGGCTACAGGAGTCGGCCTCGGCACTGGCGGAGTTGGTGCAAGAGCTGCAGACCCGCACCTCCGACAGCGAAACCAGGAGGCTGGCCGCATTGAATGCCAGCCTTATGGCAGAACTGTCGGCGATGCGGAAGGAGGTAGCGCAGCTCCGCACCGACATGCGCACTGCGCTGGAGACGCCGAAGCCGGCGCCTGCGAGTGCCGCACCGGCGAATGGCGACGTGGAGGCGCTGACGAGCGCCATCATGAAGCAGGTGGGCACAATGGTCAACGCCCGGTTTGAGGCGCTGGCGAAGGACGGGAGGCTCCTCCCCGAGCAGCGTATCCGCCCTCCGCTGGCTGCGGACCGGGCGAAAGCCAAAGTGCCCACGCCACCTGCACCAGGGCCGGCTCAGCCGCCGCAGGAGAGCGAGACGGTGGGTCTGGGGACTCGCCGGGGGGGCAAGAAGAGGCGAACCGGGAAGAAGAAATCCCAACCCGCCTCCAACCCGACTGCCGAAACCGGCGGCCCCCCGACCAAACCAGGGCCAAGGCCCGAGAAGAAGGCTGCTCCCGCAGCAACCACTGCGTGGAACGTGGTGGCCGCGCGCAAGAAGGCGCAGCAGCCGCCCACTGTGGGGCAGGCGGCCAGTGTTCGCGCCCATGTCCCGAAGTCCTCGGCTATAGTGCTGAAGCTGCAGCCGTGGGCTGCGGACAAGGGCGTGACTTATGAGGCGGCCATCAAAGATGTGCAGTCCAAGGTGGACCCGGCCAGCCTAGGCATCACGGGGATGCAGTTTAAGGTGGCCGCCACAGGCGCCCGTATGTTTATGGTCACGGGTGCCAACAGTGGCGAGAAAGCGGACGCCCTCGCCGAAAGGCTTAGAGAGGTGATAGGCGAGGGTGATCTTAAGATCTCCAGGCCGATGAAGTGCGCCGATCTGCGCATCCTCGGCCTGGATGACACGACGACGCCCGAACAGGTCGTTGCGGCGCTGGCCAGGGCTGGCGGATGCTCAGAGGCGTCCATCAGGACGGGACAGATCCGCCGCAATCACTTCGGCCTGGGCACAGTGCTGGCCAGTTGCCCTGCGGCGGCTGCCAACAAGGTGCTCGGGTCGGGGAGATTGCTGGTGGGATGGGTCTCGGCGCAAGTCAGACTGCTGAAGCCGCGCCCCATGCGCTGCTTCCGCTGCCTCGAGGTGGGGCATGTGCGGGAGCAGTGCGAGTCCGAGGTGGATCGCGGCGGGCAGTGCTACCGATGTGGCCAGTTGGGCCACAAGGCCAGCGCTTGCTCGGCCGCGCCCCACTGCACGGTGTGCGCGGCTTCAGAGCTGCCAGCCTCCCACTCAGTGGGAGCGAAGACCTGCGTCGCGGCGCAGGCCAAAAAGAGGAAGCGGAGGCGCGCCAAGCCAAGGAGGGCCGGCGCCGCTCCGAACCCGCAGCCAAGCACCAGCGCGGCGGCGGACGTGGGGGTTCCAATGTCCCTGGGATAACGGCACCCCTACGACTGCTGCAGGCGAACATCAACCACTGTGCCAGGGCTCAGGACCTGTTGGCTCAGAGCCTGGCGCAGTGGAAGATCGCGGTGGCTGCGGTGTCGGAGCCGTACCGGATCCCTCCGGGGGACGACTGGGTCGCGGACCGACAGGGCGTTGCTGCCATCGTCCGTCGGGGCGCCGCGGACTGCCCTCCCTTTGCACAGGTGGCGAGGGGAGATGGGTTCGTGGCGGCTCTGTTGGGGGAGATTGTGATAGTTTCTGTCTATTTCTCCCCCAACAGACCCCTCGCCGAGTTCGAGAGTTTCTTGGACGAGGTGGGGGCCCTGATCGGACGGAGCCATCCTCACCCCGTGCTAGTTGTGGGGGACCTCAATGCCAAGTCAAGGGCATGGGGATCCCCTGCGACGGACGCGCGGGGTGAGCATCTCGAGGAGTGGCTTCTTACCAACGACCTGTCGGTCCTGAATCGGGGGGCCGTTGACACGTGCGTGCGGTTTCAGGGTGGATCCATCGTGGACGTGTCGTTCGCGTCCTCCACCCTGGTGCGCCGTGTCAAGGGCTGGAAGGTTCTGGAGCACGTGGAGACTTTGTCGGATCACCGCTACATCCGATTCGACGTCTCCACGTCGCTCCGGACGCCCAGTCGTTCCCCAAGGGGGAATGCCACCTGGCGCCTCAACACGCTGGATGTTGAGGTGGCCAAAGAGGCGGCGGCAGTGCAGGCCTGGGTGTCAGCGCCCGAGGGCCCCGTGGCGGCGGTGGAGGAGGAGGCGGGTTGGTTCCAGGAGACGCTTACGCGGATTTGCGAAGCGTCCATGTCTCGAACCAGCCCGCGCCCTCCCAGAGGTCAGGTGTACTGGTGGTCCGCGGAGATCGCCCAACTTAGGGCGGCGTGCGTGGTGGCGAAGCGCCAGTACACCAGACACCGCAGGAGGAGGCGCAGGGGCCCTTCGCATGAGGCGGAGGAGGCCGCGCTGTACGCCGCCTACAGGGGGGCGAAGGAGTCGCTGCAGATCGCGATCGCCGAGGCCAAAGCTCAGGCGTGGAGGGAGTCGCTGGAGACGCTCAATCGGGACCCGTGGGGGAGGCCGTACAAGGCAGTCAGGGGCAAACTTCGCCCCTGGGCCCCCCCGGTAACCCAGAGTCTCCAGCCCGAGCTCAGGGAGGCGGTTGTTTCCGCCCTGTTTCCACACGGGGCGGAACATCCGCCCCCGGCGATGGCGTCGCGGTCTGCGGCGGCTGCTTCTCCCGAAGCGGACGAGGTGGAGGAGGTCCCGGAAGTGTCCCAAGGGGAACTGGGGGCGGCGATTCTTAGGCTTCGCGCCAAGAACACCGCTCCCGGCCCCGACGGAATTCCGGGACGGGTGTTGGCCCTGGCCCTGGCGGAGGACGCCCTGGAGCAGCGCCTGAGGAGGCTATTCGACGCCTGTCTGTCCCAAGGGACATTCCCACAGAGGTGGAAGACGGGTCGTCTAGTCCTCCTCCAGAAGGAGGGGCGTCCTCCGGACTCTCCGTCCGCCTACCGGCCCATTGTGTTGCTCGACGACATCGGCAAGCTGTTTGAGAGGATTGTGGCATGCCGTGTCGTCGAGCACCTAGAGGGGGCCGGTCCGGATCTGGCGGAGAACCAGTTTGGGTTCCGGAGAGGGCGGTCCACCATCGACGCGCTCCTCAAGGTGAAGGCCCAAGCGCAGGAGGCGGTTGCCGGGGGCGGGGTTGTGCTGGCGGTGTCTCTCGACATCGCCAATGCATTCAACTCCCTCCCCTGGAGCTGCATACAGGAGGCGCTCCGGTTTCATGGAGTGCCCCTGTACCTGCGCCGAATCATCGGGGCCTACCTGGGCGAGCGGTCGGTGGTGTACCCCTGCCAAGAGGGCTGGGGCCAACGCCGGGTAATGTGCGGTGTTCCACAGGGGTCGGTCTTGGGACCGCTCCTGTGGAACATCGGATATGATTGGGTGCTGCGGACGCCGTGCATCCGGGGTGTGGGCGTAACGTGTTACGCTGACGACACCCTGGTCACGGCCCGCGGCGCCAGTTTCCAGGAGGCCGCCTACCGTGCAACCGCGGGGGTGGCGCAAGTGGTGGGCCGCATTCGGCGTCTGGGCCTCGAGGTGGCGCTTAGTAAGTCGGAGGCGCTGTGTTTTCACGGGCCCCGACAGGCGCCACCTCGGGACGCCCACATCGTCGTGGGGGGTGTCCGTATCGACGTGGGCCCGGTCATGAAGTACCTGGGGCTCACGTTGGACGGACGGTGGGATTTTGCGGCCCACTTCGAGCGCCTGATCCCGCGGGTGATGGGCGCGGCGTCTGCCCTCGGGCGGCTGCTGCCCAATATCGGAGAGCCGGGCGGCCTCTGTAGGCGGCTGTACTTGGGGGTCGTGCGATCCATGGCCCTTTATGGGGCCCCCGTTTGGGCGGATGCCTTGAATCGTCGCACCATCTGCGCTCTGCAAAGACCGCAGAGGGTGGTGGCGATCAGGGCGATCCGGGGGTATCGCACGATCTCCAAGGAGGCGGCATGCGCGATGGCGGGCTCGTTGCCCTGGGACCTTGAGGCGAGAGCCCTGGCGTCACTGTACATGTGGCGTCAGGAGGCGCTGGCCCGGGGCGATAGGCCCGCACCGCGCGAGGTGGAGGGGCGCAGAGCTGAGCTGCGCGCGCTCGCCGTAGACGAGTGGGAGGCCAGGCTGGAGCAGCCTAGTGCAGGGCTTCGGACCATCGGTGCCATCCGTCCAGTGCTGCGGGAGTGGCTCGGGCGTGGACACGGCGTGTTGTCCTTCCGGCTGACGCAGATCCTCTCGGGGCACGGGTGCTTCGGGAGGTATCTGCATCGCATAGCCGGGAGGGAGCCGTCCCCCGTATGCCACCACTGTGACGGGTGCGCCGAGGAGGAAGCCCAGCACACGCTGGAGGTTTGCCCGGCCTGGGCGAGTGAGCGCGCAGAGCTCTGCGCCGTGGTAGGAGGCGACCTCTCGTTGCCGACAGTGGCCCGGGCCATTGTCGAGAGCGAAAGGTCGTGGGGCGCCCTCCGCTCCTTTTGCGAGCGTGTGATGCACGCAAAGGAGGCGGCGGAACGGGAGAGGGAGGTCAGCACCACCCACTCCATCCGCCGCAGGAGAAACGGGCGCCGGAGGGTTGCCTCTTCTAGGCTCCTTCCACCCCCGAGCCCGAGGGTGGCCGATTTGGGACAGTCGGCCACCCAACATTCAAGTCTTCGGGCTCAAGACTGTGCGCGTGTGCTCTCGCACGCAACTCAAGGCGTGGCGGCGGGGACCGGGAGTCCAGTCCTTAGGACTGGAACCCCGGCCCCCGTTGCCGACGACCGAGAGGTGGCCCTTCAGGCCGTCGCTGCTGGGTACGTGGAAGAATGCTTCGGCGCTCCCATATACCCAGCGAGTAGCGACATGTAGAGCACCCCAGGGTTTTAGTCGGAATGCAGATAACCGACATAACCGTGTACGGCGGTCAATCCCCGGCCGCCGGGTATCTTTACCTAAAGATTTCCCTGGGTTAAAAAAAAAAAAAAAAAAAAAGGTTAGGTTTTGCCGCCACCTTGTCGTGGTGGGGGGGCTTGCGTGTCCCAATGATCCACTGAGGCTATACCGGATAGGTCCAACCATACCGGGCAGGCTCGTGGTGAGGGGCATTACCAAGAGCGGCACATCCCACCCTATCCCATCCCTTCCCCCTATCCCATCCCCTCCATACACCCCTTCCCATCAGGACACATTGTTCTGAATCCTTCCCTATTCCTTCCCTTTCCACTGTCCCCCTTTGTTCCCCCGAATCCTAAGCTCTGCCGCCCGGCGATGGGATGCATGGCCGGGGGGAACCCGGTCCCAAGGGCGGCACCCACGAGGGACCCCACCCTCCAAAAAAGGAAAACGATGAAGGTCACACACGGTAAAACTATTACCCAGGAGGGTCCCGGCCAACCGGCCGGGGAATCCCTCGGCGCACTATGTGCGCCCAGCCCCGACGTATCTGGGGGGGGCAACCTGTGTGGGAGGCTCGCGGGGCGAGCGGTGGTGGAGGTAGAGGAGAGAGGAGGAGGTGCAGCGGGAGTTGCTGCGGAGGTAGTGGTGGTTGATGACGGCGACATGGTCGTGGAAGAACCTGATGCCGAGATCTGTTCCAGGTTCTTCGGGGGTAGAAAGCGGTCCCGCTCCAGGAATTGCTCTGACTCTGAGAGTGGGTCAGCTTCCGAGGCGGGAAGCCTGAAGAGGTTCGCCAGAGAGAGGCGACCCAGGCTGCAGAAGGCGGGAGGGTTGTTGACGCCGAGGTCAGAGGTCGCGGCGTTCCGGCGATCCGAGGCCGAAAAGGTGGCCGAAGAGGAGGTGGCAGCGATGGCGGACCAGCTTCGTCCCGTCGCCGCCAAAGAGGGAACCGCGGGTAAGGCAATTTTCGAGTTACCCGCGGTAGATATCGTCCAGAGGGCGCTGGACTCCGTGGCAATCGTGCAGAAGGTTGCCGCGAAGTCCAACAACCTCAAAGGGACGTTCAAGAAGGGACTGCAGGAGTCGGCCTCGGCACTGGCGGAGTTGGTGCAGGAGCTGCAGACCCGTACCTCCGACAACGAAACCAGGAGGCTGGCTGCGTTGAATGCCAGCCTTATGGCGGAGCTGTCGGCGATGCGGAAGGAGGTGGCGCAGCTCCGAGCCGACATGCGCACAGCGCTAGAGACGCCGAAGCCGGCGCCTGCGAGTGCCGTTCCGGCGACGGGTGACGTGGAGGCGCTGACGAGCGCAATAATGAAGCAGGTGGGCACAATGGTCAACGCCCGGTTTGAGGCGCTGGCGAAGGACGGGAGGCTCCTCCCCGAGCAGCGTATCCGCCCTCCGTTGGCTGCGGACCGGGCGAAAACCAAAGTGCCCACGCCACCTGCACCTGCACCAGGGCCGGCTCAGCCGCCGCAGGAGAGCGAGACGGTGGGTCTGGGGACTCGCCGGGGGGGCAAGAAGAGGCGAACCGGGAAGAAAAAATCCCAACCCGCCTCCAACCCGACTGCCGAAACCGGCGGCCCCCCGAGCAAACCAGGGCCCGAGAAGCCCGAGAAGAAGACGGCTCCCGCAACAACAACCGCGTGGAGCGTGGTGGCGGCGCGCAAGAAGGCGCAGCAGCCGCCCACGGCGGGGCAGACGGCCAGCGTTCGCGCCCATGTCCCCAAGTCCTCGGCTGTAGTGCTGAAGCTGCAGCCGTGGGCTGCGGACAAGGGCGTGACGTACGAGGCGGCCATCAAGGATGCGCAAAAGAAGGTGGACCCGGCCAGCCTAGGCATCACAGGGATGCAGTTCAAGGTGGCCGCCACTGGCGCCCGTATGTTTTTGGTTACGGGCGCCAACAGCGCCGAGAAAGCGGACGCCCTCGCCGAAAGGTTGAGAGAGGTGGTTGGCGAGGGCGACCTGAAAATCTCCAGGCCGACGAGGTGCGCCGATTTGCGCATTCTCGGTCTGGATGACTCGACGTCGTCCGAGCAGGTCGTCGCGGCGGTGGCCAGAGCTGGTGGGTGCTCGGAGGCGTCTGTCAGGACGGGCCCCATCCGTCGTAACCACTTCGGACTGGGCACAGTGTTGGTCAGCTGCCCTGCGGCGGCTGCCAATAAGGTGCTTGGTTCGGGGAGGTTACTCATCGGTTGGGTCTCGGTGCAGGTCAGACTGCTGAAGCCGCGCCCCATGCGCTGCTTCCGCTGCCTCGAGGTGGGGCACGTGCGGGAGCAGTGCGAGTCCGAGGTGGATCGCGGCGGGCAGTGCTACCGATGTGGCCAGCTCGGCCATAAGGCTAGCGCTTGCTCTGCCGCGCCCCACTGCACGGTGTGCGCGGCCTCAGAGCTGCCGGCGTCCCACACGGTGGGAGCGAAGACCTGCGTCGCGGCGCAGGCGAAAAAGAGAAAGCGGAGGCGCGCCAAGCCACGGAAAGCCGGCGCCGCTCCGAACCCGCAGCCAAGCACCAGCGCGGCGGCGGACGTGGGGGTCCCAATGTCTCTGGGATAACGGCACCCCTACGACTGCTGCAGGCGAACATCAACCACTGCGCCAGGGCTCAGGACCTGCTGGCTCAGAGCCTGGCGCAGTGGAAGATCGCGGTGGCTGCGGTGTCGGAGCCGTACCGGATCCCTCCGGGGGACGACTGGGTCGCGGACCGACAGGGCGTTGCTGCCATCGTCCGTCGGGGCGCCGCGGACTGCCCTCCCTTCGCACAGGTTGTGAGGGGAGATGGGTTCGTGGCGGCTCTGTTGGGGGAGATTGTGATAGTTTCTGTCTATTTCTCCCCCAACAGACCCCTCGCCGAGTTCGAGAGTTTCTTGGACGAGGTGGGGGCCCTGATCGGACGGAGCCATCCTCACCCCGTGCTAGTTGTTGGGGACCTCAATGCCAAGTCAAGGGCATGGGGATCCCCAGCGACGGACGCGCGGGGTGAGCATCTCGAGGAGTGGCTTCTGACCAACGACCTGTCGGTCCTGAATCGGGGGGCCGTTGACACGTGCGTGCGGTTTCAGGGTGGATCCATCGTGGACGTGTCGTTCGCGTCCTCCACCCTGGTGCGCCGTGTCAAGGGCTGGAAGGTCCTGGAGCACGTGGAGACTTTGTCGGATCACCGTTATATCCGATTCGACGTCTCCACGTCGCTCCGGACGCTCAGTCGTTCCCTAGGGGGGAATGCCACCTGGCGCCTCAACACATTGGACGTTGAGGTGGCCAAAGAGGCGGCGGCAGTGCAGGCCTGGGTGTCTGCGCCCGAGGGCCCCGTGGTGGCAGTGGAGGAGGAGGCGGGTTGGTTCCAGGAGACGCTTACGCGGATTTGCGAAGCGTCCATGTCTCGAACCAGCCCGCGCCCTCCCAGAGGTCAGGTGTACTGGTGGTCCGCGGAGATCGCCCAACTAAGGGCGGCGTGCGTGGTGGCGAAGCGCCAGTACACCAGACACCGCAGGAGGAGGCGCAGGGGCCCTTCGCATGAGGCGGAGGAGGCCGCGCTGTACGCCGCCTACAAGGGGGCGAAGGAGTCGCTGCAGATCGCGATCGCCGAAGCCAAAGCTCAGGCGTGGAGGGAGTCGCTGGAGACGCTCAATCGGGACCCGTGGGGGAGGCCGTACAAGGCAGTCAGGGGCAAACTTCGCCCCTGGGCCCCCCCGGTAACCCAGAGTCTCCAGCCTGAGCTCAGGGAGGCGGTTGTTTCCGCCCTGTTTCCACACGGGGTGGAACATCCGCCCCCGGCGATGGCGTCGCGATCTGCGGCGACTGCTGCTCCCGAAGCGGACGAGGTGGGGGAGGTCCCGGAAGTGTCCCAAGGGGAACTGGGGGCGGCGATTCTTAGGCTTCGCGCCAAGAACACCGCTCCCGGCCCCGACGGCATTCCGGGACGGGTGTTGGCCCTGGCCCTGGCGGAGGACGCCCTGGAGCAGCGCCTGAGGAGGCTATTCGACGCCTGTCTGTCCCAAGGGACATTCCCACAGAGGTGGAAGACGGGTCGTCTAGTCCTCCTCCAGAAGGAGGGGCGTCCTCCGGACTCTCCGTCCGCCTACCGGCCCATTGTGTTGCTCGACGACATCGGCAAGCTGTTTGAGAGGATTGTGGCATGCCGTGTCGTCGAGCACCTAGAGGGGGCCGGTCCGGATCTGGCGGAGAACCAATTTGGGTTCCGGAGAGGGCGGTCCACCATCGACGCGCTCCTCAAGGTGAAGGCCCAAGCGCAGGAGGCGGTTGCCGGGGGCGGGGTTGTGCTGGCGGTGTCTCTCGACATCGCCAATGCATTCAACTCCCTCCCCTGGAGCTGCATACAGGAGGCGCTCCGGTTTCATGGAGTGCCCCTGTACCTGCGCCGAATTATCGGGGCCTACCTGGGCGAGCGGTCGGTGGTGTACCCCTGCCAAGAGGGCTGGGGCCAACGCCGGGTTATGTGCGGTGTTCCACAGGGGTCGGTCTTGGGACCGCTCCTGTGGAACATCGGATATGATTGGGTGCTGCGGACGCCGTGCATCCGGGGTGTGGGCGTAACATGTTACGCCGACGACACCCTGGTCACAGCCCGCGGCGCCACCTTCCAGGAGGCCGCCTACCGCGCGACCGCGGGGGTGGCGCAAGTGGTGGGCCGCATTCGGCGTCTGGGCCTCGAGGTGGCGCTTAGTAAGTCGGAGGCGCTGTGTTTTCACGGGCCCCGACAGGCGCCACCTCGGGACGCCCACATCGTCGTGGGGGGTGTCCGTATCGACGTGGGCCCGGTCATGAAGTACCTGGGGCTCACGTTGGACGGACGGTGGGATTTTGCGGCCCACTTCGAGCGCCTGATCCCGCGGGTGATGGGGGCGGCGTCTGCCCTCGGGCGGTTGCTGCCCAACATAGGGGAGCCAGGCGGCCTCTGCAGGCGGCTGTACTTGGGGGTCGTGCGATCCATGGCCCTTTATGGGGCCCCCGTTTGGGCGGATGCCCTGAATCGTCGCACCATCTGCGCTCTGCAAAGACCGCAGAGGGTGGTGGCGATCAGGGCGGTCCGGGGGTATCGCACGATCTCCAAGGAGGCGGCATGCGCGTTGGCGGGCTCGTTGCCCTGGGACCTTGAGGCGAGAGCCCTGGCGTCACTATATATGTGGCGTCAGGAGGCGCTGGCCCGGGGCGACAGGCCCGCACCGCGCGAGGTGGAGGGGCGCAGAGTGGAGCTGCGCGCGCTCGCCGTAGACGAGTGGGAGACCAGGCTGGAGCAGCCTAGTGCAGGGCTTCGGACTATCGGCGCCATCCGTCCAGTGCTGAGGGAGTGGCTCGGGCGTGGACATGGCGTGTTGTCCTTCCGGCTGACGCAGATCCTCTCGGGGCACGGGTGCTTCGGGAGGTATCTGCATCGTATAGCCGGGAGGGAGCCGTCCCCCGTATGCCACCACTGTGACGGGTGCGCCGAGGAGGAAGCCCAGCACACGCTGGAGGTTTGCCCGGCCTGGGCGAGTGAGCGCGCAGAACTCTGCGCCGTGGTAGGAGGCGACCTCTCGTTGCCGACAGTGGCCCGGGCCATTGTCGAGAGCGAAAGGTCGTGGGGCGCCCTCCGCTCCTTTTGCGAGCGTGTGATGCACGCAAAGGAGGCGGCGGAACGGGAGAGGGAGGTCAGCACCACCCACTCCATCCGCCGCAGGAGAAACGGGCGCCGGAGGGTTGCCTCTTCTAGGCTCCTTCCACCCCCGAGCCCGAGGGTGGCCGATTTGGGACAGTCGGCCACCCAACATTTCAGTCTTCGGGCTCAAGACTGTGCGCGTGTGCTCTCGCACGCAACTCAAGGCGTGGCGGCGGGGACCGGGAGTCCAGTCCTTAGGACTGGAACCCCGGCCCCCGTTGCCGACGACCGAGAGGAGGCCCTTCAGGCCGTCGCTGCTGGGTACGTGGAAGAATGCTTCGGCGCTCCCATATACCCAGCGAGTAGCGACACGTAGAGCACCCCAGGGTTTTAGTCGGAATGTAGATAACCGACATAACCGTGTACGGCGGTCAATCCCCGGCCGCCGGGTATCTTTACCTAAAGATTTCCCTGGGTTAAAAAAAAAAAAAAAAAAGGTTAGGTTAGGTTGCGGGCGCGCCGTCGAATTTTGGGCGGCCTCGACTGGTGTGTCCCTCTTGAACAGAGGGACGGTCCACACGTGCGTGCGGCAACGGGGAGGGTCAGTGGTGGACGTTTCGTTCGCCACCCCCGTTCTAGCTGCACGCATCGTGAACTGGCGGGTGGAAATGGTGGAGACCTACTCGGACCACCGCTATGTGCGGTTCGACGTCTCCACCCAGAGCCCACGGGGGACGGCCCGCTCGGGTCGTTCTCACTTTCCACGCTGGGCTCTCACCCGCCTGGACAGAGAGGCCGCCGAGGAGGCGGCGTTCCTGCAGGACTGGCTGGCGCCCCCAGTCCAAGGCGCGGACGTGGACGCCGCCGCGGCGGAATTGCGGCGGTCCTTGACCGAGGTGTGCGATTTTTGCATGCCTCGGTCACGCCGTCAGCCCCCCCGACGCGCCGTTTACTGGTGGTCGGAGGAGCTGACGGGGCTCCGAGCCGCCTGCGTGGCGCGCCGGAGGGCCTACGCGCGGAGCCGACGGCGCAGCCGTCGAAGCCCGGCCGAGGAGGACCTCCTCTACGCCTCCTACCTGGAGGCAAAAGAGGTCCTCAAGGCAGCGATGATCGCCGCCAATGACTCGGCCAGGGCCGAGATGCTGGAGGGTCTCGACAGGGACCCCTATGGGAGACCATATAAGGCGGCGCGGAATAAACTGCGCCCCTTTGGTCCCCCCCTGACGCAGACCCTCGAGCCGACATTGCTGGATGGGGTGGTGCGGGCGCTGTTCCCGTCGGGGACGGACTTCACCCCACCAGCAATGGACCCTCCGCGGGGGGCGGCTCCGCCAGCCGAAGAGGTTCCTCCGGTGTCCGAGATGGAACTTGAGTCGGGCCTACTTCGCCTCCGCGCGAAGAGGACGGCCCCTGGGCCGGATGGCGTCCCTGCGCGTGTGGTGGCCATAGCTGCCGCTCACATGGGGAAGAGGCTTCGGGACCTGTTCAGCGCGTGTCTCACGACTGGAAGGTTCCCGAAGCCCTGGAAGGAGGGGCAGCTGTGCCTCCTACGCAAAGAGGGACGCCCGGCGGATTCCCCCTCGGCGTACCGGCCCATCGTTCTGCTCGATGAGGTCGGTAAAATGTTCGAGGGGGTCATCGCCGACCGGCTCAATGGGCACCTGCGGGAGGCGGGACCGGACCTGTCGGACGCTCAGTTCGGGTTCCGACGGGAGCGTTCGACAGTGGACGCGTTGGCCCGGCTCAAGGGCCAAGTGAAGGAGGCCGTAGAGGAGGGGGGCGGAGTGCTGGCCGTGTCGTTCGACATTGCCAACGCCTTCAACTCCGTCCCCCACTCGACGATCCTGGAGGCACTCCGATACCACGGAGTGCCTCCGTACCTGCGCACGCTCCTGGCCAGCTACCTGGAGGACCGAGTGGTCCTCCTGGTGGACAAGACGGCCAGGATGCGGCGATACAGCGCCGAGTCCGGTGTCCCACAGGGATCCGTCCTAGGACCACTCCTGTGGAACATCGGATTCGACTGGCTGTTGCGCGGGACCCTCCTCCGTGGCACGAGTGTCATCTGCTACGCGGATGACACTCTTCTCACTGCCCGGGGGGGGGACTTCAGGGAGGCGGCCAACTTGGCCTCGGCGGGCGGATCCTTGGTTGCAGAGAGGATCCGCCGCCTAGGGCTGACGGTGGCTCTGCACAAGACCGAGGCCGTGTATTTTCATGGGCCTCGGCAGTGCATCCCACCCGACGGCCACATCACTGTGGCGGGAGCCACGATAGGGGTCAAGACCCAGATGAAGTATCTGGGTCTGGTCCTCGATAGCAGGTGGCGTTTCGGCCCGCACTTTAGCGGGCTGTCGACGCGCCTGCTGAGGACCGCTGACTCCCTGTCGTGGCTCCTCCCAAATTTGGGAGGGCCCGGGACACGTTGCCGGCGGTTGTACGCCGGCATCCTGCGGAGCATGGCCCTGTACGGGGCACCCATTTGGGCGGACTCCCTCCACAGGAGGGAGAACGCCACTGCGATACGCAGGCCCCAAAGGGCCATCGCTCTGCGGGTAGTGAGGGCCTACCGATCGGTGGGCCACTCGGCGGCGTGCGCTCTGGCGGGCACCCCTCCTTGGGAGCTCGAGGCGTGGGTGCTCGCCAGAGTGTACGAGTGGACGGCCCGGCGTAGGGCGCTCGGGGAGCGCCCCGCCGCGGAAGAGCGGGAGGCCGTGCGGCGGGAGGCGGGGACCGCAATCGTCCAACACTGGACGGAGGACCTCGCCTCCGCCGCCTTCGGCCGACGGACGCTGGACGCGCTCGGGCCGGTCCTGCAGGACTGGCTCGAGCGGTCTCACGGGTTCCTCTCCTTTCGTCTGGTGCAGGTATTGTCCGGGCATGGATGCTTCGGATCGTACCTGCACCGGATTCGGAGGGAGGAGAGCCCGGCGTGCCACCACTGCGGCGCGGCGGAAGATTCGGCGCAGCACACCCTCGAGGTGTGCTCAGCCTGGTCGGAGCAGCGCCGCAGTCTTACCGCGGCGGTCGGGCCGGACCTCTCGCTTCCCAGCGTGGTCCGTGGCATGCTGGGGGGCGAGAGCGCCTGGGCGGCGGTAGCCTCCTTCTGCGAGGAAGTCATGTCGCAGAAGGAGGCGGCGGAGCGTGCGCGGGAGGATGATCCCCTCGCGTCACAGCTCCGCCGGCGGAGAAGGGGGGGGAGGCGGCGACAGTACGATCGCCGTCACCTCCCCCCCTAGGCGGTGGTGACCAGCGGGAGAAAGGGCGCGGGGGCGCCCACTCCCGCATTGCACGGTGCACCACCGTAGCGGGAGGGAATGGCCGAGCACTCGCGGTCATTCCCAGATCCCCCTCCCAGCTCGGGAGGGGGACGAGAAGGGCTCGCCGAGAGGGCGGGCGGTCGCCGGGGGGGACTGGACGCAAGGGCTGTGCCAGATTCCCAGTCCCCCCCCCACAAAGGCGAGGAAGGAGTGTCGCTGGGTTGTTTAGTGGGTATACCGGTTGGCTAGCAACCGGGGAGTCCCACATAACCCTTCCTGTCCCCCGACAGGGAGGGTATGCGTAACGCATTTTTCCCAGCGAAAAAAAAAAAAAAAAAAAAAAGGTTAGGTTAGGTTCCGGTGTCCGAGGTGGAGCTCGAGTCGGGCCTACTTCGCCTCCGCGCAAAGAGGACGGCCCCTGGGCCGGACGGCGTCCCTGCACGTGTGGTGGCCATAGCTGCCGCTCACATGGGGGAGAGGCTTCGGGACCTGTTCAGCGCGTGTCTCACGACTGGAAGGTTCCCGAAGCCTTGGAAGGAGGGGCAGCTGTGCCTCCTGCGAAAAGAGGGACGCCCGGCGGATTCCCCCTCGGCGTACCGGCCCATCGTTCTGCTCGATGAGGTCGGTAAAATGTTCGAGGGGGTCATCGCTGACCGGCTCAACGGGCACCTGCGGGAGGCGGGGCCGGACCTGTCGGACGCTCAGTTCGGCTTCAGGCGGGAGCGTTCGACAGTGGACGCGTTGGCCCGACTCAAGCGCCAAGTCAGGGAGGCCGTGGAAGAGGGGGGCGGAGTGCTGGCAGTGTCGTTCGACATTGCCAACGCATTTAACTCCGTCCCCCACTCGACGATCCTGGAGGCACTCCGGTATCACGGAGTGCCTCAGTACCTGCGCACGCTCCTGGCCAGCTACCTGGAGGACCGATCGGTCCTCCTGGTAGACAAGATGGCCAGGGTAAGGCGATACAGCGCCGAGTCCGGTGTTCCACAGGGATCCGTCCTAGGACTATACCGGCTATACCGGACAGGTTCAACCATACCGGGCAGGCTCGTGGTGAGGGGCATTACCAAGAGCGGCACATCCCACCCTATCCCATCCCTTCCTCTATCCCTTCCTCTCCATACACCCCTTCCCATCAGGTCAGGCCGCTCGGTACCGCTCTTTAAGTAGAGCGGACTTGATGCGGCTTGCCCTGAATCCTTCCCTATTCCTTCCCTTTCCACCCTCCCCCTTTGTTCCCCCGAATCCTAAGCTCTGCCGCCCGGCGATGGGATGCATGGCCGGGGGGAACCCGGTCCCAAGGGCGGCACCCACGAGGGACCCCACCCTCCAAAAAAGGAAAAGATGAAAGGCACACATGGCAAAACTATTACCCAGGAGGGTCCCGGCCAACAGGCCGGGGAATCCCTCGGCGCACTATGTGCGCTCAGCCCCGACGTATCTGGGGGGGGCAACCTGTGTGGGAGGCTCGCGGGGCGAGCGGGAGTGGAAGGAGGAGAGAGAGAGGGAGGTGCAGCGGGAGTGGCTGCTGTTGTAGTGGAGGTGGATGACGGCGACATGGTCGTGGAAGAACCTGATGTCCAAATTCGTTCCAGGTTCTTCGGTGGGAGGAAGCGGTCTCGCTCGCGAAGCCATACCGACTCCGAGAGTGAGTCCGCCTCAGAGGCGGGGAGCCTAAAGCGGTTCGCCAGAGAGAGGCGACCGAGGCTGCAGAAGGCCGGAGGGCTGTTGACGCCGAGGTCTGAGGTCGCGGCGTTCAGGCGATCCGAGGCCGAAAAGGTGGCTGAAGAGGAGGTGGCAGCGATGGCGGACCAGCTTCGTCCCGTCGCAGCCAGAGAGGGATCCCCGGGTAAGTCGATTTTCGAGTTACCCGCGGTAGACATCGTCCAGAGGGCGCTGGACTCCGTGGCAATCGTGCAGAAGGTTGCCGCGAAGTCCAACAACCTCAAAGGGACGTTCAAGAAGGGACTGCAGGAGTCGGCCTCGGCACTGGCGGAGTTGGTGCAGGAGCTGCAGACCCGTACCTCCGACAGCGAAACCAGGAGGCTGGCTGCGTTGAATGCCAGCCTTATGGCGGAGCTGTCGGCGATGCGGAAGGAGGTGGCGCAGCTCCGAGCCGACATGCGCACTGCGCTAGAGACGCCGAAGCCGGCGCCTGCGAGTGCCGCACCGGCGAATGGCGACGTGGAGGCGCTGACGAGCGCCATCATGAAGCAGGTGGGCACAATGGTCAACGCCCGGTTTGAGGCGCTGGCGAAGGACGGGAGGCTCCTCCCCGAGCAGCGTATCCGCCCTCCGTTGGCTGCGGACCGGGCGAAAACCAAAGTGCCCACGCCACCTGCACCTGCACCAGTGCCGGCTCAGCCGCCGCAGGAGAGCGAGACGGTGGGTCTGGGAACTCGCCGGGGGGGCAAGAAGAGGCGAACCGGGAAGAAGAAATCCCAACCCGCCTCCAACCCGACTGCCGAAACCGGCGGCCCCCCGAGCAAACCAGACGGGCCAAGGCCCGAGAGGAAGATGGCTCCCGCTACAACAACAGCGTGGAGCGTGGTGGCGGCGCGCAAAAAGGCGCAGCAGCCGCCCACTGCGGGGCAGACAGCCAGCGCTCGCGCCCATGTCCCTAAGTCCTCGGCTATAGTGCTGAAGCTGCAGCCGTGGGCTGCGGACAAGGGCGTGACTTATGAGGCGGCCATCAAAGATGTGCAGTCCAAGGTGGACCCGGCCAGCCTCGGCATCACGGGGATGAAGTTTAAGGTGGCCGCCACAGGCGCCCGTATGTTTATGGTCACGGGTGCCAACAGTGGCGAAAAAGCGGACGCCCTCGCCGAAAGGCTTAGAGAGGTGATAGGCGAGGGCGATCTCAAGATCTCCAGGCCGATGAAGTGCGCCGATCTGCGCATCCTCGGCCTGGATGACACGACGACGCCTGAACAGGTCGTCGCGGCGGTGGCCAGAGCTGGTGGATGCTCGGAGGCGTCCGTCAGGCCGGGCCCCATCCGTCGTAACCACTTCGGACTGGGCACAGTGTTGGTCAGCTGCCCGGCGGCGGCTGCCAATAAGGTGCTCGGTTCGGGGAGGCTACTCATCGGTTGGGTCTCGGTCCAGGTCAGATTGCTGAAGCCGCGCCCCATGCGCTGCTTCCGCTGCCTCGAGGTGGGGCATGTGCGGGAGCAGTGCGAATCGGAGGTGGATCGCGGCGGGCAGTGCTACCGCTGTGGCCAGTTGGGCCACAAGGCCAGCGCTTGCTCTGCCGCGCCCCACTGTACGGTGTGCGCGGCCTCAGAGCTGCCGGCCTCCCACACGGTGGGAGCGAAGACCTGCGTCGCGGCGCAGGCGAAAAAGAGAAAGCGGAGGCGCGCCAAGCCACGAAAAGCCGGCGCCGCTCCGAACCCGCAGCCAAGCACCAGCGCGGCGGCGGACGTGGGGGTCCCGATGTCACTGGGATAACGGCACCCCTACGACTGCTGCAGGCGAACATCAACCACTGCGCCAGGGCCCAGGACCTGTTGGCTCAGAGCCTGGCGCAGTGGAAGATCGCGGTGGCTGCGGTGTCGGAGCCGTACCGGATCCCTCCGGGGGACGACTGGGTCGCGGACCGACAGGGCGTTGCTGCCATCGTCCGTCGGGGCGCCGCGGACTGCCCTCCCTTCGCACAGGTTGTGAGGGGAGATGGGTTCGTGGCGGCTCTGTTGGGGGAGATTGTGATAGTTTCTGTCTATTTCTCCCCCAACAGACCCCTCGCCGAGTTCGAGAGTTTCTTGGACGAGGTGGGGGCCCTGATCGGACGGAGCCATCCTCACCCCGTGCTAGTTGTGGGGGACCTCAATGCCAAGTCAAGGGCATGGGGATCCCCTGCGACGGACGCGCGGGGTGAGCATCTCGAGGAGTGGCTTCTTACCAACGACCTGTCGGTCCTGAATCGGGGGGCCGTTGACACGTGCGTGCGGTTTCAGGGTGGATCCATCGTGGACGTGTCGTTCGCGTCCTCCACCCTGGTGCGCCGTGTCAAGGGCTGGAAGGTCCTGGAGCACGTGGAGACCTTGTCGGATCACCGATATATCCGATTCTACGTCTCCACGTCGCTCCGGACGCCCAGTCGTTCCCTAGGGGGGAATGCCACCTGGCGCCTCAACACGCTGGATGTTGAGGTGGCCAAAGAGGCGGCGGCAGTGCAGGCCTGGGTGTCTGCGCCCGAGGGCCCCGCGGTGGCGGTGGAGGAGGAGGCGGGTTGGTTCCAGGAGACGCTTACGCGGATTTGCGAAGCGTCCATGTCTCGAACCAGCCCGCGCCCTCCCAGAGGTGAGGTGTACTGGTGGTCCGCGGAGATCGCCCAACTTAGGGCGGCGTGCGTGGTGGCGAAGCGCCAGTACACCAGACACCGCAGGAGGAGGCGCAGGGGCCCTTCGCATGAGGCGGAGGAGGCTGCGCTGTACGCCGCCTACAGGGTGGCGAAGGAGTCGCTGCAGATCGCGATCGCCGAGGCCAAAGCCCAAGCGTGGAGGGAGTCGCTGGAGACGCTCAATCGGGACCCGTGGGGGAGGCCGTACAAGGCAGTCAGGGGCAAACTTCGCCCCTGGGCCCCCCCGGTAACCCAGAGTCTCCAGCCTCAGCTCAGGGAGGCGGTTGTTTCCGCCCTGTTTCCACACGGGGTGGAACACCCGCCCCCGGCGATGGCGTCGCGGTCTGCGGCGGCTGCTTCTCCGGAAGCGGACGAGGTGGGGGAGGTCCCGGAAGTGTCCCAAGGGGAACTGGGGGCGGCGATTCTTAGGCTTCGTGCCAAGAACACCGCTCCTGGCCCCGACGGAATTCCGGGACGGGTGTTGGCCCTGGCCCTGGCGGAGGACGCCCTGGAGGGACGGTTGAGGAGGCTCTTCGATGCCTGTCTGTCCCAAGGGACATTCCCACAGAGGTGGAAGACGGGTCGTCTAGTCCTCCTCCAGAAGGAGGGGCGTCCTCCGGACTCTCCGTCCGCCTACCGGCCCATTGTGTTGCTCGACGACATCGGCAAGCTGTTTGAGAGGATTGTGGCATGCCATGTCGTCGAGCACCTAGAGGGGGCCGGTCCGGATCTGGCGGAGAACCAGTTTGGGTTCCGGAGAGGGCGGTCCACCATCGACGCGCTCCTCAAGGTGAAGGCCCAAGCGCAGGAGGCGGTTGCCGGGGGCGGGGTTGTGCTGGCGGTGTCTCTCGACATCGCCAATGCATTCAACTCCCTCCCCTGGAGCTGCATACAGGAGGCGCTCCGGTTTCATGGAGTGCCCCTGTACCTGCGCCGAATCATCGGGGCCTACCTGGGCGAGCGGTCGGTGGTGTACCCCTGCCAAGAGGGCTGGGGCCAACGCCGGGTAATGTGCGGTGTTCCACAGGGGTCGGTCTTGGGACCGCTCCTGTGGAACATCGGATATGATTGGGTGCTGCGGACGCCGTGTATCCGGGGTGTGGGCGTAACTTGTTACGCCGACGACACCCTGGTCACGGCCCGCGGCGCCAGTTTCCAGGAGGCCGCCTACCGTGCAACCGCGGGGGTGGCGCAAGTGGTGGGCCGCATTCGGCGTCTGGGCCTCGAGGTGGCGCTTAGTAAGTCGGAGGCGCTGTGTTTTCACGGGCCCCGACAGGCGCCACCTCGGGACGCCCACATCGTCGTGGGGGGTGTCCGTATCGACGTGGGCCCGGTAATGAAGTACCTGGGGCTCACGTTGGACGGACGGTGGGACTTCGCGGCCCACTTCGAGCGCCTGATCCCGCGGGTGATGGGGGCGGCGTCTGCCCTCGGGCGGTTGCTGCCCAACATAGGGGAGCCAGGCGGCCTCTGCAGGCGGCTGTACTTGGGGGTCGTGCGATCCATGGCCCTTTATGGGGCCCCCGTTTGGGCGGATGCCTTGAATCGCCGCACCATCTGCGCTCTGCAAAGACCGCAGAGGGTGGTGGCGATCAGGGCGATCCGGGGGTATCGCACGATCTCCAAGGAGGCGGCATGCGCGTTGGCGGGCTCGTTGCCCTGGGACCTTGAGGCGAGGGCCCTGGCGTCACTGTACATGTGGCGTCAGGAGGCGCTGGCCCGGGGCGACAGGCCCGCACCGCGCGAGGTGGAGGGGCGCAGAGTTGAGCTGCGCGCGCTCGCCGTAGACGAGTGGGAGACCAGGCTGGAGCAGCCTAGTGCAGGGCTTCGGACCATCGGTGCCATCCGTCCAGTGCTGCGGGAGTGGCTCGGGCGTGGACACGGCGTGTTGTCCTTCCGGCTGACGCAGATCCTCTCGGGGCACGGGTGCTTCGGGAGGTATCTGCATCGTATAGCCGGGAGGGAGCCGTCCCCCGTATGCCACCACTGTGACGGGTGCGCCGAGGAGGAAGCCCAGCACACGCTGGAGGTTTGCCCGGCCTGGGCGAGTGAGCGCGCAGAACTCTGCGCCGTGGTAGGAGGCGACCTCTCGTTGCCGACAGTGGCCCGGGCCATTGTCGAGAGCGAAAGGTCGTGGGGCGCCCTCCGCTCCTTTTGCGAGCGCGTGATGCACGCAAAGGAGGCGGCGGAACGGGAGAGGGAGGTCAGCACCACCCACTCCATCCGCCGCAGGAGAAACGGGCGCCGGAGGGTTGCCTCTTCTAGGCTCCTTCCACCCCCGAGCCCGAGGGTGGCCGATTTGGGACAGTCGGCCACCCAACATTTCAGTCTTCGGGCTCAAGACTGTGCGCGTGTGCTCTCGCACGCAACTCAAGGCGTGGCGGCGGGGACCGGGAGTCCAGTCCTTAGGACTGGAACCCCGGCCCCCGTTGCCGACGACCGAGAGGAGGCCCTTCAGGCCGTCGCTGCTGGGTACGTGGAAGAATGCTTCGGCGCTCCCACATACCCAGCGAGTAGCGACACGTAGAGCACCCCAGGGTTTTAGTCGGAATGTAGATAACCGACATAACCGTGTACGGCGGTCAATCCCCGGCCGCCGGGTATCTTTACCTAAAGATTTCCCTGGGTTAAAAAAAAAAAAAAAAAAAAGGTTAGGTTAGGTTAGGTTCTCGGTGCACCCCCCCGACGTTGCCGCCACCTTGTCGTGGTGGGGGGGCTTGCGTGTCCCAATGATCCACTGAGGCTATACCGGATAGGTCCAACCATACCGGGCAGGCTCGTGGTGAGGGGCATTACCAAGAGCGGCACATCCCACCCTATCCCATCCCTTCCCCTATCCCTTCCTCTCCATACACCTCTTCCCATCAGGACACATTGTTCTGAATCCTTCCCTATTCCTTCCCTTTCCACCCTCCCCCTTTGTTCCCCCGAATCCTAAGCTCTGCCGCCCGGCGATGGGATGCATGGCCGGGGGGAACCCGGTCCCAAGGGCGGCAAGAGGGACCCCACCCTTCAAAAAAGGATCAGAATGGAAGTCACACTTGGAAAAACAATTACCCAGGAGGGTCCCGGCCAACCGGCCGGGGAATCCCTCGGCGCACTTTGTGCGTTCAGCCCCGACGTATCTGGGGGGGGCAACCAGTGTGGGAGGCTCGCGGGGCGAGCGGTGGTGGAGGAAGGAGGAAGTGGAGGTGGTGCAGCGGGAGTTGCTGCGGATGTAGTGGTGGTCGATGACGGCGACATGGTCGTGGAAGAACCTGATGTCGAGATCTGTTCCAGGTTCTTCGGTGGTAGAAAGAGGTCCCGCTCCAGGAATTGCTCTGACTCTGAGAGCGGGTCAGCTTCCGAGGCGGGTAGCCTGAAGAGGTTCGCCAGAGAGAGGCGACCGCGGGTTCAGAAGGCTGGCGGGCTGCTTACGCCGAGATCGGAGGTCGCGGCATTCCGCCGATCCGAGGCGGAAAAGGTGGCCGAAGAGGAGGTGGCAGCGATGGCGGACCGGCTTCGTCCCGTCGCGGCCAGAGAGGGATCCCCGGGTAAGTCGATTTACGAACTACCCGCGGTTGAGATCGCCCAGAGGGCGTTGGACTCCGTGGCGATCGTGCAGAAGGTTGCCGCGAGGTCCAACAACCTCAAGGGCACGTTTAAGAGGGGGCTGCAGGAGTCGGCCTCGGCTCTGGCGGAGTTGGTGCAGGAGCTGCAGACCCGCACCTCCGACAGCGAAACCAGGAGGCTGGCCGCGTTGAATGCCAGCCTTATGGCAGAACTGGCGGCGATGCGGAAGGAGGTAGCGCAGCTCCGCACCGACATGCGCGCTGCGCTGGAGATGCCGAAGCCGGCGCCTGCAAGTGCGGCGACAGGCGATGTGGAGGTGCTGACGAGCGCCATAATGAAGCAGGTGGGCACAATGGTGAACGCCCGGTTTGAGGCGCTGGCGAAGGACGGGAGGCTCCTCCCTGAGCAGCGTATCCGCCCTCCGCTGGCTGCGGACCGGGCGAAAACCACGGTGCCCACGCCACCTGCACCTGCACCAGGGCCGGCTCAGCCGCCGCAGGAGAGCGAGACGGTGGGTCTGGGGACTCGCCGGGGGGGCAAGAAGAGGCGAACCGGGAAGAGAAAATCCCAACCCGCCTCCAACCCGACTGCCGAAACCGGCGGCCCCCCGATCAAACCAGGGCCCAATAAGCCCGAGAGGAAGACGGCTCCCGCAACTACAACCGCGTGGAGCGTGGTGGCGGCGCGCAAGAAGGCGCAGCAGCCGCCCACGGCGGTGCAGACGGCCAGTGTTCGCGCCCATGTCCCCAAGTCCTCGGCTGTAGTGTTGAAGCTGCAGCCGTGGGCTGCGGACAAGGGCGTGACGTACGAGGCGGCCATAAGAGACGCACAGTCCAAGGTGGACCCGGCCAGCCTAGGCATCACTGGGATGCAGTATAAGGTGGCCGCCACAGGCGCCCGTATGTTTTTGGTTACGGGCGCCAACAGCGCCGAGAAAGCGGACGCCCTCGCCGAAAGGTTGAGAGAGGTGGTTGGCGAGGGCGACCTGAAAATCTCCAGGCCGACGAGGTGCGCCGATTTGCGCATCCTCGGCCTGGATGACTCGACGTCGCCCGAACAGGTCGTCGCGGCGGTGGCCAGAGCTGGTGGGTGCTCGGAGGCGTCCGTCAGGCCGGGCCCCATCCGTCGTAACCACTTCGGACTGGGCACAGTGTTGGTCAGCTGCCCTGCGGCGGCTGCCAATAAGGTGCTCGGTTCGGGGAGGCTACTCATCGGTTGGGTCTCGGTGCAGGTCAGACTGCTGAAGCCGCGCCCCATGCGCTGCTTCCGCTGCCTCGAGGTGGGGCATGTGCGGGAGCAGTGCGAGTCCGAGGTGGACCGCGGCGGGCAGTGCTACCGATGTGGCCAGCTCGGTCACAAGGCTAGCGCTTGCTCTGCTGCGCCCCACTGCACGGTGTGCGCGGCCTCAGAGCTGCCGGCCTCCCACACGGTGGGAGCGAAGACCTGCGTCGCGGCGCAGGCGAAAAAGAGAAAGCGGAGGCGCGCCAAGCCACGGAAAGCCGGCGCCGCTCCGAACCCGCAGCCAAGCACCAGCGCGGCGGCGGACGTGGGGGTCCCAATGTCTCTGGGATAACGGCACCCCTACGGCTGCTGCAGGCGAACATCAACCACTGCGCCAGGGCTCAGGACCTGCTGGCTCAGAGCCTGGCGCAGTGGAAGATCGCGGTGGCTGCGGTGTCGGAGCCGTACCGGATCCCTCCGGGTGACGACTGGGTCGCGGACCGACAGGGCGTTGTTGCCATCGTCCGTCGGGGCGCCGCGGACTGTCCTCCCTTTGCACAGGTGGTGAGGGGAGATGGGTTCGTGGCGGCTCTGTTGGGGGAGATTGTGATAGTTTCTGTCTATTTCTCCCCCAACAGACCCCTCGCCGAGTTCGAGAGTTTCTTGGACGAGGTGGGGGCCCTGATCGGACGGAGCCATCCTCACCCCGTGCTAGTTGTGGGGGACCTCAATGCCAAGTCAAGGGCATGGGGATCCCCTGCGACGGACGCGCGGGGTGAGCATCTCGAGGAGTGGCTTCTGACCAACGACCTGTCGGTCCTGAATCGGGGGGCCGTTGACACGTGCGTGCGGTTTCAGGGTGGATCTATCGTGGACGTGTCGTTCGCGTCCTCCACCCTGGTGCGCCGTGTCAAGGGCTGGAAGGTCCTGGAGCACGTGGAGACTTTGTCGGATCACCGATATATCCGATTCGACGTCTCCACGTCGCTCCGGACGCCCAGTCGTTCCCTAGGGGGGAATGCCACCTGGCGCCTCAACACGCTGGATGTTGAGGTGGCCAAAGAGGCGGCGGCAGTGCAGGCCTGGGTGTCTGCGCCCGAGGGCCCCGCGGTGGCGGTGGAGGAGGAGGCGGGTTGGTTCCAGGAGACGCTTACGCGGATTTGCGAAGCGTCCATGTCTCGAACCAGCCCGCGCCCTCCCAGAGGTCAGGTGTACTGGTGGTCCGCGGAGATCGCCCAACTTAGGGCGGCGTGCGTGGTGGCGAAGCGCCAGTACACCAGACACCGCAGGAGGAGGCGCAGGGGCCCTTCGCATGAGGCGGAGGAGGCTGCGCTGTACGCCGCCTACAGGGTGGCGAAGGAGTCGCTGCAGATCGCGATCGCCGAGGCCAAAGCCCAAGCGTGGCGGGAGTCGCTGGAGACGCTCAATCGGGACCCGTGGGGGAGGCCGTACAAGGCAGTCAGGGGCAAACTTCGCCCCTGGGCCCCCCCGATAACCCAGAGTCTCCAGCCTCAGCTCAGGGAGGCGGTTGTTTCCGCCCTGTTTCCACACGGGGCGGAACATTCGCCCCCGGCGATGGCGTCGCGGTCTGCGGCGGCGGCTGCTCCTGAAGCGGACGAGGTGGGGGAGGTCCCGGAAGTGTCCCAAGGGGAACTGGGGGCGGCGATTCTGAGGCTTCGTGCCAAGAACACCGCTCCTGGCCCCGACGGAATTCCGGGACGGGTGTTGGCCCTGGCCCTGGCGGAGGACGCCCTGGAGCAGCGCCTGAGGAGGCTATTCGACGCCTGTCTGTCCCAAGGGACATTCCCACAGAGGTGGAAGACGGGCCGTCTAGTCCTCCTCCAGAAGGAGGGGCGTCCTCCGGACTCTCCGTCCGCCTACCGGCCCATTGTGTTGCTCGACGACATCGGCAAGCTGTTTGAGAGGATTGTGGCATGCCGTGTCGTCGAGCACCTAGAGGGGGCCGGTCCGGATCTGGCGGAGAACCAGTTTGGGTTCCGGAGAGGGCGGTCCACCATCGACGCGCTCCTCAAAGTGAAGGCCCAAGCGCAGGAGGCGGTTGCCGGGGGCGGGGTTGTGCTGGCGGTGTCTCTCGACATCGCCAATGCATTCAACTCCCTCCCCTGGAGCTGCATACAGGAGGCGCTCCGGTTTCATGGAGTGCCCCTGTACCTGCGCCGAATCATCGGGGCCTACCTGGGCGAGCGGTCGGTGGTGTACCCCTGCCAAGAGGGCTGGGGCCAACGCCGGGTTATGTGCGGTGTTCCACAGGGGTCGGTCCTGGGACCGCTCCTGTGGAACATCGGATATGATTGGGTGCTGCGGACGCCGTGTATCCGGGGTGTGGGCGTAACTTGTTACGCCGACGACACCCTGGTCACGGCCCGCGGCGCCAGTTTCCAGGAGGCCGCCTACCGTGCAACCGCGGGGGTGGCGCAAGTGGTGGGCCGCATTCGGCGTCTGGGCCTCGAGGTGGCGCTTAGTAAGTCGGAGGCGCTGTGTTTTCACGGGCCCCGACAGGCGCCACCTCGGGACGCCCACATTGTCGTGGGGGGTGTCCGTATCGACGTGGGCCCGGTAATGAAGTACCTGGGGCTCACGTTGGACGGACGGTGGGACTTTGCGGCCCACTTCGAGCGCCTGATCCCGCGGGTGATGGGGGCGGCGTCTGCCCTCGGGCGGCTGCTGCCCAACATAGGGGAGCCAGGCGGCCTCTGCAGGCGGCTGTACTTGGGGGTCGTGCGATCCATGGCCCTTTATGGGGCCCCCGTTTGGGCGGATGCCTTGAATCGCCGCACCATCTGCGCTCTGCAAAGACCGCAGAGGGTGGTGGCGATCAGGGCGATCCGGGGGTATCGCACGATCTCCAAGGAGGCGGCATGCGCGTTGGCGGGCTCGTTGCCCTGGGACCTTGAGGCGAGAGCCCTGGCGTCACTGTACATGTGGCGTCAGGAGGCGCTGGCCCGGGGCGACAGGCCCGCACCGCGCGAGGTGGAGGGGCGCAGAGTTGAGCTGCGCGCGCTCGCCGTAGACGAGTGGGAGACCAGGCTGGAGCAGCCTAGTGCAGGGCTTCGGACCATCGGTGCCATCCGTCCAGTGCTGCGGGAGTGGCTCGGGCGTGGACATGGCGTGTTGTCCTTCCGGCTGACGCAGATCCTCTCGGGGCACGGGTGCTTCGGGAGGTATCTGCATCGTATAGCCGGGAGGGAGCCGTCCCCCGTGTGCCACCACTGTGACGGGTGCGCCGAGGAGGAAGCCCAGCACACGCTGGAGGTTTGCCCGGCCTGGGCGAGTGAGCGCGCAGAGCTCTGCGCCGTGGTAGGAGGCGACCTCTCGTTGCCGACAGTGGCCCGGGCCATTGTCGAGAGCGAAAGGTCGTGGGGCGCCCTCCGCTCCTTTTGCGAGCGTGTGATGCACGCAAAGGAGGCGGCGGAACGGGAGAGGGAGGTCAGCACCACCCACTCCATCCGCCGCAGGAGAAACGGGCGCCGGAGGGTTGCCTCTTCTAGGCTCCTTCCACCCCCGAGCCCGAGGGTGGCCGATTTGGGACAGTCGGCCACCCAACATTCAAGTCTTCGGGCTCAAGACTGTGCGCGTGTGCTCTCGCACGCAACTCAAGGCGTGGCGGCGGGGACCGGGAGTCCAGTCCTTAGGACTGGAACCCCGGCCCCCGTTGCCGACGACCGAGAGGTGGCCCTTCAGGCCGTCGCTGCTGGGTACGTGGAAGAATGCTTCGGCGCTCCCATATACCCAGCGAGTAGCGACACGTAGAGCACCCCAGGGTTTTAGTCGGAATGCAGATAACCGACATAACCGTGTACGGCGGTCAATCCCCGGCCGCCGGGTATCTTTACCCAAAGATTTCCCTGGGTTAAAAAAAAAAAAAAAAAAAAAGGTTCTCGGTGCAGGTCAGACTGCTGAAGCCGCGCCCCATGCGCTGCTTCCGCTGCCTCGAGGTGGGGCACGTGCGGGAGCAGTGCGAGTCCGAGGTGGATCGCGGCGGGCAGTGCTACCGATGTGGCCAGCTCGGCCATAAGGCTAGCGCTTGCTCTGCCGCGCCCCACTGCACGGTGTGCGCGGCCTCAGAGCTGCCGGCGTCCCACACGGTGGGAGCGAAGACCTGCGTCGCGGCGCAGGCGAAAAAGAGAAAGCGGAGGCGCGCCAAGCCACGGAAAGCCGGCGCCGCTCCGAACCCGCAGCCAAGCACCAGCGCGGCGGCGGACGTGGGGGTCCCAATGTCTCTGGGATAACGGCACCCCTACGACTGCTGCAGGCGAACATCAACCACTGCGCCAGGGCTCAGGACCTGCTGGCTCAGAGCCTGGCGCAGTGGAAGATCGCGGTGGCTGCGGTGTCGGAGCCGTACCGGATCCCTCCGGGGGACGACTGGGTCGCGGACCGACAGGGCGTTGCTGCCATCGTCCGTCGGGGCGCCGCGGACTGCCCTCCCTTCGCACAGGTTGTGAGGGGAGATGGGTTCGTGGCGGCTCTGTTGGGGGAGATTGTGATAGTTTCTGTCTATTTCTCCCCCAACAGACCCCTCGCCGAGTTCGAGAGTTTCTTGGACGAGGTGGGGGCCCTGATCGGACGGAGCCATCCTCACCCCGTGCTAGTTGTGGGGGACCTCAATGCCAAGTCAAGGGCATGGGGATCCCCTGCGACGGACGCGCGGGGTGAGCATCTCGAGGAGTGGCTTCTGACCAACGACCTGTCGGTCCTGAATCGGGGGGCCGTTGACACGTGCGTGCGGTTTCAGGGTGGATCCATCGTGGACGTGTCGTTCGCGTCCTCCACCCTGGTGCGCCGTGTCAAGGGCTGGAAGGTCCTGGAGCACGTGGAGACCTTGTCGGATCACCGATATATCCGATTCGACGTCTCCACGTCGCTCCGGACGCCCAGTCGTTCCCTAGGGGGGAATGCCACCTGGCGCCTCAACACGTTGGACGTTGAGGTGGCCAAAGAGGCGGCGGCAGTGCAGGCCTGGGTGTCAGCGCCCGAGGGCCCCGTGGCGGCGGTGGAGGAGGAGGCGGGTTGGTTCCAGGAGACGCTTACGCGAATTTGCGAAGCGTCCATGTCTCGAACCAGCCCGCGCCCTCCCAGAGGTCAGGTGTACTGGTGGTCCGCGGAGATCGCCCAACTTAGGGCGGCGTGCGTGGTGGCGAAGCGCCAGTACACCAGACACCGCAGGAGGAGGCGCAGGGGCCCTTCGCATGAGGCGGAGGAGGCCGCGCTGTACGCCGCCTACAGGGGGGCGAAGGAGTCGCTGCAGATCGCGATCGCCGAGGCCAAGGCTCAGGCGTGGAGGGAGTCGCTGGAGACGCTCAATCGGGACCCGTGGGGGAGGCCGTACAAGGCAGTCAGGGGCAAACTTCGCCCCTGGGCCCCCCCGGTAACCCAGAGTCTCCAGCCCGAGCTCAGGGAGGCGGTTGTTTCCGCCCTGTTTCCACACGGGGTGGAACATCCGCCCCCGGCGATGGCGTCGCGATCTGCGGCGACTGCTGCTCCCGAAGCGGACGAGGTGGGGGAGGTCCCGGAAGTGTCCCAAGGGGAACTGGGGGCGGCGATTCTTAGGCTTCGCGCCAAGAACACCGCTCCCGGCCCCGACGGAATTCCGGGACGGGTGTTGGCCCTGGCCCTGGCGGAGGACGCCCTGGAGCAGCGCCTGAGGAGGCTATTCGACGCCTGTCTGTCCCAAGGGACATTCCCACAGAGGTGGAAGACGGGTCGTTTAGTCCTCCTCCAGAAGGAGGGGCGTCCTCCGGACTCTCCGTCCGCCTACCGGCCCATTGTGTTGCTCGACGACATCGGCAAGCTGTTTGAGAGGATTGTGGCATGCCGTGTCGTCGAGCACCTAGAGGGGGCCGGTCCGGATCTGGCGGTGAACCAGTTTGGGTTCCGGAGAGGGCGGTCCACCATCGACGCGCTCCTCAAGGTGAAGGCCCAGGCGCAGGAGGCGGTTGCCGGGGGCGGGGTTGTGCTGGCGGTGTCCCTCGACATCGCCAATGCATTCAACTCCCTCCCCTGGAGCTGCATACAGGAGGCGCTCCGGTTTCATGGAGTGCCCCTGTACCTGCGCCGGATCATCGGGGCCTACCTGGGCGAGCGGTCGGTGGTGTACCCCTGCCAAGAGGGCTGGGGCCAACGCCGGGTAATGTGCGGTGTTCCACAGGGGTCGGTCTTGGGACCGCTCCTGTGGAACATCGGATATGATTGGGTGCTGCGGACGCCGTGCATCCGGGGTGTGGGCGTTACTTGCTACGCTGACGACACCCTGGTCACGGCCCGCGGCGCCAGCTTCCAGGAGGCCGCCTACCGTGCGACCGCGGGGGTGGCGCAAGTGGTGGGCCGCATTCGGCGTCTGGGCCTCGAGGTGGCGCTTAGTAAGTCGGAGGCGCTGTGTTTTCACGGGCCCCGACAGGCGCCACCTCGGGACGCCCACATCGTCGTGGGGGGTGTCCGTATCGACGTGGGCCCGGTCATGAAGTACCTGGGGCTCACGTTGGACGGACGGTGGGACTTTGCGGCCCACTTCGAGCGCCTGATCCCGCGGGTGATGGGGGCGGCTTCTGCCCTCGGGCGGCTGCTGCCCAACATAGGGGAGCCAGGCGGCCTCTGCAGGCGGCTTTACTTGGGGGTCGTGCGATCCATGGCCCTTTATGGGGCCCCCGTTTGGGCGGATGCCTTGAATCGCCGCACCATCTGCGCTCTGCAAAGACCGCAGAGGGTGGTGGCGATCAGGGCGATCCGGGGGTATCGCACGATCTCCAAGGAGGCGGCATGCGCGTTGGCGGGCTCGTTGCCCTGGGACCTTGAGGCGAGGGCCCTGGCGTCACTGTACATGTGGCGTCAGGAGGCGCTGGCCCGGGGCGACAGGCCCGCACCGCGCGAGGTGGAGGGGCGCAGAGTTGAGCTGCGCGCGCTCGCCGTAGACGAGTGGGAGACCAGGCTGGAGCAGCCTAGTGCAGGGCTTCGGACCATCGGTGCCATCCGTCCAGTGCTGCGGGAGTGGCTCGGGCGTGGACATGGCGTGTTGTCCTTCCGGCTGACGCAGATCCTCTCGGGGCACGGGTGCTTCGGGAGGTATCTGCATCGTATAGCCGGGAGGGAGCCGTCCCCCGTATGCCACCACTGTGACGGGTGCGCCGATGAGGAAGCCCAGCACACGCTGGAGGTTTGCCCGGCCTGGGCGAGTGAGCGCGCAGAACTCTGCGCCGTGGTAGGAGGCGACCTCTCGTTGCCGACAGTGGCCCGGGCCATTGTCGAGAGCGAAAGGTCGTGGGGCGCCCTCCGCTCCTTTTGCGAGCGTGTGATGCACGCAAAGGAGGCGGCGGAACGGGAGAGGGAGGTCAGCACCACCCACTCCATCCGCCGCAGGAGAAACGGGCGCCGGAGGGTTGCCTCTTCTAGGCTCCTTCCACCCCCGAGCCCGAGGGTGGCCGATTTGGGACAGTCGGCCACCCAACATTTCAGTCTTCGGGCTCAAGACTGTGCGCGTGTGCTCTCGCACGCAACTCAAGGCGTGGCGGCGGGGACCGGGAGTCCAGTCCTTAGGACTGGAACCCCGGCCCCCGTTGCCGATGACCGAGAGGTGGCCCTTCAGGCCGTCGCTGCTGGGTACGTGGAAGAATGCTTCGGCGCTCCCATATACCCAGCGAGTAGCGACACGTAGAGCACCCCAGGGTTTTAGTCGGAATGTAGATAACCGACATAACCGTGTACGGCGGTCAATCCCCGGCCGCCGGGTATCTTTACCTAAAGATTTCCCTGGGTTAAAAAAAAAAAAAAAAAAAAAAAAGGTTAGGTTAGGTTAGGTTAGGTTGGGGTGCATGTTACTGAGGCGCCACGCAGTGCCCGAGTACCTGAGGAAGACGGTAGAGGACTATCTTACCGATAGAGCCGTCAGGTACCCGGTGCACCACGGGTGGCAGGAGCGGAGGGTGACGTGCGGTGTTCCACAGGGGTCGGTCCTAGGACCACTCCTGTGGAACATCGGATACGACTGGGCGCTGAGGGGGACCAGGCTGCCGGGGGTCAGTGTGACGTGTTACGCCGACGACACACTGGTGACGGCCCGCGGCAGCACGTACAGGGAGGCAGCGACTCGGGCCACGGCTGGTGTGGCATCGGTCGTGGCTCGAATCCGGAGGTTGGGGCTGGAGGTGGCCCTGAGCAAGTCCGAGGCCGTGTGCTTCCACGGGCCTCGGAGGGGCCCTCCGGCGGGTCTGAATCTGGTCGTGGGGGGGACGTCCATCGCTGTCAAACCGACGATGCGGTACCTGGGCATCGTCCTAGACAGCCGGTGGACGTTCAAAGAGCACTTCAAGTGTCTCGCCCCCAGACTGATCGGAGCGGCGTCGGCGCTCGGCCGGCTCCTTCCAAACGTGGGGGGGCCAAGGGCAAGCTGCCGGCGACTGTACGCCGGAGTGGTGCGGTCGATGGCCCTATACGGGGCGCCCATTTGGGCCGACGCCCTGACCACCCACAATCTGGCCCAGCTGCGGAGACCGCAGAGGGTCATGGCGGTCAGGATGGCGAGGGCATACCGCACCGTCTCCCACGAGGCAGCGTGCGTTCTGGCGGGGACCCCGCCCTGGGACCTGGACGCTGAGGTGCTGGCCGATTTTTATTGGTTTGTCACCGAGGCGCGGGCCCGGGGCGGCCATCCACTCCCGGAGGAGATCAGACGGTGGCGACTAGTGGCGCACCGCGATCTGCTCCGGAAGTGGAAACAGAGGCTGGAGTCGCCGAGCGCCGGCCACTTGACCATCGGCGCGATCCGGCCCGTTCTGGAAGAATGGGTCGGAAGGAAGGAAGGCTTCCTGTCCTTCCACCTCGCGCAGATCCTCTCGGGGCACGGATGCTTCGGGAGGTACCTGTGCCGGGTGGCAGGGCGGGAGCCAACGGAGGTGTGCCACGAGTGCGGCGGCGCCGAGGACACGGCGTTGCACACATTGGCTGTTTGCCCAACCTGGGCAGCTCGGCGGGCGGCACTCGTGGCCGTAGTGGGCAGGGACCTGTCCTTGCCGGCCGTGGTCAAGGCCATGGTCGGCGACGAGAGGTCGTGGAAGGTGGTGGCCTCCTTCTGCGAGGACGTGATGGCGCAGAAGGAGGCGGCGGAGCGCGGGAGGGAGGACGATCCGGCCTCCCAACCGATGCGACGCAAACGGGTCGGGCGCCGGCGGCTGGCGTATGACCGCCGGCTACCGCCGTAAGGGCACCAGTGGGCGGCAGGCTCGGGGACGTCTGTCGCCCGCACTACACCGGTGCCCGAGATGAGTAGCGCGCCAGTAGCGCGCAGAGAGACGAGCGGGGGGAGCAACCATCCTTCCCCCCGGAGTTTGAGTCCGGACCAGGGAAAAGTCCGGACAGCGCTGGCGGGGTCGCGGAAGTGTGCTTTGGCGTTCCCGTGACCTCGCCATAAAGTGCCGAGGAGGCAGATAGAGGGGTTTTAGTGGGTATACCGTGGCCTCATTAGCCAAATACGGGAGTCCCACATAACCACCCGGGCCGGTCCCTGCGCCCGGGTGGTATGCGTAACGCATTTCCCCTCTCTAAAAAAAAGGGTGGGGTGCATGTTGAGAAGCCTCCTCGTGGCGCACCCTGGGCAACGCCAGCTTCAGGTGCCCACCAGTTTTTGGTGGACACTTGACGCTGGCGGCTAATTCTCAACAAAGGGGGAAAACGTCTACCCCCCCTCTGCTTACAGAGGGAGAGTGAGTGGGCGCAAATTAGGGAGGGTTGGCTAACACTGTGCGCTCGCGCACGGTGGAAGCCATGGTCGCGCTGCGTCTGTCCGGCATCCGGCGGCAGCGTGGCGGCGCTGGGGCGGCGACTGGTTCTATCCAGTCGTCGGCCAACCCGTAATCCTGAGTTCAGGACCGGGGGTCCGGGCCACTGAGGCTCGGGCCGCGAGGAAGACAACCTCTCCAAAAATTACCCCAATCCCAAGGTCTAGCGTGCCGAGGGGATGAATGGCCAGAGGGAATCTGGTCACTAGCGTGGAAAGGGACCTCACCCTTAAAAGGAAATCATGGAAAAAACGGCTATTGGAAACAATCCCCAGGCGGGTACCCTCAAGGAGGGACAATCCCGCCCTTCTTCGGAAGGCAGCCCCTTCGTATCTGGGGGGGGCACCACTAGTCTTGTGGGCCGGCAGAACACCGCCGACCCTCAGCAAACGAGTCTTGCGTCGCAGCAAAAAGAGGTCCGGGTTAGCCTGGAACGCCTGTGCGACGACAGGAATCCTCTTGCCGTCAGTGACGACAACAAGAGCCGAGGAGGCTCATGTCTTGAGAAGGACCAACTGTCCAACCAGGACACGCGCGGGCTCACCTCGAAATTTTGGAGGAAGCGCCCACGCAGCGGCGATTCGCTCTCGAGGGGGGTTTCCTCCAGCGAGGAGGACCTATCGGCAGCGAAGATCTGCACCGCGCGGAGGGGACGAATCCGTTCTTCGGCTGGCGGAGCTTCGGCTCGGCTGCCGGACCGCGACTCGCGGGGTCGCTTCTTGCGGCCCGCAAGGCCCGCTACGCCAGCTCCAATGTGTTTGGAGAGCGCGGAAAGTGACGGGACTCCTGGGGCCCCGAGTGAAGACTCCGCTGCGTCACCGCTGTTGTTGGAAAGCAACAAGGCGGAGATAAACGCCGCAAAGCGGGCGCAGCGGAAGGCAATAGCGGCTGACGAGGTCAGCGAAATGGCCCGTCTGGCCCGGGAAAGACGGTCTGCTCAGGCGGCTGCCGGAGAAAGCCTGTCGGCGGTGGCGCTCAGTCGCCAAGTTTTAGATGGCGTGGACGTCGTTCTGAAGGTTGCCACAAAATCTGGCAGCCTGAAGGGCACGTTCACGCGCGCTCTGAAGGAGGCGGCTGACGATATTAAGGAGGCAGTTGGGGTCCTCCTTAATCGCACAAGCTCAGAGGAGACGGCGAAACTCTGGGACGAGAATAGTCGTCTCAGATCTGAGCTCGAGGACCTCAAACGGGAGCTTGCCGCGCAGAGGGCGGAATGGCAGGGCAGTCGTCCAGCAGCCTCCGTTTCCGCTCCCGTCGTTGACCTGACACCGTCGGTCCCATCATCGGTCCCTGCCCCTGTACCTGCGGATGCGGAGATCGAAAAGATCGTACGCATCTGCATGCTGCAGTGCGGGGGCATGATGAATGCCCGTCTTCAAGGGCTGGAGTCGAGACTCCTGCCGGCAGAGACTCTTCGGCCGCCGCTTGCTGCCGATGCGAGGAGGAAACCAGGTCCGACAGCCGCGCCTGGCAGGCCCGGGGGGACCCAACAGTCTGCCGGGGGTGCGTCTGCACCTGGAACTCGAGAGACTGCGTCCACGGCGAACGCACCCTCGGAGGCCTGGACAACGGTGGTCAAGAGGGGACGCCGTAAACAAAAGACGGCACTGCCACCATCGGTACCTGTTGGAGCACCGGCACCGGCACCCAAGAAGGCTCAGGGACCGCCTAGGGTTAGGGCCCCACGCTCCGCGGCTGTAGTGATTACACTGCAGCCCGGAGCCGTCGAAAGGGGCGTCACCTATAAGGCGGTCATTGATAAGGCTAAGGACCAAATCGCGTTCCCCGACCTTGGTATACCGTCTGGCCTAAGAGTCAGATCGGCAATCACGGGAGCGCGATTGCTTGAGGTGCCGGGTGCGTCTAGCGGTGAAAGGGCGGACGTCCTGGCCGCCAAATTGAGGGAGGTCCTCAGTCCGGAGGACGTTCGGGTGTCCAGGCCCGTGAAGACCTCCGAACTGCGTCTCGCCGGGTTGGACGACTCGACGACTTCCGCCGAGGTTGTGGCGGCGGTCGCTCGGGTTGGTGGATGTCCGCCAGATGACGTACGGACGGGCGAGATTCGCCTAGATGCCTCCGGACTGGGCACGATATGGGTAAGATGCCCGGTGGCGGCGGCAAACAAAGTCGCCGATGCCGGGCGTCTATTAGTGGGCTGGGTGGCGGCGAGGGTGAAGCGTTTGCAACCCAGGCCGTTGCGATGCTACCGTTGCCTCGAAATGGGGCATGTTCGGGCACGGTGCACCGGCGAAATAGACCGCAGCGAGCAATGCTTTCGCTGCGGTCAGGCCGGCCACAAAGCGGCGCAGTGCTCCGCGGAGCCGAACTGCTGCCTTTGTGCAAGCGCAGGGAGGCCCGCTGGGCACATGGCGGGCGGAAAGACCTGTGGTGCATCCGCCCAGCCAAAGAAGAAGGCGACAGGGACTGCCAAGGCTGCCGGGGGCTCTTTACACCCTCCGCAGCCAGGCTGTTCCTCGGCCGACTCCCGGCCTGAGCATGGTGCGGAGGGAATGGATTTCGCATAACGGCGCTCTTCCATTTCCTCCAATGCAATATCAACCACGCTGCTAGAGCTCAGGATCTTTTACTCCAGAGCATGGCAGAGTGGTCGATTCACGCGGCTGTGGTCGCCGAACCGTATTTTGTCCCCCCCAGAGATAACTGGGTGGGAGACTTGGACGGTTTGGTGGCCATCATTGGCGAGACTCTTGTCGATCCGTCCCGAGGCCACGGCTGGGTGGCCACCCTCGTGGACGGTATCTACACGGTTGGGGCATATTTCTCGCCCAACAAGAGTCTCGCCGACTTCGAGAGGTTCCTTGTCGAGTTGGGTGGCGTTGTGGGCCGAGTCCATCCCCGCCCGGTGCTGTTGCTGGGGGATCTCAACGCCAAGTCTGCGGCGTGGGGATCCCCTGTAACCGACGCCAAGGACGAGGTGCTCGAGGAATGGGCGGTCACGACAGGTCTGATCGTCCTGAATCGAGGCTCGGTCCACACATGCGTGCGACAGCGGGGCGGATCGATAGTAGACGTCTCGTTTGCTAGTCCTGCTGTCGCGGCCCGTGTCCGTGACTGGCGTGTCGCGTCGGAGGTGGAGACGTTGTCGGATCACCGATACATCCGTTTCGACGTCTCCACCCGGGCCGCCCAAGGGCGGGGCTCATCGGCCCTGCGAGCGGGCGGCCCGCGATGGGCACGTAGACACATCGACAAGGAACTTCTCGAGGAGGCTGCTATTGTTCAGGCCTGGAGCTGGGAGTCGGCAACGACCAGTCCCGTCGACGTCGAACGGGAGGCGCTGCGGTTTCGCGGGGCAATGACGGAAATCTGTGACGCGTCCATGCCCCGGATTCACGGATATTCCGCAAGGCGCCGGGTGTACTGGTGGGCCGCCGAGATCGCACGGTTGCGCGTCACGTGCGTGGCGGTCAGGCGCCAGTACACCCGATACCGGAGAAGACGTCGTCGGGACGAAGGCGAAGAAGCCGCGCTGTACGAGGAGTACCGCGCGGCGAGGAAGACTCTGTGGCTGGCCATCGGCGAGGCAAAGACCCAAGCCAGGAAGGAGATGTTGGAGACTCTAGACGTGGACCCGTGGGGGCGCCCTTATCGTGCGGTCCGAGGGAAACTTCGAGCCGCGGCGCCCCCACTTACGCAGAGTCTCCAACCCGAGCTGCTGCAGGAAGTGGTCACAGCCCTCTTTCCGGCTAGGTCGGAGCACACTCCACCGCCGATGGCTTTGCCTACGGCCGCAGAGTCTTCTGCAGAGGAGAACGCCACTAGCGTCCCAGAGGTGACACAGAGCGAGATGAGCGCAGTCGTCATGAGGCTCCGAGCCAAGAACGTGGCTCCGGGGCCCGACGGGATCCACGGCTGCGTGTTAGCTCTCGCTCTGAAGGAGCTTGAGCCCCAACTGATGGGACTCTACACGGCGTGCCTTGAGCGGGGCCAGTTTCCCACGTTGTGGAAAAATGGTCGACTGGTCCTGCTCAGGAAGGCGGGGCGCCCTGCGGACTCGCCGTCCGCGTACCGGCCCATAGTGCTGCTAGACGAGGTGGGCAAGCTGTTCGAGCGGATTATTGCAGCCCGCCTCGTCGGCCACTTGAGCAGGGAGGGGCCGGACTTGAACGACAGCCAATTTGGGTTTCGGCAAGGGCGCTCCACTATTCACGCTGTGTCGCGGGTGAGAGTCCTGGCGGAGGAAGCAGTATCCCGGGGCGGGGTTATGTTGGCGGTGTCTTTGGACATTTCCAATGCCTTCAATACCCTGCCCTGGAGTTGTATACGGGAGGCACTGCTTTACCATCGGGTGCCTTCCTACCTCCGTCGCATAGTTGGGGCTTACTTATGTGAGAGAAGTGTCACCTACATGGGACGCGATGGCGAGAACCAGCGCCACATGTCGTGCGGTGTTCCACAGGGGTCGGTTCTTGGCCCGCTCCTGTGGAACATCGGGTACGACTGGGTGCTGAGGGGCGAGCTCCGACCCGGGGTCGACCTGACGTGTTATGCGGATGACACGCTGGTCACTGCCCGGGGGAGCTCGTACAGGGAGGCAGCGTTGCTGGCGACGGCTGCGGTCTCACAAGTGGTGGGCCGCATACGTCGCCTTGGGCTGGAAGTGGCCCTCAGCAAGTCGGAGGCCATGGTGTTTCATGGTCCCCGGCGGGCGCCGCCGGCCGGCTCTCATATCCTGGTCGGAGGGGTCCGGATCGCTGTCGAGTCCACCATGAAATACCTGGGACTGGTGCTCGACAGCAGGTGGGATTTCGGACCCCATTTTCGACGGCTGGCGCCCAAATTGCTGGGCGCTTCTGGTGCGCTAGCAACGCTGCTCCCGAATCTGGGGGGGCCGAGGGCGGAATGCAGGCGTCTCTACATGGGGATCGTGCGATCGATGGCCCTGTACGGGGCCCCGATCTGGGCAACTGACCTGACGGCCGGTAGCATCGCAATATTGCGAAGACCGCAGAGAGCGATGGCCGTCAGAGTCATAAGGGGCTATCGCACGATCTCCTGCGAGGCGGCCTGTGTACTGGCCGGATCTCCACCCTGGGACCTCGAGGCGAGCGTACTCGCGTCACTTTATGTGTGGCGCGAGGGGGCGAGTACGCGAGGTGAAGTACCGATGCAGCGACAAATAGAGCTGCGTCGGTCTCAACTCCGCGAGGTCCTGGTGGCGAAGTGGCGGGACAGGCTCTCAAGCCCTACCGCCGGTTTCGCCACTGTCGAGGCGGTTCGGCCGGTGCTCGAGCGCTGGCTCGAGAGGCCGCACGGCTCTCTGTCGTTTCGGGTGACGCAGGTCCTTTCGGGGCACGGTTGCTTCGGAAGGTACCTGTGTCGCATAAACAGGGAGCCGGACGCCCGGTGTCACCACTGCGTCAATTGTCGGGAGGACACGGCGCGGCATACGCTGGCAGAGTGTGCCGCTTGGGAGGAGCCGCGTCGTGCCCTCGTCTTAGAAGTAGGCAACGACCTCTCGCTGCCAGCCATAGTCGATTCGATGGTTGGCAGTGAGAGGTGCTGGGACGCGGTGGTTTCCTTCTGCGAGACAGTCATCTCGCAGAAGGAGGCTGCGGAAAGGGAGAGGGAGATGTTCTCCACTCACCCGGCCCGCAGCAGGCGCACCGGGCGGCGGCGAAGGGCGGACAACGCCCTCTTTCGCCCCCCCTAAATGGGTCCAGGAGCGACGGACCTGGGAACGGCCGTCGCTCCCTACACCACAGGACCCGAGGTGGTGTGGACGTCATGGGGGGAGTCTCTCACTCCCCCCTTGACCAGATGAGGCTCGCGCAGTCGCGGGCCGGCACCAGTCGGGGGTTGCGGAAGTGTCATAGGTTCCCGCGACCCCCGACGAAGGTGAAGGACGGCATAAAAAAAAAAAAAAAAAAAAAAAAAAAAAAGGTTAGGTTAGGTTCTCCCCCGACGTTGCCGTCACCTTGTCGTGGTGGGGGGGCTTGCGTGTCCCAATGATCCACTGAGGCTATACCGGATAGGTCCAACCATACCGGGCAGGCTCGTGGTGAGGGGCATTACCAAGAGCGGCACATCCCACCCTATCCCATCCCTTCCCCCTATCCCTTCCTCTCCATACACCCCTTCCCATCAGGTCAGGCCGCTCGGTACCGCACTTTAAGTAGAGCGGACTTGATGCGGCTTGCCCTGAATCCTTCCCTATTCCTTCCTTTTCCACCCTTCCTTTATCTTCCCCCGAATCCTAAGTTCGGCCGCCCGGCGATGGGATGCATGGCCGGGGGGAACCCGGTCCCAAGGGCGGCACCCACGAGGGACCCCACCCTCCAAAAAAGGCAAAAATGAAAGGTACAAGAAGGCAACAATCTACCCAGGAGGGTCCCGGTCCAACGACCGGGGAATCCCTCGGTGCACCTAGTGCATCCAGCCCCCGCGTATCTGGGGGGGGCACCTCTTGTGCGGAGCTCGGGGAGCGAGCGGAGGCGTCGATGATGGACGTGGCGGAGGTGGCGAAGGTGCGAAGAAGCACCAGGCTGGGGCTGAGAAATCAGTCCCCAGTCCCGGAGCCGCGCGTGGTGCTGACACGCACCACACTGGCGGGCCCTTCTCAGGGCAAACCCAAAGGCCCTGTTCAGGGCCAACTAAAAGGCCCTTCTCAGGGCCAATCAGAGACTAGTCGCGCGGCGTCCGCGTCTAGCTTCTTCTGCGGGGCGGACGACTCGGGGGACTCCGTCAGATTCGAGTCGGACGCGGACTCCGTTGCGACTGGTCGCAAGCAGAGGCCGAAGAAGAAGGCCTTGTCAAAATCTGGGTCTGAGGGCTCCTCCGACTCAGCGAGGAGGCCCAAAAAGATCCTAAAGGCCCAGGCGGATACCCACGACGTGGGTCTTTTAGCTGCCGAACGCCAGCTTCAGCTGGCTCAGCGGACGCAGCTCCAGCGAGACCTGGAGGAGCAGGTCGCCGCGGGGGAACAACGGACGCGCACCGCCCGGGCCAAGTCCGGGTACGGCGCGTCCAGCGTACTCTACGCCGACCACTCCCTGGCCGAGCTGGAGCGAATGGCCCGGGAAGACGAGGAGGAGATCGTGGTGGTCGCCTCCAAGTCGTCCAACCTTAAGGGGACTTTTCAAAAGTCCCTTAAGGCCCGGGCCGCCAGTCTGCGCGGTATCGTCGGTGAGCTGGTGCAGCGCACAGCCACCGACGAGACCCGGCAACTGCAGGCGAGGGTGGATCGCCTGCAGTTGGAAGTGAGCCAGCTTCACGCGAAGCTGGCCGAGATCACGGCCCAGCCGATCCAAGCTGGGCCTAGACCTGCGGCGGAGGGCCCCTCCTCCAATCTTGAGGACACTGTCCGCAAGATTATGTTGGAGGAGAGGGCCTTCACAAGAGCCTGCCTTGCGGGCATCGAAGACCGGCTGCTGCCGGAGAAGCGCCTCCGTCCACCGCTCGCGGCGGACAAGCGGCGCAGCGAGCCGGGGCCGTCCTCCCAGGGGGAGGACACCCTTCTCCCTTCTGCCACCCCGTGCAACGAAAGTTGGGCAACGGTGGTCGGCAAGAAGGGGAAGGCCAAGGCCAAGAAGAAGAGTGCCGTCGCTGCCGACCCAACCCCTGTCCAACCCGGCCCGTCCAAGACGACGGGTAAAGGGAAGGGCAAGGGGAAGGGAAAGAAGACGGCACCCAAGCCCGCAGCCGCTGCTCCCGCAGCCAAACGGGCCCCCGCCGGCAAGAGGCGTACCCTCACTGTCCCCAGGACCGCGGCCGTTGTGGTGACGCTCACCACGGAGGCCGCGGAAAGGGGGGAGACGTACGCCTCCATTATGAAGCGGGCACGTCCCAACGCCGATCCCGCACAGTTGGGGATCGGCAAAGTGTCGTGCCGGCATACATATGCGGGGGCTCGAATTTTCGAGTTCCCGGGGGCCCAAGGCGGCGCCAACGCGGACCTCTTCGCAGCCAAGCTGAAAGAGGTCATCGCAGACGCCGCCAGGGTGGTGAGACCCGTCAAGTCCGCCTCCTTGGAGGTGACCGACCTCGACGATTCGGTCACCAAAGAGGAGGTGGTGGCGGCGGTCGCAGCGGCGGGAGGCTGCGACGCCGCAGCGGTAACAGGCCGGGACATCAGACCCGGCCGCGGCGGCATGGGCACGATCCGCCTGGAGTGCCCAGTCGCCGCCGCAAAAGCCGTCCTCGCAAAAGGACGGCTCCGCGTGGGCTACAGCTCGGCAGCGGTCCGGGCACTTGTAGACCAGCCTTTCCGGTGCTACAAGTGCTTCGGAACCGGGCACACGCGGGCCCTATGTCCCTCCACGGTGGAAAGGAGGGACATTTGTTACCGTTGCGGCAAAGGCGGACATAAGTCCGCCGCTTGCACGGCCACCCAGCCCCACTGTGCAGTGTGTGCCGCCAGTGGCCGCCCGGCGGGCCACGTAATGCGGGGGAGGAATTGCGCCCCTCCCCCGAAGAAGGGCAAAGCGCTGGCCCCGACCCGGCCTGTCGCTACCACCGCCGTTCCGGAAGCAGGAACATCGGCGGCCGCGGAGGAGTTAACAATGTCCGACTAATGGATAGAGTCGGACATCGCATCCTCCAGGCGAACACCAACCACTGTAGAACAGCCCAGGATCTGCTGATGCAGACCATGGCTGAGTGGTTGGTGGACGTGGCGGTGGTAGCCGAGCCGTACTCGGTTCCAGCCCGTTGGCTGGGTGATCGGGACGGCTTGGTGGCTTTAGTGGCGCGGCCCTCCACAGGCTCCCCTCCCCTCTCGCTTTTAGAGAGGGGATCGGGGTACGTGGCCGCCGCGTGGGGAGACATAGCCCTGGTGGGGGTCTATTTCTCCCCAAACCGCCCTCTCTCGGATTTCGAGAATTTTCTCGAAATCCTCACCGCGGTGATTGGGAGGGCGGTGCCGCGCCAGGTCGCCGTGATCGGTGACCTAAACGCCAAGTCAGTGGCCTGGGGCAACCAGGCCACCAAGTGCAACGTCCGCGGGCGCGCCGTCGAATTCTGGGCGGCCTCGACCGGTGTGTCCCTCTTGAACAGAGGGACGGTCCACACGTGTGTGCGGCAACGGGGAGGGTCAGTGGTGGACGTTTCGTTCGCCACCCCCGTTCTAGCCGCACGCATCGTGAACTGGCGGGTGGAGATGGTGGAGACCTACTCGGACCACCGCTATGTGCGGTTCGACGTCTCCACCCAGAGCCCACGGGGGACGGCCCGCTCGGGTCGTTCTCACTTTCCACGCTGGGCTCTCACCCGCCTGGACAGAGAGGCCGCCGAGGAGGCGGCGTTCCTGCAGGACTGGCTGGCGCCTCCAGTCCAAGGCGCGGACGTGGACGCCGCCGCGGCGGAACTGCGGCGGTCCTTGACCGAGGTGTGCAACTTTTGTATGCCTCGGTCACGCCGTCGGCCCCCCCGACGCGCCGTTTACTGGTGGTCGGAGGAGCTGACGGGGCTCCGAGCCGCCTGCGTGGCGCGACGGAGGGCCTACGCGCGGAGCCGACGGCGCAGCCGTCGAAGCCCGGCCGAGGAGGACCTCCTCTACGCCTCCTACCTGGAGGCAAAAGAGGTCCTCAAGGCGGCGATGATCGCCGCCAATGACTCGGCCAGGGCCGAGATGCTGGAGGGTCTCGACAGGGACCCCTACGGGAGACCATACAAGGCGGCGCGGAATAAACTGCGCCCCTTTGGTCCCCCCCTGACGCAGACCCTCGAGCCGACATTGCTGGATGGGGTGGTGCGGGCGTTGTTCCCGTCATCGGGGACGGACTTCACCCCACCAGCAATGGACCCCCCGCGGGGGGCGGCTCCGCCAGATGAAGAGGAGGTCCCCTCAGTCACGGAGGTGGAACTTGAGTCGGGCCTACTTCGCCTCCGCGCGAAGAGGACGGCCCCTGGGCCGGATGGCGTCCCTGCGCGTGTGGTGGCCATAGCTGCCGCTCACATGGGGAAGAGGCTTCGGGACCTGTTCAGCGCGTGTCTCACGACTGGAAGGTTCCCGAAGCCCTGGAAGGAGGGGCAGCTATGCCTCCTACGCAAAGAGGGACGCCCGGCGGATTCTCCCTCGGCGTACCGGCCCATCGTTCTGCTCGATGAGGTCGGTAAAATGTTCGAGGGGGTCATCGCCGACCGGCTCAATGGGCACCTGCGGGAGGCGGGGCCGGACCTGTCGGACGCTCAGTTCGGGTTCCGACGGGAGCGTTCGACAGTGGACGCGTTGGCCCGGCTCAAGGGCCAAGTAAAGGAGGCCGTAGAGGAGGGGGGCGGAGTGCTGGCCGTGTCGTTCGACATTGCCAACGCCTTCAACTCCGTCCCCCACTCTACGATCCTGGAGGCACTCCGATACCACGGAGTGCCTCCGTACCTGCGCACACTCCTGGCCAGCTACCTGGAGGACCGAGTGGTCCTCCTGGTGGACAAGACGGCCAGGATGCGGCGATACAGCGCCGAGTCCGGTGTCCCACAGGGATCCGTCCTAGGACCGCTCCTGTGGAACATCGGATTCGACTGGCTGTTGCGCGGGACCCTCCTCCGTGGCACGAGTGTCATCTGCTACGCGGATGACACTCTCCTCACTGCCCGGGGGGGGGACTTTAGGGAGGCGGCCAACTTGGCCTCGGCGGGCGGATCCTTGGTTGCAGAGAGGATCCGCCGCCTAGGGCTGACGGTGGCTCTGCACAAGACCGAGGCCGTGTATTTTCATGGGCCTCGGCAGCGCATCCCACCCGACGGCCACATCACCGTGGCGGGAGCCACGATAGGGGTCAAGACCCAGATGAAGTATCTGGGTCTGGTCCTCGATAGCAGGTGGCGTTTCGGCCCGCACTTTAGCGGGCTGTCGACGCGCCTGCTGAGGACCGCTGACTCTCTGTCGTGGCTCCTCCCAAATTTGGGAGGGCCCGGGGCACGATGCCGGCGGTTGTACGCCGGCATCCTGCGGAGCATGGCCCTGTATGGGGCACCCATTTGGGCGGACTCCCTCCACAGGAGGGAGAACGCCACTGCGATACGCAGGCCCCAAAGGGCCATCGCTCTGCGGGTAGCCAGGGCCTACCGATCGGTGGGCCACTCGGCGGCGTGCGCTCTGGCGGGCACCCCTCCTTGGGAGCTCGAGGCGTGGGTGCTCGCCAGAGTGTACGAGTGGACGGCCCGGCGTAGGGCGCTCGGGGAGCGCCCTGCCGCGGAGGAGCGGGAGGCCGTGCGGCGGGAGGCGGGGACCGCAATCGTCCAACACTGGACGGAGGACCTCGCCTCCGCCGCCTTCGGCCGACGGACGCTGGACGCGCTCGGGCCGGTCCTGCGGGACTGGCTCGAGCGGTCTCACGGGTTCCTCTCCTTTCGTCTGGTGCAGGTATTGTCCGGGCATGGATGCTTCGGATCGTACCTGCACCGGATTCGCAGGGAGGAGAGCCCGGCGTGCCACCACTGCGGCGTGGCGGATGATTCGGCGCAGCACACCCTCGAGGTGTGCCCAGCCTGGTCGGAGCAGCGCCGCAGTCTTACCGCGGCGGTCGGGCCGGACCTCTCGCTTCCCAGCGTGGTCCGTGGCATGCTGGGGGGCGAGAGCGCCTGGGCGGCGGTAGCCTCCTTCTGCGAGGAAGTGATGTCGCAGAAGGAGGCGGCGGAGCGTGCGCGGGAGGATGATCCCCTCGCGTCACAGCTCCGCCGGCGGAGAAGGGGGGGAGGCGGCGACAGTACGATCGCCGTCACCTCCCCCCCTAGGCGGTGGTGACCAGCGGGAGAAAGGGCGCGGGGGCGCCCACTCCCGCATTGCACGGTGCACCACCGTAGCGGGAGGGAATGGCCGAGCACTCGCGGTCATTCCCAGATCCCCCTCCCTACACGGGAGGGGGACGAGAAGGGCTCGCCGAGAGGGCGGGCGGTCGCCGGGGGGGACTGGACGCAAGGGCTGTGCCAGATTCCCAGTCCCCCCCCCACAAAGGCGAGGAAGGAGTGTCGCTGGGTTGTTTAGTGGGTATACCGGTTGACTAGCAACCGGGGAGTCCCACATAACCCTTCCTGTCCCCCGACAGGGAGGGTATGCGTAACGCATTTTTCCCAGCGCAAAAAAAAAAAAAAAAAAAAAAAAAAAAAAAAAAAGGTTAGGTTAGGTTAGGTTCCCCCCCGACGTTGCCGCCACCTTGTCGTGGTGGGGGGGCTTGCGTGTCCCAATGATCCACTGAGGCTATACCGGATAGGTCCAACCATACCGGGCAGGCTCGTGGTGAGGGGCATTACCAAGAGCGGCACATCCCACCCTATCCCATCCCTTCCCCTATCCCTTCCTCTCCATACACCCCTTCCCATCAGGTCAGGCCGCTCGGTACCGCTCTTTAAGTAGAGCGGACCTGATGCGGCTTGCCCTGAATCCTTCCCTATTCCTTCCCTTTCCACCCTTCCTTTGTCTTCCCCCGAATCCTAAGTTCGGCCGCCCGGCGATGGGATGCATGGCCGGGGGGAACCCGGTCCCAAGGGCGGCACCCACGAGGGACCCCACCCTCCAAAAAAGGAAACAATGGAAGACACAATCAGGCAACAATCTACCCAGGAGGGTCCCGGTCAAACGACCGGGGAATCCCTCGGCGCACTTTGTGCGTCCAGCCCCCGCGTATCTGGGGGGGGCACCTATTGTGTAGGGCTCGGGGAGCGAGCGGCGGCGTCGAAGACGGACGCGGTGGAGGTGGTGGAGGCCACGAGGATGGAGGTGGTGGCAGATGTGGCGGAGGTGCGAAGGAGCACCAGGCTGGGGCTGAGAAATCAGTCCCCAGTCATGGAGCCGCGCGTGGTACTGACGCGTACCACCCTGGCGGGCCCTAGTCAGGGCAAACCCAAAGGCCCTTCTCAGGGCCAACTAAAAGGCCCTTCTCAGGGCCAATCGGAGGCTAGTCGCGCGGCGTCTGCGTCTAGCTTTTTCTGCGGGGCGGACGACTCTGGGGACTCTGCCAGATTTGAGTCGGACGCAGACTCCGTTGCGGCTAGCCGCAAACAGAGGGCAAGGAAAAAGGCCTTTTTGAAATCTGGATCTGGGTCTGAGGGCTCCTCGGACTCAGCGAGGAGGCCCAAAAAGATCCCAAGGGCCCTAGCGGACACCCACGACGTGGGTCTTTTAGCAGCCGAGCGCCAGCTCCTGCTGGCTCAGCGGGTGCAGGTCCAAGAGGACCTGGAGGAGCAGGTCGCCGCGAGGGAGCAGCGGGCGCGCACCGCCCGGGCCAAGTCCGGGTACGGCGCGTCCGCCGTCCTCTACGCGGACCACTCCCTGGCCGAGCTGGAACGGATGGCCCGGGAGGACGAGGAGGAGATTGTGGTGGTCGCCTCCAAGTCGTCCAATCTTAAGGGGACTTTTCAGAAGTCCCTTAAGTCCCGGGCCGCGAGTCTGCGTGGCATAGTCGGTGAGCTGGTGCAGCGCACAGCCACCGACGAAACCCGGCAACTGCAGGCGAGGGTGGATCGCCTGCAGTTGGAAGTGAGCCAGCTTCATGCGAAGCTGGCCGAGATCACGGCGCAGCCGGTCCAAGCCGCGCCTAGACCTGCGGCGGAGGGCCCCTCCCCCAATCTTGAGGACACTGTCCGCAAGATTATGTTGGAGGAGAGGGCCTTCACAAGAGCCTGCTTAGCGGGCATCGAGGACCGGCTGCTGCCGGAAAAGCGCCTACGTCCACCGCTCGCGGCGGACAAGCGGCGCAGCGAGCCAGGGCCGTCCTCCCAGGGGGAGGACACCCTTCTCCCTTCTGCCACCCCGTGCAACCAAAGCTGGGCGACGGTGGTCGGCAAGAAGGGGAAGGCCAAGGCGAAGAAGAGTGCCGTCGCTGCCGACCCAACCCCTGTCCAACCCGGCCCGTCCAAGACGACGGGTAAAGGGAAGGGTAAGGGGAAGGGAAAGAAGACGGCACCCAAGCCCGCAGCCGCTGCTCCCGCAGCCAAACGGGCCCCCGCCGGCAAGAGGCGTACCCTCACTGCCCCCAGGACCGCGGCTGTTGTGGTGACGCTCACCACGGAGGCCGCGGAAAGGGGGGAGACGTACGCCTCCATTATGAAGCGGGCACGTCCCAACGCCGACCCCGCACAACTGGGGATCGGCAAGGTGTCGTGCCGGCATACATATGCCGGGGCTCGAATATTCGAGTTCCCGGGGGCCCAGGGCGGCGCCAACGCGGACCTCTTCGCAGCCAAGCTGAAAGAGGTCATCGCAGACGCCGCCAGGGTGGTGAGACCCACCAAGTCCGCCTCCTTGGAAGTGACCGATCTCGACGATTCGGTCACCAAAGAGGAGGTGGTAGCAGCGGTCGCAGCGGCGGGAGGCTGCGAGGCTGCAGCGGTAACAGGCCGGGACATCAGACCCGGCCGCGGCGGCATGGGCACGATCCGCCTGGAGTGCCCAGTCGCCGCCGCAAAAGCCGTCCTCGCCAAAGGACGGCTCCGCGTGGGCTACAGCTCAGCAGCGGTCCGGGCGCTTGTAGTTCAGCCTTTCCGGTGCTACAAGTGCTTCGGGACCGGGCACACGCGGGCCCTATGTCCCTCCAAGGTGGACAGGAGGGACATCTGTTACCGCTGCGGCAAGGACGGGCACAAGTCCGCCACTTGCACGGCCACCCAGCCCCACTGTGCGGTGTGTGCCGCCAGTGGCCGCCCGGCGGGCCACGTCATGCGGGGGAGGAATTGCGCCCCTCCCCCGAAGAAGGGTAAAGCGCAGGTCCCGACCCGGCCTGTCGCCACCACCACCGCCGTTCCGGAAGCCGGAACGTCGGCGGCTGCGGAGGAGGTAGCGATGTCCGACTGATGGATAGAGTCGGACATCGCATCCTCCAGGCGAACACCAACCACTGCAGAACAGCCCAGGATCTGCTGATGCAGACCATGGCTGAGTGGTTGGTGGACGTGGCGGTGGTAGCCGAGCCGTACTCGGTCCCGGCCCGTTGGCTGGGCGATCGGGACGGCTCGGTGGCGTTAGTGGCGCGGCCCTCCACGGACTCCCCTCCCCTCTCGCTTTTAGAGAGGGGATCGGGGTACGTGGCCGCCGCGTGGGGAGACATAGCCCTGGTGGGGGTCTATTTCTCCCCAAACCGCCCTCTCTCGGATTTCGAGAATTTTCTCGAAATCCTCACTGCCGTGATTGGGAGGGCGGTGCCGCGCCAGGTCGCCGTGGTCGGCGACCTGAATGCCAAGTCGGTGGCCTGGGGCAACCAGGCCGCCACGTGCAACGTCCGCGGGCGCGCCGTCGAATTTTGGGCGGCCTCGACCGGTGTGTCCCTCTTGAACAGAGGGACGGTCCACACGTGCGTGCGGCAACGGGGAGGGTCAGTGGTGGACGTTTCGTTCGCCACCCCCGTTCTAGCCGCGCGCATAGTGAACTGGCGGGTGGAGATGGTGGAGACCTATTCGGACCACCGCTATGTGCGGTTCGACGTCTCCACCCAGAGCCCACGGGGGACGGCCCGCTCGGGTCGTTCTCCCTTTCCACGTTGGGCTCTCACCCGCCTGGACAGAGAGGCCGCCGAGGAGGCGGCGTTCCTGCAGGACTGGCTGGCGCCCCCAGTCCAAGGCGCGGACGTGGACGCTGCCGCAGCGGAGCTGCGGCGGTCCTTGACCGAGGTGTGCGACTTTTGCATGCCTCGGTCACGCCGTCAGCCCCCCCGACGCGCCGTTTACTGGTGGTCGGAGGAGCTGACGGGGCTCCGAGCCGCCTGCGTGGCGCGCAGAAGGGCCTACGCGCGGAGCCGACGGCGCAGCCGTCGAAGCCCAGCCGAGGAGGACCTCCTCTACGCCTCCTACCTGGAGGCAAAAGAGGTCCTCAAGGCGGCAATGATCGCCGCCAACGACTCGGCTAGGGCAGAGATGCTGGAGGGTCTCGACAGGGACCCCTATGGGAGACCATACAAGGCGGCGCGGAATAAACTGCGCCCCTTTGGTCCCCCCCTGACGCAGACCCTCGAGCCGACATTGCTGGATGGGGTGGTCCGGGCGTTGTTCCCGTCATCGGGAACGGACTTCACCCCACCAGTGATGGACCCCCCGCGGGGGGCGGCTCCGCCAGAAGAAGAAGAGGTTCCCCCGGTGTCCGAGGTGGAGCTTGAGTCGGGCCTACTTCGCCTCCGCGCGAAGAGGACGGCCCCTGGGCCGGACGGCGTCCCTGCACGTGTGGTGGCCATAGCTGCCGCTCACATGGGGGAGAGGCTTCGGGACCTGTTCAGCGCGTGTCTCACGACTGGAAGGTTCCCGAAGCCTTGGAAGGAGGGGCAGCTATGCCTCCTACATAAAGAGGGACGCCCGGCGGATTCCCCCTCGGCGTACCGGCCCATCGTTCTGCTCGATGAGGTCGGTAAAATGTTCGAGGGGGTCATCGCCGACCGGCTCAATGGGCACCTGCGGGAGGCGGGGCCGGACCTGTCGGACGCTCAGTTCGGGTTCCGACGGGAGCGTTCGACAGTGGACGCGTTGGCCCGACTCAAGCGCCAAGTCAAGGAGGCCGTGGAAGAGGGGGGCGGAGTGCTGGCAGTGTCATTCGACATTGCCAACGCATTTAACTCCGTCCCCCACTCGACGATCCTGGAGGCACTCCGGTATCACGGAGTGCCTCAGTACCTGCGCACGCTCCTGGCCAGCTACCTGGAGGACCGATCGGTCCTCCTGGTAGACAAGACGGCCAGGATGCGGCGATACAGCGCCGAGTCTGGTGTTCCACAGGGATCCGTCCTAGGACCGCTCCTGTGGAACATCGGATTCGACTGGCTGTTGCGCGGGGCCCTCCTCCGTGGCACGAGTGTCATCTGCTACGCGGATGACACTCTTCTCACTGCCCGGGGGGGGGACTTCAGGAGCGCGGCCAACTTGGCCTCGGCAGGGGGTTCCCTGGTGGCGGAGAGGATCCGCCGCCTGGGGTTGACGGTGGCGTTGCATAAGACCGAGGCCGTGTTCTTCCACGGGCCTCGGCAGCGCATCCCGCCGGACGGCCACATCACCGTGGCGGGTGTCCCAATCGGGGTCAAGACCCAGATGAAGTATCTGGGTCTTGTCCTCGACAGCAGGTGGCGCTTCGGCCCGCATTTTAGCGGGCTGTCGACGCGCCTGCTGAAGACCGCGGACGCTTTGGCGTGGCTCCTCCCAAATCTGGGGGGGCCCGGGGCGCGATGCCGGCGCTTGTATGCCGGCATCCTCAGGAGCATGGGCCTTTACGGGGCGCCCATCTGGGCGGACTCCCTCCAAAGGAGGGAGAATGCCACCGCCATCCGCAGGCCCCAAAGGGCCATTGCACTGCGGGTGGCGAGGGCCTACCGCTCAGTGGGCTTCTCTGCGGCGTGCGCTCTGGCGGGCACCCCTCCTTGGGAGCTCGAGGCGTGGGTGCTCGCCAGAGTGTATGAGTGGACGGCACGGCGCAGAGCTCTTGAGGAGCGCCCCGCCGCGGAAGAGCGGGAGGCCGTCCGGCGGGAGGCAGGGGACGCCATCGTCCACCATTGGGCGGAGGACCTCGCCACCGCCGCCTTCGGCCGCCGGACCCTGGACGCGCTGGGGCCGGTCCTGCGGGAGTGGCTCGAGCGGTCCCACGGATTCCTCTCGTTCCGTCTGGTGCAGGTATTGTCCGGGCATGGGTGCTTCGGATCGTACCTGCACCGGATTCGGAGGGAGGAGTCCCCGGCGTGCCACGACTGCGGCGCGGCAGAGGACACGGCGCAGCACACCCTGGAGGTGTGCCCGACTTGGTCGGAGCTGCGCCGCGGTCTGACGGCGGTGGTTGGGCCCGATCTCTCGCTTCCCAGCGTGATTAGGGGCATGCTGGGAAGCGAGAGCGCCTGGGCGGCGGTAGCCTCCTTCTGCGAAGAGGTGATATCGCAGAAGGAGGCGGCGGAGCGTGCGCGGGAGGACGATCCCCTCGCGTCACAGCTCCGCCGGCGGAGGAGGGGGGGGAGGCGGCGACAGTACGATCGCCGTCACCTCCCCCCCTAGGCGGTGGTGACCAGCGGGAGAAAGGGCGCGGGGGCGCCCACTCCCGCATTGCACGGTTCACCACCGTAGCGGGAGGGAATGGCCGAGCACTCGCGGTCATTCCCAGATCCCCCTCCCAGCACGGGAGGGGGACGAGAAGGGCCCGCCGAGAGGGCGGGCGGTCGCCGGGGGGGACTGGACGCAAGGGCTGTGCCAGATTCCCAGTCCTCCCCCCACAAAGGCGAGGAAGGAGTGCCGCTGGGTCGTTTAGTGGGTATACCGGTTGACTAGCAACCGGGGAGTCCCACATAACCCTCCCTGTCCCCCGACGGGGAGGGTATGCGTAACGCATTTTTCCCAGCGATAAAAAAAAAAAAAAAAAAAAAAGGTTAGGTTAGGTTAGGTTTACCTCCAGGAGGTCATCGCCGACTACTTCGTCGGTCGGGATGTAGTTTTCCCGAAGGGGGAGGGCAGCAGCGGCCCTGGGAGGAGGGAGATGACGTGCGGTGTTCCACAGGGGTCGGTCCTCGGACCGCACCTGTGGAACATCGGCTACGATTGGGTGCTGCGCGGTGCAACGTTGCGAGGGGTCAGTCTGGTGTGTTATGCAGACGACACCCTCGTGACGGCCCGCGGCAGCACCTATCGTGAAGCCTCCCTTCTCGCCACGGCTGCTGTGGCGCAGGTGGTGGGGAGGATCCGTGCCCTGGGGCTCGAGGTGGCCCTCAGTAAGTCGGAGGCCCTGGTTTTCCATGGGCCCCGACGCGGGCCACCGCCGGGAGCCGCCATAGTGGTGGGCGGAACCTCCATCGCCGTCGGGTCCTCGATGAAATATCTTGGACTCTTTCTCGACGGTCGATGGAGGTTTGAGGAGCACTTCCGGCGGTTGGCACCGCGACTGATGGCCACCGCCGGGGCTCTGGGACGGATCCTCCCCAATGTGGGGGGCCCTGGGAGGGCCTGCCGGCGCTTATACACCGGTGTGATACGCTCCATGGCGCTCTACGGAGCGCCGATATGGGCCGGAGCCCTGAGCGCCCGAAATCAGGCTGCGCTGCGACGTCCGCAGCGCGCCATGGCGCTCAGGGTGGTCCGAGCGTATCGCACCGTGTCGTGCGCCGGCGCGTGTGTGCTCGCCGGTACGCCGCCGTGGGACCTCGAAGCCGAGGTGCTCGCCGCGGTGTACTGGCGAGCGAAGGAGGCCGGGGGCCGTCCGCATCCGCGGGAGATCGCGAGCTGGAGGGAGGACGCTCGCGGCGTTCTCCTCCGGAAGTGGACGGCCCGCCTCGAGAACCCGGCTACGAGCCGGGACGTGGTGGACGCCGTTCGACCACTCCTGAAGGAGTGGCTCGAACGGGGGCACGGGGCTCTCACCTTCCACCTGACACAGGTGATCACCGGGCACGGTTGCTTCGGGCGATACCTGTGCCGGGTGGCGGGCAGAGAGCCCACGGAGACGTGCCACCACTGCGGGGCTGGCGTCGCGGACACGGCGGAACATACGCGCGAGGAGTGCCCCGCTTGGGCGACTCCTCGCACCGCCTTGTCCGCGACGGTCGGCGCAGACCTCTCGCTGCCGGCCCTTATCAGGGCCATGGTGGGCAGCGAGGAGGCCTGGGAGGCGGCCGCAACCTTCTGCGGCCAAGTCATGTCGCAGAAGGAGGCGGCGGAGCGGGTGAGAGAGGACGACGTCAACTCTCTCCCGCTTCGCCGCCGCAGGCGCGGTAGGCGGCGACTGGCCTTCGCGGGCCGGTTGCCGCCGTAACGCCGGGGACCGGGGCGGCGGATCGGGGGATCCGCCGTCCACGCCTACGGTCCCATGCCGGAGATGCCCATTGTTCCATGGGCATCTCCGGTGAAGTTGAGAGGGGGGCGGGACTCGCATGCGTTTTCGCATCGTGAGTCCCGCCCCCCCGAGACGGGCTCGGCCTCCAGCTGTGTTTTTGGGAGGCCGAGCAGCGCCGGCGGGGCAGGCGGTTGCTAGGCTTACGCGTGTCCCGCAGCCCCGCCACACGGCGCCCAGGCGTCTTTGGAACCCCAGGGGTTTAGTGGGTAGGCACCGGCACCTTCTGTGCCGGTGAGTCACCACATAACCCGGCGGCTTCCCCCGGAGCTGCCGGGTATCCTATGAGGATTCCCCTGGGAAAAAAAAAAAAAAAAAAAAAAAAAAAAAAGGTTCTCGAGGCGAGCGTACTCGCGTCACTTTATGTGTGGCGCGAGGGGGCGAGTACGCGAGGTGAAGTACCGATGCAGCGACAAATAGAGCTGCGTCGGTCTCAACTCCGCGAGGTCCTGGTGGCGAAGTGGCGGGACAGGCTCTCAAGCCCTACCGCCGGTTTCGCCACTGTCGAGGCGGTTCGGCCGGTGCTCGAGCGCTGGCTCGAGAGGCCGCACGGCTCTCTGTCGTTTCGGGTGACGCAGGTCCTTTCGGGGCACGGTTGCTTCGGAAGGTACCTGTGTCGCATAAACAGGGAGCCGGACGCCCGGTGTCACCACTGCGTCAATTGTCGGGAGGACACGGCGCGGCATACGCTGGCAGAGTGTGCCGCTTGGGAGGAGCCGCGTCGTGCCCTCGTCTTAGAAGTAGGCAACGACCTCTCGCTGCCAGCCATAGTCGATTCGATGGTTGGCAGTGAGAGGTGCTGGGACGCGGTGGTTTCCTTCTGCGAGACAGTCATCTCGCCAATGATCCACTGAGGCTATACCGGACAGGTTCAACCATACCGGGCAGGCTCGTGGTGAGGGGCATTACCAAGAGCGGCACATCCCACCCTTTCCCATTCCTTCCTTCCCCTATCCCCATCCCCAAAGCAGCTCCGCGAAGTCGCGGTTCTGCATCCTTCCCACTTCCCTTCCCTTCCCCTTTCCTATTTCCGAGGAGAGAGCGGCGGGTCCGGTGTGCACTCACACTGCCTCCGGACACGGCCTTTTTCAAGGCCACCGTCGGTCAACCCGTAAGCTGCAACGAGGGGGGTTTCTCCCCCCCCCCTACGTGGACCGGGAGCCTGGGCTTCACCGCCTGGGTCGCGAGGAAGAAAACCTCTATAAAAAATTACCCGAATCTCAAGCGGCGCCGCACCGTGAGGAGATGAATGGTCGGACGGAATTCCGGCCACTAGTGCGTGTCCCCGGTGGGGTACTTGCCGACCCCCCACTGGGTTATGTTTAGGCTTATCCGTGAATATGGCTCTGGCGGATGGACATTCTTTCCTAAATACTCGTGGGATTTATAATGGATCAATTTTACACAAACAAAAACAACAAAGAAGTTACTGAGGAGAGGAGCAGGGATGAAGATCTAGAGATGGAGGAGGTACCGGAGCTGGAAACAGCTGGACTTAAGGAGAGGAGGGAGACGAGGAGTTGGCGCAACATTGCGTCCTCCTCTATTACCAAGGAGCTAAGTGTTCGCGTGTCACGACTATCTGACACCGATTCTGAATGCAGCGCCGCGTCAACTGGCGCCGCAGGAAGCCGACACTGGCGAAAGAGAACCTTTTCCGATGATGACCTAGAGACGTCAGAGCCGCCAAAAGGGGCGGCTCACAAAACAAAGAGAGGACGAGGCCGACCGCCCACCACGGGCGAGTATATCGGTCTGGCGCAGGCGAGAGCGCAGCTAAATGCTGCTAAGGCGGAGGAGCTGCGCCTCGAAGCCGAGGAGAGCGTCTCTGAGATGAGCAAGACGCTACGGGATAGTCGGCACTCCTGTCGGAGTGCACTAAACCCGCCGACCGACGGAGAGGATACAGCGCAGTCGTTGGCTGCGCTGTATCAGTTAATGGTGGACGCGGCTGCCACGGTAGAGGGGGTGGCAGTCCGTTCAAAAAATCTGAAGGGGACGTCTGTGAAGGCCCTCAAGGACGCAGCGGGCCTGGTTAAGGAGGCCGCTGCGGGCATGAGGGCCCGAACAATAAATGAAGAAGTTGCCAAGCTGGAGCTGGCGAACCGCCAGCTAACAGCTAAGCTGGCGGAGCTCAGCAGAGAGGTGGCTGAGCTGCGGCGCCAACCAGCCGCACCAGCTGCACCAGCTGCGGCAACGTTGCCGGACACCAGCTCTATCAAAGAGCTCTTGGAAGAGACGACCCGGGCGAGCATCGCACAATTTAGTGCGATGCTAAACGCCAGATTTGACGGGATCGAGGACCGGCTTCTGCCACAGCCTCGATTAAGGCCGCCCTTAGCGGCCGATAGGCGAAGAGCAGAAGCTGAAGCTGCGGCTGTGGAACCACCACCACCGCAAGTATGGGGGCCGCGAACATCAGCGACCCCTTCAGCTCCGCCTGCCCCCCCTGCAGCCTCAAAAGGCAAAGGGAAGGGCAAGATGAGCATGGCGGCTAGAGAGGCGCGCGCGAATCTCCGGGATAGCGAATTCCCGGAGCTTCCTGCCCCGGCACCGCCACCACCGCCGACGGCTAATAAGCCAAAGAAAAAGACTGGCCAGCCACCTAAGCCACAGACTGCCGATGGCAACTGGCAGGTGGTCGGCAATGCCAAGAAGGGCAAGAAGCTCCGTAAGAAGCGACGCGCCTTAAAAAGGAAGGAGGCAGAAAGACTGCGACCGCCTACCACCACTGCGGTCGTAATAACGCTGCAGAGCGGCGCCGAGGAGAGGGGGGTGTCCTACAATGAGGTCATGAAAAAGGCCAAGACCTTTGACCTCACAGAACTGGACATCCCCGAAGTGCGCTGCCGAATTACAGCCACAGGTGCGCGCCTCCTCGAAGTGGACGGCGAAACGAGCGGCCCGAAGGCCGACGCCCTGGCCGAGAGGCTGAGGGCCCTGCTTCCGGCGGACGACGTCCGGATCTCCAGGCCATGTAGGACGCTGGATTTGCGTATAATTGGCTTGGATGATGCCGTGACTGTCGAGGAGCTGAGGGCTGCCGTTGCACGGGCGGGAGAATGCTCCCCCGAGAACGTCAAAGCGGCAGCCATCCGGAGGGGCCCATCGAGCCTGGGCACAGCAGTTGTGAGTTGCCCCGTCGAGTCCGCTAAGACGCTCGCCGAAAGGGGCAGGCTTCTGGTAGGCTGGGTCTCGGCCCAGGTGAAGCTGTTGAAGTCCCGGCCGCTGCGGTGTTACCGCTGCCTTATGAGCGGCCACGTCGGTGTGCGCTGCGCGTCTGGAGTAGACTGCAGCAGCAGCTGCTTCAGATGCGGAAACACGGGCCACCAAGCAAGCACCTGCTCTGCCGAGCCCCACTGCCCTGCGTGCGTGGCCGTTGGCAAGGATCCGCACCATTGGATAGGGAGTAAAGATTGCGCGGCCAACAAGCCGCAGGGCAGGAAGAGCAAAAGGTCGGCCCGTACCAGCGAGCCAGCATCGCAACCGGGACCGAGTCAGGCTCCGGCGGCCGCCCAGGAGGTGCCGTTCGAAATGGAGTGTCTGTGATGCACGACCTCCATTTCGTTCAGGCGAATATCAACCACTGTGCCAGGGCACAAGACCTCTTGTACCAAATACTGGCGGAGTGGTCGATCAACCTCGCGGTGATCGGGGAACCTTACTTGGTTCCCCCCAGGGACGAATGGGCAGGAGACCTGGACGGCACCGTGGCACTAGTGACATTGCCAGCGTCCGGCTCACCGCCACTAGAGAACGTGACACGTGGTCACGGTTTTGTGGCGGCTCGAGTCGGACGCATGTTGCTCATAGGCATATACATGTCACCGAGCAAGTCACTGGCCGACTTCGAGGACTCCTTAGCGTCCTTGGAGTCGGTCGTGTCCCGTGCCGGGTCCTTACCGGTCGTTCTGCTTGGGGACTTCAATGCGAAGTCCCCCGCATGGGGATCCCCGGTCACCGACGCGAGAGGGCGGCTGCTCGAGGAGTGGTCGGTGGAGGTAGGCCTGAGCATCCTCAACCGGGGCTCAGTGCAAACGTGCATACGGCACAATGGCGGGTCCATAGTGGACATCTCAATGGCGAGCCCGACCCTGGTCAGCAGGGTGTCGAATTGGCGGGTCGTCGAGGAGGTCGAGACGCTTTCTGATCACAGGTACATCAGGTTTAGCGTCTCGGCCCAAACCTCAGATCGGCCGCCGTCGACAGATGACCAGGGTCCAAACCCACGGTGGGCCCTCTCCCGATTTGACCGGGAGCTGGCCGCAGAGGCTGCCATCGTGCAGGCGTGGCAACCGGCCCCGGATCGGGTCGGGGACGTTGCTGCGGAAGTGACGTGGCTGCGCGGCGCTCTTACCGCCATCTGCGACGCCTCAATGCCGAGGGTACGCCGTAGGCCTCGTAAGCGCCAGGTGTACTGGTGGTCGCCGGAGATCGCGCAATTGCGACGCGAGTGCATCGCAAGGCGCCGCCGGTACACTAGGCACCGCCGAAGACGTCGAGTGCCCAACTACTCCGTGGCCGACGAAGAGGCACTATACGAGGCCTACAGGCAGGCAAAAAAGGCGTTGCAGATCGCCATTAAGAGCGCCAAACTCCAGTCCTGGAGGGAGCTGCTGGAGACGCTGGAGCGGGACCCGTGGGGACGCCCCTACCTCATGGTACGGGGCAAACTCCGCGCGTGGTCCCCTCCCTTGACTTTGAACCTCCGGCCACAGTTCGTCGAGGAGATTGTCTGCGCACTATTCCCGGACGGGGACGACGACTTTTGTCCTCCCCACATGGGTGGTGCGCAGCAACTGCAGAGACCCGACGACACTGTGGCCGATGTCCCGGACGTGACAGAGGAGGAGTTGCAGGCAGCAGTGATGCGCCTGCAGGGGAAGAACACCGCTCCAGGACCAGACGGCATACCAGGCAGGGCCCTAATTGTGGCCCTGAAAGAGCTGGAACCACGGTTCCGCAAGCTCCTATGTGCCTGTCTGGAGAGCGGTGTCTTCCCTAAGCCGTGGAAGACTGGGAGACTAGTCCTGCTGAGGAAGGAGGGTCGACCTGCGGAGTCCCCCTCGGCCCATCGGCCTTTGGCGCTGCTCGACGAGGTGGGCAAAATCTTTGAAAAGATCATTGCAGACCGCCTTGTCGAGCATATGGACCGGGTGGGGCCAAATCTGGCCGACAATCAGTTCGGTTTTCGACGGGGCCGCTCCACAATCGACGCCGTCCAGCGGGTGAGGGCCCTTGCAGATAGCGAGGTGTCCCGGGGCGGGGTGGTGCTGGCAGTGTCATTAGACATTGCCAACGCATTCAACACCCTGCCCTGGAGCTGCATACTGGGGGCTCTCAAATTCCACGGCGTGCCAGGGTACCTGTACAATATTGTACAGGACTACCTGAGGGAGAGGGCCGTGGAATACCCCACGCAGGACGGCTGGACGCGCAGGGCGGTGACGCGCGGTGTTCCGCAGGGATCGGTGCTTGGACCGCTCCTGTGGAATATCGGGTATGACTGGGTCCTGCGCGGTGCCCTGTTGCGAGGCGTGTCGGTGTTTTGTTACGCGGACGACACCCTCGTAACGGCACGCGGCGAGTCGTACCGACGGGCGACCATACTCGCCACGGCGGGAGTCGCCCAAGTTGTCGGCCGGATCCGCAGACTCGGCCTAAAGGTGGCATTGGAGAAGTCGGAGGCCCTGTGGTTCCATGGACCGCGGATCAGGCCTCCGGCTGACTCCCAAATCGTTGTCGGCGGCGTCGGCATTGCAGTCGGCCAATCGATAAAGTACCTCGGCCTTCACTTAGATGGCCGATGGGACTTCGGGCGCCACTTCCACCTCTTGGCGCCCAAACTGATGCGAGCGGCCGCTGCATTGTCCAGACTGCTGCCGAACCTAGAAGGACCAGACCAATCGTGCAGACGCCTGTACCACGGGGTCGTGCGGTCGATGGCCCTCTACGGCGCCCCTATCTGGGCAGAAAGACTGTCGGCCGGCAACGCTGCGGTCTTGCGAAAGGCGCAGCGTGTGCTGGCCATAAGGGCGTCGAGAGGATACCGCACGATCTCGTCAGAGGCCGCGTGTCTCATTGCGGGAACGCCGCCGTGGAGTCTCGAGGCGAAGGCCCTGGCTCGGATGTACCACTGGTACAAGGAGCAGCAGGAGCAGGGCCGAGTCGAAGTCGACGACTCCCGGCGGAAGAGGCTTGAGCTTCGTGCAGCCGTCCTCGCGGAGTGGGACGAGTTACTCGCTCACCCGACCGCGGGACGGCTCACGATAGAGGCCATACGTCCCGCAATGGACACGTGGCTAAAAAGAAGGCACGGGGGCCTCACGTACCGGTTTACCCAGATGTTGACGGGCCACGGCTGCTTCGGCAAATATCTTTGCCGGATCGGCCGTGAGGAGGACGAGCGGTGCCACCACTGCCAAGATCCATCGGACACGGCTGCGCACACTTTGCAGTCGTGTCCGGCGTGGTCGGCACCGCGTCAGGTGTTGAGGGCCGCGCTGGGAGTCACTACCATCTCGCTCCCGGCAATCGTCAGGCGCATGACTGCCGACGAAGCGGCCTGGGAAGCCGTCATCACCTTCTGCGAGGAGGTGATGGTGGCAAAGGAGGAGGCGGAGAGGGTGCGAGAGGCAAATAGCCAGCTCGCATCCCGTCGCAGGCGTGCCGGCTACCGTCGCCGGCGCGACGACATGCGACCGCCCTAAGCGTGGCCTGCGGGTGATGGGTAGGGCAACCCACCACCCGCGCAGACACAGGCCCAAGAAGGAGACGGACGCGTTTTGTCCTGCGCGTCCGTCCAGACGGAGGTAGGGGGGCAGAGGCCCCCCAAAGAAGTGGTCTTTAAGACCGATGCCGGCCGGAGTTCCGCGTAGAATGCGTAAGCGAACCCGCAACTCCGGCAACGGCCAGAAGGACACGGGGAGGTTTTAGTCCGTGCAAGTCGGACATAACCCGCCGCTGTGCCCTCAGCGGCGGGTATGCGAAGGCATTTCCTCCCCGATACCAAAAAAAAAAAAAAAAAAAAAAAAAAAAAAAAAAAAAAAAAAAAAAAAAAAAAAAAAAAGGTTAGGTTAGGTTAGGTTAGGTTAGGTTAGGTTCCCCCCCGAAGTTGTCGCTACCTTGTCGTGGTGGGGGGGCTTGCGTGTCCCAATGATCCACTGAGGCTATACCGGATAGGTCCAACCATACCGGGCAGGCTCGTGGTGAGGGGCATTACCAAGAGCGGCACATCCCACCCTTTCCCTTTCCTTCCCCCTATCCCTCCTCTCCAAACACCCCTTCCCATCAGATCAGGCCGCTCGGTACCGCACTTTAAGTAGAGCGGACTTGATGCGGCTTGCCCTGAATCCTTCCCAATTCCTTCCCTTTCCACCCTTCCTTTCTCTTCCCCCGAATCCTAAGTTCGGCCGCCCGGCGATGGGATGCATGGCCGGGGGGAACCCGGTCCCAAGGGCGGCACCCACGAGGGACCCCACCCTCCAAAAAAGGAAACAATGAAGAACACAAGCAGGCAAATAACTACCCAGGAGGGTCCCGGTCCAACGACCGGGGAATCCCTCGGTGCACCTAGTGCATCCAGCCCCCGCGTATCTGGGGGGGGCACCTCTTGTGCGGAGCTCGGGGAGCGAGCGGAGACGTCGATGATGGACGTGGCGGAGGTGGCGAAGGTGCGAAGAAGCACCAGGCTGGGGCTGAGAAATCAGTCCCCAGTCCCGGAGCCGCGCGTGGTGCTGACACGCACCACACTGGCGGGCCCTTCTCAGGGCAAACCTAAAGGCCCTCCTCAGGGCCAAGTAAAAGGCCTTTTACAAGGCCAATCGGAAACTAGTCGCACGGCGTCTGCGTCCAGTTTCTTCTGCGGGGCGGATGACTCAGGAGACTCTGTCAGATTTGAGTCGGACGCAGACTCCGTTGCGACTAGTCGCAAGACAAAGAAAAAGGCCTTCCTAAAATCTGGGTCCGAGGGTTCCTCGGACTCATATAGGAGGCCCAAGAAGATAGCGAAGGCCCAGACCGACACCCACGACGTGGGTCTTCTAGCGGCAGAACGCCAGCTTCAGCTGGCTCAGCGGACGCAGCTCCAGCGAGACCTGGAGGAGCAGGTCGCCGCGGGGGAGCAACGGACGCGCACCGCCCGGGCCAAGTCCGGGTACGGCGCGTCCAGCGTACTCTACACCGACCACTCCCTGGCCGAGCTGGAGCGAATGGCCCGGGAAGACGAGGAGGAGATCGTGGTGGTCGCCTCCAAGTCGTCCAACCTTAAGGGGACTTTTCAAAAGTCCCTTAAGGCCCGGGCCGCCAGTCTGCGCGGTATCGTCGGTGAGCTGGTGCAGCGCACAGCCACCGACGAGACCCGGCAACTGCAGGCGAGGGTGGATCGCCTGCAGTTGGAAGTGAGCCAGCTTCATGCGAAGCTGGCCGAGATCACGGCCCAGCCGATCCAAGCTGGGCCTAGACCTGCGGCGGAGGGCCCCTCCTCCAATCTTGAGGACACTGTCCGCAAGATTATGTTGGAGGAGAGGGCCTTCACAAGAGCCTGCATAGCAGGAATAGAGGACCGGCTGCTGCCGGAGAAGCGCCTCCGTCCACCGCTCGCGGCGGACAAGCGGCGCAGCGAGCCGGGGCCGTCCTCCCAGGGGGAGGACACCCTTCTCCCTTCTGCCACCCCGTGCAACGAAAGTTGGGCAACGGTGGTCGGCAAGAAGGGGAAGGCCAAGGCCAAGAAGAAGAGTGCCGTAGCTGCCGACCCAACCCCTGTCCAACCCGGCCCGTCCAAGACGACGGGTAAAGGGAAGGGCAAGGGGAAGGGAAAGAAGACGGCACCCAAGCCCGCAGCCGCTGCTCCCGCAGCCAAACGGGCCCCCGCCGGCAAGAGGCGTACCCTCACTGTCCCGAGGACCGCGGCCGTTGTGGTGACGCTCACCACGGAGGCCGCGGAAAGGGGGGAGACGTACGCCTCCATTATGAAGCGGGCACGTCCCAACGCCGATCCCGCACAGTTGGGGATCGGCAAGGTGTCGTGCCGGCATACATATGCGGGGGCTCGAATTTTCGAGTTCCCGGGGGCCCAAGGCGGCGCCAACGCGGACCTCTTCGCAGCCAAGCTGAAAGAGGTCATCGCAGACGCCGCCAGGGTGGTGAGACCCGTCAAGTCCGCCTCCTTGGAGGTGACCGACCTCGACGATTCGGTCACCAAAGAGGAGGTGGTGGCGGCGGTCGCAGCGGCGGGAGGCTGCGACGCCGCAGCGGTAACAGGCCGGGACATCAGACCCGGCCGCGGCGGCATGGGCACGATCCGCCTGGAGTGCCCAGTCGCCGCCGCAAAAGCCGTCCTCGCAAAAGGACGGCTCCGCGTGGGCTACAGCTCGGCAGCGGTCCGGGCACTTGTAGACCAGCCTTTCCGGTGCTACAAGTGCTTCGGAACCGGGCACACGCGGGCCCTATGTCCCTCCACGGTGGAAAGGAGGGACATTTGTTACCGTTGCGGCAAAGGCGGACATAAGTCCGCCGCTTGCACGGCCACCCAGCCCCACTGTGCAGTGTGTGCCGCCAGTGGCCGCCCGGCGGGCCACGTAATGCGGGGGAGGAATTGCGCCCCTCCCCCGAAGAAGGGCAAAGCGCTGGCCCCGACCCGGCCTGTCGCTACCACCGCCGTTCCGGAAGCAGGAACATCGGCGGCCGCGGAGGAGATAACAATGTCCGACTAATGGATAGAGTCGGACATCGCATCCTCCAGGCGAACACCAACCACTGCAGAACAGCCCAAGATCTGCTGATGCAGACGATGGCTGAGTGGTTGGTGGACGTGGCGGTGGTAGCCGAGCCGTACTCGGTCCCAGCCCGTTGGCTGGGCGATCGGGACGGCTCGGTGGCGTTAGTGGCGCGGCCCTCCACGGACTCCCCTCCCCTCTCGCTTTTAGAGAGGGGATCGGGTTACGTGGCCGCCGCGTGGGGAGACATAGCCCTGGTGGGGGTCTATTTCTCCCCAAACCGCCCTCTCTCGGATTTCGAGGATTTCCTCGAAATCCTCACCGCGGTGATTGGGAGGGCGGTGTCGCGTCAGGTTGCCGTGATCGGCGACCTGAATGCCAAGTCGGTGGCCTGGGGCAACCAGGCCACCAGGTGCAACGTCCGCGGGCGCGCCGTCGAATTTTGGGCGGCCTCGACCGGTGTGTCCCTCTTGAACAGAGGGACGGTCCACACGTGCGTGCGGCAACGGGGAGGGTCAGTGGTGGACGTTTCGTTCGCCACCCCCGTTCTAGCTGCACGCATCGTGAACTGGCGGGTGGAAATGGTGGAGACCTACTCGGACCACCGCTATGTGCGGTTCGACGTCTCCACCCAGAGCCCACGGGGGACGGCCCGCTCGGGTCGTTCTCCCTTTCCACGCTGGGCTCTCACCCGCCTGGACAGAGAGGCCGCCGAAGAGGCGGCGTTCCTACAGGACTGGCTGGCGCCCCCAGTCCACGACGCGGACGTGGACGTTGCTGCGGGCCAACTGAGGGAGTCCCTGACCGAGGTGTGTGACTTTTGCATGCCTCGGTCACGCCGTCAGCCCCCCCGACGCGCCGTTTACTGGTGGTCGGAGGAGCTGACGGGGCTCCGAGCCGCCTGCGTGGCGCGCCGGAGGGCCTACGCGCGGAGCCGACGGCGCAGCCGTCGAAGCCCGGCCGAGGAGGACCTCCTCTACGCCTCCTACCTGGAGGCAAAAGAGGTCCTCAAAGCGGCGATGATCGCCGCCAATGACTCGGCTAGGGCCGAGCTGCTGGAGGGTCTCGACAGGGACCCCTATGGGAGACCATACAAGGCGGCGCGGAATAAACTGCGCCCCTTTGGTCCCCCCCTGACGCAGACCCTCGAGCCGACGTTGCTGGATGGGGTGGTGCGGGCGTTGTTCCCGTCATCGGGGACGAACTTCACCCCACCAGCAATGGACCCCCCGCGGGGGGCGGCTCCGCCAGATGAAGAGGAGGTCCCCTCAGTCACGGAGGCGGAGCTTGAGTCGGGCCTACTTCGCCTCCGCGCGAAGAGGACGGCCCCTGGGCCGGATGGCGTCCCTGCGCGTGTGGTGGCCATAGCTGCCGCTCACATGGGGAAGAGGCTTCGGGACCTGTTCAGCGCGTGTCTCACGACTGGAAGGTTCCCGAAGCCCTGGAAGGAGGGGCAGCTATGCCTCCTACGCAAAGAGGGACGCTCGGCGGATTCCCCCTCGGCGTACCGGCCCATCGTTCTGCTCGATGAGGTCGGTAAAATGTTCGAGGGGGTCATCGCCGACCGGCTCAATGGGCACCTGCGGGAGGCGGGACCGGACCTGTCGGACGCTCAGTTCGGGTTCCGACGAGAGCGTTCGACAGTGGACGCGTTGGCCCGGCTCAAGGGCCAAGTGAAGGAGGCCGTAGAGGAGGGGGGCGGAGTGCTGGCCGTGTCGTTCGACATTGCCAATGCCTTCAACTCCGTCCCCCACTCGACGATCCTGGAGGCACTCCGATACCACGGAGTGCCTCCGTACCTGCGCACGCTCCTGGCCAGCTACCTGGAGGACCGAGTGGTCCTCCTGGTGGACAAGACGGCCAGGATGCGGCGATACAGCGCCGAGTCCGGTGTCCCACAGGGATCCGTCCTAGGACCGCTCCTGTGGAACATCGGATTCGACTGGCTGTTGCGCGGGACCCTCCTCCGTGGCACGAGTGTCATCTGCTACGCGGATGACACTCTTCTCACTGCCCGGGGGGGGGACTTCAGGGAGGCGGCCAACTTGGCCTCGGCGGGCGGATCCTTGGTTGCAGATAGGATCCGCCGCCTAGGGCTGGCGGTGGCTCTGCACAAGACCGAGGCCGTGTATTTTCATGGGCCTCGGCAGTGCATCCCACCCGACGGCCACATCACTGTGGCGGGAGCCACGATAGGAGTCAAGACCCAGATGAAGTATCTGGGTCTGGTCCTCGATAGTAGGTGGCGTTTCGGCCCGCACTTTAGCGGGCTGTCGACGCGCCTGCTGAGGACCGCTGACTCCCTGTCGTGGCTCCTCCCAAATTTGGGAGGGCCCGGGACACGTTGCCGGCGATTGTACGCCGGCATCCTGCGGAGCATGGCCCTGTACGGGGCACCCATTTGGGCGGACTCCCTCCACAGGAGGGAGAACGCCACTGCGATACGCAGGCCCCAAAGGGCCATCGCTCTGCGGGTAGCCAGGGCCTACCGATCGGTGGGCCACTCGGCGGCGTGCGCTCTGGCGGGCACCCCTCCTTGGGAGCTCGAGGCGTGGGTGCTCGCCAGAGTGTACGAGTGGACGGCCCGGCGTAGGGCGCTCGGGGAGCGCCCCGCCGCGGAAGAGCGGGAGGCCGTGCGGCGGGAGGCGGGGACCGCAATCGTCCAACACTGGACGGAGGACCTCGCCTCCGCCACCTTCGGCCGACGGACGCTGGACGCGCTCGGGCCGGTCCTGCAGGACTGGCTCGAGCGGTCTCACGGGTTCCTCTCCTTCCGTCTGGTGCAGGTGTTGTCCGGGCATGGATGCTTCGGATCGTACCTGCACCGGATTCGGAGGGAGGAGAGCCCGGCGTGCCACCACTGCGGCGCGGCGGATGATACGGCGCAGCACACCCTCGAGGTGTGCCCAGCCTGGTCGGAGCAGCGCCGCAGTCTTACCGCGGCGGTCGGGCCGGACCTCTCGCTTCCCAGCGTGGTCCGTGGCATGCTGGGAGGCGAGAGCGCCTGGGCGGCGGTAGCCTCCTTCTGCGAGGAAGTGATGTCGCAGAAGGAGGCGGCGGAGCGTGCGCGGGAGGATGATCCCCTCGCGTCACAGCTCCGCCGGCGGAGAAGGGGGGGGAGGCGGCGACAGTACGATCGCCGTCACCTCCCCCCCTAGGCGGTGGTGACCAGCGGGAGAAAGGGCGCGGGGGCGCCCACTCCCGCATTGCACGGTTCACCACCGTAGCGGGAGGGAATGGCCGAGCACTCGCGGTCATTCCCAGATCCCCCTCCCAGCACGGGAGGGGGACGAGAAGGGCTCGCCGTGAGGGCGGGCGGTCGCCGGGGGGGACTGGACGCAAGGGCTGTGCCAGATTCCCAGTCCCCCCCCCACAAAGGCGAGGAAGGAGTGCCGCTGGGTCGTTTAGTGGGTATACCGGTTGACTAGCAACCGGGGAGTCCCACATAACCCTTCCTGTCCCCCGACAGGGAGGGTATGCGTAACGCATTTTTCCCAGCGTAAAAAAAAAAAAAAAAAAAAAAAGGTTAGGTTAGGTTAGGTTTCATCTCCCCCCCGACGTTGCCGCCACCTTGTCGTGGTGGGGGGGCTTGCGTGTCCCAATGATCCACTGAGGCTATACCGGATAGGTCCAACCATACCGGGCAGGCTCGTGGTGAGGGGCATTACCAAGAGCGGCACATCCCACCCTATCCCATCCCTTCCCCTATCCCTTCCTCTCCATTCTCCTCTTCCCATCAGGACACATTGTTCTGAATCCTTCCCTATTCCTTCCCTTTCCACCCTCCCCCTTTGTTCCCCCGAATCCTAAGCTCTGCCGCCCGGCGATGGGATGCATGGCCGGGGGGAACCCGGTCCCAAGGGCGGCACCCACGAGGGACCCCACCCTCCAAAAAAGGCAAACATGGAAAGCACAACAAGGGAATTTACTACCCAGGAGGGTCCCGGTCCAACGACCGGGGAATCCCTCGGCGCACTTTGTGCGTCCAGCCCCCGCGTATCTGGGGGGGGCACTTTTTGTGCAGAGCTCGGGGAGCGAGCGGAGTTATCGGGCGTGGGCACAGGCGTGCCACGTCCGACGGTGGAGGTAGGTGCGCTCAGCGCACAGGAGTCTGGCACAGGCGTGCCACTCCGTAGGTCGTCGCGTGTGGGCACAGGCGTGCCACACGCGACAGTGGAAGAGGGAGCAGGGGTCGGCGCAGTCGCGCCACTCCTCCAAAGGAGGTTGTCGAACGTGGGCACAGGCGTGCCACGTTCTTCGTCGGGTGAGGAGGCGTCGGGCGTGGGCACAGGCGTGCCATGCCTAATGCGGGAGTTGCGGGTGATGGTCACCCGCCTGTCGGAGTCTGACTCCGACTGCAGCAGCCTGGTGTCGGTGACACCACCCGCAACTCCAATGGAGGAAGATGTTCTCGGTCGGTCGTGGCGAAAGCGATCGGCCGAGGACGGAGAGGAGGAAGTGCTTTGTGGGCTAGCCAAAGGGGTAGCCCACAAAACTAAGCGCGGGCGAAGCCGCCCGACCACAGACGCAGAGTGTGCGGGTCTGACGGAGGCCAGGGCGCAGCTGTCCGCCGCTAAGGCGGAGCAGCTGCTCCTCGATGCCGAGGAGAGCGTGGCGGCGAGGTCGAGAGCCTTGAAGGAGTCTCGACACAATTGCCGCCGCGCTCTGAATCCACCGACGAGGGGGGAGGACACAGCGCAGTCTTTGGCTGCGCTGTTCGGCCTCATGGTGGACGCCGCGGCCACGGTGGAGCACGTGGCCGCGACGTCCAAGAACCTGAAGGGCACCTCGGTGCGGACCCTTAGGGATGCGGCCGGCCTCGTCAAGGAGGCCGCAGCCAGCATGAGGGTCCGTACTGTTATATCCCCGATATGCTAGCCAAAGTGCTATGCTCACTGCCCATCTGGCCTAGTCAGCGATCCTATACTCATTCCTTTCCTTAGCCAGCTTTCCATCCTCAGTCTGTTCCCATCCGTCATCCAGAGCGGTCACTACCACTTAGTCCTAAAGTTCTATTATATTTCTGTGAAAGTATTCGTGTAATAAATATATAATTTTTTTAAAAAGGGATTTATTAGTTTTCCCGTAACATTTTGGTGGCAGCGGTGGGATAACGAAAATCCCAGTGTCTAAAAATCGCTCGAACAGACTCAATCCGAATCCTTAATCTCTGTGGACTATAGTGGATTATTTAGTATCCTAATCTTTACGTTTACCTCATAAATAAAAGTGAACGAATTACATTACATCCAGTGATAACCAGTGATAATAATTTATAAATCAGTGATAAACTTTATAGTGCTTATCTTACCTGTAAAGACCTAACTGTGCTGTGGTATCCCATACCCGGAGCGAAAACATCCGAATTCGAAGTACCAAGAATCACCTACCGGAAAGCGACGCATCTTATCTCGCTGGAATGCGTCTAGCCGTCGTCGCGTCCTTATCAGCCATCCTGTTTATTCTGTAAGTCTTTGGTCATTGTATTAGTTAGTCATTCTGATAAATTAGGGTTCCGTTAATTAAATTTATTCCTAAAATAAAGTATGAAAAAGGTGTCAAAAATTGAAGATAAATTAACTATTGAAATTCCTACATTAGAACAAGCCATAAGCGAATCAGTCGAAAAATCACCCATCACCTCTCCTCGCATTACGAGGAAAACCGCCGCAGCCCTTGCAATGGCTGACCTAGAATTAAATATCTTATTTAAATTCATTAAATCCTATGATGGAAACAGAGAAACTCTAAATTCATTCCTAGTAAATTGTGACAACGCCTTTAATTTAGCATCCGAATCCCAAAAGATTATCCTATTTAAGTATATTCTCAGCCAATTAAAAGACAAGGCTGAAATCGCCTGCTCCATTAAAGAATTTTCTTCATGGGAGCAATTAAAGGAATTCTTAAAAACCCAATTCAGCGAGCGGAAACACTACTCGCATCTCCTTGCTGATTTACAGGAAACCAAACAAGGTCCACAAGATAGCGTAAACCAATATGCGCTGCGCATGGAGACATACCTTTCCCAACTGTTAACAGAAATATCTTTATCAAACACTATAGCCAAAGAATTACCAGGTCGCACTGCAGCGATGAAGGATCTTGCCCTTCACCACTTCGTGATGGGACTCCACCCAAGAATTTCAAATATTGTAAGATGTAGGTCCCCTAGAAGCCTTAATGAGGCAATTAATTTCGCTATATCTGAAGAACGAATACAACAAACAATTTATAAACGTCCTCAGACGGATCAAAAACCTTACAACAGTAATTATAACAAACCCAAAGCTGGTCCATCTAAGCAGAACTTTAATATGTCCTATTTCCCTCAAAAAACTGCAAATCCTTATCAAACCTCACAAGCAGAATCTAGCGTATTCTGTCGGTATTGTAAAACACCCGGACACGATATTTCTGTTTGCAAGAAACGCGAATACAATAATAGCCGTTTTAAATTTCCTCAGAACCAGACGGCTAACCGAAATTTCCCTAAATCATCCCAACCTATGAACTTCGTCGAACAACCTGACGAAGACGAAGGCCATGACGAAGTAGATCATAATTTAAACGAGTAAAGGTCTCGTCACAGTGTCGCACGAGACAACATAATAAAGTCGACACTATTAACACATTTCTATATTCTAGGGACCACTCGGGTAACCAGCCCCAAATAAGCGCCCAATCTCCATACAAAAGGGACCACTCGGGTAACCAGCCCCAAATAAGCGCCCAATTTCCATACAAAAGGGACCACTCGGGTAACCAGCCCCAAATAAGCGCCCAATCTCCATTCAAAAGGGACCACTCGGGTAACCAGCCCCAAATAAGCGCCCAATCTCCATTCAAAAGGGACCACTCGGGTAACCAGCCCCAAATAAGCGCCCAATTTCCATACAAAAGGGACCACTCGGGTAACCAGCCCCAAATAAGCGCCCAATTTCTAAACCCTAGGGACCACTCGGGTAACCAGCCCCCAACAAGCGCCCAATCTTTGAAACCTAAAAAGAATAACCAACAGAGTTATCAATCCCAATCTAATAGTCAGTTAAAAAATCCAATAATATCCCCCAATTCCAGTGAAATAGATAAAACAATCTATGAAATTAACATAGACACAACAAAAAGGTTGTTACCACACATATTAGTAGAATCACGAGCCTCAGATATCCCTCTATCCTTATTGGTAGACTCAGGTTCTGCCATTTGTCTTCTTAAAGAATCCAGTATCCAAAGAAATCAAAAACTGACTAATGAATCTATTAAATTAAAAGGTATAGATCCTGGCGAGGTAACCACTAAGACCGAAGGTCATTTTCAACTGAAATTGAAATTAAAAGAAAATAAATCCGCAGTATTCAAATTTCATGTCGTCAAAGACATTAATCTACCCTATGATGGCATCATAGGCACAGACTTCTTAACCGCCTTTGGTTGTAAGATTGACTATACCCATGACATTCTGAAAATAGGAAATCTCGACATCACACTACACTTCTCTGAACCTTTCTACGTTATTCCGCCGCGTACAGAAGCGGTCATAGAGTGCTCCATCCAAAAAACCGACCTTAAAGAAGGTATCATTGTAGATCAACATATTTCTGAAAATATACTAATATCCAACTGCATCGTTAAAGTCAAAGAAAACAATCGCATTAATTTAACAATTGCCAATGTATCAGAGAATTACGAAAACATCAAAACAAACCTGAACCTTCATGTAGATCCTCTTGATCATATAGCATACACAATAAATGCAATCACTCAGCAGACATCTAAACGAACTAACGAAGTGATAAATTCATTAAGAACAGATCACTTGAACCTAGAAGAGAAAAATGCCCTAATAGAACTTTGTTCTCAATACTCGGATATTTTCCACTTACCTGACGATCAGTTATCTCACACTTCAGCCCTTAGTCATCAAATTAAAACTAACAGCGATATCCCTGTTCATACAAAATCTTATAGATTTCCAGAATGCCACAAGAAAGAAGTGGAAAATCAGATCGGTAAAATGATCGATCAAAATATCATAGAACCCTCTTCATCTCCTTGGAGTTCGCCAATTTGGATAGTACCCAAAAAGACCGATTTACACGGTCAACGCAAATGGCGAATTGTGATAGACTACCGAAAGTTAAATGATATCACTATAGGTGAAACATACCCTATTCCGCAAATATCCGAAATACTTGATCAATTAGGAAACAGTAAATATTTCACAACCTTAGATCTCACTTCCGGTTTCCATCAAATACTTATTTCTCCTGAGGACGCCCCGAAAACCGCGTTTTCTGTTCCTCAGGGACATTACCAATTTAATAGAATGCCATTCGGACTTAAAAATGCCCCATCCACGTTCCAAAAACTCATGAATAATTGCCTTTCTGGCCTCCAAGGCACACGATGCTTTGTTTATTTAGACGATATCGTCATCTACGCCCACGATCTTGCCTCTCAAATCAGTAACTTAAAAGCTGTTTTTGACAGAATCCGTAACTTCAACTTAAAACTCCAACCAGAAAAATGCGAGTTTTTACGGAAAGAAGTAGCTTATTTGGGGCATGTTATCAGCGAAAACGGCGTAAAGCCAAATCCAGACAAAACTAAAGCCGTATCCGAATTCCCAATTCCTCAATCTCCAAAAGATATTAAGTCTTTTCTTGGCCTTGTATCATATTATAGAAGGTTTATACCCGACTTCGCAAAACTAGCTAAACCTTTAACGTCACTTTTAAAGAAAGATATCCCATTTAAATGGCAAAATGAACAACAACTCGCATTCGAATCTTTAAAAAATAAACTTGTGTCTGCCCCTATTCTGGCATACCCAGATTTTACACAACCATTTCTATTGACATGTGATGCTTCTAACTTCGCTATCTCAGCGATATTATCACAAGGTCCTATAGGACAAGACCGAGCAATTGCATATTCATCCCGCACGCTTAATAAGGCAGAATGCAACTATAGTGTTACTGAAAAGGAATGTCTTGCCGTAATCTTTGGGACCAAAGTGTTCAGACCTTATTTATACGGTCATAACTTCACTGTTTTAACTGATCATAAACCATTAGAATGGTTATTTAAATGTAAAGATCCCGGATCACGCCTTATACGGTGGCGATTGAAGTTAGAAGAATTTGAATATGACATTAAATACAAAAAGGGAAAAATCAATACTAATGCGGATGCTCTTTCCCGATATCCAGTTAATCCAATTCATTCGGAAGATGCCCTAAAGTCCAACCCTAATGTAGAGGGGGAATCTTCTCAAAGACTAGACAGAGATTTGATGGATTTACTAATATCTCCACCATCATTTAACCCTGACGAATTAAATGTCCCCTCTCCAATTCCAATCGAGAACGATCAAAATATCCTGCCATTACCCGAAATAAACTTACCATTAGATGTCAACGTTCCCGACGAAAATATCTTGCCGTTACCTGAAATAAACTTACCTCCAGATTTCGTCGTGCCCGATGATAATATATTGCCATTACCTGAAACAAACTTACCTTCTATTCCTGACATTCTCACAGAGGAAGTTAATAATGAAATAAGGAACTTACCTGATTGTGGTACCGAATTACCATCTATTATTGACAGCTTACCCGACGATGACTATTCTTCTTTCCTGAAAATAATAACAAACAAAGATAAAATTTTCAATACTAATATTCAAGAACACAATGAGGACATTACCAAATCAAAGTGTAAAATAATGATTTTACCTACCTCTATTGACCTTGACGAATCAAATCCCTTTATACAGAATATTCTTGACAATATAACCAATAACTCTGAAATCTTAAATAAAGAAAGGTCTCTCAATTCTTATATGACCTTTACACACGAAAACAAAATATATTATTTCCTTTTCTTCAAGGTTCACCATTTCGATAAATCCACTTATGAAGATATCTATAAAAGCCTTAAATCCCTTAGAAATGAATTAGTAATTAATCTCGATAAAAATATTACAACAGATGTTGCAATTACAGAATTTAAAAATCCATTTGATACTCACCAGTATATTAAAATCTATAATATGCTTTTATACCTGTTTAATAATACAGACATCAATATACATATATATAAGGGTAAAATCATATACCCATCTCTTTCTGAAATACCAAAAATTCTTAGAGAAAACCACGACATCCCAATCGCCGGACATCTCGGTAGTAACCGTATGTTTCACCGAGTCCAGGAAAATTTCTATTGGAAAAATATGCGAAGTGACATCGAAGCATTTGTAAAAAATTGCTCTCAATGCCAAACCAACAAAGCCCTCAGGCAAATAAATCGAGCTCCAATGCAAATAACTAGCACATCGACAGAACCATGCCAACGAATATCTCTCGATATTGTCGGACCGCTACCAGAAGCGGGACCAGCGAAATTAAAATACATTTTAACTATACAGGATGACTTAACAAAATTCTCTTCCGCGTACCCAATTCGGAGTACTACAGCGGAAGAAACGAGTGAATGCCTGCTTCACTATATATCCATCTTCGGCATTCCTAAAATGATTCTTTCAGACCAAGGTACCAATTTCACATCCGATCTCTTCAAGAAAACTTGCGAATTCCTCAAAATTAAAAACCTATGGTCTTCCCCCTATCATCCACAGACTCAGGGTGCTCTAGAAAGGAGTCACTCTACCCTAAAAGAGTATCTAAGATCTTTCACTAACGAAGACCAGTCTAACTGGCCTCGTTACGTTTACACAGCTATGCTGACCTATAACACAACTGTCCATTCCACAACCCACTACACACCCTATGAATTAATATTCGGAAATAAACCAACGATTCCAAACTCTATCTATGAAGAGTCCCCAGGAGCAACATATCCTGACTATGTTCGCATGCTCCAAAACAGATTAAAATATTCAAGAGAAAAAGCTTTGGATTTTATAAAAAAATCCAAAGAATCCTCTAAATCATATTATGATAATCATACTCGACCAGCGAAATATAAAACTGGCGACTATGTATACCTAAAGAATCATGTAAGGTTGCGAAAAGCGCTTTCGCCCTTATGGAAAGGGCCCTACAAAATAGTAAAAATAAATGGTAATAATACACTTACCTTGCTTATAAATCGACGACACGTCAAACATCACTTCGATCAAGTGAAACCAGCTTATGTTGGAATAAACCTGTAAATAGAATTTTTATACTTAATAAATAAGATTACATATGGATTAGAATAACTTTCATTAGATCTAAAATATGTAATAACAATTATCATTTACAGTCCAGTTCGGGGTAAATCACATCAAGATTTCATCCAGCCGATCACTTCGAGCTCGGGTCTTTATTATGATTACTTAGGAAAACTTAGAATTAATAATCTCCAATTAAAGGTTGTAATACCGATAGACATCTCTCATTTCGGGCCTCATATACAAAACATTGAAACCGTTTTAGATATTACAAGAAACTTGTGTAATCAAACTCGGATTGTAGAAATTGACGCAGAATGTCACAACTTACTACAACCACTAATGGCGCGTTTCCATGATATGAGTAGAGATTTTGCATCGATCTCACACCTTGTAGACAATAGATCTAAACGTAATGCGTGGATAGGAGGAATAGGAACAATTTTAAAACAGATTTTTGGCACTTTAGACGAAAATGATGGATTCAAATATGACGAAGCGATTGAATCATTACAAACTGATGAAACACAATTAGCCTCACTAATGAAAGAAAATATTTTAGTCACCACATCAATATTGTCAAATTATAACAAAACACTGTATAAATTAAGAGATAACGAGGCCCATCTAAACGAAGCTATTGACAAGCTCTCATTGAACATTAAAAATATAACTGAAATAACTAACGGATTACAGATACTTACTAATATTAATGAAATTTTTGATACTTTAGAAACATCGATTCTTACCTTGTCATTTCAATTAGAAGATATAACCAATGCCATTTTATTCAGCAGCCAGAATACGTTACACCCTGCAATTATAACACCAACACAATTATATCAAGAGCTTGTCAGTAGTTACAGGCACTTGCCTAACGACCTTGAGTTGCCTGTTAAACTAAGTGTAAATTCCATGCATGCTATTTTAAATATTTCTAAGTTAATTTGCTATTATTTTAGTCGTAAGATTATATTTGTTTTACAAGTTCCGTTAGTGAACTCCAAAGAGTATGTATTGTTTCACAGTATTGCACTTCCCACACCTTACAAACCTAGGGAACCAAATTCATTTAGCTTAATCATACCTGATTATAAATATATAGCAATGACCAAAGACAAATCACATTTCTGTACCTTTAATAGTATGGAAATCTGTAAACCTGTAAGCCCCGGTAATTATATCTGCGACATTGGAAACATATATTCCACTGAAGCAAAGTTCACTTGCGAAAGCGAACTATTAGCTAAAGTCATAAGTGAAAAACCAACACAATGTGAAACCAAAATTATACTAGGAAAACTTGACATTTGGAAACCCTTAACAAACAATAATTGGATTTATATACAATCAGAACCAACTGTAATATCCATAGAATGTCCAAATTCAAAATTATATGAAATAAGTATTCTAGGTACAGGGATACTTACTATTCCTAAAGATTGTATTGGTCACTGTAAAAGTACTACACTAATTCCAAAATACAATGTAATTAATATTACTTCACCTATTAAACATATTCCGGATTTTAGTCTTATTAACGATACTTGTTGTAATCTAGTTAAGTTAAATAATATTATAAATAGTGTGCCCCCTATTCAACTACAAAATATAGACCTCGATGATTTTAAATCGGAAGATAAAATCAAAATTAAATCTATTTTAAAGAATATAGATATTATTGAACATCCAGTAAATCCACATATAATTAAATACGGGACACATTATTCTATCCTTGTAATATTAACATTTATCTTTATTTTTATGTTAATTAGTTATTTTCTAATTAAGAAAATATGTAATCCTGGTAGTAACCGTTCTTTCCGATATAGATTCCAAATTAGAAAATCATCTCCTCTCCCCATTCCTAAAACCATAAATTTGACAGACAGACAAGACTCCGAAATAGAAATGACTAATATTGATGCTCCTCTCAGGACTAGTATCTAACAGAGACTTAGAACAGATTATCCCTAAGTCTCCTCTAAAAGGGGGAGATGTTATATCCCCGATATGCTAGCCAAAGTGCTATGCTCACTGCCCATCTGGCCTAGTCAGCGATCCTATACTCATTCCTTTCCTTAGCCAGCTTTCCATCCTCAGTCTGTTCCCATCCGTCATCCAGAGCGGTCACTACCACTTAGTCCTAAAGTTCTATTATATTTCTGTGAAAGTATTCGTGTAATAAATATATAATTTTTTTAAAAAGGGATTTATTAGTTTTCCCGTAACAGTACCATCACGGAGGAGGTCGCCCACTTGGAGGCCGCCAACCGGCAGTTGTCCGCCAAATTGGCGGACCTGAGCCGGGAAGTGGCTGAGCTCCGGCAGCAGCAGCCGGCACCGGCTGCCACCCCTGATGCCTCCATCAAGGCTCTCTTGGAGGAGACCTCACGGGCAAGCGTCGCGCAGTTCAGCGCGATGCTGAACGCGAGGTTCGACGGCATCAGGGATCGCCTGCTGCCGGAGCCGATCCTTCGGCCGCCACTAGCGGCCGATAAAAGGAGGGCGGAGGCTGCGGCAACGACATCGCCGCAGCCGTCGGGTTCGGGGACCCAAAAGGTCCCCCCAAAGCCCACCGTGGTTGCCGGGCCAGCGCCGAAGTCCAAGCCAGCCCCAGCCCCAGCCCCCCCCACTGCCCAGCCCCAACCCACCACGGGTAAGGGCAAAGGCAAGGGGAAAGGCAAGGGCAAGAGCAAGGCGGTGGCCTCGGAGCCGGCACCCCTGCGGGAGCCGAGCCCGATCCGGCCCGCCCCTCCACCACCTCCGCTTACGGAGGGGTGGAACGTGGTGGCCGCAAGGGGTGCCCGAAGCGCAGCCCAGGGTAGGCCAACGGCGCCGGCAACGGCGTCAAAAAAGGAGAAGAAGAAGGCGGCGGCCAGACTGCGGGCCCCAAGAGCGGCGGCGGTGACCATCACCCTGCTTCCAGGGGCGGCGGAAAAGGGCGCCACCTATCTTTCCGTGATGACCGAGGCCAGGGACAGGCTCAAGGACAAGTTCCCAGGCCTTGGCATCACGAACATGCGCTGTAGGACAACTGTCACAGGCGCCCGCATGTTCGAAATTTTCGACGAAGCGGGCGCCGAAAAGGCAGACTCCCTAGCTGCTGAGCTACGGGAGGTCCTCAGCGCAGAGGTGGCGCGCGTCTCCCGCCCCGAGAAGCGGGCGGAGATCAGGGTGACGGAGCTAGACGATTCCGTCACCCCCGCCGAGGTGGTCACAGCCGTGGCCGAGAAGGGAGGCTGCCGGGCCGAATGCATTCGGCCCGGCCAGATGGGCCCGAGGGGGTCGCTCTGGCTTAGCTGCCCGATGGCCGCAGCCAAAGTGGTCGTCGACGCGGGCCGACTAAGGGTGGGCTGGGTGTCCGCAAAGGTGACACTCCTGGATGCCCGCCCACTCAGGTGCTACAAGTGCCTTGAGGTCGGTCACGTCGGCGCCATTTGTAAGGCAGGGGTGGACCGCAGTGGTCTGTGTTACCGCTGCGGGAAACCCGACCATCGGGCGCGAGAGTGCCGGGCCGAGCCGAACTGCGCAGTCTGCGCAGCGACGGCCGGCAGACCGGCAGGCCACCCCCTCGGGGGAGCGGGCTGCCCCGCGGGGAGCAAGAAAGGCTCCCCGAAGCCGGGGCAGAAGAAAAAGAAGAGGAGGAAGAGGAAGAAGGCTCGGGGCGTCAGTGCCGCCGAGCCGGAAGCCTCCTCGCGACCAGAGGTCGCGATGGAGACGGAGCCCGTCGAGACCGCCCAGTAAATGGCTGGGAGAGTCTCGCTACTGCAGGCCAACATCAACCACTGTGCCAGGGCACAGGACTTGCTTGTCCAGACCCTGGTACAGTGGGGGATACAGGTGGCCGTGGTTGCCGAGCCGTATTTTGTTCCCGCCTGGACGGACTGGGTCGGGGACCACGACGGCTTGGTGGCCATAGCCGCCCCGACCGCCACCGGCGCCCCGCCCTTCGAACGAATCGTGAAGGGCAGAGGGTGCGTTCTGGCGGTCACGGGCGGCATTGCAGTAGTAGGGGTGTATTTCTCGCCCAACCGGAGCCTCGCCGACTTCGAGCAATTGCTCGTCGAGGTCGGCGCGCTGGTTGGGCAGGTATACCCCTGCCCCGTGCTAGTCGCTGGAGACTTCAACGCCAAATCCACGGCGTGGGGGTCTCGAGCGACGGATGCACGGGGTGAGACGTTGGAGGACTGGGCGGTCTCTGCGGGCCTGTCCCTCCTCAACACGGGGTCGGTGGACACGTGCGTGCGGCAACAGGGCGGCTCTATAGTCGACGTGTCCTTCGCGTCGCCCGCCCTGGCGCGCCGTGTCCAAAGCTGGAGGGTGGTGGAGAACGTGGAGACGCTATCGGATCATCGGTATATTCGATTCGATGTCTCCGCGCACTCCACCACGACGGTCCCTCTCACGTCGAGGGGGACTGTCCGGCCCCGTGTTGGGGACGGACCGAGGTGGGTGGTGTCCCGTCTAGACCAAGAGGTCGCACGGGAAGCCGCAGTCTTCGAAGACTGGGTGTCCGGCTCTGAGATCGGAGCCGACGTGGATGGGGAAGCGGGGCGCCTCGGCGTTGCCCTGACTCGCATATGCGATAGGGCAATGCCGAAGGCCAGACCGCTCCCTCCACGGCGTCGGGTGTACTGGTGGAGCATGGAGCTCCGCCAAATGCGGGTGGCGTGCGGGAGAGCGCGCCGCCGGTACACCCGATGCAGACGGCGAAGAGTCCGTGACACCCAGGAGGAGGAAACCCTCTACGCCGCCTACAGGGCCACGCGTGCCGCCTTCAAGGTGGCGATAGCGCAGGCCAAGGAGGCGGCGTGGCAGGAGTGGCTGCGGCTTCTCGACGGCGACCCGTGGGGGAGGCCCTACAGGGCCGTACGTAACAAACTACGGCCCTGGGCTCCCCCGCTGACGGTCAGTCTGGACGGGGCACTGGTGGACGAAGTGGTCGGCACCCTATTCCCCGCTCGGGGTACATGGGTGCCACCGGCGATGACCTCCGCCTCCTCCTCCAGCCAGTCGCGAACGGACACTTCCCCGGAACCTGTGTCGGAGGGCGAATTCGGGGCGGCGATTCTCAGACTCAAGTCTAAGAGAACCGCCCCGGGCCCCGACGGTGTTCCGGGGGTCGTCCTAGCGATTGCGCTGGAGGAGCTCGGCGAAAGGGTGAGGTCCCTGTTCTCCGCGTGCATGGAGCAGGGTCGATTCCCCCGGCGGTGGAAAACGGGCAGACTCGTCCTTCTGCAGAAGGACGGTCGCCCGGCCGGACAGGCGTCGTCGTACCGCCCGGTGGTGGTAATCGACGAGGTGCCCAAGTTATTCGAGCGTGTGCTCGCTGGGCGCCTCGTCGAGTCCATGGATCCGGGACTGGACGACGCGCAGTTCGGCTTCCGCCGGGGTCGGTCGACCGTGGATGCCGTGGCGCGGGTCAGGGACCTCGCCGAGGGGGCCGTCTCCCAGGGGGGCGTGTTGTTTGCGGTGTCATTAGACATCCGCAACGCATTTAACACGCTACCCTGGGAGACGATCAAAGAGGGACTGCGGTACCACGGCGTACCGCAGTACCTCCAGGAGGTCATCGCCGACTACTTCGTCGGTCGGGATGTAGTTTTCCCGAAGGGGGAGGGCAGCAGCGGCCCTGGGAGGAGGGAGATGACGTGCGGTGTTCCACAGGGGTCGGTCCTCGGACCGCACCTGTGGAACATCGGCTACGATTGGGTGCTGCGCGGTGCAACGTTGCGAGGGGTCAGTCTGGTGTGTTATGCAGACGACACCCTCGTGACGGCCCGCGGCAGCACCTATCGTGAAGCCTCCCTTCTCGCCACGGCTGCTGTGGCGCAGGTGGTGGGAAGGATCCGTGCCCTGGGGCTCGAGGTGGCCCTCAGTAAGTCGGAGGCCCTGGTTTTCCATGGGCCCCGACGCGGGCCACCGCCGGGAGCCGCCATAGTGGTGGGCGGAACCTCCATCGCCGTCGGGTCCTCGATGAAATATCTTGGACTCTTTCTCGACGGTCGATGGAGGTTTGAGGAGCACTTCCGGCGGTTGGCACCGCGACTGATGGCCACCGCCGGGGCTCTGGGACGGATCCTCCCCAATGTGGGGGGCCCTGGGAGGGCCTGCCGGCGCTTATACACCGGTGTGATACGCTCCATGGCGCTCTACGGAGCGCCGATATGGGCCGGAGCCCTGAGCGCCCGAAATCAGGCTGCGCTGCGACGTCCGCAGCGCGCCATGGCGCTCAGGGTGGTCCGAGCGTATCGCACCGTGTCGTGCGCCGGCGCGTGTGTGCTCGCCGGTACGCCGCCGTGGGACCTCGAAGCCGAGGTGCTCGCCGCGGTGTACTGGCGAGCGAAGGAGGCCGGGGGCCGTCCGCATCCGCGGGAGATCGCGAGCTGGAGGGAGGACGCTCGCGGCGTTCTCCTCCGGAAGTGGACGGCCCGCCTCGAGAACCCGGCTACGAGCCGGGACGTGGTGGACGCCGTTCGACCACTCCTGAAGGAGTGGCTCGAACGGGGGCACGGGGCTCTCACCTTCCACCTGACACAGGTGATCACCGGGCACGGTTGCTTCGGGCGATACCTGTGCCGGGTGGCGGGCAGAGAGCCCACGGAGACGTGCCACCACTGCGGGGCCGGCGTCGCGGACACGGCGGAACATACGCGCGAGGAGTGCCCCGCTTGGGCGACTCCTCGCACCGCCTTGTCCGCGACGGTCGGCGCAGACCTCTCGTTGCCGGCCCTTATCAGGGCCATGGTGGGCAGCGAGGAGGCCTGGGAGGCGGCCGCAACCTTTTGCGGCCAAGTCATGTCGCAGAAGGAGGCGGCGGAGCGGGTGAGAGAGGACGACGTCAACTCTCTCCCGCTTCGCCGCCGCAGGCGCGGTAGGCGGCGACTGGCCTTCGCGGGCCGGTTGCCGCCGTAACGCCGGGGACCGGGGCGGCGGATCGGGGGATCCGCCGTCCACGCCTACGGTCCCATGCCGGAGATGCCCATTGTTCCATGGGCATCTCCGGTGAAGTTGAGAGGGGGGCGGGACTCGCATGCGTTTTCGCATCGTGAGTCCCGCCCCCCCGAGACGGGCTCGGCCTCCAG